>CAMZMU010000036.1:19970636-20678915 GCA_947311845.1 Poa pratensis | reverse complement strand
AGTATCCCCGGGTAGGGTCAAGGCTTGGCATAAGGTGGTGTTCGAAGTTGTGCCGAGGTACGGAAAGGGCCGACCTGTTTGGGCCTGGGAAGGTCCGAGCTTCATCTTGACCTGGAGATACAGGCCGACCTATTTTGGCCCAGAGGGGTCCGAGGTATACTGTTGGCCAGGGCCGAGGTTCACTGTCCGAGCTATGTTCAGCCGACCTAACTACCTCAGTGCAGTGGTTTGTGTTGTGAGTGCAGGAGAAGCTGTGGGGAGGAAGTAAGATCCGACCTGGTAAAAGATATTAAGCGCAAGACCCGAGGTACGGAGCCCGTCACATCCGTGCCGAGCTAACCGAGGTGATGGGCTGTAGGTCGGGCAGGAGTCAATGCTCCTGTCACTTCCAGCCGGGTACAGAGCGCCTGACACGGGAGCGTCTGTCAAGGAGCATGGCAGAGGCGTGCTCCGGGTTCGGCGGGCCTGCACGTCTCTGATCGCTGACCACGCGAGGTCTGGGAAAAGGCTACGAGGTAGCTCTGCCAGGCCACGTCCTGTCTCGGTCAGAGGGGACATGCTAGTTCTGCCGTTAGGCTACAGGAGATGGGCAAGCCACGTCTTGTCCCTGACCGAGGTACGGTGGTACGGTGGTGACCGTTGCAGAGGCATGGCAACAGTGTTCTGCGAGGGGCACAATGGTAACCCGGCTGGCCTATATAGTGGGCTTCACCCCCTCCTGCTGAGACGGATCGATCAGAGAGAGAAAGATAGAGAGAAAGAGAAGGAAGCTCGGAAACCCCGGAAACACCTCGGATCAGCTCGGAGTGCCTTCTTCCTCCCGTTAGCTCCATCTTTTACCTCAAGTTCTCACCATTGTATCATCATACAGCTCGAGGAGCAGCTTGTACTTGTCACTCTGAGCTATACACTGGCTAGGATAGTGCTGCAGTAGGGGTGTTACCTCCACAAGAGGGCCCCGAAGCAGGGTACATCGTGGTGTGCTTTGTGTTCTTGCTTTCTTGGTTCTTCGTTCGTGTTCTTGCGTGTTCTTGCGTGTGCACTTCTTGAGTGCATAAACCCTCCCCGGATTCCCCCAACGACCATTCGGCCCCATCTTAGCCATACCTATGGCATCTGCCGTGATCCCACCACGACAGTTGGCGCCCACCGTGGGGCAGATTGAGGCGTTGGAGGGAGTTTTCATCCGGACGGGCTCAGGCGAGCGTGTTCTTTCCGGGCTTGTCGCCAAGATCGGAGAGTTCACCTTCATCAGCGACAACGCGGGGTGTTTCGCCGGCAAGCCTTTCCCCGAGGACGGCTTCACCATGATGCTCGGCAGCTTCGTCACGTACGTTGCTGTCGAGGTTGTTCGCGGGTACCCGGAGCAGGTGCTCGTGGACGACGAAACTCCTCTCCTCGCGGCTTTAGGTCGGCGTATCACTCGCCCCGAGAGCTGCGTAGAGGTGATGATGACAGGTCCGGTTGACGCCGTTGGCAAAGTAGATGCCAGCCAGTCCAAGGCAGCCGAGGTTGCTAAGGTGAGATCTGCAAAGCCCAGGCTAGAGAAGGACTTGCCTGGCACCCCAGAGCTGCGGGCCGAGGTGCGACCCTGGTAGAGATAGTGGATACACTGGCAGACCCAGTAAATCCAGGAGTGGACATAGTAGTGACTGTGGCCGACCTAGAGGCAAAGCGTGTCCTGTTGCAGAAGGAGGCTGTAGCAATGATAACAGCTAGAGATGAGTTCAATAGAGATCTGCGCGAGTACAATGCAGCGAATGGCTTCACCCCGGTAGCGGTTGATACACATAGGGGAGCCGAGGTGCGGCAGAGAGGCAAGGGGCTCAACGATGAGATAAACAGGGAGGCTCGACCTACCACCTCGGCTAGGAGTGGGAGTCGCGTGTCAACTGGAAGGCCGGTGTATAGTTCCCCTGCTAAGAACCTCAGAGCTGCCGAGGCAGGCAGGGCCGAGCTATCCGGATTATCTGGAGATGCATGGCGTGCGCAGCAGAAGCGAGTCAATGAGTTAGTATATGTGGCTAACCAGCAGAATGAGGCTCTCCGCAGAGCATATGCCGGGGCTGGTGATTCAGAGATGGTTTATTCAGCTAGGCCAGTCAGTCAGGTGTCCAAGGGGCAAGCCTCGTCTCCACTCGTCGGAGGAGCCGATCGAGCCCGGAGTGTCACCTCGGGTCAGAACCAGCAGCTGCAGATGTATGATCCAGTCCTAGCAGCAAAGCAGAAGGTGGGCCAGGGCAATGCTAGCCGAGCTAAGGGAAACCCCGGCCCAGGCAATGCGAGCCGGCTAAGGGTAACTCCGGTCAGGGAAATCAGAACGGCGGTCAAGCAGCATCGGCTGGCCGAGGTAAACCACCTCCGCCCCCGAGGTATCAGCAACAACCTCGGCAGCAGGGGCAATATCAGCGAGAGCCGGAGTATGTTCAGCAACCTCAGAACGTCGGTCAAGGCGATGACCGATATGATGATGGAGACTCGGCCATGGCACGAGCTGGATACCACAGAGTGGATGGGGCGTTGGGACCTCGGATAGGAGGTCGGATGTTAGCTCCAGGCGATGTCCGTAACAAGCTGGATAGAATCTACTTGTCTGAGCAACTGGAGGAGGAAGGCCCTCCTGGTCCGGCGTGTTTTGGACCTCGGATCATGAAGGAGCCACCACCACCAGTATCTCAGTTCCAGTTAGGTCGGAACACCAAGCCATACAATGGGAGCACCAAGCCACAAGATTGGCTGACAGATTATGTATCCTCGGTGCACATTGCGGGGGGCAATCGCCGATGGGCGGTCCGGTATCTCCCGCACATGTTGGAAGGTCCAGCTCGGATCTGGCTGAATAATTTGCCGGAGTATAGTATCAACTCCTGGATAGACTTGGAGCTGGCGTTTAACAGCAACTTTGCTAGTACATACAAGAGGCCAAACCGACCTCAGCTCCTGGCGGCATGTAAGCAAGATGATCATGAAACTGACCGAGAATTCTTAACTCGGTGGAGCAATGTTCGGAATTCCTGTGAAGGAGTGGTAGAGGCACAGGCCATTTCCTGGTTTGCAGATGGCTGTCGACATGGCAGCATGCTGTGGCAGAGGCTCCAGAGAGATATGCCGAGATCCCTAGCAGAAACAATCCGGGTTGCAGATTCTTATGCCCTGGGTGATCCGATGCAGCCAGCAGCAGAGGCAGGAGCACGTAACAGAAGGAGGGAGCCAATAAACAACCGGCTCGGACCAAGGTGTAATGACCGTCAGGAGTTCGGACAGAAGAGGAGGGAGCCGGACTATCCATACCCTCCAACCAAGTTGCAGCGGTGAACCCGGATCAGCCCGGAGCTGGAGGTGTCCAGAGGCCAAAAATCAATGGTCCGGCATTTAGTCCGAACCGGAGCCACCCATGACCTATGAATCAATGATAGATGGTCCGTGCTGTTACCATACGACTGACCCGCGCAAGCCAGCCAACCATTCAACCCGGCAGTGCAGCTGGAACCGCAGAATCAGAGAAGAGGGGGCAAGGGCCGGAGGAATCAGAACAGGACCACCACCTCAGAGATTTCAGCCGAGGTCCCACCCTAATCTGTCCGGAGCAAATGTTACCCCGATAACCACTGCACCTCTTCCGAGGCCTGCAGCAGCAAGACCCGTGAATGTTGTGAATGTCCGAGGTAATAACAACAACAATGGTGCCGGACCAAGTCAGCAGTATGAATACCCCGGAAATGACTATAGAGAGGTTCATGCGAGCTATGTGGTCTTTGTGACCGAGCCCACTGACAAGAAGAGCGTGCAGAGGCGTGCCATGGAGGTGAATGCAGTAATGCCGGTGGTGCCGACCTATATGAACTGGTCTGAGCAGGAGATCACTTGGAGCAGAAAGGACACACCTCGGATCATGCCGAGCCCTGGAAAGTATGCCCTGGTGGTAGATCCAACGTTGTGTGGGCCTACCAACAATGTGAGGTTCACCCGAGTTCTGGTGGACAATGGCAGTGCCATCAACATCATGTACCGAGACACAATGGTGAAATTGGGCATCTCGCCTAATCAGTTGATGCCAAGCAGTTGTACTTTTCATGGGATTGTGCCCGGCGTTTCCTGTGCACCCATGGGCAAGATATGGGTGGATGTAGCATTTGGAACCAAGGAAAATTGCCGAGTTGAGAGTATCGAGTTCGAGGTGGTGGACTTGGAGAGTGCATACCATGCACTGCTTGGAAGGCCGGCTTTGGCCAAGTTCATGATTTCCACCCATGTTGCATACCTGAAGATGAAAATGCCAGGGCCTAATGGATCATATCCATCTCGGGTGACTACAAGCGAGCATTCAGTGTGCCTCGGCGGGTCTAACCTGGCCGAGTCTTTGGTGATCGCAGCGAGAAGAAGAAGCTGCATCAAGTGGTGGCAATGGCGCAGTCAACACAGCTCGGCCTGTCCGGACTGATGAGCCCGGACTCAACTGCGGCGTTCGAGGTACCCAAGGAGACCAAGAAGATCCCCATTGACCCGGAGCACCCAGAGCATGTGGCCATCATTGGGACCGGGCTAGGCGAGAAATAGGAAGGCGAGCTCTGTCACTTCCTCCGTGAGAATCGGGATATCTTTGCATGGTCGGCTAAGGACCTGCCAGGTGTTCCGAGGGAGTTGGCAGAGCACTCTTTATTTGTTAGGCCAGAGGTGAAACCGGTGAGGCAACCGACCCGTCGTCTCTCAGACGACCGGAGACAAGTGGTGCTGGACGAGCTGGCTAAGTTGCTTGCAGCCGGGTTCATAATGGAGGTACTGCATCCGGACTGGATATCCAATCCGGTCTTGGTGGAAAAGAAGAAAGACGAGCCAGCCGTGGTCAAGGTGTGGCGCATGTGCATTGACTTCACTAACCTCAACAAGGCGTGCCCAAAAGATCCGTTTCCATTACCTCGGATTGATCAAGTGATCGATTCCACTGCTGGTTGTGAACTGTTATCTTTTATCGATGCGTACTCTGGTTTTCACCAGATACCACTGAACCCAAAGGATCAAATAAAGACGCTTTTATTACCCCGTATGGGGCGTATTGCTATCGTGTCATGTGTTTTGGTCTGAGAAATGCCGGGGCAACTTATCAGAGGTGTATGCAGAAATGCCTGCACTCTCAGATGGGCAAAAATGTGCAAGTGTATGTCGACGATATGTCATCAAAACTAAGGAAAACATACTCTCCTCGAGGATCTCGAGGAGACATTTGTGAATTTGAGAAAGTATCGGTTGAAGCTTAACCCGGACAAGTGCACCTTTGGTGTCCCGGCTGGAAAGTTGCTCGGATTCCTGGTGTCTAGCCGAGGTATCGAGGTAAACCCGGCCAAAATCCGAGCTATTGAGAGCATGAAGTTACCGAAGTGTTTGAAAGATGTGCAGAAGTTCACAGGGTGCCTAGCCTCGTTGAGCCGATTTGTAGCTCGGCTAGGAGAAAAAGCATTGCCTTTGTACCAGCTCATGAAGAAAAGTACCGGGTTTACATGGACCCCGCAGGCCGACGTGGCGTTTGGTGAGCTGAAAAAGATGTTGTCCACTGCCCCGGTGTTGGCGTCACCATTGCACAATGAGCCGATGTTACTTTACATTGCGGCCACAAACCGAGTTGTAAGTGTGGCAGTGGTGGTGGAGCGCGAAGAAGGTGGCAGGTCGGTGCAGAGACCGGTGTATTACTTGAGCGAGGTGATCTCTACCTCGAAGCAGAACTATCCTCACTACCAGAAGATGACGTATGGTGTTTACCTGGCGGTCAAGAAGTTGAAGCATTATTTCCAGGAGCATCCCATGACGGTGGTGTGCGAAGCTCCAATCTCGGAGATCATCGGGTGCAAAGATGCAACTGGCCGAGTTGCCAAATGGGCGATTGAGGTGTCTCCATATGCACCACATTATGAGAGAAGAGACGCAATTAAATCCCAGGCGTTGCCGGACTTCTTTTGTGATTGGGCCGAGATGCAGTATGAGCCACCCAGGCCGGACTATAATTATTGGAAAATGCATTTTGATGGGTCCAAAACAAAGATCGGGCTGGGGGCTGGAATAGTCCTCACCTCGCCAAAGCAAGATCAGCTGAAGTACGTGCTGCAGATTCATTTCTCAGCATCAAACAATGTGGCGGAGTATGAGGCCTTAATCCATGGCCTCAAGGTGGCAAAGGAGATCGGTATCCGGCGTGTAGAGTGCTTCGGCGATTCCGACCTGGTGGTGCAACAATCTTCTGGAACTTGGGATGCTCTGGATGCCAACATGGCGTTATATCGGTTCCATGTGCAAAAGATATCCGGGTTCTTTGAAGGGTGTGAGTACAGGCATATACCTCGGGCAGAAAATGATGCTGCCGACGTGTTGTCAAAGCTCGGTTCATCAAAAGAGGCAGTACCACCAGGGGTAGCCCTGAATCACTTGAGAACTCCTTCAATCAAACCTTCTCCTGAATCCGAATCTATTTTCATCCCGGCGGAGCAAGAGCCCGGACCTGTTCCAATGGAGGTAGACGTCGGATGCGTTTGGTCGGACCCGGGGACTGCGTGGCAGAGCTCGGGGACTGCACACCAAACCTCGGGGACTGCTCATCCAGACTCGGGGACTGGTCGCAGGATGGTGGAGGAAATAATGGAGGAGATTATGGTGGCCGAGCCAATGGAGGTGGATGAGGAACTTTTTCCTTTGCACCCGGTGCCGGAGTGGGCGGAGCAAATTATGAAGTTCATAACGGAGGGAAGCACGCCAAGTGACACAACCGAGGCTAGGAGGATTCAAAGGAGGGCCAAGGCGTACACCATCATCAACAAGGAGCTCTATAAAAGAAGCGTAACCGAGGTGTTGCAACGGTGTGTTGAGCCAGCTGAAGGCAAGGAGATGCTTTTGGAGATCCACCAAGGAGATGTGGTCATCATTGCAGCACAAGAGCTCTGGTGGCCAAGGTGTTTAGGCATGGGTTCTATTGGCCCACTGCTCTTGCTGATGCAGAGGCCATAGTCCGGAGATGTGAAGGATGCCAAAGGTTTGCCAAGCAAACGCATATGCCAGCTCGGCGCTCAAAACAATTCCTATCACTTGGCCGTTTGCGGTATGGTGTTTGGATATGGTGGGAGAGTTCAAACCAGCCCGAGGTAACATGACACACATATTGGTGATGGTGGACAAGTTCACCAAGTGGATCGAGGTGAAACCAATCCGGAAGTTGGATGGTCATTCAGCAGTGACTTTCTTGAAGGAGATTATTCTGCGATATGGCTACCCCCATAGCATTATCTCGGACAACGGCACTAACTTTGCTGTTGGAGAGTTCGCTCGGTTTTGCATGAACAAGGGAATCCGGCTGGACATAGCCTCGGTGGCACACCCGGAGTCTAATGGACAAGTGGAAAGATCAAATGCTCTAGTGTTGGCCGGCATCAAGGCTCGGCTCATTGAACCACTGCTGAAAACGCCGGGGTGTTGGATAGATGAGATACCAGCAGTACTGTGGGGTCTAAGGACCACGCCAAATCGATCAACTGGCTATACGCCATTTTTTATGGTCTATGGGGCAGAAGCTATGCTACCCACTGACATCGAATATGATGCGCCCAGAGTGGCAATGTACACTGAAGCCGAGGCAAAAGAGGCTCGGGAGGATGCAGTAGATCTGCTTGAGGAAGCGAGAGAATTGGCCTCATCTCGGTCAGCAATTTACCAGCAAGGTCTCCGACGTTATCATAGCCGGAGTATCAACCCTCGTGTGTTTCACGAGGGAGATTTGGTGCTAGGTTGGTGCAGCGCAAGAAAGGCCGGCACAAGTTGTCACCTCCATGGGAGGGACCGTTCGTTGTGAGCCGAGCTCTGCTCAATGATTCCTACTATCTTATAGATGCGCAGGAACCAAGGGAAGATGGGCTGGACAACCCCGGGTCAGAGGTCAGGCGACCATGGAACGTAGCTCTACTCCGACCTTTCTACTCATGAAAGGCGCAATGTATGTACCTCGGTTAATCCTTAATAAAAATGTCGGCACTCCGAGGTTAAAGCTCGGGGACTGCCTCGCTCTTGTGCTTATGTTTTATCTCTGTTTGTCAGTTTCGTTCATATGCCGAACTATTTTGAACCTCGTCTCAAACTTCAAGTAATGTGTGCTATGAAACTAATCTTGTGACTCGACTGGCATCTGCCTAAAAGGTAGTCAAGAGCAAAGAGGAAAAAACGTGGGAGACATGAAAATGAACTCGGGGACTCGGTCCAAAATATAGTTCGGCATGTGTCGTTTACTAACCCCTGTCTTTACCTTTCGTTTATGTCGGATGACTTTGAAACATACCTCGGAATTTACCAAGTACTGTATGCTATGAACAACAATCTTGTGACTCGACTGTCGAACGCCAGAATGGCAGACAAGAGCAAAGAATGCCAAATATAGTAAACACGAAAGTAAACTCGAGCAATCATTCAAAAGGATTCGACGTAAAGCTTAGAAAAGCATGGTTCGAATAAGCATGATAGTAACAGAGGTAGCAAAAGGAACTACTTAAGTTTGATTACATCTGCGTCCCGGCATACCGGGGATTTAATGAAGTTTTTTGGCCAAGCATAAGTTCAGGTCGAGGCATCAGGAATTACGTCGGCAGCAGCCGATGCAGCAGGGATTTCGTCCGGAGCCGAGGTAGCCTGGGAGGTGCTGGCAACGTCGGCAGTAACCTCGGCACCAGGTTGTGGAGAAGCCTCGGTTTCTGCTTCGCGGGTGTCACCATCGTCACCTTGCTCGGCTTCGACGTCGGATTCTGTTTCGTATTCATCCTCTTCTGGCTCGTCATCTTCGGCGTCGGAGTAGGTGTCTCCTCGCTCAAGTTCTTGGTGTTGGCATATCCAGCGAAGAAGGGCCATCTTTTCGCGCGCGAAGGATTGGGTCCGGGACCAGGGCGAGCCTCGCGAAGAGTGTCCATCTTTTCGAGGTCGATCTTCTCGCACCAAGTCATGATGAATTTGAGAGCGGCATCAGCTCCAGCGCGAGCTGAAGATGAGCGCCACTCTCGAATCTTTGTTCGGCTTCACGAAGCTTGGCGGCGAGCTCAGGCGTAGTATTGGGAGCATCGGCAAGAGGCCACAAGGCTCGGAAAGCAGACACACCTGCATCGAGGAGTTCGGACCCAATGGTTTTCAAGGGATGGATCCGAGCTTTGATGGCCACGATGTGGTCCTCAATGGTCCAGACGGGGTTCGTCTCGTTACGCCTCTTCCTGTGCTGAGCAGTGATATTGCGGCCGAGATTTGGGTGTAGGTGAAGTGCTCTGCAGAAGGATAGCCTGTTAATAATGAAAGAAACAGTTCGGCAAAGAGCCAGTACTGTTGAGGACAAAGCAAGGATAAGGGGGGCAAGAAGCTTACCGTCCATTTCTTGGTTGATGCGTTCCAGCGTCGGGAGGAGCTGGTTAACCGAAGCTTGAAGGGCTTCATAAGCCTCGGTGGCCGAGGTGGCGCGGGCCTCGGCTAACTGGAGCGCATTCTCATGTTCCTTGGCGGCATCCTCCCGAAGTTTCTTCTCTGTTTCAACAACACTGGCCTTTTCCGCCTGCAGCTGCTCTTTTTCGACGTCCGCAGCTCAGTGATGCGCTTCAGTTCCTTTACCAGACGAGCTACTTCGGCTTTCTCTTGTTGGAGCTTCTCGTCCAAAGAGTTCTTTTCTGCAAGGACGGCCTTGTGCTCGTCGTGGAGTTTCTTGTGGTCAAACAAGAGGGTATGAAAGATGTCCGTGCGGACGTTCATAGTATTCTGCAAGGAAGAAAAACATAGCTCGGTTAGAAAGGCTATACCTCGACAAGAGTCTCGGGGACTCGGAGTCAAATCATTGGGAAAATGTTGCCGGGGTATGCCTCGACAGGAGTCTCGGGGACTCGTACCCGAGGTGCATGCTAAGTAAGGTAAAATGGTTTGGATACGTCGGATGAAAATTGAAAGTTGAGATTCAAGCCAAACAATTTTAACTCCGGCGGAGCGTCAATAGTTTACCTCGAATCTCGGGGACTGGGAATGGTGGATATTAGATGAGATACTGCATGAAAGTAAAGAGAATAGGACTTACGTCGATGTTTTGAGCAGCACGCAGGGCAGCGTTGTATCGTACGCTTCGGCCGCAGGCGCTGTTTCCCGCAGGATGCTCAGCCACCGGAGCAGCTAGGGAGGCCGAGGAGACCTCGTCTGCAGAATTCCAGTCTGCATTGTAGTGTTCCAAGGAGCCGAGGCTCTGGTCACTGTCAGTGCGCAGAGGAGGAATCCCCACGGTCCGCCCTGCTCGATGCCCCTAACCGAGGCCTCCAAGGCCAAAGCAGCCTCGGAGCTTGAAGCAGGCCGGTTATCCAATATAAGAGATGCCCTCCGAGCATATTCTTCGGCCGGAGGGCAGTCTCATCAACGGGTGCGGCGAATGGAGGAATTCGGCGTGTCACCGGGGGAGGAGACCTCGGTTGCATCCTTGAAGGAGAAGAGATAGTCAGGGTGCCAGACCCAGATGTTGGTTTGGGGGTGACCTTAGACTTCACCGTCTCTTTCTCTTTCTCCTTGCCTTTCTCCAACGGCAAGGTAGTCTGGCGAACTGGTTTTTGGGGCTGTTGCTTGGGCTGCTGCTTGGGCTGTTGCTTCTGCTGTTGCTTCTGCTGATGCTTGTGTTGCTGCTGTTGGTTGCGGGCAGTCTGGCTGCGGGGGGAGAGTCGAGGCTCCGGCAAGGCGGTAGCCGGAGTTCTGGCGCGATTGGTCCCCGCATCCGTTTGAGGACGCGGAGAAGTCTGACCTCGGGTGGGGCAGATTTCTCCAAGGCCGGGCCAGACCTCGGTGGAGGAGATCCGGGGCGAGAGTTCGTCGGGGTGGTCGTGGCTTCAGAGGCACCAACGGGTGCAGTCATGGAGGATACCTCCTGATCCACGTCTATGGGGTCACTGCAACGAAGGGAAGATGGTTAAGTGTTAATACCGAGGTAATATGTTTAAGCAACAAACATGTTGGCTATAGAGGCAAAGCATTACCCATCCGAGTAGGAAACCTCTTGCCCCCTCGGGCATGAGGAGGATTTCCGGACTTCTTCAGCCGACGTCTCTTGACCGGAGCCTCAGTGGGTCCGGAGGCTCCAGTGGCGGATGGTTCGGCGGCCGAAGTTGCGGCACCAGCGCGTTTCCGGCTGGTTGCTGGAGTAAAGTTCGGAAGGTGAGGAAGGCAGGAGATAGGTACCGCGTTTATTGGTTCCATGACGAGAAATCCCTCCTCGTCATCCGAAATCTCTTGAACTGAAGCTTGTGCTTGAGGCTTACCCGCGGTGGTGACGCGGGCCGAGGCAATGGGCATGTAATCCTCGTTGTCAGGATCCACGTTGGATGGTGGGTCCTCGACAGGAGATCCTTGCCGAAGTGGTCCGCAGGATGGACTCCATCCTCGGCGGTCTGGCGGGAGAACAGCTATATGGCAGACATATGAAAAGGAGTTAGGAAGAAAATGGTCAAGATGAACGTCGGTAGCAAGACCTCGGTGGTAAAGGAGTACCGAAGAAAACGTCGGAATAGCGTACCTGTTTTGGTGGCTTGGTCCTGTAGTGGGGTTCCCTTCCCCATGTCCAAGCGTCAGGATCTTGGACTTGGTGATAGCTCGGACTCGCCGAGCTACCGCGGCGTTGTCCAGTGCAACGTGCGTATGGCGGGTGGATCATAAAGACCGCTCATGTGGCAGATCTTGTGAGTCCTCGCCTGGAGAGGGGAGACCCTGCGCTTCACGAATGTGCAGGCCAGATCGTCAGCCGTCAGGACTTTCCCGTCGTTCGCAGGGTCCTCCGGGTCCTGCCATTTCGCAACATACCCATGGATGGACTTGATTTCGCCGCTGTGAGGGGGAGTGTAGTCCCAGTTGAGCGGTTCTGTAGGAGGGCTGAGGTTAAACGCCGGCAGGTTGAGGAAGTCCTCTTCGCCGGAGTTCTTCACGTAAAACCACGTCCGGAGCCACTTGCGAACGGTGTCCGGAGTAGCGATACGTGGGAAGATGGAGTTTCGGCGAGGAGCTACGATGGCTGCTCCGCAGGCGGTTAGTAGCTTGGGCAGATCCTTGTTTTTCGGATCCGGGATCACTTGCCGCTTAAGTTGGAAGTAGCGAGAAAAGAGGTCTACCGTGGCTTTGAGGCCGAGGTATCCCTCAGAGAAGGAAACGATGCAGGAGAGAGTGGTGATGGCGTTGGCGGGGAGGTGATGAACCTGGAGTCCGAACTTGTCGAGGAAGCTCCGGAAGAAATCACTAACGGGCAGTCCGAAGCCGCGCTGGAAGTGCGCGACGAAGACCACCCGTTCCCCTTCCTTGACTTGAGGCTCGAGTTCGCCCTCTGGCAGGCGACACTCTACCCCGGCGGGAATCCGCCGAGTCGCCCTGAGCCACTGGATTTCGTCCGGAGTTACATCCGAACCTTCCCAGCCGGCTCGTTCTCCGACCTCCAGTTCGAGGTCTGGAACCTCGGTTTGTTCCGAAGTCTCAGGAGGAGACATCTCGGCAGAATCAATCTGCAGAGAATGCACAGAAGTTTAGCAAAAGAAAAAGTAAATCTGGAATCTAAGGCTATATCTGGCTAACTCAGGAGGAGTTGGACGGCTATCTAATGTACTAGAGGCACATATATGCTAGGCGAACGTCAGTCCGAGGTATGAAACTCGTTTCTACCCAAAAAAGTATGCAAGTAAGATCTACCGGAGGAGGTAAATAGAGTTTTATTCAAGAACATATGAAGAACCAAAGCGCAAAGAGGAAGAAACCTAGGGCAATGCCTAGGGTATCAAGAAAGGGAGTGCATACCGTGAAAACGAGGTGCTGAAGGGCGGCGCCGGTGACGCGGTCGCAGCGGCGACGAAGGAGCTGCTCGTCGGCGCGGCGGGAACACGTTTCTTCTCAACTGGAAGCGGCGGCACTGGTTGCGATGGAGGCGAGACGGCGAGTGAAGGAGGAAGAAGATGGCGAAGTTGCCCGTGGGGCCCTACTTATAGCCGCGTGCGGTAACTGCCGCATTAACTGCGCCACTACCGCGCGGTTATCGGGAGGCGCGGGATCGTGTGCGGGTGGGCGCACGGTTACGCGGTTTGTGGCCGCACGATCGGCCACATCGTGGGCCGCAGGTGGCAACCGCCTACCCCGGATTTCCTGCGCTGGTCAGCGCAAGAATCGAGGGGTCGGGGCGGTCAAGTACTTGAGTGCGCAGGTGCGCTGTTCGGTGGGTCCGGCTGACGAGGGCGGCGTGTGGTCAGAATCTGCTTGGCAGAGGTCCGGATTCCGAAGCCCGGGCAGAGATTCTTCGCCACGTACCTCGGAAAATCTTGAGGCAAGATGGTGCTGAGTCAGATAGCTCGGAGAGTTCAGTTCGCATATCTACCTCGGATTGGATGGTGGTGTGTGGGAGGTACCTCGGCGTGACTATGTTGGAGGTCGGTTTAGGAGGTGGTGTGATGCTTGTTTTGAACCTGCTACGGCCCTCCTTCCGAGGTCGTAGGACCGCACCAGCTTCGGGGACTAATGTCGGGGGAGTATCCCCGGGTAGGGTCAAGGCTTGGCATAAGGTGGTGTTCGAAGTTGTGCCGAGGTACGGAAAGGGCCGACCTGTTTGGGCCTGGGAAGTCCGAGCTTCATCTTGACCTGGAGAGTACAGGCCGACCTATTTTGGCCCAGAGGGGTCCGAGGTATACTGTTGGCCAGGGCCGAGGTTCACTGTCCGAGCTATGTTCAGCCGACCTAACTACCTCAGTGCAGTGGTTTGTGTTGGAGTGCAGGAGAAGCTGTGGGGAGGAAGTAAGATCCGACCTGGTAAAAGATATTAAGCGCAAGACCCGAGGTACGGAGCCCGTCACATCCGTGCCGAGCTAACCGAGGTGATGGGCTGTAGGTCGGGCAGGAGTCAATGCTCCTGTCACTTCCAGCCGGGTACAAGAGCGCCTGACACGGGAGCGTCTGTCAAGGAGCATGGCAGAGGCGTGCTCCGGGTTCGGCGGGCCTGCACGTCTCTGATCGCTGACTACGCGAGGTCTGGGAAAAGGCTACGAGGTAGCTCTGCCAGGCCACGTCCTGTCTCGGTCAGAGGGGACATGCTAGTTCTGCCGTTAGGCTACAGGAGATGGGCAAGCCACGTCTTGTCCCTGACCGAGGTACGGTGGTACGGTGGTGACCGTTGCAGAGGCATGGCAACAGTGTTCTGCGAGGGGCACAATGGTAACCCGGCTGGCCTATATAGTGGGCTTCACCCCCTCCTGCTGAACGACGGATCGATCAACAGAGGAAGAGAAAGAGATAGAGAGAAAGAGAGAGAAGGAAGCTCGGAAACCCCGGAAACACCTCGGATCTAGCTCGGAGTGCCTTCTTCCTCCCGTATAGCTCCATCTTTTACCTCAAGTTCTCACCATTGTATCATCATACAGCTCGAGGAGCAGCTTGTACTTGTCACTCTGAGCTATACACTGGCTAGGATAGTGCTGCAGTAGGGGTGTTACCTCCACAAGAGGGCCCCGAAGCAGGGTACATCGTGGTGTGCTTTGTGTTCTTGCTTTCTTGGTTCTTCGTTCGTGTTCTTGCGTGTTCTTGCGTGTGCACTTCTTGAGTGCATAAACCCTCCCCGGATTCCCCCAACGACCATTCGGCCCCATCTTAGCCATACCTATGGCATCTGCCGTGATCCCACCACGACAATCAATCTTATCACTCAAGGAAGAGATTTCTTCAACAAAATTTACCTTCTTACCTTGTGGAGCTCTTTCGGTGTGCCATTCAGAATAATTTATCATCATATCATCAAGAAGCTTTGTTGCAGCACCCAAAGTGATGGACATAAAGGTACCTCCAGAGGCCGAATCCAATAGGTTTCTTGAAGAAAAATTTAATCCTGCATAAAAGGTTTGGATGATCATCCAAGCAGTCAGTCCATGGGTGGGACAATTCTTTACCAATGATTTCATTCTCTCCCAAGCTTGAGCAACATGCTCATTATCAAATTGTTTGAAATTCATAATGCTACTTCTCAAAGATATGATCTTAGCAGGAGGATAATATTTTCCTATGAAAGCATCTTTGCATTTAGTCCATGAATCAATACTATTTCTAGTCAAAGATAGCAACCACTCTTTAGCACGTCCTCTCAAAGAGAAAGGAAAAAGTTTCAGTTTAAACATATCACCATCTACATCCTTATACTTTTGCATCTCACAAAGTTCAACAAAATTATTAAGGTGAGCAGCAGCATCATCAGTACTAACACCAGAGAATTGCTCTTTCATAACAAGATTTAAAAGTGCAGGTTTAATTTCATAGAATTCTGTGTTAGAAGCAGGTGGAGCAATATGTGTACTAATGAAATCATTGTTGTCCGTGCTAGTGAAATCACACAACTTAGTGTTCTCAGGGGTACTCATTTTAGCAAAATTAAAACAAAACAGAAAGATAACAACTCGAAAATAAAAGTAACTAATTTTTTGTGTTTTTGATAAATAAAGCAAACAAGACTAAATAAAAATAAACTAAGCAAGACAATAACAAAGTAAAGAGATTGGAAGCGTGAGACTCCCCTTGCAGAAATCCTCTTGCTCCCCGGCAACGGCGTCAGAAAAAGTTGCTAGATGACGTGGATCGCACGTTCGTTGGGAGACCCCAAGAGGAAGGTATGAAGCAGTGTAGCAGCAGTTTCCCTCAGTATGAAACCAAGGTTTAATCGACCAGTAGGAGCAAGAAATCACTTCTGAAGGTTGTTGGTGGCACCGTTTACTCGATCACCAATGTGGAATCTACACACAACACAATCAAACTACTTTGCCCCAACGAAACAGTGAGGTTGTCAATCTCACCGGCTTGCTGAAAACAAAGGATTAAACGTATGGTGTGGAAAACAGTAGTAAATTACAGAGAATGAAAAGGAATAATGTTTGCAGTTGGTTGTATTATCAGTGTAAAAGAATGGACGGGGTCCACAGTTCACTAGTGGTGTCTCTCCATAAAAGATAACTAACATGCTGGGTGAACAAATTACAGCTGGGCAATTGACAAAATATTGAGCGCATGACAATGCATATATATGACATGATGATTACTATGATATTCATGTGGGCATTACGACAAAATACATAGACCGTTATCCAACATCGTCTATGACTAGTAATCCACCGCCAGGTTGTCATCCGAGTTCCCCATTGGTATTAAGTTGCAAGCAACGGATAATCGCATTAAGTAATGTGCGTGATGTAAACAAATGCATTAGACCTAACGGCGCACCATTAAGCTAAGCATCGGTTATTTTATCCCTAGTGGCAACAGCACATCCACAATCTTAGAAGTTATTGTCACTCTCCCAGATTACCGGAGGCATGAACCCACTATCTAGCATAAATACTCACTCTTGGAGTTACAAGCATCTACTTGGCCAAAGCATCTACTAGTAACGGAAAGCATGCAAGATCATAAATAACATATAAGATAGATTGATAATCAACTTGACATAGTATTCAATATTCATCGGATCCCAGCAAACACAACATGTAGCATTACAATAAGATGATCTTGATCATGATAGGCAGCTCACAAGATCTAAACATGATAGCATAAAGTGGAGAGACAACCATCTAGCTACTGCTATGGACCCGTAGTCCAAGGATGAACTTCTCACACATCACTCTGGAGGCAGGCATGGTGATGTATAGCCCTCCGGTGATGATTCCCCTCTCCGATAGGGTGCCGGGAAGAGCTTCTGAACCCTCCGAGCTAGGGTTGACGGCGGCGGCGTCTCTGGAACTTTTCGTGGATAATGGCTCGGGTATTTAGGGTTTTCGCGTCGGGAGGAATAAATAGGCGAAAGGGCGGCAGCTGGAGACGCCCATGGGGCCCACACCACCCCACGGCGCGGCAGGGGGGTGGGCCCGCGCGGCCCCATGGTGTGGCTGCCTCGTGGCTCCCCTCCGTCTCTCCTTTGGACTCTGTGTACGTGTTGGAAAAATAGGAGGTTATGTCCAAGTTTGTCCAATTCCGAGAATATTTCCAGACTAGCTTTTCTGGAATACAAAAACAGTAGAAAATATGAACTGGCACTATGGCATCTTGTTAATAGGTTAGTCCCTGAAAATGCATAAAAATGCTATGAAGTGTATATAAAACATGTAACAATTGGTATAATATCAACATGGAACATCAGAAATTATAGATACGTTTGAGATGTATCACTCCCCTCCGGCAGGGTGCCGGGAAGAGCTTCAGAACCCTCCCGATCTAGGGTTGACGACGGCGGCAGCGACGGAACTTTTCGTGGAATATGATCGGTATTTTTAGGGTTGTCGGGTCATCGAGAATAAATAGGCGAAAGGGCGGCGTCGGAGGGCACCCGAGGTGGCCACGCCAGGGCAGGGTGCGGGCCCACCTCCTGCCGCGCCCTAGGGTGGCGTGGCTGCCTCGTGGCCCCACTCCGTCTCCCCTTCTGGCTTTTGGAGTCTTCCGATGAGATATTTGCACACGTTGATTTTCGTCCAATTCCGAGAATATTTTGCGACTAGCCTTTCTGAAGGAGAAAAACAGCAGAAAACAGGAACTGACACTTCGCATATTGTTAATAGGTTAGTCCCAGAAAATGCATAAAAATGTTATGAAGTGTAAATAAAACATGTAGCAATTGGTATAATAACAGAATGAAACATCAAAAATTATAGATACGTTTGAGACGTATCACACACCCACGACCATAACCCATCTAATCCAGAGGATTTTCCGTGTAGATTGTTGATAGGGAAGGTCCGGAATTCAGGCGGCAGGTCGAACATCAGCATGTAATGGACGCCGTCGGTGAGGCACAACACCGACAGTATCACATCCTTCAGGGGCAGGAAGCCCTCATCGTTGTCGGCATCGTCGCACATCATGGTTGCAAGATCGATGAAGGGGGTTGCAGGATATAGAGGGGAACATGCTAGGGATAAGAAACAAGCTTGAAGAGACGCCCCAATGCCCGTTGTCCGCCGTCGACGGCCTCCTCCGGTGGGGTCGAGAGAGAGAGGGAAGGCTTGGATACCTTGACGGAGGCGATCATGAGGTACCAGTTCGCAGTATGCCAAGCACTGATGAAAGTAGCATTTGGTCAATAGGTACACTCATGTGAGATCGGTGTAGGTCAAAAATCTATTTTTAATTATTAATATTGCCTTAGTCAGGTCTTGAAGTCGATATCTTTGGGTTCTGATAGTTTATTGAATGTATGAACCAAACAGATCATCTAAAAGTCCAATCTCATGGAGACGGACAATATTTTTTCGATAAAGAGAATATATTAATATCAAAGATATCAATTACACTCATATTCTGCACCAACATAATGTGAAGAATTACTCCCGACATTAAGAATGCACACAAACAAAATAATAATAAAAAGAAAGAAAAAGACCCCGCCAAGTGATCAACAACTCGTAGCAGCTGGACGCAAACCTCCACCAACGACATCGCCCGTGCTGCAAAAGAGGTTCTCCAAAACAACGCCCCCAGGAGGGTCGATTGGGATTTCACCTTTTAGAAAGTCCGAACTCACTAGACATTGCCTTCAACAAGGAAGTGATCGCCATGGCCAGGTACAATCAATGAAGGTCAACAAATAGATATCCCTGCTACTATTCAATCTGAAATTACTGTCCGGACATTTTATTGTCGTACAGACAAAATTTAGTAGCCACAATTCGAAGTGTTAAAATTCAAAAAAAAATCAGTTATAGGAGCATGAGTTGATCGATCAAATCTAGCCGAGTACTACGCTTGACCGTTTGAAAAAGCAAGCACTAACCCTTATAATTCGCTTTGCATTTCTTTCGAGCAATGGGCTTGTCCTTAGTCACCTCGTTTTGGTCAAGTGACTACTCTTTAATTATTTTAAGCCTAAAATGTTAACAGGTGGTTAGAGAATAAATAAAGCTAGACCCGTCCAAAAGAAAGGAGGAAACAAAGGACAAAAGAATTGTACTGTCTCATGGAAAAGTAGTCCAGTTACTATTTGGTGTGATAAAAAAATCGAGATGTAAGTGTACTGGTGTTTTGCCTCGATACATGCAAGAATGTTGGTAACTGATGCGCGCAAACCTTCTCATTGTTTCTTTGGAAAAACGCCTTCTCATTGTTGCTTTCCCCTAGAAAAGAATCTTTGTAACTTTCCGAAGGAAAACATATTGAAGTAAATAAAGAGTTTTTCTCGGGATTATACGGGTGGTAAAACGGTTTTTTTGTAAATTATATTCTGAGTGGCCATAGTACTCTTGGATTTAATTAACATTGTTAACAAGCAACAACACCAAGGTTACAGTGGAGGGTTTATATCATGTCTCATGCGTTGATGACTCTTTCAAAAATTATAACGGTGTTGTTAAATCTCAGGCGGCTAAGATTTTCTTAAATCCCAATCGCTTAAGAGAATTGCAACCACAATTCAGAAAAAGTGTGACTCACAACTAGTTGCACATTCTGAAACATGTTGCACTTTTCTATCTTCTCGGAAAAGTGTAACTTGAGATAGAAAAGTGCAACTCCTATCTAAACTGTAGTTGCACTTTTCTCTGATGACTGAGACATAAATGAATCTCAAACGTCTAAAAGTGAGACATACCCAAATCATAAACTAAAATGCTGAAATGGTGTGCCACTCTAAACCCATCATTGGTTGCAAAAGATATGGCTTATCTAAGACACCATTCGGGGGTGTGAAATGGTGAATTGGTGAGCCGTCTAATCCCATCATGCGCTAGCTGATCTAAGCCAACATTCCCATTACTAATCTGATTTTGGAGAATTCCAGCATTACTGATTAATTATTCTCCTCTAAATTGGCCTGAGCGGCTGAACCAGAGGAGTCTGGATTAAAATAGAAACTGACATTAATGTGCTTAGTCTACATCAAAATACATATTTTCCTTGCATTCTCTTTTCAGGTATAATGTGATCTTATTCTACAAAGAAGACGAAGCTTCATGTATTTTTCCGAAAATGTCCTCCAAAAAAACAGGGACTGCAGTTTGACATTCTCCCTTGACCCCTACAGAATCCATCGTTATCAATTCCAGCAAATTGAACCTACTTTTGTATCAATTATTGAGTACATATTCCATGCAAGCGGCAGATGAACGAAACCAGGTTCACCCTTTCAATGAAGATAAATTAGGTTTCAAACCGGCTTTGTGAAGTCCTTTTTCTGTAAGGAAATTTTAAAAACACGATTTAAAGTAATAAAAGTATGGTCACTATGGAGCTGTAAAATTTTATGAAAAATGTTTTTCATTTATGTGCTACAAATTGATTGATCTAGAAATGATAATTTAATAGCAAATCTAATGCTATTATGCTACCCTACCCTGTCACTGCATCTACATTGTACGATATCAGCACATCTTAAATTATACTGTAGCTTCTGGAGAACTCTTCCGTGGACTAGTGGTAGCCGTGCATATGCGCATAAGGGCCAGGTCTCGGGTTCGAGTCCTCACTTCTACCTTAATGACAAAGTCGGGGTGGAGTCCCCCCTCCGGTCTTGTTATTTGTTTACTGTAGCTTCTGTTGCAGAAACAACAAATGTTGCAGCTTACATCAAGATGACCATACTAGCCAAAACTACTGACCCATTAATCAACATATTTCCTTCAATTAAATGACCAATATATCACATGACACTGCATGCGTTGGCGTTCTCCTCGCTGAACATGTAGTACGATCCCGGCGTGGCTGATACCGGCGCTGTCGAGTGGAAGTACCCGGCGCCGCCCGTGTACGCCGCGCCGACCATTGGGTGGTAGTAAGCGCTGCTCCGGAGCGGGTGCGTGGTGCTGTAGCTCATGGCGTACGGCGGAGGCATGTGCCCTCCGCCGGCGTAGTACCCCGGGTAGCTCATCGCTGTGGCGGGCGCGTAGGCCCCGGCGTCGACAGCGTTTCCTGCGGCAGGATTCGTGGGCGCGTCGTGTGGGCTCATCTCTGCTGTTGCACCGGCGCCGTCTCCGTTGGCATTGGCATTGGCATTGCCGTTGCCACCTCCTCTGCCTTTCTTCTTTTTCTTCCCACCGCCACCGGCGGCATTGCCATTGGGGGTGGGTGCCATGGGCTGTACTCCGTGCGGCATCATGGCGAATGAGGCAACCATGCCGGCCCTTCCGTCGTGCGGGCCTCCGCCGCCGCCACCTTCAGGCTTGGGAGGCTGCTCGTCGCCCGACGCTTCATCGCAGGTGCCCACGTTGTCGTGATTCTCCGGGGGAATGGAGCCTTCCGCCGTGGCGTTACCCTGCGGCACCGGATCGGCGGGCCTGTTCTTGTTCTTCTTTTTCTTCTTCTTCTTGCCGCTGCTGCCGCCTCCGCCGCCGGTTGAGTTGGCCTCAGAAGGGGGAGGTGCGGGCTCTGGCCACGGCTCGGCGTGCTTTCCGGTCTTCACGAGCTTCTTGACGAGCGCGTCGACGGAGACATTGCCGACGACAACTACCTTGTGCTGCTGAATGTCTACGTCCGTCTTGTACACCCCTGCCCCAGTTGATGCAGAGAGCACAACGAAATTAGCAAGGAGAACAATACTAAATTTCTTACAACGCATAAGCATTTTCATCCGCAGAACAAAATTTCTACACATTTATTGTGAAGAATTTGTAATAAAATGCAGAACCTTGGGATGAGAGTTTTGCAGGGGTTTAATGAGGGAAACAGGGGATCTCTTACTTTTCCCCTTCATAGTGTACAGGCGTAGACACAAAAAATCATTTGTAGTTACTTAAACAGCTACGTGCTCTTTTGTTTACAAAACTGAAGTTGAAATCGAAGTCCTTTTTTGCAAAAACAAGGGAATTCAGAAAAAAATGATAAAAATCTTGACACCTTTTCAGTTCATTCAACTTTTGAAAATCCTGATTGGAAAAGTCGGATAATAAAAATTGAAAATGCTGCCACTTTCTTTCAAGGCAACTTTTATAAGGATTTAGTGATAAGATTTGAATGTCTTTTTTGCTTTGCTTTTATCTTCTCGTTCATCTATATTACCCACCTTCTATATTCTGCAGCACCTTCTTGACCTTCTTCTTGCAACCCTCACAGTGGATTCTGACCTTCAAGGCCAGAGTCTGAGAGAAAATAGCAAGCCCAGACCAGGGAAAGCTCGTAAGAATCTTTGAATAAGAAATCCAAAGCAATCAAGAAGAGAAATAAAGATGAGATATCTTGCATGTATCTGCTAATGAAGAAGATCCTGAACTGATAATTACCTGATACATCAGTGGTGCTGCGCCTTCTTGAGCAGCTGCCATGGCTGGGGAGTGGGGATAATGGAGAGATGTCAAGACTCAGGAGTAAAGTGAAAGTGCTTAGTGCAAGCGAGGAGAGGCGGTGAAGAAGGGCGGTATATATATCAAAAGGCAAGGGGCAAGAACAGAACAAAGTGGCAGAGTTTGGTCCTGGGGAAGGACGTGACTAAATAGCATCAGGGATAAAGAAAGGGGACAATTCCATTGGTTGTCTTTTCTTTTGCCCCATTTTCCCTCCTTTTGTTTTTTGGGTGTGGTGTGGAATTAGTGAGGTAATTGTTCCCTCCGCATATGGGGCTCGCTAGATGCCCATGTATATGCATCTACAGTTTCTACACCAAGGAAATGATTTTTGTTCTGATTCTCCTGGTTTTTGTTTAAACCAAGTGGGTTTACTTAGGTATTTAGTATTTACAAAAAACAAGCTAGTGGAACGGAAATAGTTCAAAGTACGAATAAAATACGATATACTTAGCTAATCTCAGGTCTCGTAAATCATAAATCCATCCATCCGAAATTTTCTAATATTACAGTAAAAATAGTTCAAATAAGTTCCTAAAGATTCAAGGTTTACTTTAGGCCAATTAATGTGACTAAACCATCATTAAAGAATGGACCGTCCATATTGCTTTTCAAGTAGTTTTAAAATAATTTCATCGCACAAATTATTTCAACACTTGTTTCCACTGCCAGTAGAAACAATATCAATATAAAGAACAAGTACCTGACTTATTCAAGAGACGAATTAGGGGAATCGATTCTAAAATTCTCGTTCGACGTAGACGACATGAGCGATGATTTTTATCAAATAAAAACTGGAAAACTATGGCATTAGATGTACAAATGTCTAGCTGAGTTGTTTGTAAAATTTAGATTTAACATTGCACACAACTATTTTATGCAACCTTAGACTTGATGACTTGCACTTTGGTTGATTTCGATCTTGAGTTAACCGGCGGTCTATCAAATTGCTCCGCATGCGTACATTGGTGATTAACTACAAACTGTAGCAATCAGGCCACCAAGTTGGGAAAGCGCACTCCTTTGGTCATTCCATCACGGACGCCGTTAACTTTTGTAAAATACCTACTAAATTTTTGTTTCTTCTTATTATTCTAACGTACACAATTTTTATACATTGTTCCACTTTTATTTTGTTTATAAAGTATGATCAACCCGAGGCTCCCCCGTCTTAGTTTCACACGAGCTATTATTAACCTAGTCAGCATATACAACTGAATTAAAATCAACACATTCTATCCCTCCATCCCAATCCTCACTCACCCTCGTCGCCTTCATCCTCCTCCACCCCATATACCCACGCCCCACCTCCTCTTCTATATGCCTATCTCGACCTGCTCAGCCGATAAGCTAAGCTCCCGCGGACCCTACGAGTGAAGCGCTTAGTTTCTAGACCACCCTCCAAGCGGTACCCGGAAGCCCTGGTGTTTGGGTCGTCCTCATAGTACGTGACGGGTAATTAGAGAAGAAATACATACCCAAGCAGCCGACGAAGACAACGGTTTCTAGTCGCTCAATGCTTCATTCTCCCTGTGTGCACTCGTGGGGGAATTGCCGGTGACCGCTCCACCATGACCCTCTCTCTCCCATAGTTCAAAATGTTCCTCCTCTCTCCAAGCGCGCACAATTGGTGGAGAAAATGAGACACGTGGCTCAACCACTAAGAACATTCAAAATGGAATTGTCTGACACAAAAGAAAACAATGTAAACATTCAGATGAGCGTTGTGCCTCGAAAAATAAACGGTCAAGGATGTGACTGTTGGTGAAATCAAATTTCAGCTACATGAAGATTAGGAAGGATCATTTAAATTGTTACATTTCATTTTGGATTTCAGAAATACCTCAAGTTTGAATCGTAGAAATCATAGTTTTTTTCCTTGTTGGTCGAAAATAAAAATTGTAAATTTTATTGAATAAACACAAGCATAACTAGAATTGCAGTTAATGTGAGATTGCTTATTAACACGGGGTGAAAAGAAAGGAAACTTAAATTCAATTTGGTGTTATTTGTATTTATTTATTTTAGAAACAAATCGGCGTTGTTTGGTTCAAGGACTTCAGAGTCGCGATGCATTCCACGAAGAAAATATAAAAGAGTCCTGATGGCTTTACGTACTACTATAAGCATAGACAAGGAAAGGATTAACAACATATAAAAAGGAAAGGAGTGATTTGAAGGCGATTAATGCTCTACCTGATTACGATCGACTTTCCTGCGGTCGACATCTTTCTCTCGGATTCGATTCGATCGGATGAATCCCATCACCGAGCTCGTGTCATCCCCGAGGCCGTGGGCCGCTCTCCCGCGAGACCTGGTCGGTGAAATCTCCGTCCGCCTGCGCGACGCCGCCGACTTCGTCCGCCTTCACGCCGTCTGCAGACCGTGGCGCAAAGCGGCGCCATCTCCGGCAGCGATCCGCCGCAGGTTTCTGCCATGGCCGCTGGCGTCGTGCAACGACCTCCTCTTGCACCTGCCAGTCAACTTCGGATGCATCTCACGGCGGACGACGTCGTGGTACGGTGTCCGCCTGCCACGCGCGTCATCTAGCGGTGACAAGAACTGGGTGGCTAGTGCAGATGGCACCGCCGCCTGGTTTTTAACCCTGCGTCCCGATCCAACAATGGTCGACCTTCTCACCGGAGCCATCCGCGTGCTGCCTCGATTCTGGGAGCATGGTTACGGTGACCGGCGGATGCAGAATTCTTGCGGCATTGTCTACAGGGATGGCACCATCTTTGTGTACAGCAAGGATGGTTACGATTTCACGGCAGCCGTCCTGCGCCCCGGTGATGTGGCGTGGACTATTGCCGAAAAGAGTCACTCTTTTGAGGCAGGCTGCCATTTGAGCGCCGCATATCATGACGGCATGATCCTAGTGTGCATGAGGTTGCAATTCTGGTTTGTACTTACGCCGGACTTCGAGGGCAATGGTCGCGAAGGCGGAGGCAGGCTCGAGATGAGGACTGACATAAGCGGTGGCGCAATGAAACTTGAGCACATTTGCAGCTATGTCTTCGAGTCAGGCAATGAGCTAATGTGGGCGACCGTCATGTTCGGTAACGGCCCTAAGAACACACTGTCTGTAACATTGCACGCTCTTGTCGGGGCCAACACTGGAGGCAAAATGCGTTGGGTGGCGAGGGATGGTCAGAGCTTCAAGGACCGCGTCATGTTCCTTGGGTCACCGGCGAGCTTCACCGAAGACGCCGCAGATATGGGGGTCGGTGGCGGGTGCGCCTATTTTGTCTTGAAGAGCTGTGTGATGAGATACAACCTCATCAACGGCGTGGCAGATTGCGTGGGGCAGGCGCGCCCCGGATGGGGTTCCGACAAGGCACATGTCTGGCTCCAACCCCATCCACCCATATTGCTCCCATCTAGGAAATCAGAGAAAAACTCAAGGCTCCAAGATAAGAGCAAAACAGAAATAAAATAGTATCGATGTAGTAGGAAAATTGTAATTCTGTTACTCGGAATAAGTTTTTAGGAAACATGTGGTGTTAGCTTTGAAGGTAACTATTCATAAGTAAGGACATTTTATTTTTAAACCAACTATCTTAATCTTTGATTATTTTGTGAAACTAGCATCAGCAAAAAGTTAATATGTAACTCATTGCGTACATCACAAAATAATATAATAAAGTAGAGGCCTTGCATATTTTCCAACACTATATATTGTCGAATGAATTTTTGAAATGTTAGTATCTTACAATATTGGGGTACCGATGACGCCAAAACCAAATGCGGGTGCACAGACCAACTAACTATATGAGTAACCAGCGTTGAAAGAATAATATGTGAGTAACCACGCGGTAGGCAGGAGCATTGACCGATAAGACAATTCTTTTGTACTAGATGAGCAGGTGTGCTTTGCCGCGCCAGTCATTGTTGCATTGGCAATCTCTGACAGACTAGTGTAAACTTTTGCATATGTAATAATAAGGCAAGCAACTGAAGTTGTTCTGGAATGCTGCAGTGTGTTGAAATTTTCATCAGTATAGGGGATTTTGTCACTGTTAAGTTATTTCGCTAACTCCCTGCAACATGAAAGCACATGCGATGTTGTTGCTCCTATGGAAGAGCTCGAGGCAGACGAGGAAGAACCAAATATTTTGGTCCACGCTCCTTTCTTTTTCCCTGCAATTGGTGATGGTGGAGGTCCTTGCAGTGGAACTCCGGCATACTTTTGTTTGTACTTACCATAAACATCACAAAGCTTATCACGAACATTAGTGAAATAAACAGAATATCATACATTTACGGACTCTACTAATAGACCGAGAGCAAGACCAAGCCCGTCAAGTTAGCCCAAAGATCCAAAATAAATGCAAATGCATATAACTGATGAATTTATCTCCAATATTAAAATATTTAATTTTCATGGCAGCAATGGCCTCAAGTAAAATATAATCATTTTCATATGTTTTCAAGTGAGTAGCAATGTTTAAAATATGATGCACCATAACAAACTCCACACAAAGAAACAATTGCCTCATAAAACATCTCCAAAAACGCAATCAAATGTTCAACAACATGCCAATTTTCAGTAGTGGTTAGTCGTGGTCCATAATTTGCATTTAAATTCTGTGAACTAGTCTTTGTCTAGGATAAGTGACTTAATCATCATATATGTATTGTTCCATCTAACAGACATGTCTAAATTATACTTTTCCCGGCCACTCTAGATACCAGATGTTAAAAAGGCTAAAAAAAGTGCATGTAGTAAAGTCTTTTATTTTCTTAGGATCATTTTTGCATAACATTTTCATATCCCTGCTTGTAGTTTGTCTAGAAATTGGTTTGAAAGTACAAGTATGAGCAGTTTGAATATATTTGGTAAATAACCAAAACCTGATGATAAATCATTAGCAGCAATTAAACATCAACCTTCTCTCTAAAGAGTAGGAGTAGGATCATTGGCAAAATTACCGAACCGTTGGGGACTCGGGTTTTGAACTTGAGGTAGGTTCCTCCTCCGCTTTTCATGGACACCACACTCTGTGCATAATGTCCATTTGCATTTAGGTTCAACACCGGAACACCATCCACTTCGACTACTTCTTCATCAAAGTGCTCGCACACCTTGGAGGTTCAAGAACGAGCCCTTTTTACACCGGTGGTGGTGGATGAAGTGCTGGCACTTTTTTTTTTGAGAGGGAAGTGCTGGCACTAGTGGAATGAGTATGAGAACTTAGCCCCTGGCGGGCCGAGCGAGCACGCGTGCTGACGGGCTGGACCACGAGAACTGCCCGGCTGGCCCGTTCGGCCACCTATGCTCCCCCGGAATCGGATCGGAAAAATAATCTCCCTCGCTGGCGCGCGCCGGCGCCGCCGTCTCTGTTGGTCCACATGTGCCAGCCAGCCACGGCCCCAAACGAAACTCCACCTCATTCCCTCCCGCGATTCCAAACCAAAACAAACCCTCGCCCACCCCATTCCCCCTCCTCTCCCTCTCCCTGGAGCTGCGACCGGCGGCCGGCGGCGGCGAAGGCGCAAGCCGAGCGGCGGGACGCGGAACGAGGCCGGGATTCTGCCCGATTCCACCGGTAAACCCTCGTCATTTCTCTTCGCCGCCCCTGTTCGATCCGACCTTGTCCTTACCCCCAAAGTCGTTTGGATTCAAGCCGATGAACACCGCACGCGCGATTGTCCCCTGCCCTAAGTGAAACGGAGTTTGGGCTGTGCGAAGCAGTTGCGTACGAATTAACCATCGCCGCGTTCTGATTTATTGACAGGTCTGGCCTGAGGTGTCGTGCTGCCCGCGAGTTGATTGGTGGTCCGGTTGCTGACGGGTACTGTTGACTGGGCGCTCAAGTTGCTCACAGTATCGTTGGTCGAGAAAATCAGATAACCCAGGCGAACCTGTGCAGATTTTGGGCCAGGTAAACTGGTGCACAACCACCCATTCGCTTGTTTCATAGCATTGGATTTGTTTCTAATCGTCCCACATTACCAGACTCTGCATAAAGCATTGAAGCATTGAGGATCTGCCTTCAGCTGGTGAGCAGTGAGCTTGGTTCGGAAGCGCGGTTCCTTGGCCATGGTCATGGACGCCAATGCTGTCGGCACGGATGTATCTGCCGACCATGTCATCGCTGAGTTGCTCGAGATGGGGTTCGACTTCGACAAGATCAGCGAGGCGATTGGGATCGTGGGTCCATGCCGTGCCGACGTGGTGGAGTTTATGCTGAATGGGTCTGGCAGTGAACAGAGGAAGCCAAATGGGGGATCGCAGAGACGCGGTTCTGTCAGGGGAACTCGACTGGCTAATCCCAGGGGAAGTTTTAAGCAGTCTAGCATTACTGACCATATCGCCTCAACCACTGGCAGTAAAACGGAGTCTCGTGGCGAGGAAGCAAGTACCTCATATTCTTGTTTAGCGGCCTCCATTGACCCTGTGTTGACTGCTTCTATCTGTTCTAAATCAAAGCCTGAACCTCACACTTTGCTGGAGAATTCAGGAGGTGAGTTTGACCGGTCCAACAAAATTAGTGCTGTTTTGCAAAAGCATTTCGGGTTCTCCCACGTGAAGGGTTTCCAGAAGGAAGCCTTGGATGCTTGGTTTGCTCACAAGGATTGTCTTGTTCTAGCGGCAACTGGATCAGGTAGTTTATTACTCTTGATTATATAGTCTTTTTATTCTTTGTCTTCTTAAATTTTTGGGTACTCTCTATATTATTATGCACAGATTTGAGCCATCCTTTAATTAACTGAATGCTGTGAAAATTATCATGTTGGCAGGGAAGTCCCTTTGCTTCCAGATCCCAGCTCTTTTGACTACGAAGATTGTGGTGGTGATCTCACCCTTGATTAGTCTGATGCACGATCAGTGCCTTAAACTTGCAAAACATGGGATATCAGCATGCTTCCTTGGATCAGGGCAACCAGATAATCGTGTTGAGGGCAAAGCGATGGCTGGCATGTATAAGATTGTTTATGTTTGCCCTGAGACAGTTTTAAGGTAATCATTTCGCTTTTGAACGCTAAACACGATTTTATGGTTGCCGTGCTTATTCAGGAACTTCTGTACATGCAGACTCATGGAACCGTTGAAGAAACTTGCAGAAAAGCCAGGGATTGCACTTTTTGCCATTGATGAAGTTCATTGTGTTTCTAAATGGGGTCACGATTTCCGGCCTGACTATAGGTCTGCTCTTGTATTCAATGTCCTAAATTAAAGGTGCAAGTCAGTATTTAGCACTGTTTTTCATCATTACTACTTTAGTTTGTGACTTGCACCCCAGTGAGATAATATTAAGTTTGGTACTCAGAACCCACTAGACTCTTCTTTCCTGCAGTGTTTTACTGCTCTTGTACTTAAGTAAACATTATTCCCCCTACAGGAGACTGTCTGTGCTTCGAGAAAACTTCTGTTCCAGCAAATTGAAGTTCTTGAAACATGATATTCCTTTGATGGCATTGACTGCTACTGCGACTTTCCATGTACGAGAAGACATTCTGAAGTCTTTGAAAATGTCAGAAAATACAGTCGTTGTCTTGACGTCCTTTTTCCGGCCAAACCTTCGATTTACTGTGAGTAAGAGTTTTTATGTTTTCGTGTTCTATGGTATGCTGTGTCAAATTGTAAACTTGGAATCTCTCAACCTTACTAAAGTACATGCAAGTAAGTAGAATGGTTGTGATTTAAATTGTGTTGGTATATCGAATAAACTTTCCTGGTTTACCAGGATCCAAATACTTTCCTTTCCTTTAATTGAAGTATTGTTCTTTTGGAGTGGTATAGTATGTGCATATGAAACTACATGTTATGGAGCTATGCAAATGAATTGTTGTGATTTAAAACTTCGTACCAAAATTGTCTTATACCACTTCACAATACCCTTCCCCCCTCTGTTTCTGGTTGCAGGTAAAGCACAGTAAAACCTCTGCGTCATCATATGACAAGGACTTTCAAGAACTAATAGGTACTTACAACGCTTCAAGGAATTTCAGGGGGAAAGGCCAGAAAATTGTTCATGAAGTTGAGCCTGAGTCTGAAAGCAGTTCATATGAGTCTCTGGACGATAGTGCATCAGACGACGAAGATGCAATTGCTGATATTAAAAAAACTAAAGTTGCCAAGTCCTTGGTAAAAGAAAACACTGAACATGAGCTAGATCAGTATCCAGGAGTAGATGATTTTGATGGTAATGGACGAATCATTTGTTCAGTTGCACGACTACTTGCTTTTGAGAGTATGGCTTCAGTTATTTAAAGAAACAAACCCTGAAACTTGGAGTTTACAGTTTTGAAGCGTTCTTATACAGTGTTTTTCAGAACGTGGGATCTTTTATGAAAGCCAGTTTTAAACTAAAATATTGATACTTCAGAGGGTTCATGATAGTGTTTTTGAAGTTCTCTGTTCTGTGTAGCCTCATGTATGCTTCTGACTGACAGTTGAGTTTCTCTTGTAGTTTCATGTGGAGAATTCCTTGAAAGCTCGCGACCTGAGAACTTTGCATTTCCCGTGGAATCCCATGAAACTAGTTCATCAGAAAGTTTGGATCAAGGTCCTACAATTGTTTATGTACCCACGAGGAAAGGAACTGTGGACCTAGCTAACTATCTGTGCAAATCAGGCCTTAAAGCTGCAGCGTATAATGCAAAGGTTAGCACCACTTACTGGAACTTGCATCTTTTGTACAAGAGAATAGCTTAAATGTTTGCAGACTGCAAACATATTATCTGTTCTCTTAATATACACAGTCCTGCGGTTTGTGTGAAGCTATCTGACATTTTATTTCCAGATGCCTAGATCACATTTGAGGCAGGTGCACGAGCAGTTCCATTGCAATGCCTTAGAGGTAACCATAAATATGTTTGTTTGATATTATTTTGTTGCATTTTACATCAGACTGGAATATGCCATGGAAGCTTGCCCTTTTTCCATTTCTAGATGCAATTTCCTATGCTCAACTGCTGATGTGCATATTTGTTTTGAGATAGCATAGTGGATAAGGGGCTCAGTATTTTTACGATTTTGTACATCTCAAAGTGATAAATGCATAAGTCTTATTTAGTTCCCATTGTTCAGATATCGGGCTTATGATTGATAAGATGCAATCTTTTGAATGCATTGATACTTGATGGTACTTACTTTCTCTAGAATTCTTGTTCAGCACAAGTGGGCACTTTATAAATTCCAGCAATACTATATATTAAACACATGCCATGTTATCAACATTCTGTACTGTTACACCTATCCCTTGAGAAAATCGTTTTAACTAAATTGACAGAACTCCTGAATCCTGATATTACATGGCTCATGCTTCAGTATACTTAGTTATTACTTCACCATATTATCAATTTATTATTATGTCGTGCACTATTCATATCAGGGATGAATCTGGTCCCCAAAATTTTCAAGTTTTCATAACTTGGTGTGTTTCCAGTCATAAATAACTTGGTGTGTGTTACATCATCCAATTTTCTATGTAATATTTGAAATACTATCATGCACTTAATAATACCAAAAAGGGATGCTGGTTCCCTGGAGACCAAACGATTTGCATTAGTCTCTGCCAAACTTTTTAAACTTTGCAATCCTTTCTCCCTACTTTTTAATGAACCAATCCTCTCTATACAGGTTGTTGTGGCTACTATAGCATTTGGCATGGGAATTGACAAATCAAATGTCAGGAGAATTATTCACTACGGTTTACCGCAGGTTAGTTTGGCCTCCAGTACTCGTGTATTCCCTTCTGAACACTATTTTGCCACATGTGTATGCCTCTGTGAAAAAGGGATGATTTTTTGTTCCGGTATACACAGAAAAATGTTTTCGAATACTTATTTTAGTTGTTTATATAAATACCTAGGAGTTAATGTCAGGCAGAGCAACACATTTAGAGCTTATAAATATATGTCTGCCTGCCAAGCTGGAAATTTGCAGCCATAGCAATTAAGGGACTCATCGAATCAGAACACTGCAGTATGAAAATTGTGGGGGTTGACTGTGGTTAACTTTTTGGCTTGGTGTTGTTGATTGGTTAGTGAAGCACACTGTTGTGAAAAAACGTAGTGCCAGGTTGGATAACTGACTTAGTAATCTATTATCACACAGAATCACTATGGTTTAATTAGTGTCTTTCACTATAGTTCAAATACATCCAAGTTGGGATTACCATTGCTCTGTTTATTCCTTGTGTCTGAGCTGTCTTGGCCCTTACTGATCCAGAGTTTGGAAGCGTATTACCAAGAAGCTGGTCGTGCTGGTAGAGATGGAAAGTTGTCAGATTGCAGTGAGTTCTTATACCTCAGATTTATTTTCATGTCGTTTGACTCATTTCTAGACTTACTGAAGAAAATGATGAATCATGTTAATTAGAGAGTAATATGTATCGTATATGCTTACCTGCAACTAGTTCAGAAAACCGGGTTGGTGAGTGAACCGGACATGCAGTCGATTCACAGCTTGGTTGTTCGATTGGTGGTTCAGCTGGTCCGAGTGTGTCAAATCCTGACTTTTTATGGGCCTGAATCTATTTTACAAAGCAAAGGATGTTACAATATTATAACGTAATAATATGTTTATTTAGAGTTTGTCTAAATTAATCCAAATGTTTCCAGCTTAAAAGAGAAGCGATTTTATTTCCGATACTTTGTAGCACTGTAAAATCCTTTGCTTTGAAAACACAATCAGGCCCAAAAAAATGTAAGGATGTTGCAGATTCTTATTAAAATTATGGAATTAACATTTTGAGATGATATGCAAAACAAGTGCTTAATATCTATTTTCTGGCTGTCATAGCATGAAAGCCATTTTAACCCAGTTGCTTTGGGCCTACATTGTGCGCGGGGGAGGCCCAGCAAGTCGGGCTTTGATTTTCAGTATGGCATTGCGCCCAAAACATTATTTCTCCATTTTTTCCCCTTGTCCGGTCTTGTTAGCTAATTAGACTGGAACAGGCTCTGGTTCAGTTGTTTTAATTGAAGCACTGGCCTGGTCTAGTGTTTAAAAACTGTGAATGCAAGTTGGAACAACTCAAGATGAAGTCTTCAGGCGTCATATTATGATTGCCAATGGACCTCTTAAGCAAAGAACTTCTGCCTCAATACTTTGTTGCTGGTTCAGTGGTTTGCACCGTAACTCCATAAGCCACTTAAAACTGGTCAAAATAATGATTCTGAATTTGAATGTCTTAAAGTTAATTTCGAACTGATACTCAAGTCTGAAGGTACTAGGATAATTAGCTAGCTAGACTAATTTTTGTTCAGCATTCTCATTCAATTTTCATGTTATGGGGTTGCACCTTGCTTGGATAAATGACATGTAGGCCTCGTAGAGGTCTCCTTGAATCCCGTCGGGCATCGTAGTGCTAGCCACAGCACAGGGACGTAGATAAAGATACTATAGGAAGGTTAGTTTATTTCGAGCTTAGTCATGACACATTTGGTACTCATATCCTTGGATGGACTATGATGCCTATAAGGAAACTGAACCTATGTTTAATTAGAAAATGACTTATTTTCCATGTAACTATTTATTATCCCAGGAAAATTGACCAATATTCCATGAAACAGATAGCTTGGTTAGACAAAATCTTTCATAATACTTTCTTCATGACATTAGTACAGGTCAACACCTTGGTACTGTCTGTTCTGTTACAGTTACGCGCTTGAATAGTACCTAGGCCCTAGTGAACATGACTGATAACGCATCTGTACAGACAATTTTGGATTTCGGGTTTACGAAATAAGTACTACAGGGCTATATATTCTGGAATATGTTTTCCTGTGGTTGAATAGCAGAACATAATAATTGTCGGCAGATTTTTGTGGACCCTCATGCCAAATGTTTATTGTTCTGTCTTTGTCGAATATGAAGTACATATTGGACCCCAAAGCTTTTGGTACTAGGCACTACTTTTATCCTTAGTTATGAAGCTTCCTCTCAGCACAATTTCACTTGTTATACATTGTTTACCGGCAGCTCTATATTGTAATTTTATGAGAACACCAACACTGCTTCCTAACAAACGAAGTGATGAACAGACAAGGGCAGCATACAGAATGCTACGGGATTGCTTTCAGTATGTCTCAGTACCCTAAATTCAAACGCTGGTGATGACTTAACACGTACATCAATTCATTCTCGTGCAATTAAGATTGGTTAATGGCTATGTATATTTTTTATATTGCAGCTATGCTTTGAACACTTCAACATGTAGAGCCAAAATACTAGTAAAGTACTTCGGCGAGGATTTTGGTCCTGACGGATGCCAAATGTACATCTCTACTTTCTCTATGTATCTTCTCCTTATATGAAATAAGCATGTGCTTCTTCCACTTTCATGGGTATTTAGTGGCACTGTGTATAATTTCAAAAGAAAACACAATAAGATATTGAAACCGTCTGCAGTCCAGATTACTTGTATCAGGCAACTATTCTCCTAATGAAAACAAGTTCGACAAATACTACTTTCCTTGACTGTGACATGTGGGGCTCAGGCTTAGACATCAGTGATTAAACAAATTAAAGCTTGCATTTTTACCTGTGGCATGAACCAAATTTCCTGTTTTAACTTTATTGCGCCCAGCCCAGTATTTCTGCGAGTGTCTCTCTGACTTGCTTTTCACCTCAGGTGTGACATCTGTATTAATGGCCCTCCTCAAATGCATGATTTCAAGGAAGAAGCATTGTTTTCATGAATGTGCTCCAAGCTCAAACTGTGAGTTCTTTAAGTTCAGTTGACCATATGTCCATATCCTATTCTAGTGCTGAACTGCTGATAATGTGATGTCTGTTACAATTGTATCCGCCCTCTAGTATTTGAGTAGCATATAATGATTATTTTTGCTCTGCTTTACCATGTTTAGGAGTTTCTGGTCATTTTTCCTTGATAGGTAAAATGAGAGATTCTGTTTCAAAAGAAAGGTGTGGTATCACCTCCATTCGCATCTTTGATATGGCAGAAAATTCAATAGTTGGGAAGTGTTCTAAGTTGATTGCTCAGTGATACATTTTGTAACTATGTTATTTCTACATTTGCAATAAACGAAAGCACAGATGTGAACAAATTATGCAGAATTTACCACAGATCATGAAATCCTGTTGTACTATGGTAGTGTTGGGGCTTTTTCCCCCAAACTCTGGGTCTTGAATAGAGCAAAAGTGCTTTTCCTTCATAAACTCACTTTCAACGAGATGCTAGAGTTATTTTTGTTATTAGAACTCGTTTGTAAATCAGTTTGGTGGTGCCATATTTCAATTCTGTTTGATAGAAAACTTCTATGCAATGATTTATTTACATATATTTGTAGGTAGCCTTGTTACGCATGTTATAATTTCAAGATGCAAGAATGTCCACATTTCTCCTTTTTTTTTTTTTACTTTGCATGGCTTACTACAGTTCCCTTCCCATGTGATGTCTGTGAATAGGCAAATGTTATAGGATAAGGAATTGAGACAGTTTTGGCTCTGCAATGTATTTTTTGTTTATATTTTGTAGTACCTTTGAGCATTTGATATTTTGTAGTAAATCTGTAACATACATCCATGGACAGGCATCTGAAGGTATGAATTATAACAGTACAGACTGTTACAGACCTGGACTGCGGAATTTTGGGGAGGTAGTCAGTTATATAAGAGAGAAGGTTTGTGTTCTCATGCATTTATTCATCTATCATTTCTAGATTTTTAGAAGTGGGAGAAGTAAACTGAGACTTCTAGTCTTAAGCATCGCTGCAATTCCGCAACATACGTACTTCAGTTATCTTTTTACTTATCATGTTTTTCCTATGAGCTATAAGTTTCAGTCCTAGAATCTGTTCTTATGATTAATATTTAGTTTTAGTTTCCTAGGTTTGTCATGACGGACAAGATATGGTGGCAAGGTCTTGCTCGTATTTTAGAGGACATGGGATACATACAGGAAGCAGCTGAAATTGTAAGCAATTTTCGTCAGTAATCTGATGCAGTAATAATTTATTGCAGTTGTGAATGTTGCAATGCTTACATGATGATGTTGTCTCCCCTACTCATTCCTAAAAAACAAATTGATGTTGCGGCATTGCGCCTCAGTTTTTCATTTGGCGTATTTGCCTCAGTTTTTCAGATTGAAGTAGGAATAGTGAATATTCCCTCCGTTCCACAATATAAGATGTTGTAGGCATTTTCCACATTCACATGTATACAAATGTATCTAGACATGTTGTAGTGTATATGACCACTCCTTTTAGTTCGAATCTAGACAACATGTGAAACATCTAAAACATCTTATATTGTGGAATGGAGGGAGTAGTTCATTTTGACATGATTGTGGACACATATGGTTGCTAGCAGCAAGTGATTACTTGATTGTAGAAGTGAAAGTCGAATGTATTTCAAGGATGCTACGCAACATTGACATATTTAAATGATAACTGAACTAGTCAAATTACTGACAGAAGAAGTATCCTGCATCTCTAAGGGACTACCATCTGCACATTGCATCCCATCCCTTTAGATCTATTTGAATTCAGATATTAAAATCATAAAAGTAAACTGTCATTTATCATTGATTATCACCTAAAATGGTCGGCTACCAAATTCAAACCCAAAATATATTAAGTTTCGGGAAAAGAACGTACCTAGATTTATTATTTAATCACCAAAGAAGACTGATGCTGGATTGTTGGTGGATTCCATTGCCAAGCGACCACAGTAATCTTGAGCTGAAACATCACCTTATGATATGGCCAGTAATTTCAGTTCACTCGGGGATCCTGGTCCACCACCTGAAAGCAGCATCACAAATAATATTTCATTCTTTGTAATTTGGATGTTTAAGTTGGGGTGGGTGTCTGATATGCCTTTACCCTTAGCATCTCTGCTTCTCCCTCTGTTAACAGGAAAATCCTATATCTTTCTCTTACGGGCACAATATGCGGATGCTCAGAGATTACTACTCCCTCCGTTTCAAATTATAAGATGTTTTACAAATTTTAATATGGACTACATACGGACTGAAATGAGAGAATCTACACACTAAACACGTCTAGATACATGTGAATCTGAAAAAAGCTAAAACATCTTATAATTCGGAACGGAGGGAGTAATATTCATTTTGTACATCCTTGTTCACCATAATGCGGTGAAGTGCCACCATTCTGGTTCACCATTTTTCTCTGAAAGGCTACAGCTCGAAGCCTCTAATTGGTTTCCTGTTTGTGTACTTCAGATAGTTTTGCTCACAGTTGTAGTAATTCTATTAACATTTCAATTATTCATTGGACGACTATAAGAAAAAGCATCTGTTGGTATGTGAGATCAAGGCTCTGTACTGAAGCAGTGATACGGAACTTATACTGACAATGGGTTCACACTAGTACTTAGCGTCAGTACATAACTTCGGGATTAACTGTCATATATCATACCATGTAATGATGGATGCCAGGTAACATCATATCAGTGATTCTACCTGGTCCAAAAAACACTACTGAAGGTGGACTAAGGGCTGAGAAGTATTTCTGTGCTCTTTTGCAGTCGTTGCACAAGCTTTGTCTGCATACTTTGTTCTATAATTTCCCTTCAGCCCTTCACTATGAAATTCAGGATCGGATTATGCTGCATGAATGCTGTTATTCTTGAGATGCAAGGAATATAAATGATAGCACAGTAATATATGCAGAATTCATTATGGTTAACACCCGCATTACTTACTGATAGAGGATATCATCCTGTTCTGTCGTGTTACAGCTTATTTGCTAGGAGTAGACATTAGTCTTCTTTTAGCACAACTGACCAACCGACCCTCTTGCAGCCTCGTGTTATAACCCAGCATCCAGAACCAACAAGAGCTGGATTAAATTTTCTGAGTTCACAACCGGAGGAGGAAGGCTTGTACGCATACCCTGATGCTGCTACGTTACTGGCGATGAGTAACCCAAAGTCCGTGTCTTCTTCTGCGGAGTGGGGCAGGGGTTGGGCAGATCCTGAGATACGCCGCCAGCGCCTCGCGGGCAAGACGGGAAGAAGGAAGAGGAAGAGGGGTTCTCAGAAGCAGCCCATGGGTTTCACCACTGCAAAAGAGAGGCTATCAGCGATACTCTCCAAGTCGAAGAAGCGCAGAAGGTAATATTAGGTGTGACCATGAGAATGAGATGACAGAAGTATTCTTGTGAGGTTGAAATGAAATAGGACACCTATAGTATAGTTCCATTCTGATTGCAGTTTCTCCGGTAGCAGACAGAAAGGCAGACTGACTGGCTGGCTGAGGCTTCTAAATTAGGCAAAATCATTACTGCTGGGGGTTCCTGCATTTTCATATAGAAGAATAGAGTTGTCCTGTTTATTATTTTCTGTAATGCTTGTTTGGAGATCAGTTGCATTAGTTATTTTCTTGGAGGAGAGATGACCTACTTGTCTGTTTAAGTTGCAAAAAAATTACCGCTTATTAGTCTTGATTCTTGAGTGTTATTAATTCTGTAAGATTTGTCACTAATACAATGATTTACAAGATTAATGCGGTTACAGATCACTAATTTTGCAGCCCACGCTCAGATTGAGACTGAAACGTTTCTTGACAAGAATTTCTTCAACTGTATAGTATAATCATGTGACGTGAGTCTAAACAAGTACAGGTCCATAAATTATTGCCTACATGCTACGGCTGATTCATCGAACAGTGAAGCCGTCTCGTCGTCTGTTCTTCACGTCAAATCCCATGGGGTTTCGTCAACCTACGATTCGTCCGTTTCCCAGTTCTGTTTCTGGTTTGATCGACACGTAGCGGCAAGCCGGAACTTCTTCTCCGGCATGGATGGCCAGGATACCCAACTGTCAGAAAGAACGTGACTGGAGGTGACTGCTCGTACTACAACACAACACTGTCGTTGTTCCCGTTACCTGAATAAATGCCCCTAGCTGCAGAGATGTTAACATCTACATGTGACATCAAGCATTGCCCACTATGGTATTTTGGTTTGTGTCTTCCCAAGCCTGCCCGTTTTCTGATAAGATCCCCAAGGATTCGTCCATGGCTAGGGTCGTTGCCTAATCTGGTGTGGATATCCTATGCATCTTTTTATCAATCATTGGCCGAAGATTAGGCATAGAACCTCTCTTGGATGTCACGACTCTACGTATGATGTGGTTCAAATAATGGTATTCACATTTGCACGAATGCGCGTGCATAAGTTCACTAGGAAATAGTGAGATTCAGACCTCTTTTGATTCATAGGATAAGAAAAGTGTAGGAATAGGAATTCTATAGGATTGGAATGGTATGGCTAATTGAATTCTATGGGAAGAGCAAGTTCATATGATTATGGTGAATGGATTTTACCATGAGGTTGGACCTCATATTATTTTCCTACAAATTACACTACAATATTCATATGAGATTTTTTCCTATAGGATTTGATCCTATGAATTGAACGGCACCCGAAAGAAAAATTCCCATAGGATTTCAATCCTACACAAATCCTTTACAAATCCTATGAATCAAAGTAGCCCTCATGGATTTGCTAACAAATTGTGTGAGTTTAACACGTGATGGGTGTGCTTGCAATTGCTTGTTCCTTGTAACCGCGAGTAAACATTGGACATAGAATTTTGACAAGTTTTTTTGGTACCACTAGATATGGTACAAACCTCCCATGACATGATTTGAATCATGAATTTCGTGACGAGAAACTTAATTCCGTGCTTGAGAGGCAAATGGTGGCAGTGGTGGCATGAGAGGCAATGGTGGTGATGCCAATTTAGAGAGCATTACCGGAGTCAGATTTCAGAAAATGGGTGTACATGGTTCCAAACATAGTCAAACAATCATATTTATCATGGATATATTGCTAAGTATATAAGCATTATATAGAGGTAAAACTTTTCTTTTAGAATATAATGTGCGCACATATGTACACCCATGTATATAGCTGGCTCCGCCCCTATGAGAGGGCTCTCTGCACTGGGGGCTTCATTCTATGCACAATGATGAATTTTTGATTTGTGTTGATGATTCCTTTTGCTGGCGGTTATATGCTTGAATTTGAACCTGAATTTGAATTAGAATGGATTTATAATGTTCCTATTTATGTGCGGCATGATGATGAAGTGTTTTAATTATGATGCGATTTATTATTTTAGCTAATTTGGATGATATGTGCAATGTGTATGAAGAGAAATAGTAGAGAAGCAAATGCTCAAAATATATATGCCCAAATTTCTCTATTCTTTTGGAGATGCTCTACCTCTAGAGGCAAAGCAAGAAATAAGCACCTACTACGAGAGAACTCAGGATCTCTATGCCCCCTTTGAGTTTGGAGGTTCGAGAGAGGAACATTCGATCCGGCGACAACCTCTAGATGATCCGGTTGGAACACGACGCAACGGACACGGCACAAGCCATTCAAGCACCGAACCTCACGTGCGCGCGGCTGCACCGCTTCCGCCTCTCCAACGGCCACGCCAACGCACCGTCAGCACCTATCTATAATCGCTAGAGATAATAAAGAGAGGAGCCAAGATAAGCAATGAGGAAAAAGCTGGAGGCGCCGATGATGTTTTCGTGAAGGCAGGCCTGAAAAAGGCTTCTGGCCCACCGCGTCAGTGCCACCAAAGCCGAGAAAAAGCAAAGAGCAGGCCGGGCGGGGAGCAGTGCCGCTGACGTCACCGGGGGTATTTCGGTAATCCGAGAGGGCAAATGATTTGGTCAATCGGATCTGGACACCCGGGCCCGCACTCCTATCCTCACATCATACTACGCACGCTCTCCCTCTTTGCTTTCCTGTTTTTTTTTCCAAGTCTCACATTGTGAATGCCTGAATGGATGAACTCAAAAGATAGGAAGAAAAAAAAATGAAATTTGTAGTGTGAACATTTCAAAATCTTTAGCTGAGATTCATGCGAGAAGAAAAAGTTGAAATGAAAAGAAAAGGGAATAATAAGTGATAGGCATCATGGGACGTGATGAGATGATGCATGCCTTGCACAGCCCACGGCAGGAGGAGATGATATGTGAGGAGATGAGGTGCAGCGTACCCGAGCGCTGCTGGTGTGCTGCAGTGCTGGCTCCCTGTGGCGCTTTTTGCCGGCCAAGGAAAAATTGGGAGAAGAGGAGGGACCTCCCATGGAAAGAGCAGATTGCAGCACTGCAGCAGCAGGCCGGATGACATCTACCACTGGTTCAATAGTTTCATCATCGTCTCTGTTGAGGATCTAAATGACAACCGATGGTATGGTTTAGGGATTAGGGTTGGAGAATGTGTGCAAATCATTCGAACTTTCTTTGGAACATAATGGAGTTTTATGGCGGGTTTAGACAGACTCTAATGGGGTCAACAAGATGATAATGAACACTATGGTGATCACTTTAAGTTTTGCAAAAGCTGATTCGTAGGGACAATGGCGGAGTCAAGGCTTAAACTCTGCGTAGTCTACGTGAAATTATGTAGTCAAATACACGTATTAGTATCATTTTATTATTTTAACATGATTTTTGCTTATATTATAAAAAAAAAATCGTGTAGTCAATTGACTACACAACTCTAATTTAGCTCCACCATTGACAGAGTGACACTCATATGCATATGGCTCTTGCCCGAGCTTAGAATTTGAACTTGTTTGTCTAATTCTTACATGATTCTGTCAAGATGAGCTTCATATACGTACACCTTCAGTTCTCACGAACATGAAGCGATCAGGAGGCGATAGGTTTTCCACGTCCTGTCGGTGGCGGCTGCTGATCTCCGTCTCATGTGGCCTTAAGGTCATGGAGGCGCAGTGGATCCCGGTCGTTGCCGGCGGGAGGGCTCCGTTTTTAGCTGTTTTCTCAACCTTGGTTAGGGTTTGTGTCCTACTCTGGATAGCAAGGCAGCGGTGTCCTGGAGATGGAATAAGGTCCTCCCCGTCTAGCTCTTGATCCGGTGATGCGTCTAGCATTATTGGAGGGCGTGTGGAGGTGTGTCTTTGCCGGATCTCGCGAGATTCGATCGGTGCTGTCTTCGGTGGGTCCGTTTGGATCCGGTCTTCGTTCGTCTGTGTACGTGTGTCTACAGGTTGGATCCTTCCGATTTCTACTTCTCTTTATCGGCGACGGTTGCTGCTCTGGTGTGCTGGTCTCGTGGGGGCTTAGTACGACGACTTCTCGACTGTCTACTACAACAAGATTTGCCCGGCTCCAGTAAGGGAGAGGCGATGACAGCGGAGCGCCTTCGGCTCGCTTCAGTGCTTGTAGTCTTCGTTAGGTGGTCTACGGATCTGGATGTAACTTTTTGTTATTTCTTGTGTTCTTTGTACTGCTTGATAGTTGATGAATAGATTGGAAGTCTTCTCGCAAAAAAAAAAAAGATTAGCTTCATATATAGTACTACCTCCGATCCATATTAGTGGGCACAACTTTGTCTAGATACACATGTATCTAGTCTAAATACTTAACTAGATACATATGAATTTAGACAAAGCTATGCCCACTAATATGGATCGGAGGGAGTATCTTTATTTTATTTTGGTAATGTGAGGCTAGTGTCTTGTCAAAAACATCGCAACTTCCTCGTAGGTATGAACTTAATCTAATGTATTGGTGTCGGCATACAACATGCACAGTTGCTTGCTATGTGCTACACCGGCTCTGTACGACCGTGAGATCAAACAAGTACTAGTGTTTGTTACCCGAAACTGTGAGTAGTAGTAGGACATAGTGTTCATGTACACTTTTTAGTCTAGAACTTGGCAAAATCCACATCTTCCAAGTTCGGCCAAGTCGTGGAAAAAGTGGTAGATTCATTTACGGAAGGAACAGATAGAGACATGCCCATGTGAATTTTGGTAGAAAAGTGCACACATTAGGGAATAGATGTGTGTGTTTTTCCTACTAGTTCTAGAAACAAGATGTGCCTACAGTATCGCTGGACCCGTTGCTAAAAAAAGTTGTAAGCAAACGCAACTGTAAAAATCCCAAGCTAGTTAGTCACTGGTTAGTCCTAATCACAGTTAACTAGCTCAGCTAATCAGAGCTGTCCCTCTCTGTCCTCGGCCGGGGTTTGATTCGATTTGATTTGGATCGGGCTTAATGCCTCCATCACTCACGCGGCTCGAAGCTGTTAATTAAGCGGTAACAGCAGCTGGGAACTCGTGCTGCGTGCGTGCCGCGGTACATATTTTTCACGCCTCTCGAAGTGCTTCTGGTTAAACAAGTGCTGTAAGATAATATTACCGCTGTCAGTGGGGCCAGGGTTGGCTAAGAGATAAGAACGGGCAATGCTTATCGGTGGATGACAGGTGCTAGGGCCTAACTTGGAGTAATCTAATGTGCACAAATCCAGTTTAATATGTGATTACATTACACCCATGTTGATGGAGATTAACCAAAGCCTTCTCTATTTTTACTGACGATTTGACGAAAGATGCTTGCGGTGTTCAAGTTTCACCAACAGTAAAAAGTGCGCTGGGAATAAACTTCTCGAGATTGGGGTTTTGACGCGGGAAGCGGGGCCAGCCAGGGTCAGGTCAAAAAAGGAGAAAGTAAAATTTTGCTCGTGAAATCTTTTCTGCATGGTTATTTTCCTCTTCTCCTTGGGCTCTTCTGTAAAACGGGCAGTACAAAGTCGTGAGCCCATGCGGCCGTCACATGCGCCCACTCTGCGTGGGGACCACATTCTAACGCAACGCGATGCAAGGGATCTTCTACGCGCGATGGCTCAGAAGCTGAACTTGAAGAAGCTGTGGATTGAGCAAAAGTGTAGGCAATGATTGCGGTGATGTTGATATGTGGCTTGCACAATTATTTGAATTATTGACAATTATGGAAACAAAGGATGACAATGAACATAATAGGGGAGAGATACATGTAAGGCGAACAATTGTCCACGAAACTTCTAGATTTAAGAACAATTGTCCACAAAACTTCTAGATTTAGGAGCAATGTTAATAAGAAGCAACAATTGTTCTGCTGAAAGAAAGAGAACTATTGTATGGAAGATCAGTTGCAAAAAGAAAATGCATGGCAAAATAATGAGGTACAATAATAAGTACAAAAAGAAGGAGATATACACCGATACTAAGTGGTCATGCTTGAAATACTCATTGTGAAACTGAGTACACATTGTGAAAATGGTAACCTGAACTAGAAATTAAAAAAGTCACTATGCAACAATTGTTGTTTTATGTTGATCCAAATTCATATGAAGATATAAAGTGAGAGGCTAACTTCGAAGCGAAGCGGAGGCCCGTCGCCGGAGGCTTAGGGTTTTATGCCACCATATATATCTCTTGTAAGCCGCCGGTTGGGATAAGTCGCACATTTTAAATCCCCGGCGTTTGTAACCTCAGCCGATATAGTGAAGTATTGCTGGCTGACGACCGTGGTTTTTTCTCCTCCATTGTTGGAGGGGTTTTCCACATTAAATCTCGTGTCCCCGTTGGTTTGATCTTTTCACTCTTCATCGTTTTGTTGCTATCGTTTATAACAACAATTTGGATAAGATACATATCATATAGCTTTATATTGACGTTCTCACGCTATTGTTCCCCTTCTGCACTAACTTGGTTGCCCTATATATTGTGACAACCTCAAACTTTATCTTTACCTCTATGGTCTAGGTCATGACAAGAACTAAAAACATATTATGTCGTATACAAACGAGGGGAATGCCCTCAGGGTCACCAAAAACGTTGCTTATATATGATAATAGCCACGTCTTCATGATAATCACATATCTGGAATGTTCTAGCCGTCGTAGTGCCATACCATCTCTACAAGTATTGCTATGAATTTCTGCTGATGTTTCTACCGTGTTATGATAATGAAATTCATGCAAGCTACTATAGAACAAAAGGCATATAAAGGTTGGGACTTGGGAGTATTAGATAGAGCATAGCTTTTCACCTCACCATTGTATGTGATTTCTTTCTTTGCCTTTTGCTAAATTTTAATAGTGAAAATCTATCATGTATTCATGTACAAAATATTATGGAACAAGTCACCTAAACGAGTCTAGGTATAAATTTAGCGATCGAGCCGAGTATGACGAGTTCAAGCTAGCTTGTTATCTTGCACTAGCCACTACACGCTGCATCCACCACAAAAATGTCTCCGCAAACAATCAAATGTCCCAAATCCCCAAATGCCCTAGCTGAAAGAAGAGCCACCCTCCTACCACCGGTCGCATTACTGTTCATTCCCTCACCCTGCTCACTCCTAGCTCAGCATAGAAAACAAGAGGATAACAGGAAAACCATGTATTTTCTCTCCCTAATTAAAATATATACTTAAAAGTGATAAACGAAAATAAACAAAATGTAAGTTCCTCACTCCCTCTCCAGTGAAACCAAAGGGCAACAACAGTACTCACCCTCCCTACTTCTCCAAAGAAAATAAAAGAAAATCAAGATAAAAATCCATCTCTCTCTCGCTCTAATTATTTCGAATAAAATAAATAAAAGGTAGAGAGAGAGGGGAGGCGAGAAGTACTAGTATAGAGAGAGAAGAAGACCCGGTATTTGTTAAGCATAGAAAAACAAGAGGATAACAGGGAAAACCATGTATTTTCTCTCCCTAATTAAAATATATACTTAAAAGTGATAAACGAAAATAAACAAAATGTAAGTTCCTCACTTTCTCTCCAGTGAAACCAAAGGACAACAACAGTACTCACCCTCCCTACTTCTCCAAAGAAAATAAAAGAAAAGCAAGATAAAAATCCATCTCTCTCTCACTCTAATTATTTCGAATAAAATAAATAAAAGTTAGAGAGAGAGGGGAGCGAGAAGTAGTAGAGAGAGAGAAGAAGACCCGGTGGGCAGAGCAGAGCCAGAACAAGAACAAGAGTAGAGAGTCTCCAGATGCTCTCCTCCTCTCCCCACCGCCGCCTCCCGTACCAGCCGCCCGGCAGCTAGCCCGCGCCGCCCCGATGGGCCGCGGCGCGCCCCCGTGGCACTCGCTCCCGGACGAGGTCTGGGAGCACGCCTTCTCCTTCCTCCCCGCCGACGCCGACGCCGACCGCGGCGCCGCCGCCTGCGTCTGCCACGGCTGGCTCCGCGCCGAGCGCCGGTCCCGCCGCCGCCTCACCGTCCCCAACTGCTACGCCACGGCCCCGCGCGACGCCGTCGAGCGCTTCCCCTCTGTCCGCGCCGCCGAGGTCAAGGGCAAGCCGCACTTCGCCGACTTCGGCCTCCTGCCGCCCACCTGGGGCGCCTATGCCGCGCCCTGGGTCGCCGCCGCTGCCGACGGCTGGCCGCTGCTCGAGGAGCTTAGCTTCAAGCGCATGGTCGTCACCGACGAGTGCCTCGAGATGATCGCCTCCTGCTTCAGGAACTTCCAGGTCCTGCGCCTCCACTCCTGCGAGGGATTCACCACCGCCGGCCTCGCCGCCATTACCGAAGGATGCAGGTGAGGCGCCGCCCTTTTGCGTTCAAGATTTGAGCTTTGGCTGGTCTTCTCTTTAGCTAAGATGGGAGATTTCATGAGTGGTTTCCCTGTCTTTACTTACTCTGGGTTTTGTGATCTGAAGTGTAGTTATTGGTTCGGCTAACCAAATGGTTATTAGAGTTTTCCCCGAAATGTGCTATTTTTCAACGACTTTGAGCTAACTAACTTAGCAGTAGCTCTTTCGTGTGCTTCATTTGTTCGCTTTTTGAAATGGATGCCAGTTTCAGTTAAGATTTGATCTATTCCGAGTTTGAAGATTGAAACTTTTAGCTGGTATGCTGCGATCTGGAGTTGTATTTTTCCTGAGCTGAAGTGTGTGTTCTCGTGCTAACTTAGGAAGATTTGCCTCATATTTTCTCTGTGGTGATTGGATTGTGAGAGCATAATCTCTCATGGATGGATCTGTGGGATTGACAGAAGAGATATATCTATTTGCTTAGCAATGATGGATGCATGCCCTTTTCTCTTTTTGCCAAAAGGGTGGAATTATTTCAGTCTTAATTAGAACCAATTAGATGCACCTTTACTTTTAAAAATGTATTTTTCCACATCATGAGGCACCAGATCTCACTTGAATTATTCTCCTTTCCATTTTCACTTACAGTCAAGTGTGTTTTTGGACTTCCCCTCCTGTTTTGAGCTTCTATGTTCTAAAGAAGCAGATCTTTAGCAGTATGTTTTTTTGACAAGTAGATTCCCGTTCTTTTCACCCATTTGTTGGGTTCTCAAGGTTTCTTTAGCTGTTATCTTTCTTCTAATGGGAATATGTGACATTTCTCCAATGCTGGTAATGTTTGCATATAATGGACCACTGAAACAACGAAATTTGCTATAGTCTAGTAATGTGATTAGTTGAGCTTGCTGGAATCTCTGAGAAAAGAATCAGGCATTAATCCGATCCCTACCTTTTGGATTTGGTACTTAGGTATTTCGATAGTGATCCATTTGTTTAGTATTTTAACGTGTCTAACCAGTATCATTCCTTTCGTTTTGAGTGATAGGAAATAGTTAAGCTGCAAAGAAAGGCTAGTGAGGTTTGATCAATCTTAGGCACTGCTATATTCTGTGCAAACTTAGAAGAGAGTGTGACATGACTTAATTGCATTGGTTTTATTGTATAATGCCATTTATGAAGATGCAACAATAGATCATTAGATTGAACTCTGTTATGCATATTGTTGTAGCTGTTGCTCGTACTCTTTATGGTTGTGAAAGAGAGTACATATAAACCCTTACTATGCTAGAAACAAGCGGTACATTCACTTGTGAGTCATTATATTGATTCTTGGACCTAGTTTTGAGTAGTCCTTGAGTTTCTTATCTCATGTTATTGCCCTTAAAGATGTTAACTACATAGATGGGTGCGTGCAATTTTTAATCATTTGGATTGATATGACATGGTAATGAAATGTTGTTCTGGTTCTGTATTAGATGAATTTTGAATGTGTAGATTCAACATTTACTTTATTTTCAACGATGAACCTACTTATCGAGCTCTGGATATTAACATTATTGAATCCGAGTTGGGTAGTTTATATTATTTTGCTTGAAAAACTTATGTTATGGTTTCAAGGTAGTTGAGTGTGATGAGTGGGACCTAGCTCTAGATCCAATTTATATCAGCCTTGCTAGCTCTAAACTGATCATATCCCGAGGCTGCAAATAATTGAGATCTTAGCAAGTGTCCTTGTCGGCCCAGAAAAGACCGATGGCTATCATTGTTGTGCATCTAAAGTATGTTCTTGGAGTGCCGCCTCATAATCATGGAGCCCCTAGGTGTTATATGCTACTGAAATTGATGCGTCTTGCTGAGGATCGCATTTTTTTTACCAGTGCGAAGTATCGAGTTTGTTTCTGTCGTTATCTTATGCATTGTTCATCTTGCTGCTGTGTCTGGCATGAATCTTTTGATCTAGCGTGCTTGAGAATATCTGAAAGAACGTTGCAATAGTGGACAAGGACATAGGTGCTGTAATTGCAGAGCAAACCTCTTATGCTGAGGACTTATTTTTGGCATGTTGCTTTACACTGGTCGTTCCTGCGAAGCACCTCAATTTGTAAATAATACAAGTGGTTCCAGAAGGTACACTAAATACTTGCAGATGTCAACTTTTAAGTTACCTAAACATAAATTACTTGGCACAAGATACTGATGTAACTGGAGTGAAAACATGAATAAAGATGAGTTAAAACCTGAATAAAGAAATAGATAAGTTAATGATATTTTTATTTGCCATTTGCATGATCATGATTTTGGTAATAATGCCAAGTGTACCTGCAGTTGCTTATTTTCTCATAAATCTCCGCTCCTTCTGTCAAATACTCATATGGACTTTGTTTCTCAAGTCTAGTGCCGGTAGTGGACTAATGGGCTCTCTTGTTCTGCTTTCTAATTTGTGTGTACTCTCCATGCTGCAGAAATTTAAGAGAACTTGACCTGCAAGAGAACTACATTGATGATTGTTCAAGTCATTGGCTCAGCAACTTTCCAGAATCCTTTACTTCTCTGGAAACTCTGAATTTTTCATGCTTGCACGGGGAGGTCAATTTCACTGTACTTGAGAGGCTAGTAAGCAGATGCAGCAACCTCAAGACTCTAAAGCTCAACAATGCTATCCCTCTTGACAAGGTTGCCAGCCTACTTCATAAGGCTCCGCAAATAATAGAACTCGGAACTGGCAAGTTCTCTGCTGACTATCATCCAGATCTTTTTGCGAAGGTTGAAGCTGCATTTGCAGGTTGTAAAAGCCTGAGAAGGCTTTCTGGGACTTGGGATGCTGTTCCAGATTACCTGCCAGCATTTTATTGTGTGTGTGAAGGCCTCACATCTCTTAATCTTAGTTATGCTACTGTGCAAGGCCCTGAGCTCATAAAATTTATTAGCAGATGCAAGAATCTGCTGCAATTATGGGTATGCATCTCTCCCTTTTTGTAGATATCAACTTGAGTTATGATCTTAATCCCAACTGTTAAATGTTTGGTTATGTCATGTTCTTTGTGCGTCTTCTTCTTTTAAAAGTTTATGCTGTGATTTTCAGGTGATGGACCTCATTGAGGACCATGGTCTATCTGTTGTGGCATCTACTTGCAGTAAATTGCAAGAGTTGCGGGTCTTTCCTTCTGATCCTTTTGGTCATAATGGCGGGCAGGTTTTCTTGACAGAAAGAGGTCTTGTTGATGTTTCTGCCAGTTGTCCCATGTTGGAGTCAGTTCTGTACTTCTGCAGCCGGATGACGAACGAGGCCCTTATTACGATTGCAAAGAATCGTCCAAACTTCACTTGCTTCCGCTTAGCCCTCCTTGAGCCCCGTTCTCCGGATTACGTCACACGACAGTCTCTTGATGCTGGTTTCAGTGCCATTGTGGAATCATGCAAGGGCCTTAGGCGCCTCTCCATGTCTGGTCTTCTCACAGATCTTGTATTCAAATCAATTGGTGAACATGCTGACCGTCTTGAGATGCTTTCACTCGCCTTTGCTGGCGACAGCGATATGGGCCTGAATTACATCCTCTCAGGCTGCAAGAGCCTGAAGAAGCTAGAGATCAGGGACTGCCCGTTTGGGGATAAGGCGTTGCTGGCAAATGCTGCCAAGCTGGAGACAATGCGATCCCTTTGGATGAACTCGTGCTCGTTGACCGTGGGCGCATGCCGACTGCTTGCACTCAAGATGCCTGGCCTTACTGTGGAGATAATAAACGATCCTGGAGAGACATGTCCGGTGGAGTCACTTCTGTTTGATAGCCCTGTCGAGAAATTGTATGTCTACCGGACACTTGCCGGTCCAAGATCTGACACACCAGACTGCGTCCAGATTATTGAGGGGTGACAAGTGTTATGGGGGTACATTGGATATTCATTTCCAATCTGGATTAGTACCTTCAGCGCCTTTCTAGCATAACATAGAATTTTTTCCCATCAACTAGAAAGGCCGCTGGTTGGATAAAGCTATGGTGAGATCTAGACTCGCCAAGCGTGGGATGAGACTGAGGCCTTTTCAGGTGTTAATAACTGTAGGAGGCTCGGTGGATTACAGAAAAACTACTAGATAGCGTCATGAGAAAACCTCGGTTTGTTTTCTTTAGCGTGTTTAGTTCTTTTATGTGTAAAAATTATGGCACCATTTTAATCTTGTAATGTACTTTACTGTACTGCTGGATAAACTGTACTTGGAGCTGAGTTTGTCACCCTTACTTTATTTTTGGTCTTTCCTCTCTGATCATGTGTTGTTCTGGATGCTAAATAATTTAGCATGTATTCACTATGCTGAATAATCTGGTGTTCTCTTTGTTTCATTCATTCACTGGCCTTCGATCTATGTATCCTATGAAACCTGAGAGAGCCATGTTTTCAAACTAAAGCAGTTATCATGGAAGCCAATGTTTGTCCCTTGATTGTTACATCTGGGTGTTATTTACTGCCATGTGGAATGTTGGCAACGTATGGATGGACTCATCATGTCAGGAAGGTGAAACTTAGCAAATGATGATTTTAACTTTTGATTTCTGAGCTACTCAGTAGATGCTATACAAACTGGGGTTTATCTACATACAACTTTATGACTCATTTGATCTGATCTTTAGAGATTGCATGGGAGTGTTCATCCATCTAGTTTTCTAAGAGAAACATCTGCAGCTCACAGTTACTTGAAGCAAAGGGATGAATTGCAATTGAGCTATTCCAGCAAGAATTGTCAATTAATCCCACATTAAGTAATGAACACTACCATCGGGTTGTACTTCTTGCTAGGAGTACAAGCCGACGTGGCCTGCCGGCTACGGCTAATGACCATCAAAACCCAACTTCCTCCTTAGTATCTATATATATATATAAGCCCCTCCCGTTTAGCCTCCCCTCCGACTGCCCACGTCACACGCGCACTGTTCACCTACAGTACGCGCCTATCTACAGTGCGTGGCCGGCTCCGCGCCGTCGATCGCCGATCGGACGGCCCACGCGCCACTACAGCCAGCAACTTACAAAAAAAACCCCGCGAAGGACTAATCTGCAACTCCAGGAAACTCTAGGGACCTCCGTGCAAAGGCGCCCACACAACCTCATCCTCCCTCTCTTCTCTCTCCCGCGCGAGCCGGAGCTCCTCGCCGCCGCCGACGCGCGCCGGCGCCGCTACGCGCCTCCCCGCTCAAATCGGCGCCTGTCAGCAGCTCCGCCGTCGCGGCCTCTCCGTCCTCGCCGAGTATCTCTTGCCGGAACGGCACACGCGGCTCGGAATCGTCGATGCCTCGTTCGCCGTCCGCCATCGCGGAATTTCTCGCCGGCGGCCGCTCTGGCGACCTAATGGTCCACGGCTCCGCCCACCCGGCTCCCCTCCACCTCCTCGCGCGGCTCCGCGCAGACCCACGCCGGCGCGCACGCGCAGCTGCTCGCCGGAGCTCGGCAGAGCTGGCGGTGGCCGCCGTCGCGTGTGTGCACCGCCGCGTGTGTGACACACGCTGACGAGTGGGCCCTGCTCAACAGATTTTTTTCATTTTCCAAAATGATTTTAAAAATTAAAAAAATCTAACAAGTAGGTCCCGGTTGTCAGCTTTTAAAAAATTACAGAAAATTAAAGAAATTGTAAAATTCATATCTTCCAATCCATAATTCAGAAAAATACAAATAATATACCAAAATTTGCAGAAAAATGAAATCTTCACAACTAACACATTTCCATGAATGACTAAACAACTTTAAATAATTTTAATTAGAAAACCTAATATAATCTTTTTTATACTAATTATGCAGCTTATGGAAATGTCATCTGCCACCCAGTTTGATTTCCATATTCCCAACTATACACAAAAAATAATCTTCACAAGATAAATTTTCGTAAAAGGGGCGGCATGTCGCCGCGACGAGAAAATAAATGATTCGACATTGGGCAAAACTATATGATAGCTAACGGATAAAATGCTCCTGTTACATGCAACACCACGCAAAGTACAAAATTATTGTAGTTCACATTATTTTTAGGTATACAGTGTTGAATCAAGAACAAACTTATTATCTTGACAAATTAAAATCTTTAGTTCATCTTGCCACAATATCTTTATTCAAAGCTCCGAGTCAGCTAAGTATTTTTTGTATGAGCAGATAATTGTGCAAGAATTGCCATAGCTTTTCTTCTTCTTTGAATCTGCATCCCCATTTTATAAATTGTTTAATTCATGATAGAAAGTAATAGTAGAGAAAGAAATTGAGATTATAAAATATGTAGTAGCATGTCGAGAAGATAGAGGGACGGATATCGTGGACTATTGGCTGGATGGGACGACTCAACTGCTTCCATGGGATTAATCAGCTTGCGGCTAATAAATAATGTAATTAATCTCCTGCAACTATTAAAACGGAAAATCATGTCTGTCGTACCTCAATGTGATAAATTACCAACTGGACACTGCTAAATTATAATGAAATTTGTGTTTTACTTCATTCATACCATTTAAAACTGTTAATATTGATAATTAAAATTACATGTTTCCATCGCTATTTTGATCATGCATAATACATAAATTTCTCGATTTACTGTAACAATTCAGCCTTCACCAATTTATTTATGGTGTGTCACCACACGGGCGCGGCGTGGCCAATGTCGAAGCATTTATCTCTTTCAGCCTCCCCTCCGCCTGCCCAGTGCGTGTGTAGGTGAACAGTACGCGTGTGTCGTGGCATCCCCATTTTATAAATCGTTTAATTCAAAATAATACAAATAATATATCAAAAATCTCCAAATTTACAAACTTTTCACACAAAAGTTGAACTAAAAAATAAATTGCGCACAACATAATGCAAATAACATATCAATTTTTTCTCAAATTTCACCAAATTCTCAAACTTTACACACAAAAGTTGCAACAAAAAACATTGTGCACATTTTACATTTCAAGAAATTTTAAAATATCAGAAAATTTCAAACTTTTGAATAGTTTCCCATGTAATTTCCTATCTTCCCGCTGGAAAAAAAAAAACAAATTCCAAACGGATTTCAAAAATTTCGATCACAACGGGCACGGTGTGTCACCACACTAAATTTTCCAATAGTATTATCCATTGTAAATTAAAAAAAAAAACCCGATCTCTCTCGCGATAATTTCCAGACGATAATATTTAACCGCATCAGACAAATAAACATAAAGGTTATTCTTTTTTAAAACATTTTTTAGAAAATGTTAGATCTCTAACAGGTGGGACCAGTTCACTTAAACAATTTCCATAAAATGAAAAACATTAAAAAATCAATAGCTTCGAATCTATCCACCGAATAATATGAATAATACGTCCAAACGATCAGAAAAATAAATGCTAACTATTTATGACACAAAACAAGCATGATTGAATATTCCAATTTAGTAAATATTTCGAGAAAATCCAAATGCACTTCCTCTAATTATATGAAGTTAAATTTATTAAATGCTCATGTAATGCATTTTCTCCAATTACGGACTTAAATTGAACACTTAAATTTGGTAATTATTTAGATGCAATCTAAATGAATTTACTCTAATTATGGAATTCAATTCAATAAATGTGCATTTTCCACTTATTACATACTTAAATTAATTATTAATGCGAAAATAAAATTTTAACATTTCAATTCGCTATGTATTTGGGTGTACTCCACACAACAAATTCCGGCGAATTTCAACATTTCGAATCCCGACGGGTCTATTTCAAACTCGCTTACATTTTTTCCCGATGACAACTGACTTTCGAATTCGCAAACCTTCTAAATTAGGCTTACATTTCCTTCTGCGAACATCGTCTCCCAATTTCTTTACTATTCCCCCAAAATAGCGTACATATATCCAATCCTCTTAAACTAACTAAACGAAATATTACTGTTGCTTCTAATAAATATAAACATTGATCAACAAACCGAAATGACAGCAAAATTTCTCACCAAGGGTGCGGCGTGCCGACACGCCGAATTCCACTAGTTTAAATTAAGGACCAGCCATTTATTCATTTGATCAGCAAGATTTAGCTATCAGCATATTTACCTAGTTGGGTTTAAACATGCCTTGATCACTGACACAAAGAGTATCACAGCTGTCATCTATGCAGCTTGATCTCAATTTATTTCTGCAATCAAAATGTGTCCAGAGGAATCAGAAGGCATCTTCCGTACGGAAGCAGTGACAATGTGTGTGTACCAGACTAGCAGTACTTGGATTCTTCAGCAGAGTTGTCTTTATGTAAGACTGGGCTTTCCCATGCCAATCCTCTGTACATTTTTTTTCATTAGCAGAAGGAAAGTTGCAATGCACATTCGTTAACCATGCCCGAAGTCTAACACCCCTCTTAACGACAAAATATTACGAAACATGCCCTGACTTATCAAAATCAAATAAATGAATACTTCATTATAGTAACTGAACCTGCTTTTTATAACCGTGGCGCCTAGGTGGTTTTAACATGTATCCATTTTTTCTATCTCCGCACCTTTTCTAAAAACCCTACCCGCTGCCTTCAAGATCCAATCTCTGCTCCTCTCTGCTTCCGGCCATTGCTCCGGTGCGGTGGGGTGGAGGGGAGAGGATCATTGTCTCTCATCTGGTGCAACAAGTTTTCGTCCGCTCGGTTTTGGTGTCACGGCTACATCTTTCAGACGGTGATGGCGGTGTTGCCTCGAATAAAAGTCCCCAGGCCCCAATACTGTCTCAGTGACGCCTGGTTTGGCGTTGTCAGTGAGTTTCGATGTTTTCGTCCCTATGATCTTCTTCATGACGGGGTTCTTATTGTTGTCCGCTTGTGTCGCTCCTTGGGCAAAGTCGGCGACATTGTCTTCAACAACCCTATCTTTCGAGTCCTTGTGAGCAAGATCGTCGGTCCGGTTTGGCGAAGCTTGTGTGGTTGCCTGCCTAGATGGACGATGCCCCATCGATATGCTTGGCGTGGTTGCCAATCTCCGTCGTGCAGGGCGATTCAAATTACCTTTTATAGGTCTTTGCAGGTACTTCATTGGATGATTTTCTTGGTGTCGTCCATCACAAGCGAGAGCTATGGTGGCGAAACAACGTTTAGTTCGGCTACAGCATTGGCGAGAATTTTGAGGCTTATGATCATGATTGTTTTTCTTCTTTGATTACGTTTTGCTCAGTGATTGTGGGGTCCAGTTTTGTCCATTATGTGATTGCAAAATGTTCTCGTTATGAAGATTACTAGAATTGCTTTAGAAAAACGTGTATCCTCATTTTGTGACGTGGCAATCCAAAGGGTGTGTCAGTGCGCTTCTTCTTCTCTCTATCTTTTCGAACTAAACAAGCTTTCACACTTGGTCTAAGACTAAGAAGGAAATGAGCCAGGGGCACTAAGAAGGATTGCTCCAAAACACTATGTGAGAATGCAATGTTGGCCAACTATTAATAAAGTAGTATATATGTATAGCTAACTATTATACACGTTGACTATTAGATTAGCTCTATATGACATGGGAGTATCTTATAGCCAGCGGCTGGCTCGAATAGTTGATATGGAGCACGGGCTCCACGGAGCCCTTTTGACTTTTTTGAAAATGTTTCAAAAGATTCTAAAAAAAATATTTGCATGTAGCCAACTTTATGCACTTTAAGCATGCAAATTTTCAATGTCAAATACCTCTTATTTTTTAGGCTCAGCAAAAAAGACAAATCCAAAAATTTATGAGGGAAAAAATTCTCTATTTACGCCTAAAATCTGCATATTTTTTTTATTTTTGCTGAGTCTAGAATACAAGGTATTTTGCATCAAAAAATTCTACACACTTATAGTGCATAGTATTGATTACATCATAATATATTTTTTTGAAAAAAATTGTCGTTTCAAAATTGAAATTCTTAAATACAATAAAAACAAGGGCTACTTGGAGCCCGGCAGCCAAATCACCGTACTCGCAGCTGGCTATACTATTAACATTGCTCTTAGATGGATCCGTGTCCGTCCGAAGCCAAGGAGAACCGCACATATTCTGTGTATGTCACTAAGTGCTAAATGCTCAACAACAATTTGTTTCTTAAATTGTCGTTATTCATTTCACCCGATTTAATTCCTATATCTATTCTTTAATTTTATGACCGAGCATTTGTTCTTTTACTGAAATTCTTGATTTCCCTTTTTATTGAATATATTTCTATATATCTTTTGTAATCATTCTATATGACGAGGATATAAATGCACCTCATTTAACTGGTCATTAAATATTATATATTCTAGGTACTCATTTAGTAGCAAGATTTTCCTATATTTATTTCTTATTTGTTCGTAAGCAGGATTTAAAATGCCTGTCATTAACTGCACTCGCCGGATAATTCAACCCCAGTATCCACAACGCTTCTATTTGAAGGCAGGCGGCCTCAGTGAAAAACACATTGCCACATCAACGTATTTGTTTTGCCTTTGGCTTCTACATGGAGAATTCTCCTCAACCAATTGTGCTTCTTGTTGTGGTACTTCTCGCTAGCCCACTCCTTGGAGGATGTTTTCCTTCGCTTCAAGAGGTAAAGGTCGTAGTTTAGTTCTGTTGATATTGCAATAAACACTCACATCATGCTTTACATTCTTCTTGATTTGTCTTTCCCTGTCATATTCTGTAGCCACGAAACTCGAGAGTAACATGGCCCTCTGAAATTCATCCAGAGTTCTTCGTGCCAAATGGAAATCTTACCGCAGATCAAAATTCAGTAATCTCTTATGTGAGTATTAAGAGCATCTTAACTGCACTTGGTGTTTGTGAAATTTATTATATGCCATCTAGATCCTTAAAGATAAAATCTACCCACACTGAGTCAATGATAGTTATATTTTGACAGTACTCAACTCATACATGGCTCCCAGGAGGTGACAATGTTTACTATTATGGTCTAGAAGCTACGCTAGATGTTTATGCCTTTGATTTACAACATGGTCAAGCAAGTGCAGCTGCGATTTGGATTGTAAACAGAGGAGATGGACTACCATCTTCGCTCAGTGCAATTCAGTTTGGATGGAATGTAAGTTATATGATTTGGAGAGCCAAACATATATTTATTTCCTTACATTAAATGCACAAATTACTCGGTAAGAATAAAATTAGATCTTCCATTGCATATGTTGTGTATAACTCCCAAAATAATTGTTTTAGTTTCCTATTTGGACTCGACATGTGTTGATGGCTGGACAATTTGTTATAAGATATTATTTCTATTTCTTAGACTACTGCGTCATAACTAATGAACTTACATGTACACGTTTGTCGATCAAGCAAAACGTACAGGATTGTGAAAATTCATCAGGCATGTGTAGTTAAAGAAGTGTGCCGAATAGAAGTATGTTACGGCTAGCATGGCTAAGTAGCATAAACGTACAAGCTACTTAAGTCATGTTAATCAGCTCTTACTAGTCATCGACACTTGTGAGCTAGTAACTTGAAAACTGCATATATGAGATCGCATGTTCTGAATAACATTTATTGTGTCTATACTATGTAGCAATGAAAATTACAGGTTGCACTATTCAAACATCATTATTCATTATCACAGGAACGCATAGCTTTTTAACTTATTCATTGGAATAATAAATATTATATGTGTACTCCTTCCATTAATTCTTGATAGGACGATTTATATTTGTGTAGTATTGCACATGTTTCGAACTGAATTATGGTGCAAATTTGTGTTTACAAGTAGCAATTAATTCTCGGAAGCCGGAACCAATGAGCATTGGGTAATTTATTGCAATCAACGCACAACAACATGTAGATGGATTTGATTTATTTTTTCTTTCAAAATATCTACTCCCTCCGTCCAATAATAACTGTCTCAAATTTGTCAAAAAGTGGATGTATCTAGACATGAAATATGTATGGATTTATCCACTTTTTGACAAACATGAGACAGTTATTATTGGACGGAGGGAGTATGTTTGAAATGGTGAGCTTGGATCTCACATATGTTAATCACCATACAAAAACAAAATCTAGGTAAAAATGCTAGTACTCGAGCGTCTTAGCAATAACATGCATGCGTCCTCTTGATCAACCACGTATTTCTCGGACTCTTTGCTTGTTCTTTGTGGCTAATTTCTTAGTTTCCCAATTATGTATAATCTTGTGCGCATATAATGCTCGAATTAAAACTAATTGTATGTCATAGCTTGCTCAAGATGCCTTCACAATATGGATACAACCAATATAATGTAAGAAACTCATGGCATATTAGACTACTGAGACATTATCTTTTCCTATCAATGATGGAGTTTCTATGGAACCAAATCACAAATATAAATAAGAGTAAGAGAATTGATGGATCTTTTTGTGTTTATATGTTAATACTACAACAATTTTGTGTAGATTTTCCCATGGCTGTACAAGGATACTCACACTCATTTCTACATGGCATGGATGGTAAGTTGTGCCTTTCTAAACCCACAACACAGGTTAATAATATGAATTAGAAATAATCATCTGGAAGTGCTTATGTAGTCTGCCACATCTCTTTGCGGTAACTAACAATATTGGATGCACAAGCAAGCATGCACATAGCATACGTACCAGCCGTCATGACATGATTTTTAAAATTAAAATAATGGTCTATGCCATTTTTTTCTTCATAAAATCATACTATTTAAGGTACTGCCACATTTCTCAGCATACAAAATGTTACTGTTATAATTAGTACTATTTTAACAACACCTATCTAAGTTATCACATTTCATGAAATAGGAACTTTATAGAATAGGTCTCGATCTCTAGGCTTGTGTACCTAGAACATGACCGTGGACTCCTTCAAAATGGTTATTTTTCTAAATCATAAATACTTATGTGTGATACTCCAAACTTTTCTCACATATTTTCTTAATTATATTGCAACAACAGACTGGTGGAACTTCGGGCACGGGTTGTATGAACATGAAGTGCACTGGTTTTCACAAGACATCGTCAAGCATAGCTCCAGGCCATGTCATTAATCGAATTTTGCTTGTCAATGGCACGAAATCATATATCACGCTAAGAATATTCAAGGTACAAAGTTGCTTCTAACACGTCCTAGATAGTTTCATTTTAACAATGTGGAGGAAATGACATTGACTTTGGGTTAGTCCGTCACATATTGAGATTTCAAATTAGTTCATGTGTAATATCCTGCAACAAGTGGCATATATGTATTCTTCATGTAAAAAAATAAATCCATTTAATTTAGACTTACCTGAGCTTTTACATTACTCTCTATATTAGAAAATATATGATTGTCTTGGTTTTGCATAGTTTTCAATAACTTTTACCACTAATACACATTTGGAGAATAAATGTTTGGAAACTGTTTTTTGTGCAAAATCTAATGGTATATGTCAACCCAAACAATATTTGTTTTTGTTGATTATTGGCCAAATAGAGAAAGTTTACAATATTTTTTATACTAGATTAATACGCCATATGGTCTGGAACAACAATAGTAACATCTACTTATGAGCCATGAGATATTGTGTTTTTCTGATATGTCAAACAATACTTATAGGAAAATTCTTCTGGTGATTGGCACATCCATTTTGGACCTAGTGGTCATCCAGAGCTAGTGGGTTACTTTCCTAAGTCCTTGATTCCTGGACTCATTGATAATCCAGTGGAGATAAGTTTTGGTGGATATGTGGCTCACAAGAAACCACGACTAAGTCCTCCAATGGGAAGTGGCTATGTTGCATACAATGAAAATGCCGCATCCTTCAGTAGTCTCAAGCTTATCGATCAAGACGGTAATGATTATATCATCGACAAAGATCTGCCATATACACCTGACATGAAAGGTTGCTATAATCCTTCGGATATTCATTCGGCCCAGTTCTTCTATGGGGGGCCTGGTTGTATTGATTAATGGTGTTATATTTCACATATGCACTCGAGCCGCTAATAATTAATCTAGAAATGGATCTTCATTATTCCCTCTCATTTTTATATATTTTATATAGTACATTAATTATTTTGTATTTATTGTTAAAATATTCCTTAGAATCAAGTCATAGATTGTCCAACTATTTGTTACCCTGCATAACCAAAGTACCAGATATATGCTTTGTTGTTTTAATGGAACAACAATTGAGTTGGGTATCTCTTCTTTGATGGTCACGACCCAATATAAGCAGGGGCGTATACGACAACCTTATGGAGATGATCTTTATATAATAACAAGATTGACGCAAGCGATGTTTTCTGAATAGGATTAGCCAGCCTCCACTTTGCAGATTGGCTTAGCCCTATGTTAGGAAGAATTCAAGGGAGGCTTGAGTGAAGGCTCATTATTGTCAGTGATGGTTTTCAATAATTCCCAAGCGTCCTTAACATTTTATCATTATAACTCCCTCTAGAAGAATTTTCCAGAACTTCTTTATCAATTTCAGGGACTCTTGCATATAGGTTTGTCAATAAAATACCATTAGAAAAATCATGTGAGGCGTTCCTTAAGAGAAGTCCTTTATGTCTCCCCCAAGACTGTGCAATACTTTCTATAGGATATGCCTGAAAATTTATATACAAGACCGAGCCACATAAACTTGGTATGGAGAATAAAGTTTAACATGAAAAAGCTTCTTCAGAAACTCCCAATCATAATTATCCAAATGATTTAGAAAATCAAACCACTTCTGTGCATCTCCTTTAAAGGACACGTCAGATTCATGATATATTTTCCTTTTAACATATTCATGATATATACCAGAAATCTTAAACAGAGAACACTTGTCTTCAATCATTTGTAAATGGCCCAACGGGTGTTTAGTTCCATCGCATGTAAACTAATTAGCTTTTGTATTCAATACAACCATAGGGAGTGACAATTTATTTTTTCAGGCTTAGGAGGATTGTGAGCGGCCTCCCTTTATTTATGCAAATAATTGAGCCTAAGTTTGTTGACAAATTAAGTACCCATGGTTGCTAAAAACTGAAATAAAAAAATAGTAAAACAACTTTTATATTACGAAACTTGGTTACCAATAATGGCGCACTCGCCGCAGCGGCACTGGAAAAGTTTCTTGATACACACAAGTGTAGGGGGACCGATTATAACACATATCTATATGTATTGAGTGTCAAACCCATGAGGAGCTAAAGGTATTAGTCAACAATATTGGCAAAGGATTAACTATAAAAGATGCAAAAATTTGAATTTTTTGTGCATGATGCTTGCGGTGACCCAGCACAACACTGCATATTGTAGTGTACAAGTCGTTGACATAACACCCACGGAAGGACTAATCCGTAAATATTACATCACTCAGAGTAGTACAACAGAAACATTGCGGGTCCACTTTATTACACACTGCTAAAGATTACAAGCCAGAAATGCATAAAAACATCGACGTCTTCCTCCGACATGGGAGGAATGTCTATTATTGCGATGTTGACAGGTGTCAACCTACAAGCGATAGAAAACAGCAAACTAAGAACCATCTTGGCTCAGCCGCTAAGTAGTACTAGTCTAGTCCTGCTCGGCCAGGTTCCTACTATATAGATTCTAGGTCTCCACCTCTTCTTCTTCCACGTCGTCGGCTCCGTAGGCGATGATGTAGTCGACGCCCTCTATTCCTCTAGACAGATCAGGTGCCTCGAAGTACACCTCGTCTGCATGGTATGCTCCAAAATCATCTTCAGCGATCTCCTCAGATTCTAAGCAAAGATCAACGGAGGAAAAGGGTGAGCAACACTAGCGTTACCCAACAAGTTCAAATAATAGATGATAAAGTGTATGATGCACTATCTACCATCCTGACCAAAAATTCATGGATGTATATGCAATCTTTTGTAAAACATTTTTAGGAAAAGGTCCATTTTATTTTAGAAAACTATGGCCCCAGCCTCCACGGGTCTTTAGTCATCACTTGGGATGCCTTCCCCGCAGCGTTCTGTAGTTCCCTCCTGGAACAAGGATGTGACAATCACAATTTCTTTGTTTAACTCTGCAGAGCAGCACCACTTTACCCAACAGCAGCCTGGCTCCTTTTGCTTTCTCAGCACACCATGTGTGCTATAGCCAGAACTCAGGGCAACAAGTCATGTGGAGTCGCTTCCCCGCACAACACATATCCGCCCATTTGTGACGCGGCTGGTGACCACTGGCCCGCCACCCCTCCCAAGCTTCTATTCCAGTCACTCCGTCGAGTGGGAAGGTCACGCGCTTCCACGCAGTTGGCCGCCGCAACGGACGCAACCAGGTAATAGCCTGCCGAGGATATGTGAACGAGGGAAGAAACTTATGACGAGCCCATCCATAGTGAATCTGTTGGCTGATGCTTCAATACGGCGCAAGAATCACTGGGCCATGGGTTATTAATCCTAGGTACATACTTTCCCATACAGTGGACCCTCCACCACAACATCAATCCGTGGTTCCACTGCCAGCCAACCATATATGTATAGCATTTCACATCATTCGAAAATAGGTTTTTCTTTTTCATGCAATGATAAACCATAGTACTTTGTAATTACTTTGATAAAATTAATCAAGTAGGACATGCAAGTTGGAACTTGCCTTGAGACTGATAGGTAATGCAGTCTAAAGCTTCCGATGAATTGGGACCCTCGCGTTCTGAAAATCAATATCATTGTCTATATGAGACAATGTTGAAAAACCAAATACATGCCAATATGCATATAATGAGATGAGTTTATTCTTTCCCAAAATTCCCCAGAATTTTGTTAAGGATTTCTTTAAAAATTTCTTTGATTTGATTTTTAGTTAGGATGAGTAACATGACAGTCATAATGTAGTTCAAATAATACTTTGAACTTGATATATAATTTTCCCATATTATTTTCTTTTGAAAATAATTTGAAATATTTCAAAGTCATTTCCACTTAAGGATCATTTGAATTTTTGCTACAAGAAATAGTTTTTAATAAATCAAGTAGATATTTTATTTGGATTACTTATTTTCTTCTAATATCTGTAGATATTTTTAACTTATTTTTAGGATTTTATTTGAATTTATAGCAAATTTTGAAATTTGGGAAAATTTCATAATTTAAAAATATTTACAAATAGGTCCCTGGTCCAATTTGATTGAACCAGGCCAAAACTCGAGTCTGGCTCGGGTCAACCCGACCGAGCCACTTCTCTCTCTCTCTCTCTCTCTCTCTCTCTCTCTCTCTCTCTCTCTCTCTCTCGAGCACAAGCCCGTGCTCGACCTCCTCTGGCGCTCATGTCGCCCGCGCCGTCGCCGCCTCGCCCCGGCCAACTCCGGCCATCTCCGCCTCGATGCCGTGGGGCAAACAACTCCCCACGCGCCGCTCTCCATCCTCACCGGAGGGATTTGGGGATCTCTCCCCCTAGCGCTCGCGTGCATCCCCTCTCCCTAGGGTTAGGGTTTGCGCTGTGCCGCCGTTCGCCGCCGTCTGCGACCTCCTTCTCCGGCGTGCTCGCCATGGCTGGGCGCAGGGCTTCGTCCCCTGTGCCGCCGTGGTGTGGTGATGCTTGTTCCTCTACCACCGTGGACCCCCTCCTCTGGTTGCGCGGGCACTGCCTCGCCGCCGAGGAGCTACGGCCATGGTCGTCAGGTAAAAATCTTCCCCCTCTTCTCTACTCTCTCTCAATCCTCTTCTAGTTGCCCACAGCTCTGATTCGAACTTGAGTTCAAACCATGGCTAGGTCTGTGATGAATAGATGATAATTTGGTGGATAATTTGCTCAAATTTGTGCACTGTTTCCCCTCTGTGTATGCAATAGAGGTGTATGGGGTAGATCATGCATGTGTAGATCTTCCCACTGCCTCTGGAATTATTGTGAAGAGCATTTCTTGCTCACTGACATGATAAATGTATAAGAAAATTATTTCTGATCTAGAACTTGTACTAGCTGTGATGATTAATTGGTTTAGAGCATGATTTGATCAGTTTTGCTCACTGTGATGCCTCCTTGTAGAGTTACACAGTAGCTTTCTTGATTAAAAATGATTTTTATGCTTTCCTGTGCTTCTTCTAAGTGCAAAACTTGATATGAACAGCTAATCCAGCTCTGCTGGTTCACTGTCATGTGGGTGATGCTTTATTAAGCAAAATAAGAACAGATGCTACACTAAGATCAACCCCTTGCTTCTGTAGATGCTCAAACAAAATGATATTGCACTCAACTGCACTTCCTGTCTCACTCTGTCCTATTACTAGCACAAAACAGAAGTTCTCTGCTGTGCTAATTACTTTTCTACAGCACCTTACCTTGCTTGCAAGGTTCTGTTAAGAACAGATGCTAAAAATCACTCATGCATGGTTCTGTCATTTACAGAACCTGCTAAATCACTCTCTAGCTCATATTTAACAACCTTGGGTGTAGAGCAGATAAAGCTACGGTAGAATCTGATCTTGCTCCAGGGTTCAACCACCTCTTCTGGACTGCTTCTTGTGATTCTACTGTCTTCTTCTGCTACTGGCCTCCTTGGGTTTAATGGCTTGTGGTAGATGGTTTAGGTGATCTCCATGATTGGCTTGTGGTTTTTGGTTGTTCTTGGTGAAGAACAGATGGATTTGTGATCTGGCTGTGATGATGGTTGTGCACTGTATGTGTTGTGATGGCTGTGAATTTGTGTGTTCTTGTGGCTACGGCTTGGGTCTATATTTATACACATTTGAGCACTCTGTGCTTGTGACACCAGGATAACTGAGCTGTGGTGACTAACCTGCTTACAGTGGCCCCTTCTACCTCGAGCTGCTCTATTTGACCATTCCTGCACTCCTTTCCACCTAGGAGATCAGCTCAGCTCTGCTGCGCAGTTCATCTCCCCCTGGTGATAGCTATGAGTCATTCTTGACTCATTGCTCCTATCTGGTCCAGATTTCTATGTGGCAATGCTTGGCTGAGAATTGGGGATGCTAAAGATAGTCGGTTTGCTAATTAAACTCAAGTGTGTGGCCAATTAAGCTAGTAATTAGCTTAAGATGTGGGTTTAGGATCCACTTGTCAATTAATGGCAAGTGTGATACCAAATTGTTGCCTCTTTTACTTGCATTTGTTTTCTGGTTTAAAGTGGAGCTTGTGGATTTATGTGTTGCCTTTCTTAAATGATCATGAGATCAAAATGCTCAATTAGCACTTGTTGCCTTTGATGTTTGTTGCCTAAAGATGGTGTCTATTAAGTGCTAAGCTTAAGCCTTTGCCCCTAATGTTGCCTTTGGATTTATTGAGCATGATCAAACAGATCAGTCCCTTTGTTGCCTCAGGATTTTATTTGCATGCTCCACATCAGTCTAACCAAACCATAGTTTTGGTTAGGCTAAACCAGATTTCAAATATTAACATGCCAGCACCAAATGGTGTTGGCAACATTTTAACCATAACCATTTCCTTTATTTTGATGTTTATTTTGCAGGTTGAAGATCTTCTGAAAATTTCAGAAGTGAAGATTTAGTTTTAGGATTTTATTTACACTTTTTGTAAGCTTATACTTGTTGTAATATGTATTGTAAATCTGGTTGTAAAAACAGATTGTAACATTTGTTTTGTTTGTAAATGTGTTGATGAATTCTTGTAAAGAAAATGGATTCAAACATGTTTGTTATATTTTTTTGAACTTGTTGAAACAAAATATGATCATTTATTTGTAAATCATTTGAATGTTTGAAATGATATGTATATGTCTTGTATTGATTTCATTGGAATGATTCATTCCTTTTTGTTATAATTTATATATCTTGTGTTATTGAAATATTCTATGTGTGTGTATGGAAAGAATTAGGAAAGAATAGAAATGTGTTGAATATAACAATCTATAAATAGATCATGTCAAAATTTGACATAACCATTTTGTAAAAGTAGGGTTTTGAAAATAAGTAGTGGGGTGTATCGACACCTCTCGTCTATCTGTCGATGTCTGACTCCCAGACCCTCGACACTCGTCTGGTATCGACTCCCGACTCTTTTATCACAAAAGCGCGAAAATTATCCAGATTTTACCGAAAGATGCATGTATGCACAAATGCAGTTCCTATTTCTACCCTCTCGAGTCCTATAACTGCGGGGTATTACATCCTCTCCCCCTTAAACTAAACTTCGTCCCGAAGTTTCTTTTCTAAGGTACCTGAACAACTGTGGGTAATCTCGTCGCAAATCTTCTTCTTTTTCCCAAGTTGCTTCTTGCTCTGAGTGGTTCTTCCACTGAACATAACAGAACTTAATTGCTCTATTCCTTAATCTTTTCCAATTCTCCCTCAGTATCTTCTCAGGCTGTTCCTCATATGATAGGTCTGGCTTTAAATTCAACTTTTCAAACGCAATTGGTCCTTCTGGTGGCTTCAAACACTTCTTGAGTTGAGATACATGGAACACATTGTGAACTTGTGATAATATAGCAGGTAACTCCAATTCATAGGCTACCTCACCTTTCTGGCTTAAAATTCTGAATGGTCCTATGTATCTAGGACTCAATTTTCCTTTTACTCCAAATCTCTTCACTCCTTTAGTAGGACTAACTCTTAGATATACCATATCTTGTACCTCTGGTTCCCACTGTCTTCTGGATAGATCAGCGTAACTCTTTTGTCTACTCTGAGCTATTTTGAGACGATCTCTGATAATATCCACAATCTGTTGTTGTTCCTTTATGTACTCAGGTGCAAATTCTTTACTCTCCCCTACTTCAAACCAACATATTGGTGATCTACACTTCCTTCCATAAAGAGCTTCAAATGGTGCCATCTGAATACTACTCTGATAACTGTTGTTATAGGAAAATTCGGCTAAAGCTAAGTGTTCATCCCATGATCCTCCAAAATCAAGTGCACAGGCTCTTAACATATCTTCTAAGATTTGATTTGTCCTTTCTGTCTGTCCACCAGTTTGTGGGTGGTATGCAGTACTATACTTTAGGTTTGAACCCAACTGCTTGTGAAGTTGTCTCCAAAAAGCTGCCGTGAATATGGATCCACGATCTGATACAATACTTTGTGGCACTCCATGCTTGCTAACTATTTCCTTCACATATAAATCTACCAATTGTGCTGCGTTATCTTTCTGATTAATGGCAATGAAATGGGCAGTTTTTGTCAATCTATCCACTATTACCCATATAGAATCCTTATTTCTCCTTGTTCTGGGTAATCCTGTGATAAAATCCATACTGATTTCTTCCCATTTCCATTTGGGAATTGGTAGTGGTTGTAATAATCCTGCGGGACTCTGATGTTCTGCTTTAACTTGTCTACAAGTATGACATTCTGCAACATATCTTGCAATCTCCCTTTTCATATTATTCCACCAAAATGTCTTCTTCAAATCCATGTACATCTTAGTACTACCTGGATGTATAGAATATGGTGTTTCATGTGCTTCTTTCAAAATTATGCTCTTGATCTCTTGGATATCTGGAACACATATTCTACCATGATACCATAATGAATCAGTTTCTGGCTTCAAGGTGAATTCAGATCTTCTACCTTCTTTAATCCTGCGGATTTCTTCAGCTATGAATTCATCTTCTCTTTGCCGATAAAGGATATTTTCTTTCAATTCCATCTCTGTTTCTTCAACAACTTCCATAGCTGCAATACTATTCAACTCTGGACCTTCCCAGATTTCAATACCAGCTCTTTGTATCTCATTCCTCAATTCCTTGGGCATTCCTTCTTCCATCAAAGGATTACAATTCACTTTACGACTTAATGCATCTGCCACTACATTGGCTTTTCCTGGAGTATAGTTTATTGTCAAGTCATAATCCTTGATTAACTCTAACCATCTCTTCTGCCTCATATTCAGTTCCTTTTGTGTGAAGAAGTATTTCAAACTCTTATGATCCGTATATAGTTCACACCTTTCTCCATAAAGAAAATGTCTCCATTGCTTTAAAGCATAAACACTGCTGCTAACTCCAAATCATGTGTAGGTAGTTAAGTTCATGTGGCTTTAATTGCCTTGATCCGTATGCAATTACCTTGCGATCTTGCATCAATACACAACCTAATCCATTTTTAGATGCATCACAATATACTGTGTAAACTTTTCCAGTTTCTGGTACTGCTAACACAGGTGCTGTTGTTAATTTTCTTTGAGTTCTTGAAAACTCTTTTCACACTTCTCCGTCCATTCAAATGGAACATTCTTTCTGAGTAACTTTGTCATTGGCCCGGCTATTTAGAAAATCCTTCAATAAATCTCCGATAATATCCGGCCATTCCCAAAAATCCTCTAATTTCCTTAGGGTTCTTGGGTGCTTCCCAATCCAATACTGCTTTTACTTTCTCCGGATTGACTGCAATCCCTTCTTTACTGATCACATGACCAAGAAATTCCACTTGATCCAACCAAAACTCACACTTACTGAATTTGGCATATAACTGATGTTCCCTTAGTGTCTGTAACACAATACTCAAGTGTTGTGCATGATCTTCCTTGGTTTTGGAATAACCAATATATCATCAATGAACACTATCACAAACTTGTCCAGATATGGCATAAAATCTTGTTCATCAAGTTCATGAATATTGCTGGTGCATTGGTTAAACCAAATGGTACTACTAAATACTCATGATGTCCATATCTTGACACAAATGCTGTTTTGGGAATATCCTCAGGTTTAATCTTTATCTGATGGTATCCTGACCTCAAATCTATTTAGAAAATACCCCTGCTCCTCTTACTTGATCAAACAAATCTTGTATCCTTGGCAACGGGTATTTATTCTTAATGGTCACACTATTCAATTCGAAATCTCCACACATCTTCTCCTCCATCTCTTTATCCACAAAATTACTGGTGATCCCCAAGGTGATACACTTTCTCTTATGAATCCTTTATCTTCCAACTCATCTAATTGCTCTTTGAGTTGTACCAATTCCTTGGGACCCATCTTGTATGGTGCTTGTGCAATAGGTGCTGTACCAGGAATCAAATCTATGGTGAACTCAATTTCACGATCCGGTGGCATCCCTGGTAACTCATCTGGAATACATCCTGAAATTCTTTAACCACTGGGATTTCTCTCTTTGCTTCCTTCATAGCATTCAACTGTAAATCTGCTCTTAACTGACTGTGCTTATCCCCTTGGTATACTGTTCTCATACCTCCTGGTCCTCTCAAAGACACTGTCTTTCTGCACAATCTATTTGAGCTCCATGATCAGATAACCAGTCCATCCCTAAGATGACTGCTATATCTTTCATGGGAATTACTAGCAAATCAGCGTCATAAACGCGATCACAGATCATAATTACTTGATCCATTTTGACTTGCGTTACTAACAATTTTCCCCCGGCCGACATGACCGTTATGGGTACTTCTAACGGCTGACATCTAATCCCATATGCATCCACAAATTGTTGCGAAATAAAAGATGTAGTAGCTCCAGTATCAAACAAAACTTTGCCAGGATGAGAAAGAATTTTGAGCGTACCGATCACCACGTTGTCGGTGTTGTTGACTTGCTCCAAACTGGTGCAATTCAGCCTTCCATATGGCTTCCCTTTATTCTTGTCCGCCATGTTCCTCCAAATCCTCCATTCCTTGGTTTAAATCCTCCTCCACCTGGTTATTTCCTCCACCATTTCCACGACTTACTTGTTGATTCTGTTTATTTGGACAATCAGGCTTGATATGTCCAGCTTGTCCACATCCAAAACAGATGATCTTGGGCTTCTGGCAATCCTTCATCAGATGTCCTCTCATTCCACAATTATTGCATATCAAATTGTTAACAGGTTGAAGCTTCGTGGAATAGGTTTCCTTCCTTCAGTTCTAAGCTTAGGCCTAAAACGTAGATTTGGTGGTTGTCGTTGGACTTGAAACTTCCTTGGTTCCATCCTTGCTTTCTTCCTTCTTTCTTCCTGGAGTAACTTATAATCATCCTCCAATGTTATTGCTGCATCTACCAGCTCCTGAAACTCCTTTGGTTTTGTCAACCTCAACTGCATCTTCATAAAAGGACTCAGACCCTTCATGAATCTCTTCTTCCTTTTCTCCTCAGTGTCTACTTCATCTAATGCATACCTTGACAATATGTTGAACGCACTGACATAACGTCCAACAGGTAACTCATTCTGTCTCAGATTCTCAAACTCCCTCCTTTTTAATTCCATAATACTTTCAGGAACATGTGCTTCCCTAAACCTCTTCTTAAACTCCTCCCAAGTTACAACATGATCAGCAGGTAGTGTTGCCACTATGGCTTCCCACCATGATGCTGCTGGTCCGGTAAGCAAATGAGTTGCATACCTAACCTTCTCCTCATCAGAACATCCAACTGTGTTGAGCTTTCGTTCAGTATCTGCCACCCAATCTTCTGCGTCCATAGGTTCTGGAGCTCTTGCAAAAGGTATAGGTCTAGCATTTTGGAAATCTGATAGAGTCACTCCTTTAAGTACTTCATCCCTTCCTCGTCCTGCCTGTATTCCAGCAAATCTTGCAGAAATTTATTCTGCCTTTCCTGGTCTTGGCGCCTGCCTTCTTCCACCATCTGCATATACTGCATGAAACTTTGCTCCGTGATTGGCCTTGGTGGTTGTGGTATTCCTCCTGCATCTGCATCTTGCTTCTCCTTAAGTTCACGTTCTTGCCTCTGCACATCACTCTCCTCACCGATGTACGCCATTACCCTCTAGTCCTGTTACATCGAATCAGAACTCTCCATTACATTATGCATATGCACTTCGAGTCCTATTCCATGCACAAGTACTAGTCAAACAATGGAAAACAGAAAAATCCAAAGAACACAAAACTTTTCAAACATATACCATGTATTATACATGTAGGATTACAAACATGGGTACATAATAGTAACACACTCTAAAAGTGAGTAGGTCTCACTTATTGCTACCAGCGTCCTTACAATACTAGTACAATACCCTATATTAACATATTACACAACTACTGCTTCACTCCGTCCTGCTCTTCTTCACTTTTCCGCATACTTCCCAGGCTTCCAGTGACAGTTACGCCTGGTCCTCCTGAGAATCCCGGGTAACTTCACATTAATGGTAGGCTGATATTCAGGGTCAGATGGGCTTGCTTCTAACGTCATATCCGTCATGGCGAAGTAACTATCAAGATACTTGTATGCCGCTGCTTCCCCATCGTAAACCTCCTCATCTCCATAACCCTCGCCTCCATCATCGTACCCAGTTGGTACTGCCTCAAAGTTATTAAAATACCCTCGTGATTCGTCTCCCTTCTCCGTCTTCGGGTAGTACTTGGTCTCGTACGCATACTTCCATTCCTCATCTTCCTCCTCAGAATCTATTTTTATTGGCTTACTTGACTCACCAACTCTAGCTTCCTCCTAGGGGTATGACTAGTAACTTCCGGCTCTCCCGGATCTCCTGGAATTCTTATGGGATCACTCTGTGTACCCTGATAAGGTTCTTCATCCCAACCTGTGGCACTTGGTACTTCAGGTTCCCAACTCTGCCATCCTTCTCTCATCAACTAAGACATAACCAGAGTGTGGTGGTGTATAGTCAGGATAAATTGGGGTATCGGGTTCTACTTCCTCCACAACCTAGTTGGTGTGGGTGGTGGATCAGTGTATCCCTTCTCTGCTTCATACCTCAGTATATCACACTTTTCCTGAATAACTTCAGGACTGGAGTACTGCTCTATCATGGCTTCTACCTCTCCAGCTACTACTCCGAACGTCTTATGATACGCCCGAATCATCTTGAGACAACTGTCCATGAACTCAGCCACATCACGTGGATTAGTTTTCAGGAAAGCCTTATAATCCACTGGACCCTCAAGCCGGTAATTCGCACTCGGAATAGCGTTAAACGGTGTTTCCACCAACGCATAACTCTTGGATGTCCTTATCTCAGTAACTGCTCTGACAGCAGCAATCTGGAAAGCTACTTCCACATTCTTCGCTTCTCCAAAGGGCATTTTGAATCCCATCTTAAGTTCAGGTGGTAACTTGAGTGCTACACGGTACAGGGCTAAAATTGATCCGTCGTAAAAACTCATCACTTTCACTATCACCTTGGTTTTGATACCAAGAAAATAGATCAGTTGCTGAAGCATTTCCGCCCAGCTTCCCCGAAAAACACCCTTGCCCAACTCAGCATCTCTCACACGAACCGACCTCCTGGGACCTCGTTTCTCCATCCTAGCTGTTATAGCCAAAAAGGATATCAGAATTGAAATGAAGTAATAATTGCATGATAATGCTATTCTCAAGTGAATATCAATCATAACAAATTAAAACTCAATTCATTCTAAGGCCTCGCACACCTACAGGTTTTTCCCTTTAATAGGTTTCCAACCTAAGGTCTAGCAATTGCTCTGATACCATCTGCGGTGACCCAGCACACCACTGCATATTGTAGTGTACAAGTCGTTGACATAACACCCACGGAAGGACTAATCCGTAAATATTACATCACTCAGAGTAGTACAACAGAAACATTGCGGGTCCACTTTATTACACACTGCTAAAGATTACAAGCCAGAAATGCATAAAAACATCGACGTCTTCCTCTGACATGGGAGGAATGTCTATTATTGCGATGTTGACAGGAGTCAACCTACAAGCGATAGAAAACAGCAAACTAAGAACCATCTTGGCTCAGCCGCTAAGTAGTACTAGTCTAGTCTGACTCGGCCAGGTTCCTACTATATAATTTAAGTCTCCACCTCTCTCTTCGGCGTCGTCGGCTCCGTAGGCGATGATGTAGTCGACGCCTTCTATTCCTCCAGACAGATCAGGTGCTTCAAATACACCTCGTCGGCATGGTATGCTCCAAAGTCGTCTTCAGCGATCTCTCAGAGTCTAAGCAGAGATCAACGGAGGAAAAGGGTGAGCAACACTAGCGTTACCCAGCAAGTTCAAATAATAGATGATAAAGTGTATGATGCACTATCTACCATCCTGACCAAAAAGTCATGGATGTATATGCAATCTTTTGTAAAACATTTTTAGGAAAAGGTCCATTTTATTTTAGAAAACTATGCCCCCAGCCTCCACGGGTTTTAGTCATCACTTGGGATGCCTTTCCCGCAGCGTTCTGTAGTTCCCTCCTGGAACAAGGATGTGACAGTCACAATTTCTTTGTTTAACTCTGCAGAGCTGCACCACTTTACCCAACAGCAGCCTGGCTCCTTTTGCTTTCTCAGCACACCATGTGTGCTATAGCCAGAACTCAGGGCAACAAGTCATGTGGAGTCGCTTCCCCGCACAACACATATCCGCCCATTTGTGACGCGGCTGGTAACTAAGACCACTGGCCCGCCACCCCTCCCAAGCTTCTATTCCAGTCACTCCGTCGAGTGGGAAGGTCACGCGCTTCCACGCAGTTGGCCGCCGCAACGGACGCAACCAGGTAATAGCCTGCCGAGGATATGTGAACGAGGAAGAAACCTCTGACGAGCCCATCCATAGTGAATCTGTTGGCTGATGCTTCAATACGGCGCAAGGATCACTGGGCCATGGGTTATTAATCCTAGGTACATACTTTCCCATACAGTGGAACCTCCACCACAACATCAATCCGTGGTTCCACTGCCAGCCAACCATATATGTATAGCATTTCACATCATTCGAAAATAGGTTTTTCTTTTTCATGCAATGATAAACCATAGTACTTTGTAATTACTTTGATAAAATTAATCAAGTAGGACATGCAAGTTGGAACTTGCCTTGAGACTGACAGGTAATGCAGTCTAAAGCTTCCGACGAATTGGGACCTTCGTGTTCTGAAAATCAATATCATTGTCTGTATGAGACAATGTTGAAAAACCAAATACATGCCAATATGCATATAATGAGATGATTTTTATTCTTTCCCAAAATTCCCCAGATTTTGTTAAGGATTTCTTTAAAAATTTCTTTGATTTGATTTTAGTTAGGATGAGTAACATGACAGTCATAATGTAGTTCAAATAATACTTTGAACTTGATACATAATTTTCCCATATTATTTTCTTTTGAAAATAATTTGAAATATTTCAAAGTCATTTCCACTTAAGGATCATTTGAATTTTTGCTACAAGAAATAGTTTTAATAAATCAAGTAGATATTTTATTTGGATTACTTATTTTCTTCTGATATCTGTAGATATTTTTAAATTATTTTTAGGATTTTATTTGAATTTATAGCAAGTTTTGAAATTTGGGAAAATTTCATAATTTAAAAATATTTACAAATAGGTCCCTGGTCCAATTTGATTGAACCAGGCAAAACTCGAGTCTGGCTCGGGTCAACCGACCGAGCCACTTCTCTCTCTCTCTCTCGAGCACGAGCCCGTGCTCGACCTCCTCTGGCGCTCATGTCGCCCGCGCCGTCGCCGCCTCGCCCCGGCCAACTCCGGCCATCTCCGCCTCGATGCCGTGGGGCAAACAACTCCCCACGCGCCGCTCTCCATCCTCACCGGAGGGATTTGGGGATCTCTCCCCCTAGCGCTCGCGTGCATCCCCTCTCCCTAGGGTTAGGGTTTGCGCTGTGCCGCCGTTCGCCGCCGTCTGCGACCTCCTTCTTCGGCGTGCTCGCCATGGCTGGGCGCAGGGCTTCGTCCCCTGTGCCGCCGTGGTGCGGTGATGCTTGTTCCTCTACCACCGTGGACCCCCTCCTCTGGTTGCGCGGGCACTGCCTCGCCGCCGAGGAGCTACGGCCATGGTCGTCAGGTAAAAATCTTCCCCCTCTTCTCTACTCTCTCTCAATCCTCTTCTAGTTGCCCACAGCTCTGATTCGAACTTGAGTTCAAACCATGGCTAGGTCTGTGATGAACAGATGATAATTTGGTGGATAATTTGCTCAAATTTGTGCACTGTTTCCCCTCTGTGTATGCAATAGAGGTGTATGGGGTAGATCATGCATGTGTAGATCTTCCCACTGCCTCTGGAATTATTGTGAAGAGCATTTCTTGCTCACTGACATGATAAATGTATAAGAAAATTATTTCTGAGCTAGAACTTGTACTAGCTGTGATGATTAATTGGTTTAGAGCATGATTTGATCAGTTTTGCTCACTGTGATGCCTCCTTGTAGAGTTACACAGTAGCTTTCTTGATTAAAAATGATTTTTATGCTTTCCTGTGCTTCTTCTAAGTGCAAAACTTTGATATGAACAGGTAATCCAGCTCTGCTGGTTCACTGTCATGTGGGTGATGCTTTATTAAGCAAAATAAGAACAGATGCTACACTAAGATCAACCCCTTGCTTCTGTAGATGCTCAAACAAAATGATATTGCACTCAACTGCACTTCCTGTCTCACTCTGTCCTATTACTAGCACAAAACAGAAGTTCTCTGCTGTGCTAATTACTTTTCTACAGCACCTTACCTTGCTTGCAAGGTTCTGTTAAGAACAGATGCTAAAAATCACTCATGCATGGTTCTGTCATTTACAGAACCTGCTAAATCACTCTCTAGCTCATATTTAAGAACCTTGGTGTAGAGCAGATAAAGCTACGGTAGAATCTGATCTTGCTCCAGGGTTCAACCACCTCTTCTGGACTGCTTCTTGTGATTCTACTGTCTTCTTCTGCTACTGGCCTCCTGTAGCGCCCCGACCCGACTGCTATACAGTGATGCTGTGTGTCACCGGTTAAGCGATACAGCCGGCGGTTACACCCCGATTGATGCCTTAACACAGGCACAACTATCAATGCATAATAGAGAGATCAAGACTTGTGGAACAACTGGCACATCACAGACTCTACGACTCAAAGCATTATAGTTCAACTCTTATAATAGAGAAAGATATCAAATATTACAACCAGAGGTCACAGACCCAACAGTACATCATGCGGAAGCAAATTAAGTTGTTCTAAACAACAAGATCCAGATTATGGCCTAAGAGGCCTAAAGGTAAACATTCCAGCGCCAGCTGTTCCGGGATGTCCCAAGCTGCCACCTGGGAACCCCAAACTACTCGTCGACGTCCACATAGAACCCACCTTCAGTGTCGGTGAAGTCCTCCACTGAAACCAAATAAACAACGTTGAGTTCGACGAACTCTGCAAGATTATTAGAGCTACTAGCTCGATGATTGGCTTTCAAAGGTTTTATGGCTGCTTTGCATAAAGCTGGTTTTCTTTATAAAAGACACCTAGCATCGACTAATCAGAATAGTTTCAAAAGGGGGTAAGAAGTAAACTCTTTTCTTTTGATCAACTCCATCAACAACCACCATCAATCACTTCACCTGTCTACCAAGGCACCTCCCCGAATCACCCTCGAGGAAGTCAACCTTGCATTCTGGTAGTACCTTTAGTACTCAGGTTTTAGTCATTCGGTTCATTTTCTCTATGGTCTTATCGTCCTTTCCCAAGTCGTCCATAACCGTGGACACGGCATTTCGAAAAGATTTACCCTGCAGGGGTGTATTGTTTTTAACCATCGGTACCGTCCGGCTCAATGCCTGACATTAGCTCTCTTCCGGGGAAAGCCGGCTGAGTGGGCGCGGCTACAACCTTTACCTTGCTTGAGACTAACCCAGGATCATCAGTGGCGGTAGGACAGGTGCCTCCAACACCCTGCCCCGCGGCCACTTATTTTCCTAAACACCACAATCCTCATCCCAGTCCTGGCCACCATCTTCACGCACGCGCAAATGGAAGCTCAAACTAGAGGACCCTCGGCGAGCCCCTCACAAGTTAGTCGGTCGATAGGGATCCCATAGGCCCACCGATGGAAGCACGCTCAGTCTTGGTTCAAGAGGTAAAGAACTCGCACTTAGGCGGCGAGGACGAGACAACGCACCACATTCCCCGTGGCCTCTCATCCTTGCCTTTAGCAATTTATTATCCGTCACCACATTTTCCATCACATCCGGCCATTCCATCAACTGTTCCAACATTGAAACTTCCACCGGACATCTACGCATCTAAACTAAGCATGGCTAAGCATATACATAGCAAGTATAAATATCCCGGGCCAACACTTCAATCCTATGGATATTAGGGAGGATACAGGTAATGGCAACATATTTCTAATGCAACTAGTAGGATACTCTAATCCAAGCAAAAGACATTTGGAACCGAATGCAATATTATAGTGGGGAAAATAATTGCGAAAACATAGGAGGAGACATGCTCAGAGGGGGGATTACGCTTGCCTTGTTCAGGGGCTGGTAATACGGTTCGTCAGGGTATTGCGGTGGCACCCCGACTGATTGATCTATCGATGCATAAAAACACCGGAAAGACAACAATCAATAAACACACAAGCAAAACAGGTGCAATGCACAAACACATGATGGCATGACATTTTAATGCACTGAAATTTAACTAACAAGTTAAATGGGGTGCAAAATAATTATTACAACAAGAGGAGATAAAGCCCCATATTTAATTTAATGTTTTCCTTACTTCCTCAAGAGGGTGCAGTACTACAAATGTGTTCAAACATGCATGGAAATGATGTTAATGGATGGTTCATATTATTCTGAGCATTTTGATGTATTAAACACATTTTTCTGATAATCCAATAAAAAGTTATGGTATTTTCAATATTTGATTTAATGCTGCCATTTTACTAACATCACTTAAATAGCATCAAAACTAATTATCCATGCTTGGTGAAGTGGTGAAACATGAAGTATACTAAGTGCTGAACATTTTGGTATGTCACACTTAATTTTTGGATCAATATTTAATAAGTTATTGATTTTCCAAAACTGCTTTCTTTTCTGCCATTTTAATTATTTTAATAAAACAGCAACTAAATTAATTTAGTTGGATGTGTGAGTTACACCAACACTTAAGATTTATTCTTCTGAACATTTTGGTATATCATTTGTAAGTTTTGGACAATTATTTGAAAAGATATAAATTTTACAAGTTTAACCATATTTCTGGCTTTTCTTTTATTCACAGGAAAAATTGGTCTGAAACTTTTCTTACTCAGCCCCGGGCTACCCAGTGCCACTGACGGGTGGGACCCGTGCGTAGGAATCCAGATCTGGATCTGGGTCGGGTGATTTCTCACCGGGGCAGAGGCTACACCGTGCCACTGCCGTGCGGGCCCGTGTGCCACGCATGCGCTGACTGGGCGTGCGCGTATTGAGCTGGCCGCCACGGTCACCGACCGGTGGGGCCCGGCTGTCAGTGTGGAGTAAAAGAGGAAAAAGGGGCCTTTTGCGCCCGTGCGGGATCGAACCCGCGTCTCGCGAGCGTGCACGCGTGTGCTAGCCACTGGGCTGGCTCGCTCCTTGTGCTAGTACACGGGAGCACACCTATTTGAGGTGGTGCCCGTGCACGGCGACGTCGCGCGCGGCCACGGTGACCACCGGCGGCGAGGTGCACGGATACGACGTTCTACGGCGTGAGGGGACCTACTGACGCGCGCATTCGACACGCCCGAGTACGGGAAACATCAAAGCGGCGGCGAAACTACCTAATGGTCGCCGGAGCGACACGCACGACAGCGACCGACGGCAGCCGGCGGCGAGCTACAACGACTCGTCGATGTACAGAGGGGGAAGAAGAACGGGGATGTCCAGGAGAAGCACAAGCTCACCCTCGACGCGTGGGTGCGATCCGTTGGTGCAGAGGTGGGCAGGAACGGCGGCGAGCTTGCTCGAAGCACGGCGGCCGGAGTTGGAGGAGACGGCGTCGATCTCGCGAACGGTGGCGCCCTGGCTCGATTCCGTGTACGGGGAGGAAGAGGAGGACACGGCGGAGGTGATGGTGTGCTTGAATTTGCTCGGGTGGTCTCTAGCGACGGCAATGCGGCGGCGAGCTCGCTTCGGGCACGACTATGGCGGAGAGGGAAAAAGAGAGGAAGAGCTAGGGCAGAGGAGCGTGTCGAGCAGAGGAGCACGGGGGGCCTTCTTATCTCCTTCGCAGAGGAACGGAGAGGAGGGGGGTCCGGGCGGCTCGACGCAGGACATCGCGGGGGGCCTCCCTCGCTCGCCGGCATCGGCGCGGCCGTGTCGGGAGGAGGAGAGAGACGACATATTTCCGAAAAACCCCCTGGCATATTTTGTTTTTCCCTCACAGATAGGTCCTATTCTGTTTCTTTATTTTCCTTTTAAAACCAGTAGCTGTTTAGGTATTTTATTGAGGCACTTAAACTAGTTCAAAAATTAAGAAAATATTTGTGCAGCCTCCCCATGTCATGTAGAGGCTCCACAAAATTTGGCGTCTCAGAATAAAATCTTTTGAGCAACTTTTGTGCATCGGTTTTGAATATGGCATTTTCGCTTAATTAAATTTGGCAACCCTTTATTAATTTTAAAGTAGTTGAAAAATATTATTTGTGAACTCTGGGAACTTCCTTGACAAATATGGAAGTTTCTTTGAATTGGTTTGTCACAACAACCTCATTTGAAGTTGGAATTGTTTGAAAACAATTTGTTGCTTTTGTTTCCCCTGGGTTTTCAAGTTCTTTGTTTCAACTGGAACACTTAAACAGATGATGCCATGATGCATGAATGAATGCAAAAGTGAAAATTTGGTTCAAATTTTACAATACCAAAGGTGGGCTGTTACACCTCCTTCTTGGGTTTAATGGCTTGTGGTAGATGGTTTAGGTGATCTCCATGATTGGCTTGTGGTTTTTGGTTGTTCTTGGTGAAGAACAGATGAATTTGTGATCTGGCTGTGATGATGGTTGTGCACTGTATGTGTTGTGATGGCTGTGAATTTGTGTGTTCTTGTGGCTACGGCTTGGGTCTATATTTATACACATTTGAGCACTCCTGTGCTTGTGACACCAGGATAACTGAGCTGTGGTGACTAACCTGCTTACAGTGGCCCCTTCTACCTCGAGCTGCTCTATTTGACCATTCCTGCACTCCTTTCCACCTAGGAGATCAGCTCTGCTCTGCTGCAGCGCAGTTCATCTCCCCCTGGTGATAGCTATGAGTCATTCTTGACTCATTGCTCCTATCTGGTCCAGATTTCTATGTGGCAATGCTTGGCTGAGAATTGGGGATGCTAAAGATAGTCGGTTTGCTAATTAAACTCAAGTGTGTGGCCAATTAAGCTAGTAATTAGCTTAAGATGTGGGTTTAGGATCCACTTGTCAATTAATGGCAAGTGTGATACCAAATTGTTGCCTCTTTTACTTGCATTTGTTTTCTGGTTTAAAGTGGAGCTTGTGGATTTATGTGTTGCCTTTTTTAATTGATCATGAGATCAAAATGCTCAATTAGCACTTGTTGCCTTTGATGTTTGTTGCCTAAAGATGGTGTCTATTAAGTGCTAAGCTTAAGCCTTTGCCCCTAATGTTGCCTTTGGATTTATTGAGCATGATCAAACAGATCAGTCCCTTTGTTGCCTCAGGATTTTATTTGCATGCTCCACATCAGTCTAACCAAACCATAGTTTTGGTTAGGCTAAACCAGATTTCAAATATTAACATGCCAGCACCAAATGGTGTTGGCAACATTTTAACACTAACCATTTCTTTTATTTTGATGTTTATTTTGCAGGTTGGAGATCCTCTGAAATTTCAGAAGTGAAGATTTAGTTTTAGGATTTTTTATTTACACTTTATTTTTGTAAGCTTATACTTGTTGTAATAATAGGATTGTAATTCTGGTTTTAAAAACAGATTGTAATATTTGATTTGTTTGTAAATGTGTTGATGAATTCTTGTAAAGAAAATGAACTCAAACATGTTTGTTATATTTTTATTTGAGCTTGTTGAAACAAAATATGATCATTTATTTGTAAATCATTTGAATGTTTGAAATGATATGTATATGTCTTGTATTGATTTCATTGGAATGATTCATTCCTTTTTGTTATAATTTATATATCTTGTGTTATTGAAATATTCTATGTGTGTGTATGGAAAGAATTAGGAAAGAATAGAAATGTGTTGAATATAACAATCTATAAATAGATCATGTCAAAATTTGACATAACCATTTTGTAAAAGTAGGGTTTTGAAAATAAGTAGTGGGGTGTATCGACACCTCTCAACTATCTGTCGATGTCTGACTCCCAGACCCTCGACACTCGTTTGGTATCGACTCCCGACTCTTTTATCACAAAAGCGCGAAAATTATCCAGATTTTACCGAAAGATGCATGTATGCACAAATGTTGTTCCTATTTCTACCCTCTCGAGTGCTATAACTGCGGGGTATTACAATGCTGAAATGTAATTGGAGGTAAATGTAAATAGCTCATTTTAGGTAAAATCCAATCTCAATGCATTAAGAGGACAAGCTTAAGGTTTTTATTTTAGGTAACAAGACGTACCATACACATCTTGTCAAGTTTTATTCTTATTGGATGGAGTATAACCTAGGTCCAGCCACATAAATGCAAAATTACAGCCGTAATGATTGCCCAAGCCCAACATACATGCGCAAACACAGGATTTATCAAGATATAAATGTCCAACGATCGCCTAAGGTCTAGGGTCCCTGACCAAGAACTCACTATTGCAATCCGAGGATTGGGATACGGTTTCTGTCATCTCCGGCCATCCCTTTATTAGTGTAGCATGCATATCCCCATGAGCTTATATAGGTGAAGTAACATACAGTCGACGTTCATACATTACCATCATAGAACTTGACGAAATACTCATAACATGCTACATGGAAATCATGAATTCATCCTATGGCCTTAGGAATATGGAGAACTACTCACAACGATGAAAAACATGGTAATGATAGAATACAACAGAAACTAAGAATATATTTTCACCAACAAAGAATAACATAATGTTGAATACAACCATTCAAACAACACACAAATTATTCGGGGTTCCGATCTACACAAATTGTGAGGGGGCGGGGGGTGATGTCGATCACGGAGACGATGGCAGTGTTATGCATGGCGACGGTGAAGATGGTGATGAAGACGGTCCTCCCTACGTGGATGAGTTGTTGGTGTTAATGGCGCTGATGATTTCCCAGCAGCGGGATAGCATGATATCCCACTCCAGGAAAAAGAGACTTTCGGCTCTACCGCTTTAGAAAATTACGTGGAATATATGGCATAAGGTTTGTTTAGAAAAAACATTGTGTAAAAAAGGAGGTTGCGAGGCGAGCCACGGGGCAGTCGGGACCCACCTCAACACATTGGCCTAGGGAGGCGCGTCGAGGGGTATGTTGAAGGATAGATTTCACGACCGCACGACAATCTCACTTTCGAGGGAACGCAAGAGAGTTTATTTGTTTTATAGGTGGCACGGGTCAACATGTTTGAGTCATAGACGATGTAGATGATGATTTCTCAGAATTTATTCATGGTGTGGCTACAAGATCAGCACAAGGAGTTCTCTGAGAGCTTATAGATGTGCTCGACCAGAGGTTTTTGTATCTAGGGTTTAGGCTATGAAGATTTCAAGGATGCGTAGCGTCGGGTAGGTTGTGATGGAAGAGAAGGACTTCTTGAAGCATTTTTACCTCAGGACCTTAGAAGGTCTTGTCTGATGGAGGGGAGTCCATTGGTGACGTGCCTCTGAGCTGGTGGAGTAGCGTGTCCTTTTCTTTTTTATCGTAAGATCTAGAATGGTCGTTGTTGTTCTAGTAGGAGTGGTTGAGGTCGACCGCAATGTGATGGCCCTTGAAGAGGTTGATCTACGGCGCCAGAAAACACTTTGCTGACCTCCGGTGCGTAGTTACCTGCGTCAAAAGTAAATGGGTTAGGTTGAGACTCCAAGTGCAGAGTGTGTAGTAGTGGAAGACGTGTTTTCCCCACGAGGGTGACTCGAGGGTTTAATATCGAACTCTCGGGGAATCAGTAGTGAAGATATATCTTCTTATCCTTCTTTTGGTTACCTACAAAACAAAGTTAAATGTTTTGGTCCTCAACCTCACCTGTGGTTGTCAAGCACAAGGTGTAAGAATGATATCAAGATAGTTATGCAATGCAAACAGGAAATAAATATGCAATGATGGTGGATGCAATGGTAAATGATATTTTTTGGTTTTTTAATGATGTATGCAAGATGAAAAGTATTTTTGTATTTTCGGATTTAATGATGGCTGAAAATGGAAAAATGGTATATGGTGTTGGAAAGGTGTTTCTTATGATTAAAAATGGACCGGGGTTCATGGTTTCACAAATGCACTCTCTCTTTATAAAGTGGCAGACAATGGAACACACACAGAGTTAACATATGAGATTGCAACACAAAGTTTGATAACAAGTTACTTAGATATATGGGCATCACGTCCTAACATAGAGACCTTTTGGTTATTAGTCTCTCTTATACTCCACCAAGATGCGAACCAAATCATAACACCTCAGTAATTAAGATGACTCAGAGTATAGCAATAAGTTTCATGACATGAAGTGAAAATAAGAACATGCTGGATCTAGTCACAGGAAGAAGCTTGGTCACCCTCAACCCTTGCAGCATGGTATTTTAGTTTATCCCTAGTGAGGTAACAAAGTAAGGTAAAAACCCAAGTGGATCGCGATATTAAGTTGTCAGCTTACCGCACTCACCACTCCCCGTTACTCCAACTAATGCACACATCACCCCACACACGCTCTCATAAACATGCTTGATCATAACAAGTAGACAAGAACGGGGTACATAATATGCATCTATACTCATAACTGAAACAAACATTGCAATCTCAAACATATATTAACTCATAGAAAGATCCACCACATAGGTATTACAACGGTGACCGTAATCATGTTCAGCAGCTCATACGGTACTAATTAGTGAAGCTCAAGAGAGGAGAGATACATAAGTTACTTCCACAAACCCATAGTCCAGAGGTGGACTACTCCCTCTTCATCATGGAGACGGTGGAGAAGTCGATGGAAAAGATGGAGACCACCCCTGCGGCGCCCCGCCGGAGTTTTCCCCCTCCAATCTACAGCTCCTGATCTCCGTTTCGGTGTTTCTGTGTTTCGGTGGCGCTCCTTCGCGAAACGTCATGGGACCTTTTTTATAGGCGTTTTCAGGTCAAGACGAAGGCGGTGGAGAAAGATCGACGGCTGCGGAGCCACGAGACCCAAATGGGTGGGCCCCACGCGGCCACAGTACCTGGCCGCGTGGGCCACCCCCTTTCTGCCTTGCGGACTCCGTTTGCTTGATTCCTTCGCTCCGAGGTCTTCCTCCTTCCAAAATACTGATGCCTGTATTTTTCCATAATTTTTGACGTCGTTTGGGTCCCTGAAACATAAAAGGAAAGAAATAGGGTTTTCTGCCTGCGCAGAGTTAATTCCATAAAAATAGGAAACAATTGATTTATTTCCTAAAATCATTAAATAACAGTAATATAACCCTTATATGATGCAAATATGATTGAAATATGTGTGATATAGTGCAAAGTTCATGTATGCATTTTACATGCATCAACATCCCCAAGCTTAACCAATACTCGTCCTCGAGTATGAAGGTGATAAAACTAACATGGGCTTTGCAATATAGCACTAACAATGGATATCAAAGATGATTGCTACTGCTACATAGAGTCAAATGATTCATTCTTCAAAGGAGTAGCAATATGCAAAATAGTTTATGAAGTGATATCAAGTATTCAATGCAAGGATGTTCAATGATAGTTCACAAAGTGTAACATAACAGATAGTAGTATGGACATTCTTACTTTTGCATACATGTGGTCCATAGAGTGATGATGAAAATCTGAATATGTTTGGTGGACACTTTGGAAAGATGAATAAGTGAGTAGAGGTAAAGCATGCATAAGTTTCATCTAACCTCCAAACTCTCCTACTTAAGTTAATGATTGCAATGTGGTAATACTTGGTGTCAAGCTCTCATTCCCCTATCATAGCATCTTGAATGATTATAGTTTAATGTGAGAGCAAATATGAGTAGTGTGCTTGACAAAGTAAAGGTTGGATGTCTCATGCCCCTTGAATACAAGTACCTACACCATGAGTTACTCAACTTGGGAAAAGCAAGTTCAAGTTATCTATCATTGTAAGTAATAATAGTATCATCAAGAGCGTCAACTGGGGTACCTCTTGTCCCAGGATATGGAACAAGCCCATATCAAAATGACAAGACAAACAAACAAGATGAACACCTCAACACCCTTTTTATTTACCATTGGAATAGCTTTTTATTGTAAGGTGTGTCATAGATAATTCACCATAGCATGTAAGTAAATTTCCACCATGAATAATGCATGGCTTAGATTAGCGGCCCAGGCGTCTCTCTAACCATTTATACAAACTCATTCAAACTAAATCATTTCCCCTTATTTCACCATGATAGGCATCCATAGACAAAAGCACATGATATCAACTAAATGAGATGAAGGAGCATGTTGAAAGCTTTGCATGTGACAGCACATATGGGCTAACTCCCAACCTCAAACATTTATCAAGCCACTAGCATCATAATCTTAATCACAATGGGTCATGTTTTATTTATGCAATGATAGTAAAATGTGCATCAAGTTCGTGAGAGCTATATAACCAACTTTTCCCATGCAATCAATAACATAATCATTTTCATTCAGAGGTATAGATAACACAAATATCATGATGAACATACTCGGAATAGCATATAGCTAGTAGGTAGATATGGTGGACTCACTGGAATAACTTTGGTTGAAGGTGTTGGAAACAAGTTTTGACTTGTTGGAATGTTTGGGCTAGCAAAAGGGAGAAAGTTGACCATCTAGATGCATGCATGAGTGTCCATAGAACTAACTAATCCATGTTAAACCAAGTAAAATAACAATCAGCACCAAAACATGAATAAGTTATAGCTCTTCAAAAAGGATTTGCAAACTATTACTCATAAACAAGCTCATGAATCATGCAACTATATGTATCATTAAAAATCAACTCAAACATCCCTTTTCCCAATCTTATAAAAGCATCCAACATATTTCAACCCATATTTCCAGTAGCTCTCCCATATATAAATGATAGTGTGGTGGTCTCTCAAAGAATCAAACCAAAACAAAACAAAAGACGCTCCAAGTTTATGCGATAAAGTGTTTCGATCGAAAAACAGAAGTTGGACGTGCGCAAACCGAGAGTGTGTAGGTCCAGCGGGGTTGTCTTCACATCCCCAAGCTTATGGTCTTCACCATCCTTGGATAACTCTTGGTGCATCTCCTCCAATCCCTGTGAAAAAACTTCAAAACACCGTTTCTCCCATTTCTTTTCTGTGGGGTGCATTAATAGTGATAAACAAATAGTTTCTTGCTGCATATAATCCTTGAACAAAAATTCATATGAGATGTCCAGAAAGTGTATAATGTTGTATGCCTACTCATAAACTCAATTGGATCAAAAAGATTCAACTTAAAAGCTCAAAGCATGCATCAAACAAAATGGGACAGAATCTGTCCAAAAAACAGCAGCAGCAAAACGTATTTTTCTACCCTACCAAACTTTCTCGAAAAATTCCGAAAAAATTCATGCATACAGAGGATGAAAAGTTGCAACTACAGTTCAAATATGAGCTCATTCGGAGTTACAGAATAAGAATTAAAAATCATACCGTGCACTGATTCGTGCAGGAATAAAATCTCCGAACGCTATAAGCAACTTTTTCAAACCAAAAAGGGTAAAACTTGGCACTTTATTGAAAATTCCAGAACCTAAACTAGACACAAAGTCTCTTGTTACAGCAAGAGGACACAAAGAAAATCACACAAAAAATAACCGGGTTGCCTCCCGCAAAGCGCTTTCTTTATAGCCATATAGCTAGGCTTCTTACTTGTTTATTGTGGACGAAGCTCATGAGGGAGCTTGAACTTTGGTGGTTCCCTCTTCCTTGGGAAGTGTTCCATGCACTTCTGTGGGAACTGAAACTTCACATTCCCTTCCTTTGAATCAATGATGGCACCTGTGGTACGAAGAAAAGGTCTTCCAAGAATAATAGGACTAGAGGTTTTATTCCCCATATCCATGATTAGAAAATCCACAGGCACAAAAGTCATATGTAACTCCACCATAACATCACTTACTTTTCCTAAAGCATGTTTAATAGAGTCATCAGCAAGTGCAAGTTCAATGGAGCATTTTTCAAGATTTTTCAATTCAAGCACTTCATATAGTTCTTTAGATAAAACAGAGACACTAGATCCTAGATCAAGTATAGCATGGTGTGTCTCTTTTCCAATAGTTACTAGTACCTTAGGAATCCACATATCCCCAAGCTTAGGTGGTATCATAGCCTCTTGGTTGTACCTAGCAATCTTTTCTTTCAAGACATGATTAGCAATATAAGAACCAAAGCCAGCTTGATTAGTGTTGATGGAAGGATCACTTGCAAGTTTTTGTAAGATAGATATTAATTCATGCAAGCTACAATTTTCTAAGTCAAGCAAAGGATCCTTGACTTCACTAAGCATTTTAACTTCCTCAACTTTCTTTTCTCTATTGTATAGGTTGAATATTTCATAACGGTCATCAAAGACATCTTCAGGTACTTGGGCTTTTTCTAAACTTTCTTTAATTCTTACTTCCAAAAGCAAGCCATCAAGTAAATAGTGAGTATCATTAGCAGCAGTATTCATGAAGGAATCCTCACATTCATTATCCAAAAAGACCTTAGAGGCTTCAGTCAAACCTCTATAAAACACATGCATGAGCATCCAATCTCTAAGACCATGTTCCATTCCAAAAGCTATGCCTCTAAACCTTTCCCATGTTTTCACTAGAGGTTCATCCTCTTCTTGTTTAAAGGTGATAAGTACTTGTCTTAGGTTACAAATCTTTTCAATGGAACAAAATCTTTCAATGAAAGCAGCTTTTAAATTAAACCAAGTGCTAAAATTTCCAGGTGGCCATCTTAATATCCAATCTAAGGCTTTTCCACCTAAGGAGTAAGGAAAAAGCTTAATTTTAACATTAGTGAAAGGGCATGGCGCCCCCATGTGTGGTTTTGGTAATTAATGACAATCCCTATGGACTAATGGTTGCATTGAGTTTTACTTGTAGTGTGTGTCCATAGACCATGCTTGAACTCCATATGTTGGATTCAAGGTTGATGCCATGAGTATATTGATATAATGGAGTATTTGGCATCAAGATCATAGAGTTGAGCATATTGCAAGCATGTCTTGAAGAAAAGAATTATGTGATCATTCATGGTTATCTTCAAGACATCATCTATTGAAAAGAGAAGAAAATATACAAGGTTGATCAAGTATATTTCTATGGGTTTGCATCAAATGAAGATTTCATATGGCCCATGATCGATGACGTAAAGTGGTGATCGTCATCAATGTTGAGAAGCGCAAGTTCAAGAGGAGCATCTCGAAGAAATCCTAGGCTTGAAGCTTGCAACCCATTTAGAGATAATGTTCATGTGAAGATATGCCTAAGAGAGGCTCTCCCATAGTGGAGTATGGGGGAGCAATGTTTGGGTCTTCACCAAGCGAAGCGCAATCAAGAAAGGTGGTCCACTTGAAGAGATCAAGATCGACGTCATCTAGCTCAAGTGGAATGCGCAAGGCAAAGGTATGATAGGGTTTCTATTTTACCGGTCTCATGGTACTAGTTGGGAGACCGGGTTATAGGATAGATACCGTACTATCAAGAGAGGCTCTCGATTGAGCTTTAGCGTATCAGTTGGAGAGAGCTCAAACCTTTGCATACTTGCCTTCATCATCTTTCTTGGTTCTTATTTGGATTTTCTCCTTGTTGGGTTTTGGTGCTTGTTGTGATCTTCATGACAAGCCCAAGTTCTCCGAAAACGGATTTCGTATGGAAACTTGTTGCGTTTTCTGGTTGGAAATATTATCGGTCCACCTTCGAGATAGGGTCCACACCTTCCCATGTGGTATCCCCTCTATATTTGTGACCCTTAATATTTCATCTCGTTTGGAGCTTCCTTGCAAAAGTTATTGTGGTTCTCCTTTCCTGGTCTGCAGTTTCTTCTTAGGCCGGTAGTACCGACCCTCACCCGGTACTACCGGGTGACCCCTTGCGGAACTACCGCGGGCAGTACCGGCCCCAGTACCGCATCTCCGGATGGCTCTCTGCCTCTCGAAGTTTTAACCCGATAGTTGACCCGGTAGTGGCGCGGTACTACCGGGAATGGAGCACTACCGGGCCAGGTGGTCCGGTACTACCGTTGCGCGCCGAGTCAGGGAGCGCTGACTGGTCTTCGTTCTTCCTCGAGTCAACATGGCTCGGTACTACCGGGATCGGCCCGGTAATACCGCTGCGGCCTTTTTCGTCTGCAACGGGCAGATTTGTGAGAGGACCTTTTTAAGGGGTTTCTTCCCCAACGGTTCTCTCACCCTTTGAGCTAGCTTTTCCCCTCTCTCTCCTCCATTGTTGACCTTTGGAAAAGCTTGCCTTCCTCTCAATCCCTCCCATGATTCTTGCATATCTTGAGGGAATTTGAGAGGAGATCAAGATCTACATATTCATCCAATCCATTCCTCCTCTAAGTGAGGGGAACCTAGTAGATCGTGATCTTGAAGTTCCATTTGTTGAGTTCTTCCTTGTTCTTCCTCTCTTCTCCCCCACACAAGCATTAGTTGCTTTTGGTGGGATTTGGGAGTGAAGGATTTGACCACTTCTAGTGGTCTTGCCTTCTTGCATCGGTTGCATCGGTTTGAGTTCTCCACGGTGATACGTGGAAATCGAAGTTGAGAAGCTTGTTTCTCTTGGGTACTTGGGGTGCCCTAGAGCTTGTCCTCTTGGGTACTTGGAGTGCCCTAGACGGTCCTTGTTGATCTCGGAGTTTTGGTGGCTCGCGGGATAGTTGGGAGCCTCCAATTAAGTTGTGGGGTCGCGCCCCAACCTTGTGATTCTTGTGGCTTTGGGAGCCGCGGGAATTCGGTGAGAGCCTCCAATTAAGTTATGGAGTGTGCCTCATCCTTGTACGGGTTCGTGACCACCCTCAAGTGTCCCATAGTGGTTCGTGGCACTCCGCATTGGTGGAGGCACGAAGGAGATTACGGTGTGCCTTTTGACGGCTATTCGGGGATCACTTTGTGACTCCGCACCGCTCCAACGGAGACGTAGCTTCCATTGGGAAGTGAACTTCAGGATAAATCATCGTCTCCAAGTGCCTCGGTATTTCTATACCCGAGCTTCTTACTTATGCTATTTACTTTGTGATAGCCATCGAGCTTGAAGTAATATATCTTGCTATCACATATTTGCTTATCTTGTTTAGCATAAGTTGTTGGTGCACATAGGTTAACCTAGCTTGTTTAGGTTTCGTGCTTGATAAATTAAACGCTAGTTTTATTCCGCATTTATTCAAGCCTAAAACCGCAAAGAATTTTAATCGCCTATTCACCCCCCCCCCCCCCTCTAGGCGACATCCGTGTCCTTTCAATTAGCATGGCTCAAGTTTAACATTTTGCACCTTTCATCAAACTTCTTAAGATGTGGTATAGGATCTTCTTTAGGTTTCCCATAAAAACGGTGTTCATAAATCACTTTCATGATATTAGGATCTACAACACATTTCTCAACAGGGATATTCATATCTTGGGGAAAGTTCTTAACACTAAATGGCCAAAAGGTTCGTTTCTCCATTTTAGCAAGTTTTTTTGTATTTTTTTAATGCAAAACTGAAAATAAATATGCAAGCGGAATATGATATGCAATGACACTAACAAAACAAATAAATTGCTTTGTAAGTAAAGATGGATAAGATGGTGCTCACGTAGGTGCAACCTCCCCAAGCTTAGGTGTTAGCACAAGTTGGTGAAGTTGACTTCGTTGTGAGATGAATGCGATGATGCACACCCTTGGATAAATATCTCAGCTATGATTCCCCGGCAACGGCGCCAGAAAACAGTCTTGATGGCCCTTGAAGAGGTTGATCTACGGCGCCGGAAAACACTTTGTTGACCTCCGGTGCGTAGTTACCTGCGTCAAAAGTAAATGGGTTAGGTTGAGACTCCAAGTGCAGAGTGTGTAGTAGTGGAAGACGTGTTTTCCCCACGAGGGTGACTCGAGGGTTTAATATCGAACTCTCGGGGAATCAGTAGTGAAGATATATCTTCTTATCCTTCTTTTGGTTACCTACAAAACAAAGTTAAATGTTTTGGTCCTCAACCTCACCTGTGGTTGTCAAGCACAAGGTGTAAGAATGATATCAAGATAGTTATGCAATGCAAACAGGAAATAAATATGCAATGATGGTGGATGCAATGGCAAATGATATTTTTGGGTTTTTTAATGATGTATGCAAGATGAAAAGTAGTTTTGTATTTTCGGATTTAATGATGGCTGAAAATGGAAAAATGGTATATGGTGTTGGAAAGGTGTTTCTTATGATTAAAAATGGACCGGGGTTCATGGTTTCACAAATGCACTCTCTCTTTATAAAGTGGCAGACAATGGAACACACACAGAGTTAACATATGAGATTGCAACACAAAGTTTGATAACAAGTTACTTAGATATATGGGCATCACGTCCTAACATAGAGACCTTTTGGTTATTAGTCTCTCTTATACTCCACCAAGATGCGAACCAAATCATAACACCTCAGTAATTAAGATGACTCAGAGTATAGCAATAAGTTTCATGACATGAAGTGAAAATAAGAACATGCTGGATCTAGTCACAGGAAGAAGCTTGGTCACCCTCAACCCTTGCAGCATGGTATTTTAGTTTATCCCTAGTGAGGTAACAAAGTAAGGTAAAAACCCAAGTGGATCGCGATATTAAGTTGTCAGCTTACCGCACTCACCACTCCCCGTTACTCCAACTAATGCACACATCACCCCACACACGCTCTCATAAACATGCTTGATCATAACAAGTAGACAAGAACGGGATACATAATATGCATCTATACTCATAACTGAAACAAACATTGCAATCTCAAACATATATTAACTCATAGAAAGATCCACCACATAGGTATTACAACGGTGACCGTAATCATGTTTAGCAGCTCATACGGTACTAATTAGTGAAGTTCAAGAGAGGAGAGATACATAAGTTACTTCCACAAACCCATAGTCCAGAGGTGGATTACTCCCTCTTCATCATGGAGACGGTGGAGAAGTCGATGGAGAAGATGGAGCCCACCCCGGCAGCGCCCCGCCGGAGTTTCCCCCCTCCAATCTGCAGCTCCTGATCTCCGTTTCGGTGTTTCTGTGTTTCGGCGGCGCTCCGTTCGCGAAACGTCATGGGAACTTTTTTATAGGCGTTTTTAGGTCAAGGCGAAGGCGGTGGAGAAAGGATCGACGGCTGCGGAGCCACGAGGCCCAAATGGGTGGGCCCCACGCGGCCACAGTACCTGGCCGCGTGGGCCACCCCTTTTCTGCCTTGCGGACTCCGTTTGCTTGATTCCTTCGCTCCGAGGTCTTCCTCCTTCCAAAATACTGATGCCTGTATTTTTCCATAATTTTTGGACGTCGTTTGGGTCCCTGAAACATAAAAGGAAAGAAATAGGGTTTTCTGCCTGCGCAGAGTTAATTCCATAAAAATAGAAAACAATTGATTTATTTCCTAAAATCATTAAATAACAGTAATATAACCCTTATATGATGCAAATATGATTGTAATATGTGTGATATAGTGCAAAGTTCATGTATGCATTTTACATGCATCACAATGTCGCCGTTCGCACCATAGCCATCCTTTTAGGTACTCGGCGAAAAGCGGGTCTTTGGGTCTAAACCACCATGCTCACAGTCCCCAAACTCGAGGAGAACCTTGACAGCAGCGTCGCACCAGCGCTTTCTTGGAAGTAACTCGGGTAGAACAGCAAGACGCTCCTCGAACGGAGGGTGCACTCTTGTCTTGCGATGACGGCGGGGGAGACGACACCCGTGCTAAACCCTTGGATTAAGGCGACAAGGTTCATTGTCGCCATGGCCGCCGACTTAATCAACTCAGCAACTACTCCGCCTGTTGCGATCCACTGGGAGCGTCGCCCGTGGGATATAGTCCCTCTCCCACGCCTCATCAGACATCCACTCCGGCTTCTCCTTGGATGCACGAGGCGGCACCATGGCAACAAGGGTGCAGGGTGCATTGGAGATGAGGGCGTGGGGTGGGCGGGAACGAGAGTCGCGGGCAGGAGAAATGAATTGGGAGGGGAGAAAAGAGAGAGTAAAATAGGGTTTCGCTGTGTGTCGATGATAGTGCTAGCTCGCCTGCCAGTATTTGACGTGGCGGCGACTGTGCCTGTGCCCGGCACTACCATGCGGCTCCCCATGAGACAGGGTCGGCCTGAAAGCTTCGTATGAAACCGCGCTAGATGTAGGCGAGCTATTGGGAGCATGGTTGAGCGCGTCTTTTTGTCCGATGCTCCTAATAGCCCTATTGGGAGGAATATTGGGCCCACAAATGGAGATGCTTTTAAGGATCTATCGTACAGTACCTCAAAAGAAACAACACCCATACACACTTAAAGAATCTCCATCGACACCCCCTGAAATTTGTCTGTCACACCCCAAAAAATGTCCGGTTTTGGGGTGAAGAAACATGTCCCGCACAATGGGGGTGCAGACTCCAACGACGCCCCCGAAAAAATTGAGATTGCATATAAGCAAAAGGTGCGTTTCATTCAAATTTCTTGAGATACAATAGATCGAAATGAAATTAAACCTACACTACCCTCCGCCTCCTAACTCTACGCAACACCTCGTCGGATGCGGGGTCAGACGGAATGTCGATGATGCCAGCCTCGAGGGCATCATCCACAGCGTCACAACCATCCGCTTCTTCCCGGGCGTCCTCGAGGACGGCATGGACGGTGCGGTCGGGCACTTACCAGAACCTCAATCGTCCACTCGGCGACACTATTGTCCTTCGGTGGATGCTTGCCGTTGAAGCGGTTGAGCGTCATCTCTCGCTCCACCCGGAAGAACATGGGCCAGTAGGGGATGTCGAGATAGTACAACGGCTGAACGAGTCCGGCCAAAGCCGGAGCTTCTTCTTGCGGCGGTGACTCAACGCTGAATCCTGTGGGGACTAGCGCCACAGGTAGCCTTCCCAAGCTGATGGCATAGCCTTTCAGCAAAGTTGCCTTCGGCGACGCGAGGAAGCTGCGTTCGGCGAACTCTTTGGCCTCGTACCAGAAGAGACACTTCCTATTCACATCCATGCCGGTGGTGGTGCGCGTGTGTGGCCAGCGACGGAAGGGAATGGAGGAGATTCTGAGAGGCCTTCTTATACACAGTCGGGGTAGGGCAAGAGGCAGTGCGCCAACGTTAATACTACGCGAGGGGAAGGCGCAATGATGTCGTGTCGCCTGATGTCGGCGTTAGTGCGACGCGTGGGAACGATGCCACTTTGACGCGCCGTGTTGCCTGGGGAACCGCCCGACGAAGTGGCCGCCATTACGAACGAAACGACATCCTGCATAGTGCCATTAATCACGGCTGACCCAATGCAAGCCTATGGCATGCGGGACCATCCTATTGAAGGATTTGTCCGGGTGTTGTCTGACACCCCCGAGCGGGTCTGCATACTTGGGATGGCCTGAGGGAATCCAGACAGTTTTTGGGTTGGCAAGACAGACGGGGGTGCCGATGTGGCCATTTTTTACATCTAGACCACTATTAGCCCTTGGGGAATGTTTTGGTGGTGCCGGTGAAGATGTTCTTAGGGAGTCATTTCCACCGTAAAACAAACATAACTACACCACCAGAACAACACTCAAAATCAATGTTCATGATATCGTTTATCATTTACTGCTCGATCTCGCTCAGAGAGATTAATCGCTTATCGGCCGATTAATCCATTTTATCGGTCGTTTATTTATTGGTCAGTTCTTTTTTGTAAATCCCCAGTTCCGACACTACAAATTCTAAAATATGTTATGAAACACAACATGGAGTATTGGACAGAAATGTTAACTTGATTCCTTGTCTTTTAATCAACAAAAATGACAAAATTCGAGCTAACGTACAGTTCTAGAACACTATTGGCCGATAAGTTGGCTGTTAGACAGATAAATCGAATCAATATACCCGATAAGTTGGGAAATTCAAGCTAAATCAGCTGTGAGATCAAAAATCGATACATGTGATAAACTCAGCCGATATATTGTAATCTTATCGGTCACGACACGATTCACGATAAACTAGCCGATTTTTGAACATTGCTCAAAATAAGAGCTAGCCTGACTACAATCCTTTTCTTTTGCAAAAAAAAAAGTACCTGGCATTTGGGTTGCTAATATCTATCCGTCGGTAGAAGACCACATATGAAGTACGTATCTTCTATCCATAATCTTGGGAACCTCGACTCTTCAACCTTGTGCAGCTTGAAACACCTCATTTGTCACATGTTCGAAGATTTTTACACCCCTCATGTAGGTACATTGCATTAGGTTAATTTAAGACAAACATTGACCTTACTCTATTAGTATGTTGTTTATACGACGCACAATCACAATAATCAATTAAATACTTTTGGAAAGGAATGTGATGGTCCCAATTTTACATCATAAAACCACGCGATATTAATCCGAATCCGACGTGGTGCGTTCTATGTTGACTTAATTTTCGGCAAGTTTCTCTTATAAACTGGCCAAATCTTTTCTGCTATATCAATGAAAATGTAAATCTTTTCCCTCGTTTAAAAAAAATCGGTATGAAAACCTAACACGGCGTGTGTAGGGGAATGGATGGAGCGATTTTGTATCGAAAACAAACACTCATTTGGTAGTTTTTCCCATCCGAAAACAGTCATATTTATCTACTAAGTTTATAAAGAAAAACATATTTCGCTATATTTATCTACTAAGTTTATATTAGTAAAAAGCAGTCATAAAAACTCATTTGGGTAATATAATTCCGGAAAACTGTAAACTGGTTAACACGTAGGAAGTCCCAGAAATTCGCACCACAAGCTGAGCAACATTAATGACCAACTAAACATGCCTTAATCAGCTGCTCCACGTTGAATGGTACTCTATCTGCTTTAGTTTAATCAGCAAGCAAGTGAAGTGATGTTAACCGAAGTTTTCTCTCGTGCCAACAATAATGATCGGGCACATGACACACGGAACTGAAGTGGTTTTGTTTCTCCAAAGAAAAAAACCGAGAAGAAAGGGAGGATGGATGCAGACGAAAAGCGCCGGAAAGCAACACGCCTCCGTCCCAATCTCGTAGTTTAATGGCTGCCGCCTGCTACTGTCGCCCCGCCGCCCTAGCCTAATGGCGTAGCTAAAGCTACCCCTCGCGAGCAAGCACGCGGAGCCCTCCAGCGGCAAACAGAAAGATTTGTCTTTCTTTGCAGGAGAAAGGGAGGATTTTTGTCGCCGTCGTCGTCGTCGTCGGTGCTGGCGGTGGTTCGTCTCTTCCCTGCGTCTTATTCCCCCTTCCGTTCGTTCTTGGGTGCGGTTGGAGGTAGAGGGATCCAGGGGAAGAATCGGGAGGCTTGCTTCTCTCGGGTTGGTTTTGCTCAATCTCTTGGTTTGGTTTGTTGGGGCTTGGTTCGATCTGGGGTCGGGTCGCCGGCGATGGGGTTTGGTCGATCTTGCCGGTGAGGCGGGGGTGGGTTTTCCTGTCTCTCCTCTGCGGATTTGGTCGACAATCGGATGCGATTTGTTGTTAGCCAGCTACGAAATGTTTGGTTCATACTATTTCATGCGCTCTTGTATTTTGCGTGTGTGTGTATATGTTAATCAGGTTTCTTGATTTGTTCTTCACACTGGATGCGATATTTTTCTTCGATTTCCTACTGGCATGGCATTGATTAGGCGAGCTGAATCAGCTTGCTCTTGCAGTCTTGCTGCTGTCCTTGGGTGCTTCATTCCTCCACTGCTCTAGTACCAGTGAATCCTCTTGAGGACCGCAGTGGACTCGTTCGTATGGTTGCCGCCGTGGGCGCCAACATTTGGTTTGTTGCTATAATTTGATTCGAGACTTATTTGTTCCTCTGCAGGACAGGGAGTACGGCACTGGTTATTAATTGGAGACCACCTATCTGCTGCAGCAAGAGGATATCAATGGTCATAGTGAGCTGAATCAGCAGCTCGTCTCACATACTTCCATATAAGAGGTATACGTTTATTCACGTCGTCGTCAAATGTTCTCTTCGTAATTCCATATCTTTAAGGGGGCAAGGCATGATGATCTTGTTACCCTTAAGAACCTGGCTTTAATGGTGATGTTGTTTACCAGTTGCATCTTTGCTTCTTGAGATGGATGCAGGCATGTATAAGAACCAGCTCCAGGAGCTTGCACAGAGGAGCTGCTTCAACTTGCCATCCTATGCATGCATCCGCGAAGGGCCAGATCACGCGCCTCGGTTTAAGGCAACAGTTAATTTCAACGGGGAATCATTTGAGAGCCCGGCCTTCTATTCCACCTTGCGGCTGGCGGAGCATGCGGCAGCTGAGGTGGCGCTCAGTGAGTTGTCGAAGAGGGGACCTTCATCATCACTTGCTGCAAAAGTTCTGGTCAGTTTTGTTGATGCCCCTAGAAATTGCTATTCGTATGCATTGTAAGTATGCAAATCAATTATGTCTTTTGCATGGGGAATTTTTTGTGTCCACATGGTGAAATCAAGAGATATGTTTGACTACAACTCGTAAGAATGTTCACCTTAGATCTCTATAGCTTCTATTTCGTATTAGGAATCTAGGATATTTTAATCTTTTGCTGACAAACTGGTTTACTTAAACCAGGCTTCATGTCAGAAGTCAGAAGTCAGAATTCATGAGTAAGAAAATGATTTTTAGTATTATCAGACAGTATAAGTTTGGAATCTCATTCCCCTCTTTAGGGTACTGAAAGGTGAAATAACAGCATCACCTGTTGTTGATTGTGGGGTGCCAAGTTGCAGATTATATTAACGTGGACGAAATAAATAAAATTGTAGCTACGTTTTCAAATATTTAATATGCAACTGGCTGGCATCATTATGCATCGCCCCTTATCTTTATCTGTCTACAAAAGGTGCTTGTGTAATCCTTATGCTTCATTTCATAACTTGCTTAATCTGCTATCACAACTCTACAATTTCCATTTACAATGTGTACAACTCATAGTATACCCGCAAAAAAAAACTCGTAGTAGTTGGTATGCCGATGGATAGTATGAAATGCACTTAGATTTGTATAGCAAGCCAGCCTTTCCTGGAGTCAAAGAACAATAAATTTCGTCTGCATTGTGGATCTATCTTCTGTGTCAGAGTATATTAAAAGTTCACTGTTCTTGACAATTCCCACTGCAATAAGTCAAAGCAAAGTTGTATTATTAATGATGAATTGGTTGGGAGGGTTCAATTATTTTATGATGTCTGATGTTGACTTGCCAGTTGTCCCATTTTCTTGCCTGCTATGGCGGTAAAAACAAATCCAAGCACATGAGATGTTTGCGGTTTTCTCCCACATGTCCCAACCATTGTAATTGATGTCATCTACTCCCTCCGTCCAACAATAAGTGTCTCAAGTTTGCTCAAAAGTGGAGGTATCTAGACATGTTTCATGTATAGATACATCCACTTTTTGTTAAACTTGAGGCACTTATTTTTGGACGGAGGGAGTAATTTCAGCATATTTGGACTGGTTGTATATCATCACTTTCCTTAGAAGTACTTGATATGTTATGTGTTCTGATTTATACTGCAATGGTGGTGAGCACATGTTTGTCAGCACCAGCTCTAGGGTTGTGCTCAAAGTTGAGGGGCTAATGATGTTCTGCTCCACAGGATGAAACTGGGATCTACAAGAACCTGCTGCAAGAAACTGCTCATCGGGCCGGTTTAAAACTACCAATGTACACTACTATTAGGTCTGGACCAGGGCATACACCAATGTTCACGTGTACAGTGGAGTTAGCAGGAAGGATTTTCACTGGCAATCCTGGCAAGACTAAGAAACAGGCTCAAAAAAATGCTGCTATGGCTGCCTGGTCTGAATTGAAGGAATGTGAGTATTTTCTCGACTTCTTACCACCCTCAGTTTCTTACTATATAATTTCATCATATCTGTTAGCTGATGCATCCGGTCTTATTACCTCCAGAGTGTTTGTAACACTTTGTATTGATTTATCATACCATCATATTAGTTTCACTCAGCTTGTTCCCTGACCATTCATATTTGTTGTACCTAACAGTGCCTCGAGTAGGTGAGGCAGCATCTTCATCTTCTCCATCCCATCATGACGACGAGGAGCAGGAACAGGTCACAGTTGCCCGCACTCTTGAAAGCTTGAACCAAAAAAATGAAGGCAAGACCCCACATCAAAGGGAAAAGCCGCAACACAATAACCGCCCGCAATCTCGGAGATCTTATCCTAGACCATATGTGTCATTTTACGGGTCACACTTACAAAATCAGACGTACCCAAATGTCGCACCAGAGCAAGCAATGTACCATATGTGGCACCAGGTGCAAGCAACACAGCAGAAACCCCATTTTCCAATGTTCCAACTATGCGCAACACAAGGTTTCCACCCCACCAGCTATGCTCTCCCTGTACCCTCAACCTAGAGGGCAGTTCGCCGTGCCAACCAACCAAGCTGCTTTAGCTCTACTTCCATGTTTTCCTGAAGCTGCTCCTGTCGTTCCACGGTATTTCTCGCCTTTCCCTGCCTCATATGTACCAACAAGTCCACTACCAGCCGCGGTTAACATGATGCATGGGAAAAGGCAAGGGTGTGCTGAAATGGTTGAGCTTCCTGATCCCGCAGTTTTCTCTAGATACAGTGCTCCAGATTCCTCTAGTACTCCGGAAAATGCTGGTTTGGATCAGGTTCGACAATGGCCTAAGAATGGGAAAGAGGCATATACCAAGAGTAGTGCTGCCTCCGAGGAAGAGAATGAAGCTCATCAGACTTTGTCAACCTCCACAACACATCCACTGTCGCAAAATCTGGAACAAAATCAAGACAAAGAGTCGAAGAAGCCAGCAGAACATCCACCAAAATCATCATTGTCTCGAGCTGGTCCATCAGTTGTACAAAGATCTGTCCAGGGACAGAGTTATCCTAGTCCCATGCAGCATGACGAGCCTGTTCACAGAAATAATCTTCCCTTCAGGACGCCGACATCACCTGAGTTGTGGTCTTCGGACGTGCAAGGTCCAGCAAGGTTTGGTACTGCGACCCCTACGAGTTCAGCCAGTTTCTTATACCAGCAGCGGCCTCCATGGTTGGCGGCCCCTGTTACAGTCCGAACTGCTATCCCCGTGTGCTCAGCTAGACCAAACGCAGTGGTGAACTCTAGCCCGGGAGCAGCAACTCAAGCGCGACCTGCTGTCCAGATCCTCTCTAGGAAGGACTCCGAGGTCCACAGGAACATGGGAGACATGAGCGATGCTTCAGCAGCAAGTTCAAAACTCGATAAGCTCCATATCTAAGGTGTGAACGATTTTCGCAGCGCGGGCTAGAACAATGGTGAGCTTTAGTTAGGGCTCAGACTTCGCAGTACATCAGTTTTGTTTACTTTTTTTCTTTTCAAAATGGTGTTTAGTTAGATAGAGTGAGCTTTACAAAAAGTTGGAGAGGATTCATGCTCGGGATCACCAGACATGTTGGATTTCATATATACTGCTTTCTTGCAATGAAAAATGAATGAGGATGATAAATAAACTGAGTATATACACAACTCAAGTTTCCTTGAGAGGAAAGCTGCAAAAAAAGCTTGAGGCTGATGATTCGCTCAAAATGGACTTGATTTTTAGCTCGGCTATAGATCGATTTGAAAATAAATAAACTGGATATGAGCCTTATTTTGTAATTCGGTTGAAAAATGAGACCAGCTGGAGCTCAGATCTACTATAGAAGGAATGTTTGCATAGAACGAAAGTTATGAAACTCGTTACCCTTAAATAGGTGGGAGATTTTTTAGTGTTCTTTACATGAGAACGCACATAATTGCCACCGCTAGGCAATCACCCCATCATAGCGGACGAGATTTTCCAGTATTTTTATTTGACTTGAAGGTTGCTGCAGGTAGATTCAAGATCGTTGCAAGCCGAATATGAGCCGACTTTGTAGCTAAATCCCAAGATCGAATCAAATTGAGCTCACTTATTTTGTAAGACGAGTTGAGCCAACATAAACCTAGATGGCTCATACTCGAGTCATTTGCACCCCTTGTGAGTTTGTGATAACAAACTGGACGCCTATCTCTTTGTTCAAATCGCAGACAATTGGTATTTCATGATTTTCATCTCTGATCGTTTTCGTTTTCACCAACAAATTGTTGTCTAGACTCTCTCAAGGGTCGAATGTCTGTACTAAAACTGCAGGAAATGTTTAGATACATGTAGAACACGGAAGCAGATTGTGATACCACATACTAAACAGGTCGACGAGAAAGCATGCACGGTCAATGGAATGTATCTTTCTTATGATTGATCAACAAAAGCATGAACCAGTTCAATAGTCTAACTGATCCATGAACACAGACACGATACAAACAGTTTAACCGGTACACAAGTTAACCATGTCACTGGAATCTATCTAGTGTTTAAGATAGGAATCCAGAACTCGCAGTTTTCTTTTAACTTAGTTCGGACTTGAGAGTAACCTCCTCTATTTGAATTTAAGCCGCTAAACAAACTGGATGAGATTACGGGCCACATGCCCACGTTTGGGGTTTTCCTTTGTTGTCGACCACCAAACAAGTATGCTCCCCGCGAACACTAGATCACCGCCGCCTTCTCCTTCCCTGCGAGAAAGGAACGAACATCAACAGCTGGTTAGTCCTTGATTTACTGGAATAATCACAGCATCCGATTACGAAGGAAAGGTAGCATCTAATCACTTACGGAGGCTGCACTGCCGTCCCGGCGCCCCCTCTTGGAAGAGCTCTGGATGGGAGACTCAAATGCTGGACTACTTGACACAGGACGCTTTGATGATGTCATATTCTGCAAGTCGCAGAAAAAGGGAGTTAAGGATAACCATGAGCGAGGGGATGCTTAAAACTTAAGCAAAATCCGTTTTGGAGGGCAGGAAGTGGGTAGGAGAACAGTAACCAACCTTCTTATCTTTCCTGGCCTGTCTATCGCGCTCATCACACTCTTGGTTCTCCTTCTCCACTAGCCGGATGAGAGTGTCGCACCTTCTAGACAACTCTTGGGTAGTTCTGGACTTCACAAACCAATCAAAACGGAACAAGGGAGACATGCGGAAGGCCGACTTCAGTTCTTCCCAGTTTCCATAGCCGAGTTTGTGGACCATGCATAACTGTACAGCAGGAACAGGCTCATTAATCGTGTCAACCATTTCAGTTAATGGGTAAGAGTTGTGGCACAGGCATTACCAGAAAACGGTCACATTCTTCGTTGTACAACTTCCCTTTGTTCTGGCCATACTGAATTTTCAACTCCAACCATGGGTTCTTATAGCGGTCCAGCTTTTTCGCAATGGCTTTCATAATCTCATCCTTCCGAGAGATCTTTGATTCTCCTTTCTCAATGTTCTTAATAATTCGGTCATAATCTGGTACAGGTAATAAGACACCATATGGATTAGACAAAATGGACCGCACATGCCATATTTTGTGAGCTCATAAAGGAAACCGTTAGAGGACAAATTAGGAAGAATATTAGAGCATTTATCTAATATACAGAAAGAACAAGGAGAAAAAAATAGGCAGAAAGAAAAAAATGGGAAGGAATATAGTTTGAGCATATACCATTCAATTCTGTGTATCTTTCCTTAAAAACTTCCGCATACCGCTGAACTTCCTCCTCTGTTTTCCCCTCCATTTCAGAGAATATACTCTTTATGTCGTCACGGCCATATTTCTCACAAGCTCGAATGAATGTGTTGAAGTCCCTCCTCGTCCATGTTGAAAAGCCCTAAATTTGCACAGCACGAGAAAAGAAATAAGAAAGGGAAATCAGGTCCAAATTAAGACATTATTATACCCAAACCTCTTCCAATAGCTGCTCCTTCTCTTCTTGCTCTTCCTCAGTCAGAGGTTCCAGTTGATCTAAATGGCAAAAAATACAATCATCAGCATAATCAGATACTTGTTGAAGTGCAACTAGAAATGTAAAATTTGGTAATACCTTCCTCATCAGCATCACCATCACCAATTGTATCCTTTTTCTGATTCGCTTGCTGACAATATATTTTTTGAAGGTAAACATTAGGCCAAGGTGGGACTTATTTTATTTATGTTTTAAATAGAAGTCACGATACTCTCGGGTATGTGTATCCCTGAGAGTTGGCATACTGGGTACACATACAGAAGTTCCACAGAGTATCAGGCTTTGGTATTATACAAGCATAATCGAATTCCTTAGCACTACAGGATCTACTTGACCGTGAGAAGTCATAATTAAAGCAACACAAAAACATAATTATGCGGTATAGATTGGCCATGCTTCTCAAATAAGTAAGAGAAAGTAAATTAAGACTTAAGAAACAGAAGTCTGGAGTCTGAGCAGGCATTCCTGTGTAGGTGAAACAAAAAATACAGCTCTAGTTGAGAAGTTACCACAAGGTATTTGACTTCCTTTTCATATAATTCATTGAGCCTCTGAGTGTTGAAGAACTGAAAATCATGCCTGGCATAGAAAAAATCAATACAGATGAGAACACCCCATTAAGCACCAAGACCAAGAATCTAAAAATCAGGCTTTATTAAGTGACAAATGAGTATTGCAAAGGCATACAAGTTTGGCATTCGGGGAATTCTTGGTTCCCTAGGTTTTGCTGGTGCGCCTTGGCGAAGTGCTTGCTTGAAATATTCAGACTCAGAGTAGCTACAGAAACAAATTAACCAAAATTAGCGACATTAAAATTAAACAACTACAGTAACTATAACCTCAAGATATCAAACGTACTTTCTCTTTCTTTCTCGTCTAGGAGGTTCTATCCAGTTATCGCTGACTAGCTTTTTAAAATCAGGGTTGTCTTCCTCCTTCAGAAAAAGTCAGTTCAATTATCATGGATTTTGGGGTAAATAAGATGAAATATTGCAATAATAGCAAGTGGATGACTAATTGAACTGAACTTCAGATACGACACTGGTTCATTACCTTGTCATCATCAAAATCATAAAGTTCAGCAGCTGCATAAAAACATAACATGCATGAGCTGAGTTAAATACAATGCACTGCATATAACGCCAAAGTCATGAGGGTGACTTGGAGAAACACTATTTTATGCAACACATTTAACCATAACCTTAACAGATACACGAAACTCTTAAAAGCATCTGGCAACATGGCCAGATTTATACCGAAACTAAAGTATGGAGTATTTTAAGTAGTCGAGTTTCAATTTTGGGTTTAATTTTTCATCTGGCTGAATATCATCCCACTCCACATAGAATAACGATCTTGTTACTACAACTAAAAAGGCCAAAACTTCATACCAGTTTACACTAAACCTAGGAATTGCGCAGATGGAAGGAGGGAGGGACATACTGTCGTCCATTTTAAATTTAATGGCATCTTCTGTGAATTTCTTCATTTTTGCATCAAGTTGTGCTGTCGCTTCTTCTCCTCTAGCGATAATGCGGTCAATATCTTCATCTGTTATTGTGCTATCCTTGGAACTGAATACCATTTCAGCACCAAATCTCACCATTTGCAACAGCTCATCCTTATTGACAGCTGATAAAGAACACAACAACAACAACAACAAAATATTAGTACTTGTTCCACTTTAACATTAAAATTTATTTACATTACATGCAGTGAGAAGAAAAAAGCAACCTTTCTGTTCGGCCAATCGGCCTTGCTGTATGACCAAAGCATCCAAGGCAAGCTTCTTATATGCTCTCTCAATTACTTTTTCTTCAATGGTATACTGCAATGCATTTACCGTCAGATATAAATAAAAAATGCTACTACCCTTCCATTTCCAAAAATAAACCAAAAACCTCAGTGCAGAAACGGAAGACTTGAACTTCTTTCTTTTGACCAATTCTATGTGCACGGTCTTGAGCTTGCAAATCCACTTGAGGGTTCCTGAGAAACCGAAGAATTTAACCCCAAACTCCATGGTTACAATACAAAGATATTATTTGAGAAGACTATACCAGTCACTATCATAAAGAACCACAATGTCAGCAGTGGCGAGATTGATCCCAAGACCACCTGCCCTAGTTGAAAGCAAGAAGATGAACTTTTCACTCCCTGGCTTGTTGAAAGCTTCAATGGAAGCATCACGATCATCGCCACCGGTATTACCATCAATCCGGCAATACTGATACCCTCTGTACATCAGATAATCTTCCAAGATGTCCAGAAGCCGGGTCATCTGCGGGATATACAATTATGTTCAAATATTCAAATGGAAAGAAAACATGGTATAAGGTATATGCTACAAAACTCTTTGTAGAATGTGAGCATAGACACCAAACCACCTCACAAGCAGAATGTCCTTGGTATTATGTCTTTATCAACCTGATGCTTGCTGAAGCAGCCAAGCTAGGTGCGGGAGTAACAGAAAGAGAAATAGTACCTGGGAGAATATTAGTACTCTGGAGTCACGGGCCTTTAGCTTGGGAAGCAATTTATCTAACAGAACCATTTTTCCTGTAGAAAGTATCAAGAGCGTGAGCTATTTGTGCAATTCTAGTAAGGTTGGGAAATTTATGATGAATACTAGAACATACAAACAATACCTGCATTCTCAATTAGATGGTCCCCAGTTGTATAAGGTGGGCCAGGCTCAGCACCTTGGAATAAATATGGATGATTGCAGCACTTGCGCAGTTGCATGGCTATGTTAAGAAGGCGCTTGCGCTCACCACCAGCATTAATAACCTCCAGATCCTTTTGAAGTAAGGCACGATAATACTGTTTTTGCATCTCAGACATTCCAACTTTAAGTATAGTCTCCTTCTTTGGAGGCAAGCCTTTCTCAACATCCGATTTAAGCCTCCGGAGGAGAAACGGACGCAAAACCTTGAGAAATGACGCAGTAAATGGATTATGTAAAGGGAAAAAATGATATGCGCTACCAACTGAGTATAAATATTTCTCGCAAAAAAATGAGAATATAAAAGTTTGCAAATATTTTATTTGTTACCTTATGAAGCTGCTGAACAACCTCATGTTGATCATTTTCTCCTGAGATTTGGAACCATTCGTCAAAAGTCTCTGCAGAGCTAAATATTTCTGGCAACAGGAAGTTGAGAAGAGACCAAAGCTCATGAAGATTATTCTGCAGCATAGTCAAGAAATTAGTGATAGCAAAGTTTTCTTGAACCAGAATACACGTAAAGTAAAACCATTGGTGTGATTTGAAGTATATAATTAAGATAGCACAAAGATTGTGATAAGACTTTGTGCTGACATACCTGCAGTGGAGTGCCTGTAATGAGCAGACGGTAATTGGTGCTGAAAAGCCTCATTGTCTTAGAAAGAAGGGAGTTCTCATTTTTTATTCGATGAGCTTCATCAATAATAATATAGCGCCAGCTGAAACGCCTCAATGCAGTTTTTTCTTTTATTGCCATTTCAAAACTAGTAACACAGACATCAAACTTCCCTGGAGCTAACAAATTTTCCCGTATATGATTCTGACCAAAAAGAACAAATATATTAATAAGATTCCAAAAAACAAAGTTCATAAGAGCAACTGAGATAACTTGGGACTTGCCCTTTCTTCTGGATTTCCTAAGAACTTGACAGCACGCAGAATAGGGCAAAAACGTTGGATTTCCTTCATCCAGTTGCCAAGAGTGGACTTTGGTGCAACAACCATGTGAGGACCAGTTATTCCTCTGAACTCATGCAGATATCCAAGCAGTGAGATAGTTTGGAGAGTTTTTCCAAGACCCTAAATGAGATGGTGTTGCATGCCAGATGAGCACGTGAAGGTGAATTAAGCATAAACATATTAGCTTTATGTGCAAAAAATAGTGAAGAGTAAGCATAAAAGGCAAAGTGAGCAAATGACATACCATTTCGTCAGCCAATATCCCGTTGATGCCATTTTCATACAAACGTATGAGCCAATTAAGTCCAGCTAGTTGGTAATCTCTCATCTTACCATTTATGCCTGCAAGTGAGGAAATGAGAATGCTACAAGCACTTACTGGTTAAGACATAAATAAGAAACATTTTATGGCAAAACCATACATGGGGCATTTATTGTGAGGTTTACGTTTACACAGGAAAGAAAGAAAATAACAATACTGAAACATGCACACGAGCACTGGGTTCTAACGAAACAGTAGCAAAATGACAATGGCAATTGCACATGGCCAATAGTGTTCAATACAAACAAACAAATGAACCATGGCATGAGCTAGCGCAACACATCTGTCTACAATAGAGCCCACTCAGGGACTTTCACAATGGCTTGGGATCAGACACCTGAATCCAAGTAAATCCCGACACCCATGTCCATGTCCAAGTAATATTTTCTGAGTCTAACAGAAATTGTGAATCTGAATCCTAAGCCAAGTCGGATAGCAACACCAATCGGTTGAGCAAATATGAGTCCGTGCTGAACATATGGACCAGATATTCCCTTCTTTTACAAAGGACCAACTATGCCATTTAACCAGCTATGTTCAGCACGGGCCCGCTTAGGATATTTCACAAAGCATGAACAAAACAAGAGTGAAATGACCGCATTTCGGTCATTGGATCCACTCTGCACGGTGCACATGTGACCATACTGCACATATCACTACAATGCCAGTGGACCTAACTATAGAGTGGAATAATTTGATGTCTCCTTTGAGTCCTTTCAAAAATGTCGGTCGTTTTTCTTAATTTATTTGAGCAGTGAATTCATGATGATGGTCCAACAAGAAGATCCAAATTTAGTGATGGCGGCCAAACCCTACATATCATCATCACTGCCGCTGACTCTTCTCAGTACTGCCACCAAGATTGGCTAAAAACAATGGTTGTAGATGTTATATCTCTTTGCTGCCAGTTGGATACCTTCTGAAGTTGGAACCATGGCTTCACAATAGGAGTGGTAGGCATGAATGTATCGAGACCATGGGATACCCAAATGTAACTCACTTTACTCTCTTGCAGCAGCTTACGTTTGGAAAAAAAAGTATATACTGAAACCCAAAACTAGCTGGTTCTAACTCCACAAATCATCCAAATGAACCATATCTCAATTGACACAAACACATAACAGGACTGAATAAGAATGTATAACAAATGCTGATTAATTCATCATGTGCAGTGAGAATAAAACAGGAAAATCGTTCTGTGGCGTTTTGCCCTAGAACGACAGAACCTTCAACACTGATTTTTTACATCAGCGGTATATAAACAGGTAAATGAAATAAAGGATTCAATAGAATCATCAAGCAAAATCTCACATGATGGTTGTATAAGCAAGCGTGTCCCTCCTGCACTAGCAAGGGCATCTTCCTCCTTGAGGTATTCTTCATCCTCCTCCTCCTCTGTCACCTTTGATTCATGACGACCCCTATAGGTTCTGACCACATTAGCAAAACAAAGGCACACTCTAGACAACAAAATACATGGTACATTAAGTAAACAAATAACTGGATGCTATAGTTAGTAGCGACAGTGCAAATGGCGAAAAACGGATCGCAAATACTATGCAAGGTAGTTTCTCTCAGTTAAAGCTCAGCACGTGACTTGAAGTCAGGTATCCTTGGTACACAAAGAATGCTAATTTGCTAATAGCTACTAAGTGATCAACGAAAATCAGATAAGTTTAGCATGATAATTGAGCCAATAATGAATTCTGTGTACATTGCATAAGTTCATGATAGTATATCCTGCCTCGTTTTAACAACCCATCCATTTGAAGTAAATCAAATATGCAGCTACACTGTTTCCAACAGGGGCGGACCCAAGTACACTGCAGTGGGGGCCTTGGCCCCCACTCAAAAATTCGAATTCCCCAAATATTTGTTCATGTTTCAAAGGAAAAATATTAAAATTGTGCAAATTTGTACACATAATGCCCCCAGTCAATTGGTTTGCCCCCTCTCATTATTTCCTCTGGGTCCACCATTGGTTTCCAAAATAGGAACTGAAAACGATTCCTCAATAATTTATGGTTATATGAATGCCTCTTGTAAAATACTGTAGCCCGTCAACGCTATGTGAAGGAACCACTGTCACGTCTCATAAATGGATCACACCGTTTAGTTGTACATGTGATAAAAAGATTTTCTACGTAGTATTGTAACAGATGATTACAAATCCACTTCTTTAAATGGATGTTTATGTTAATGTGCTGGAAATTCATGTTGAAGTTGAAATAATGCGAAAGGGCTAATCCACTACTGGAGATTAAGACTTTCCAGCTCTGAGTTTCCTATTGAGTTTGAGACGTCTGAAATACCAAACCCTAAATCTTGAAAATATGGGGCTAACATCGGATGAAAAATAAAGGAATACCTCCCGCGAGTCTTTTTCTCCACAGATTGGCTCCCTTTCGCAAAATGAGCAAATATTTCCGTCTGCTGCAAGAGGTATTGCAGCCGCCCCTTCCCCTTCTTGTTCTGTTCAAACAATGAAAAGTAAACAAGCATGAATTATTTGCAAAACGAGACATTCATGTTCACAGGTTTATCTAAAGGGGACGCGAACAAGCGAACGGCACATACCATGTCAGCATCGATGGCAGCGTTTTGGCTATCAAGTATTTGCTGGATCTTCTGTTTCTTGAGCTTCTGCATCTCCCTGAGCTTGGCTCGCTCCCGCTTCCCAACCTCCGCATTTCCAGCAGCGTCTTCAGACTGCAATCGAAGATGACAAGCAACTCGGTGTTGAGTCAAAGTAACACTGAAAGCCTCAAGAAACTACTTACTAGTAGATAGAAAAGGTGTAGTTCAAAGCCTTGAACATTTTGCCGAGATGTATTCTATACGGGATTAAGAAAAGGGTATGAAGACGAGCTAATCTAAGCAGTACGCATAACCTCCTAACTACCAACCGACGCACGGTTTTCCAGAGAACCACGATCCATTCATGCATCAACAACCGCTAAAAACCTAGATCGCCGCAAAAATGCCCGTAAGAGCATACACGAATAGATAATCCCTAGAACACCCATAAAAGCGTATAAAAACCATGTCAGTTTGCTTCAAGCCTTCAAGGCAACTAAACACATGGAGAACACTACCAAAAAAACCACGCACCTCGTCCGCATCTTCCTCGCCGCCCTCCTCCGCGGCGACGGCTTCATCGTCCTCGGTAGACTCCGCCCCGCCCGCGCCGTCTCCTGCGTCGTCGTCGTCATCGGCGCCGGCGCCCGTGGTGGCAGCCACGATCTCCTCCTCGTCCACCTCTTCCTCATCACCACCCCCAGCCGCCTGCTCCCCCTCCGGTTCCTGCTCCTCCTCCTCTTCCTCCTCCGATCCCTCCTCGTCCTGCTGTTCCTCGCCCACCGCTTCGACGGAGGTGGACATCTCCTCCTCGTCGTCGTCGTACTCCGCCGGCTTCCCCATGGGAGGAGGGAGGGCTAGGGTTTCGCGAGATCTCGGCGGTTACGGAAGGGAGAGTGGAGGGGGGAGCTGGATCGCGTGCGGGAATTGGATTTGGGGAGGGGATTTATGGTGCTGGGGTTTGTCGCGTCGCTGCGCGAGGCGAGCGGGTGTATGAAATGAGATGAAACGGAAGGGGAAAGAAACTGGGAGGACTGCCGCTGGCGGGGGAGTTTTGCGGGGGAGTCCCTGGAGAATCGAGTATTTGTTCCCGCCAATGGGGTGCTCGGTGGTTTATGTGGGCTTTCGGTTGGCAATGTTGGGCCTCTGGGCCCGTGTGCCGTGATAGGAGTAAATATCCACACGAGCCTCGTGTTTTTTCTGGTACGCATAGGATCTTTAAAACATCCTTAGAAACCAGAAAAATTCACTTTATACCCCCAAAGATCGTTATTGTTTTTTTTTTTTGAAACGCAGCAGGACTGCTGCCTGTTCATATCTTGTACTCCCTCCGTCCAATAATAAATGTCTCAAGTTTATCAAAAAGTGGATGTATCTAGACATGAAACATGTATAGATACATCCACTTTTTATCAAACTTGAGACGGATATTATTGGACGGAGGGAGTACTAAAACACGTCCAGGCCGGTCCCGAGGTATTTGGGGCCAGGGCGAAATTAGAATATGGGCCCCCTTTATAGAAAAAAAACGCTAATGATGGTATGAACATGAAGGCATGCCATCTCTGAAATCGTGTTAAATCGCGGTGACCGGTGTCTCCCCTCGGCATGGCAATGTAGGGGCGATGATGGGTGTCTCTGGTTAGGGTGTATAGTAGATCAAGCATTGGACATAGGATTACGAGAAGATCAAGCCAAATTGCATATACAGTTAATGAGCCAAACTACGTGACACACGGTTTCGTGTGACACTAAATATTTCTATGGCTACACCGACAACACGCATAGCAAGATTTTTGTGACATTAAATATATAATAAAAAAGAAAATAACTACAATCAGTCAATACAAACATATTAGATCAAAATTGAATATCGAAAAATGCACATCGCCACTAGATAGATCTTACAAAACGATCAACTTCCAATCTAAATAAAGCTGATGAAACAATCAAATGTCAGTTTGTATCATGGAACCAACCTTTAAAATATAAATGAATTAGTATTGATACAAAGAAGCAAAGAGTATCGATTGCCATATCCTACTGAATCTGTTCGCTCCTCACGTAAAAAAAAAGGTGTGCTCCATGCCCCAGAATGGTCGACACCAGTTAACGGTTCGATGTGTTGCTTAAAAAGGCAAAGGCCCAAGGCCCAGTTTCGGAAGGAAAAAGCTGTGCGGAAAAATAAAGGCACATAGCTTATTATGTCCAATGATTCGGCCTTCTTCTTCCCAGAGACACACAATAGCTTACTCCAATGGCGTTAGCGAGTGAGAAAGGGTCCTCGGCTGCCTTGAGCGTACCTAGGCTGGGGGGGGGGGGGGGGGGGGGGGGGGGGGCTTCGTTTCGGGGGCTCGGGGCGGCACCCCCTCAGGACCGGCCCTGAACACGTCTAGATACGTGTGAATCAGAAAAGACTAAAACATCTTACATTTATGAACAAAGGGAGTAGAAGAGAAGAGCGGAAAAAACATTTACACGAGGAGGTGGGCAGGGCAGGGGGAGAGGGGGGAGGGTACAAGCGGGGATGAGGCCCCTGGATCTTTATGCGGATTACTCCTCAAAATCCCCGTAGGACGCAACACACTAAAAATCTGGCCTAACTCTTGGAAAGCTAAGAAGGTAACTTCGAGATCGGTAAGCAGAGCCGCGTTGAAGATGCATCGATTCCTTTCCTTCCAGACGTTCCACATGATGTTGATGATTCTCCCGCTTCTGACTCTGGCCGTTTGGGAGGGGGTGTTTGAAGTGAGGGCGCACCACCGACAGTAAATCGAATCATGCTCCTCAGGAGGGGGGCCAAGGTGATCATTGTTGTGACTTGAGTATCTCATTTAAGGATTCTGCCACCAAGGTACACAACTAAACTTTTTGGCATAAAGAACCATATTAAAAAATGCCTGCAAATTGACGTCACGTACACATGGAGCCGATGAGGCTCACCACATCGGGCTAGGCTTGACATGTAGACATGAAAATCCAGATTCGCCTCCTTGCCGGTGAAAGGGCAACACTTAGTTGAAATAACTTTTCCCTTCAGTCACTCGCTCCATTCTTGAAAACAAAGTCATCACATACTTTTAGAGTCTCCAATTAGCTCGCATTGATCACTTGATAATCTCGGTGGAACTTTGCACTTCTCACAATATCTTATCTCTTCCCATGACTCATGACTGGAGCTACCTCTTAGGCTCTTACCCACGGTTTCAAATTCATTCCTTGAGGCACATTCTTGCGATCGTACTTCTTACATCTTACCCACGGTTAACGCCATGATGCTGTGATAGCAATGCGAGGTGGTTAGATGTGTGGTTAAAAGTAAACTGATTTTGTTCTTAAGTAAATGCCTTTATAAGCACTTCGTTAAGCATTTTGTCTTGTACATGCTCAAATATTGTTACCACCAAATATGTTTTCGGTGGACAAATGGCATAGCATCATTTTGTGCTCGATGGAGTGAACCAATGGAGGAGGCCTGGTTCGGATAAACAATGTGACATGAAGCGACAAAACAATGCCCATTTGTTAATCCCTCTGTCCCGTAATATAAGATGTTATTATAACAAATGTAATAACATCTTATATTATGGGACACAATGATAGCTAGGGAGTGTATTTGACCGTATATGTGTGACAAGTCTTGACAATTCGTTGTGTGGGCTCGCTCTATCATTTTAGAGGCAAACAAGTTTCTTAAATGATGGCATTGATGAAAAGTCTTTAAATGTGATATATACTCACTATCACAAAACATGATCTTCCGACATACCTATCGATTAATAGACATGGACCTCCTCCTCCACGCCTCTTTTCTCTCCTTCCACTCCGTTCTGGTGACTGGTTAGGTCACAAGGATCACTATGAAGATTGGGCTGAAACTTCACACATAGATTCTAGATTCTACGCGATACAAACTTGTGGGAAATGCTTGTTCTCTCGGCCGCGAACTTGTGGTGTATCGTTAGGCAGAAAGGTTGCGCCATATGACCTAGTGTGAAGGTTCATCATGATGACTTTACGTCACTCGAGAGTTGACACGTTCTACTAGGAGCCGCCACCAGTCATCGACGCGATGCCGAGTAGTCATGTGAGCGAATAGTGACTCACTGCCATGACGGAAACTTGGAGGAGTAACTCTAGTCATGTCGATCTTGAGCCTACATGCATGGTCACACATTTAAGGCAGCGGAACTTGTTGGACATGAGCGGACTAAAACATATTGCGAGGGTTGGACCGAGTGAACTAGCACTAGTAGAAACAGGGGCTTCGGTGCGGCCTTTTTGTACCGATTGGACAGGAACCGGTACTAAAGGGGGCATTAGTACCGGTTCCAGAGGCGAGGCGGCCGGCCGGAAGCCGTCTCGGTTGGTGCGGGGCCTTTTGTCCCGGTTGGTAATACCAACCGGGACAAAAGGGTTGGGGCAGGCGGCTTCAGTGGGGGGGCCCCACGGCGAGACCCTTTAACACCGGTTCGTAATACGAACCGGTACTAAAGGTCCATATTTAGTACCGGTTCGTATTACGAACCGAGACTAAAGTTCCCTATATATCTTCTTCCACCCCGAGCCCAGCTCCATTGTTCCTGCTCGAGCACAACTCCATTTTTTGCTCTCTCTTCCCTCTCCCGAGCTCGAGTTCACCCATTTTTCTCCAACATTTGTCAAGATTGGTGGCACATACCTATACAAGGGTTAGCAACTTCATCCTCTCTTCCGGCATTTCAAGTTTAGCTCATTTTATTGCTAGTTTAGCTCATTTGATTTTTGTAGTGCTAGTTAGGTGTTTGATGAAATGTTTAAGTTAGGGATTTCATTTGTTTTATATGCATTTTGAGCTCAAATTAAAGTATGATTTGTGTTTTTTTATAGTGTCGTCCCGTCCTCTTTCTCACCGCCGTCGATCGCCCGCGCCGCCCCGTCACCGACACCACCTCGGTGAGCCTCTTGTTTTTATCTTTTATTTTAAAAAATCTTAGTTGTATGATTTAGATGCATAATTATTACTTGTATAATTTTCTTATTTGTATAATTGTTTGTTATATATAGTGTCATGGTTTTGACATCTGTCCGCACCGGCTCTCGTCCGCTCTATTATTCGGATGTGGTACGATTATTTGTTATAACTATATATTTGTTTAATTTCGTGTTTATGACAATTATGCCGACCAACTTAACATAGATATAGTTTTATCTAGGAGGTAGTTGAACCGGAAATTCCAATCGACCCTATTATCGATTTTTTTGAAAAAGAAAACAATGATTTGAAAGAAAAATTGAAAAGAAGTGAAGATCTTCGTCTCCAATGCTTAGAAGAGAAGATGAAATTGGAGTTCAAGTTTGCCGACGTCGTCGATGATCACGAGATCAAGATGGAGGCAATGCGCTTGGATCACGAGATCAAGATGAATGCAATGCGCTTGAAGCTTAAAAAGATTAGAAAATATGCCATTAGTCAAGAGGCTTGGTATCATTATGCTGTTGGTTCAATAATTACCTTAGTTGCGATTTTGATCGCATTTGTCGTTGGATTTAAATTCTTTAGATAGTTGTATGTTAGTTTCAATTAATGTATGTTTATGTGAACTATGTATTAGATTTGGTCACTACTCTACTTTTCTTTTAATGTGGTGAACTTGTATTAATGAATTTGGTCACGTATCTCTATTCATGATATAGCTATAGTGTAATGGTTTTTGATATATTTATATAATGCAGATGAGCCGGCAATGGATGTACGGTGACCGACGCTGTCCCGAGTTCATTAATGGCATGCATAATTTTCTCCGTGTGGCTGAGTCAAACAAGCAGAATGGTTTTATGTTTTGTCCATGTGATGACTGTAGGAATAAGAGGAATTACCCTTGCTCAAGAACCCTTCACGTCCACCTGATTCAGAATGGTTTCATGCCCAGCTATAACTGTTGGACCAAGCACGGAGAAAGAGGGGTTATAATGGAAGACAATGAAAAATAGGATGATGACAACTATCCTGTGTTCTCTGAACATGGTGGTACTACAATGGGGGAAGACGAAGCTGAATATGAGGTCATTGTTGATGATCAGTCCGATGATGATCTTCGTCGGGTCATTCTTGATGAACAGATAAACTGCGGAAGTGAAAACGAGAGGTCGAAGTTGGAGCGCATGTTAGAGGATCACAAAAAATTGTTGTACCCAAATTATGAAGATGGCCAGAAAAAGCTGGGTACCACCCTGGAATTGCTGCAATGGAAGACAGAGAATGGACTATCTGACAAGGGATTTGAAAAGTTGCTGAAAATAATAAAGAAGATGCTTCCAAGGGATAACGTATTGCCCCCAGTACGTACGAATCAAAGAAGGTTGTCTGCCCTCTAAGATTGGAGGTGCAGAAGATACATGCATGCATCAATGACTGCATCCTCTACCGCGGTGAGGAGTACGAGAATTTGAATGCATGCCCGATATGCGGTGCATTGCGGTATAAGATCAGGCGAGATGACCCAGGTGATGTTGAGGGCGAGCCGAGCCCCAGGAAGAGGGTTCCTGCCAAGGTGATGTGGTATGCTCGTATAATACCATGGTTGAAACGTTTGTTCCGAAACAAAGAGCATGCCAAGTTGTTGCGATGGCACAAAGAAAACCGTAAGGAAGACGAGATGCTGAGACACCCGCGATGGGTCACAGTGGAGAAATATCGACAGTGAGTTCAAAGATTTTGCAGGTGACGCAAGGAACTTAAGGTTTGGTCTAAGTACAGATGGCTTGAATCCGTTTGGGGAGCAGAGCAGCAGTCATAGCACCTGGCCCGTGACTCTATGTATTTATAACCTTCCTCATTGGTTGTGCATGAAGCGAAAGTTTATTATGATGCCAGTGCTTATTCAAGGCCGAAGCAACCCGGCAACGACATTGATGTGTACCTGAGGCCATTAGTTGAAGAATTTTTACAGTTGTGGTCTGACGAAGGTGTACGTGTGTGAGATGAGTACAAACAGGAGGAATTTGACCTACGAGCGTTGCTGTTGTAACCATCAATGATTGGACTGCCCTTAGTAACATTTCAGGACAGTCAAACAAGAGATACAATGCATGCACACACTGTTTAGGTGAGACTGAAAGTATATATTTAGGTAACAAAAATGTGTACCTGGGGCATCGTCGATTTCTTCCAAACAAGCATCCGTAAGAAAGAAAGACAAGCATTTCAAAGGTGAGGCAGATCACCGGACGAAGCCTACCCTCCCTACTGGTAATGTTATATATGGCATGGTCAATGATTTAAAAGTAATCTTTAGAAAGGGTCTTGGCGGACAATCTGTTCCGAATGACGCTGACAATCACGTACCCATGTGGAAGAAGAAATCTATATTTTGGGACCTACCTATTGGAAATTCCTAGAGGTTCGCTCTGCAATCGACATGATGCACGTGACGAAAAATCTTTGCGTGAACCTGCTAAACTTCTTAGGCGTGTATGGGAAGACGAAAGATAAAGAGAAGGAGATCTTTTTTCAAGTCCTGAGCAGTATCAAGGTCCCATCTGGCTACTCATCGAATATAAAGGGAATAATAAACATGGCAGAGAAAAAGTTCTAAAACCTAAAGTCTCATGACTGCCACGTGATTATGACACAATTACTTCCGGTTGCATTGAGGGGGCTTCTACCGGAAAACGTTCGAGTACCCATTGTGAAGCTATGTGCATTCCTCAATGCAATTTCTCAGAAGGTAATCGATCCAGCAACTCTACCAAGTTACAGAAGGATGTGGTCCAATGTCTTGTCAGCTTCGAGTTGGTGTTCCCACCATCCTTTTTCAATATTATGACACACCTCATAGTTCACCTAGTCAAAGAGATTTCCATTCTCGGTCCTGTATTTCTACACAACATGTTCCCCTTTGAGAGGTTCATGGGAGTCTTAAAGAAATACGTTCATAACCATGCTAGGCCAGAAGGAAGCATGTCCAAGGGCTATGGAACAGAGGAGGTCATTGAGTTTTGTGTTGACTTTATTCCTGATCTTAAGCCGATCGGTGTTCCTCAATCGCGCCATGAGGGGAGACTGCGTGGAAAAGGCACGCTAGGAAAGAAAGCAACAACAAGTATGGAGGGCATTCTTTCACTCAAGCACACTACACAGTTCTACAAAATTCCGGATTGGTGGCTCCGTATATCGTGAAACACATGGATATTTTACGCTCCGAATACCCGGAGCAGACTGACTTCTGGATTAAAGGAAACACGTGGATACTTTCGGCGGTTGGTTGCAAACACATCTCATTAATAACAACATTGTTGGAGAAGAGCTATACTTGTTTGCCAAGTCACCATCTTCGACTATATTGACTTTCCAAGGGTACGAGATAAATGTGAATACATTTTACATAGACACCCAAGACAAAAAGAGCACTAACCAAACAGTGGTGTCCGCTTTGATGCAACAAACGACAATGGGACAAAGGACACATATTATGGTTGCATACAGCAGATATGGGAACTTGACTATGGACCTTCTTTTAAGATCCTTTGTTTCAGTGCAAATGGGTCAACCTGTCAGGCGGGGTAGAGATAGACCCGCGGTACAGAATGACTACAGTGGATCTCATGAATCTTGGGTACCCGACCGAGCCATTCGTCCTAGCCAATGATGTGGCTCAGGTTTTCTATGTGAAGGACATGTCTTCCAGACCGAAAAAAGAAAAGATAAGCAAGCGAATACATCATACGATGAGCCAAAGCGCCACATAGTTCTTTCAGGGAAAAGAAACATCGTGGGAGTGGAGGACAAGACAGACATGTCAGAAGATTACAATAAGTTTGATGAAATTCCGCCCTTCAAAGTGAAAGTTGACCCAAGCATCTCCTTAAATGATGAAGATTCTCCATGGTTACGGCGCAATCAGAAGAAAGGGTCGACATACACAAAGAAAAAATATACCCCAACAATATATAGGGGGGTTTTGTTGGTGATGTGTAATAATGTATTAAACCTTTTATGTAACTGTGTTATGAAAACTCAGAAGAAAACTCTAAACACTGATTTTGGTTCTAAAAACTCCAATGGCTCACAAGCGCTCGAAAAAGTTGGAACAAAACACACGGTTTCCCCTGCATACAGCCCAACGGTGGCTCCTGAGTGCCTGGATATCAAATGCACCGTTGGGATGTATGCAGGGAATCCGAATGATTTGTATTCGGTCGATGAACTGAAGGATTTGTAGATAGAACAAAACACACGGTTTCCCCTGCATACAGCCCGACGGTGGCTCGTGAGTGCCTGCATATCAAATGCACCGTCGGATATATGCAGGGAATCTGAATGATTTGTATTCGATCGATGAACTGAAGGATTTGTAGATAGAACAAAACACACGGTTTCCCTGCAAACAGCCCGACAGTGGCTCGTGAGTGCCCGCATATCAAATGCACCGTCAGATGTATGCAGGGAATCCAAATGATTTGTATACCAAATGAACTACAATGAGTACACACTGAGTGCCCACCATGTCTGAGAGGTGGGCTATATATAGGGTCGTATGGCTCTCGAAGTGGTCGTGATAGTGCTGATCCAACAACTCACAAGCCCTCAAAAGAAACACACCCCCGATCCAACGGCTCACAAGCGCTTGAAAGAAACACAGGATCCGTGTGCTTCTTCCTGATTGGCTCAATAGAAACACACCCCTGATCCAACGGCTCACAAACACTTGAAAGAAACACAGGATCCGTGTGCTTCTTCCTGATTGGTGATTGCGTGGATCACACGTTCGCTGGGAGACCCGAAGAGGAAGATATGATGCAGTGTAGCAGCAGTTTTCCCTCAGTATGAAACCAAGGTTTAATCGAACTAGTAGGAACAAGAAATCACTTCTGAAGGTTGTGGTGGCGCGTTTACGATCACCAACGTGGAATCTGCACACAACACAATCAAACTACTTTGCCCCAACGAAACAGTGAGGTTGTCAATCTCACCGGCTTGCTGAAAACAAAGGATTAAACGTATGGTGTGGAAAACAGTAGTAAATTGCAGAGAATGAAAAGGAACAGTGTTTGCAGTTGGTTGTATTATCAGTGTAAAAGAATGGACCGGGGTCCACAGTTCACTAGTGGTGTCTCTCCATAAAAGATAACTAACATGCTGGGTGAACAAATTACAGCTGGGCAATTGACAAAATATTGAGCGCATGACAATGCATATATATGACATGATGATTACTATGATATTCATGTGGGCATTACGACAAAATACATAGACCGTTATCCAACAGCGTCTATGACTAATAATCCACCGCCAGGTTGTCATCCGAGTTCCCCGTTGGTATTAAGTTGCAAGCAACGGATAATTGCATTAAGTAATGTGCGTAATGTAAACAAATGCATTAGACCTAACGGCGCACCCTTAAGCTAAGCATCGGTTATTTTATCCCTAGTGGCAACAGCACATCCACAATCTTAGAAGTTATTGTCACTCTCCCAGATTACCGGAGGCATGAACCCACTATCTAGCATAAATACTCACTCTTGGAGTTACAAGCATCTACTTGGCCAAAGCATCTACTAGTAACGGAAAGCATGCAAGATCATAAATAACATATAAGATAGATTGATAATCAACTTGACATAGTATTCAATATTCATCGGATCCCAGCAAACACAACATGTAGCATTACAATAAGATGATCTTGATCATGATAGGCAGCTCACAAGATCTAAACATGATAGCATAAAGTGGAGAGACAACCATCTAGCTACTGCCATGGACCCGTAGTCCAAGGATGAACTACTCACGCATCACTCCGGAGGCAGGCATGGTGATGTAGAGCCCTCCGGTGATGATTCCCCTCTCCGGCAGGGTGCCGGGAAGAGCTTCTGAACCCTCCCGAGCTAGGGTTGACGGCGGCGGCGTCTCTGGAACTTTTCGTGGATAATGGCTCGGGTATTTAGGGTTTTCGCGTCGGGAGAATAAATAGGCGAAAGGGCGGCGGCTGCGGAGCCACGAGGGCCCCACACCACCCCACGGCGCGGCAGGGGGGCCCGCGCGGCCCCATGGTGTGGGTGCCACGTGGCTCCTCCGTCTCTCCTCTGGACTCCGTCTTCGTGTTGGAAAAATAGGAGGTTCTGTCCAAGTTTCGTCCAATTCCGAGAATATTTCCAGACTAGCTTTTCTGGAATACAAAAACAGCAGAAAACAGGAACTGGCACTGTGGCATCTTGTTAATAGGTTAGTCCCAGAAAATGCATAAAAATGCTATGAAGTGTATATAAAACATGTAACAATTGGTATAATATCAACATGGAACATCAGAAATTATAGATACGTTTGAGACGTATCAAGCATCCCCAAGCTTAGTTCTACTCGTCCTCGAGTAGGTAAAACGATAAAAACAAAATAATTTCTGAGGTGACATGCTACAATCATAATCTTGATCAAATATATTGTAAAGCACATGTTATGAATGAAGTGATCCAGGTCAATGGTCTATAGTTTGCTAGCAAGTAGATAATGAGCAAACAACTGAATCATATAAGCAAAAACTTTTCATGAATAGTACTTTCGAGACAAGCATCAAAGAGTTTTGCATAAGAGTTAACTCATAAAGCAATAGATTCTAAGTAAAAGGTATTTAACCAACACAAAGGAAGATTTAAGTTTCAGCAATTGCTTTCAACTTTCAACATATATATCTCATGGATATTTGTCAACACAAAGCATATAATAAGTGCAATATACAAGCATATAAAAATTGTTGCACCAAAGTTGACACTAGTGTTTGCTTCTAAGATAGAAAGAAGTAGGAAAACTGACTCAACATAAAAGTAAAAGAAAGGCCCTTCGCAGAGGGAAGCAGGGATTAAATCATGTGCTAGAGCTTTTTAAGTTTTTGAAATCATATAGAGAGTAAAAATAAGTTTTGAGAGGTGTTTGTTAATTGTCAACGAATCAGAAAATGGAAAGTACAATATGACCCCTGCCAACCAGACTTTTAAGAGCGGCTCCCATGAAGGACGTTATTTCTACCAGCAAGGCAGATCATCCCTCTTTCTCTTTTGTTTACACATGCAGATATTTCACTGTTTGTCATTGCTTGACTGATAAATCAGGGCAAAAATGTGAAGAGAATTAAGCGGTTAAAGTTGTAATTAATTGGGACTGGGCACCCCATTTGCCAGCTCTTTTTGCAAAATTAATGGATAAGCGGATGTATATGCCGCTAGTCCGGTGGTAAAGTCTGTTTGACAGTTGACATAAAGACATCCACCCCGTCCTCATGAGCTTGGTAAACATTGACACAAAATAGGAGTAATAATTTTGAATAGTTTAAAGGTAGCACATGAAAAATTTACTTGGAATGGCAAGGAAATACCACATATAGGTAGTTATGGTGGACACAGATGGCATGGATTTTGGCTCAAGGTTTTGGATGCACGAGAAGCATTCCCTCTCAGTACAGAGTTTAGGCTAGCAAGGTTATTTGAAGCAAACACAGGATATCAACCGACACAGCAAGACTTATATGAAAACATATTGCAAGCATTATAAGACTCTACACTGTCTTCCTTGTTAACCAAACCCTTTTACTAGAAAATATCTAGACCTTAGAGATACCAATCATGCAAACCAAATTTCAACGAGCTTTACGGTAGTTCTTCATTAATAGGTTTTAACTACATGATACAAAAGCTTAAACATGAACTACTTGATAACTCAAAACAATTGACAAGTATCAAATTATCCAATACATGATCTACAAGAATATGTAAGCTTTTTCCATTATACCATCTACCACATGCAACATTTTCTGTTCCAACCAAACACCAATCAATTTATTTCAACATAAACTCTCCAAACAATTATAAGTGAAGCAAGAGAGTACTTTCTTTAAAAGAACTAACAGCTCTGAATAAGAGATGCATGCAAAACAGGAGCTAAAAGCATAGCAATAGCTAGATAAGAATACTCAACAAGTATAAGTGAAGAATAGGAGTATTCATATGAAAAAGCGGAGCGTGTCTCTCTCCCAATCAAGAATGCTGGGGTCCAATCAAGTTGACCATAAGAAAAATAAAATACTGAAAATAAAAGCACACAGACGCTCCAAGTAAAGCACATATGATGTGAAAGAATTAAAATATAGTTTCACTAGAGATGACCTGATAAGTTGCTGATGAAGAAGGGGATGCCTTGGGCATCCCCAAGCTTAGACGCTTGAGTCTTCTTGAAATATGCTGGGGTGATCCATGGGAGCATCCCCAAGCTTAAGCTCTTCACTCTTCTTGATCACATTATATCATCCTTCTCTCTTGACCCTTGAAAACTTCCGCCACACCAAACTCAAAGTAATTCTCATTAGAGGGTTAGTGCACAATCAAAAACTCACATGTTCTATAAGGACACAAACATGACCGTTACTTTTAACATTAGCTACTGCCACTGATGTTATGTGAAGCTCTTCACCCTAAAAAAGAATTCCACTCAACACTAGTAAAAGAGAGAATGCGAAAAATAAAAGACAGAATCTGTCTAAACAGAACAGTCCGCAAAGACGAATTTTTTCGAGGCACTTACGTTGCTCAGATCGAAAAACTTTAAACTAACGAAAGATGCGTACATATCTGAGGATCACGCACAAAAATTTGCAGATTTAAATAATTTTTCTGTGATTTTACAGAATTAAAACGGTGAACAGCAGAAATCTGTTCCTGCGCAGAAATCCAAATCTAGCATCATCTTCCTATTAGAGGCAATACTTGGCACAACAATGCGATAAAATAAAGATACAAAGGAATTGTTACAGAAGTAAACAACTCCTTGACTCAAAAAAAGAAAAATTGCAGAAATAAAATAATGGGTTGTCTCCCATAAGCGCTTTTCTTTAACGCCTTTCAGCTAGGCGCAGAAAGTAAGAATCAAGTGTTTCCAAGTGATGAAGCATCAACAATCTTACGCTTAGCTCTCTTACCTTACCCTTATCTTTAGGAAATACTTGGTTACACATAGGTGAAGAGGCGAAATTCATAGTGCCTTGGCCCACATCTATTATTGCTCCAAAGCGTTTCAACAGAGATCTTCCAAGCGTAATTTGTCCTACTCCTGCACATTCAATGACAAGATAATCAATAGATATTGTTATCCCCAGGAGTTTTGTAAATACTCCTTCGGCTACTCCTCTTGGTAATTTAATAGTATTATCACCCAAAATTATACAATCTTCGCATTTGGAAAGCTCCCAAAGATTTAAGGAATCAAAAATATCCTTGGGCATTAAACAGAATTCAGACATAATATCACAGCGAGCATGAAAAGTTTCACCATTGATAACAACTTTTACTGAGGGAACCCATCCCGATGGTTCAAAATTTACTGGCACATTATCATAGTGTTCAAATTTGATTATACCCTTCTTTTAGACCAGATATGTTTGTTTCAAGAGTGTTAAGTCTATCACTTATGCTTGTCAAAGCCAAATCAATTTTACTGATTGGAGGGCTAGAAATTGTAATCATTTTTTTATAGCATTAAAAGCTTGATCCCCATCATAACGAAGGAAATCTCCTCCTACCACAGCATCTAAAGCATATCTGTAGCAAAGAACAAGACCAAAATAAAAGCTACTAAGAAGCAGGCTTAAAGTCATTTTAGGTTCAGTTTTAGCATAAGACTCAAAAATTCTAGACCAAGCATCTTTAAAACTCTCCTCACTCCCTTGCTTGAAAGTGAAGATCTCTTCCTCAGGCGACATGATGACAGGAACAGGGCTAGACATGATAACAAGACTGAAAAATAACAATTCGAAAATAAAAGTAACTAATTTTTTTGTGTTTTTGATAAATAAAGCAAACAAGACTAAATAAAAATAAACTAAGCAAGACAATAACAAAGTAAAGAGATTGGAAGCGTGAAACTCCCCTTGCAGAAATCCTCTTGCTCCCCGGCAACGGCGCCAGAAAAATGCTTGATTGCGTGGATCACACGTTCGTTGGGAGACCCCAAGAGGAAGGTATGAAGCAGTGTAGCAGCAGTTTCCCTCAGTATGAAACCAAGGTTTAATCGAACCAGTAGGAGCAAGAAATCACTTCTGAAGGTTGTTGGTGGCGCGCGATCACCAACGTGGAATCTGCACACAACACAATCAAACTACTTTGCCCCAACGAAACAGTGAGGTTGTCAATCTCACCGGCTTGCTGAAAACAAAGGATTAAACGTATGGTGTGGAAAACAGTAGTAAATTGCAGAGAATGAAAAGGAACATGTTTGCAGTTGGTTGTATTATCAGTGTAAAAGAATGGACCGGGGTCCACAGTTCACTAGTGGTGTCTCTCCATAAAAGATAACTAACATGCTGGGTGAACAAATTACAGCTGGGCAATTGACAAAATATTGAGCGCATGACAATGCATATATATGACATGATGATTACTATGATATTCATGTGGGCATTACGACAAAATACATAGACCGTTATCCAACAGCGTCTATGACTAATAATCCACCGCCAGGTTGTCATCCGAGTTCCCCGTTGGTATTAAGTTGCAAGCAACGGATAATTGCATTAAGTAATGTGCGTAATGTAAACAAATGCATTAGACCTAACGGCGCACCCTTAAGCTAAGCATCGGTTATTTTATCCCTAGTGGCAACAGCACATCCACAATCTTAGAAGTTATTGTCACTCTCCCAGATTACCGGAGGCATGAACCCACTATCTAGCATAAATACTCACTCTTGGAGTTACAAGCATCTACTTGGCCAAAGCATCTACTAGTAACGGAAAGCATGCAAGATCATAAATAACATATAAGATAGATTGATAATCAACTTGACATAGTATTCAATATTCATCGGATCCCAGCAAACACAACATGTAGCATTACAATAAGATGATCTTGATCATGATAGGCAGCTCACAAGATCTAAACATGATAGCATAAAGTGGAGAGACAACCATCTAGCTACTGCCATGGACCCGTAGTCCAAGGATGAACTACTCACGCATCACTCCGGAGGCAGGCATGGTGATGTAGAGCCCTCCGGTGATGATTCCCCTCTCCGGCAGGGTGCCGGGAAGAGCTTCTGAACCCTCCCGAGCTAGGGTTGACGGCGGCGGCGTCTCTGGAACTTTTCGTGGATAATGGCTCGGGTATTTAGGGTTTTCGCGTCGGGAAGAATAAATAGGCGAAAGGGCGGCGGCTGCGGAGCCACGAGGGCCCCACACCACCCCACGGCCGGCAGGGGGGCCGCGCGGCCCCATGGTGTGGGTGCCACGTGGCCCTCCTCCGTCTCTCCTCTGGACTCCGTCTTCGTGTTGGAAAAATAGGAGGTTCTGTCCAAGTTTCGTCCAATTCCGAGAATATTTCCAGACTAGCTTTTCTGGAATACAAAAACAGCAGAAAACAGGAACTGACACTGTGGCATCTTGTTAATAGGTTAGTCCCAGAAAATGCATAAAAATGCTATGAAGTGTATATAAAACATGTAACAATTGGTATAATATCAACATGGAACATCAGAAATTATAGATACGTTTGAGACGTATCAATTGGCTCAATAGAAACACACCCCTAAACTTATTCACAAAATGTTGGATGTTCATAAATATTGGATGTTCCAAAATTTGTTGATTTTAGAAACTAATTTGACTTAATTTGGACAATTAAATCAATAGATATAAAAGAAATCAATACAAAAGAAATTAATAGACAATTAAACAATTAAATCAATATAGACAATTAAACAATTAGCTCAAATATATTTATGATCAAATATAGATATGAGTTTTATAAATGTAGATATGTTTTTCACAAATATAGACAATAAAACATGTAAATCAAATAGATATAAAAAGAAATCAGAAAAAAGAAAAAGAAACGAGAGAAAAAAAAACCAATTTCAAAGCCCACTAAAGATGTGGGCTTCGCGCTTAAAATTCGACGCAGCCCAAAAGTCCTTTAGTACCGGTTGGTATTACCAACCGGTACTAAAAGAGACCTTTAGTACCGGTTGGCACAACCGGTACTAAAGGTCTCTTTTAGTACCGGTTGGTAATACCAACCGGTACTAAAGGTCTCTTTCGCGGCGTTTAGGGTGGTTTCTCCCCCAAATCGACTCAATTCTCCACATCGCGCGCTTACTCTCGGCTCCTCCAGAGACACAGAAGCGCCGCCGCTCCGTTGCCGCCGTCTCCTGCTCCGGTTGTCACCGCCGTCCTCTCCTAATCCGATCGCCGCCGCTCCGTCGCCGCCCTCTCCTGCTCCGTCGCCGTCCTCTCCTGCTCCGGACGCCACCGCCTTCCTCTTCCCAAGTTCGGTCGCCGCGCTCGAGGAGGAGCTCGTCGCCGTCCGACCTCCCCAGCCATCTTCGACCAGCTCCGTCGCCGTCTTCGTGCTTCTGGTGAGACTCTGAGCACTCCGGTGCCCTCCATCTCCTCCCTCTCCTTCTTGTTCGCCTTCCCCGAGCGCCACACCGTCCGCCGCCGCGGGAGATTGTCGCCGGAGCATCTCCAGTGGTCAAAACCAAGCGGCGCCGCAATAATTTGAACTATATTTTGATGAATTGATGATTATTGAAGTATATTTTGTATAATTTGAAGTATTCAATATTTAAAGTAGAATTTGTAGCCGCAATCTTTAATTTCATCTTACTTATTGGACATATTTCATTTTAGTGTTCTATATGAATATGTAGAAAACCATGAATAAAATGTTTATAATTTTGCAGTAGCTATAGACATTGTAGGATTATATGTTTATAATTTTAGATATTGGACATATTTCATTTTAGTGTTCTATATGAATATGTAGAAAACCATGAATAAAATGTTTATATTTTGCAGTAGCTATAGACATTGTAGGATTATATGTTTATAATTTTAGATATTGCTATATTACTTATTGGACAGATTTTGCAATATTGTAGGATATTACTTAAACAACAAAATTATAGGATATTATTTATTGCATTTATGACATCCTTTTTAAATCTGCCATTTTAGAAAATGCACTTAAACAACAATAAAACTAAATTTGGGCAATGCAAATTTGTTAAAACTTTGCACTTTTGTATCAATTGTTGTTACTAAATTTGCTAAGTACTTTGTAAATTGCAGTGACATTGAGCTATGGACGCCCCCTTCATCAGAGACGAGGAGAATGAAGAGCGAATGGCATAAATTATATATGAGAAGACCATTGGAGTAAATTCCGATGGAGAAGACGATGATTTCAGCGAAAAAATGTTTGAACGACTCCGGTGAGGGACTTGAGCTAGAAGAAATAAGAGACGACGACGAAGTGCCCTTAGCTAACTCCGGCGAGGTATATATATATTAAGTCTCTGTTGATCACTAGATGCATTAATTGATTTATATTGCACTTATTAACGAATCATTTTTCTTTTAGCCCTCCGGATCTAAGCCTCGAACTCCGCCAAAGATGAAACGAGGCCCGAACCAATGGATAAAGCTGCCAGATGGTGCAAAGTTGTCGATCGACGTAGTTGCTGATGATGGCAAACCGCTGAAACCCGAAGACAACTGCCGTAAATATGTAGGTCAATGCGGAGTTCTTGTTAGGGACACGATCCCGATCACCATTGCAGAATGGAATAAGCCGAAGAAAGCCAACGTTGGAGCAAATTCTGTCGAGCAAAGAATTAATGATTTGCTTTGGGACATGCTCTTGACATATTTCAGCCTACCGGAAGGTCTCCCAGAGAAGAAGAAGGAGAAAGTCAAGGAGTGGACTCTTAAGAAGATGGCCACGCAATTCAACTGCTGGAAGAAAACATTGTGTAGAAAATATGAGAAAGTAACTCCAGATTTCACTGGACATCTAGAGAAGATAAAAGATGCGTGGCCCGCATTTGTGGCGTATAAGAAATCGGACACCGCTGTGTCCCGATCGGCCAAAAATAAGTTGAATGCTGAGAAGAAGAAATATCACCATACTTTGGGGTCAGGTGGCTACAAGACTGCTGTGCCTAAGTGGGAAGCCTTTGAAAACGAACTGCGTGAAAAAGGGATCACTCCACAGACAGATGACTGGCCCGAGAGATCCAAGTTATGGTTGTTCACGCATGGGGCAGGGTTGGACCCAGACACAGGGCTGATTGTTGCCAAGGGAAAATGGAAGAAAAGAATTACAAGAGTCGTAAAAAAACTAGAGGACGCAATAGACCTAGTCCGAAAGGGAAAATTTGTTCCCGATAGAGAGGACGACGAGCTGACACTCGCCCTCGGGAATCCTGAACACTGGGGACGATGTCGAGGCAGAGGAGTCGGGGTTAATTGGAATCAAGGGTTTCCGGCGGACGTTGCAACTTATAGAAGCCGTTCCAGAAATAAGAAGAGGGGGTTGGACCGGTTAACGGAATTAGAACGCCAGGTGCAGCGGCAGCAGGAGCAACTGGACTCAATTACCCAGCAAAGGGCATCTCAGCTGCTGCTAGAAGATCCTGCAGTCCATGCCTGCCCATCTCAGCGGAAAAGCAGCGTGGGTTCCACGCAACTAGAAGATCCTGCAGTCGAACCGTCGGCGGCTCACTACCCCGTGGATGATATCACGGAGAAGACAAATTGTCAGCTACATATGCCAATGAAGAACATTAGTTGTCCGGTGGCGGATGGCTATGCTTTACCAAATCAACCTGGAGCAATCTTCCATTTTGGTCAGATTCCAGCTGGCTATGCTCGTGTCGGGGTGACAAAAGTTATGCCAGGATTCCAGACAATGGATCTTGACATTCCTGGAGGTGACGATGAGAAGACACTGGGAGAAGTCGAGCTTGGTATCGTTCTATGGAAGAACAAATACATCGTGTTTCCAGACTCGGCGCCAAGGCCACCGACTCCTCCGAGTAGAAATCCACCACCTCAAAGTCCACCTGCCCTCCCCGACGATTGGGAGCCCACCGCGAGTCCATCGGCCGCGCCATCCCGTCAGCCGACTGATGCGCCCACTAGTAATTTGACAAAGCGGAAGCTGCAGTTCACGTCGACTGGTACTATGCTCAGGAAAGACAGGTCTCCTGTCAAGAAACGTGCAAAGATACCCAAGAAAGCCAAGACTCCTGAGAAGTTATCTTACGAGAAGAGTAACGAGGAATTAGAAGAGAGCATCCGTGCCGATGTGAAAGCCCAGTTAGCACCAAAAAAGCCCCATACAGACCCCATAAAGGAACTTCTGAACACTATACCAAAGGAGAACATTGATCGCACCGTTGACAACTTATATAACCCTCCAGCGAGCCCCCTTACAGACTATGAGCGCTGTATTGAGAAGACACATAGCTCACATATGGAGGAGAAGAAATGCGGGAAAAAAGTTCCCAGCTCGGAGAACAAGAAGTACAATCGATCGCCCCGCTCAAGGTGTTTTCTGATAAGGCGGCCGTCCACTACGACAATGTTGCTCATGAAGTCCTAGGCGACTCAGGTTACGCCATTGCTGAGATAGCATATTGATTTGTTCTCGGGCAGCCTCTGGTCACAGATACGAAGGCTCTAACAACACAATTATGGAAATTGCATAACTGGTACATGACCACCGCAAAGGAAGGGAAATTTTATTTCATGGTGGGAGTTAAGGAAGAGCACTACTTCCGAGAATACGCTGTGCAGGTTGAGTTCTCCGAACTTTTTCAGATGTACAATCAACGTGCCCTCGACAAATCTATCGTTAGCTGCTATTGTCTGTAAGTGATTTATTTGTGTAATTTAATTCATTAGTTAAGCTCGTTCATTACCTGTAATTATCCTCATGACATTCATTTGTACGCTATTATGCAGAATGAAGATTCGTGAATGCAGAGTGAGAGGAATCTGGGACATTGGGTTCATTGATCCGGATAAAGTTCATGAAGACACCGTAGAGCAGTATGCCCAGGACACAGAGCAGTTTTTGCTAATGTTTTTAAAGCGACAAAGTACCAAAAAAGAAATACTTTTTCCTTACAATTTCAAGTGAGTGTTACTGTCTTGTACACATTCTATTTTGCTTTTCCGATGTTAAGTGTAATTGATGAGTTATGAATAACTGCATATATAAATGTGCGCAGGTTCCACTTCATTCTGATGATCATTGGAATCGAGGTTGGAGAAGTTAAATCATGGACTCATTAAGGAGAGACCCTGATGATTACAAGAGTGTGCGTTATATGCTCAAGAGGTAATTTCAATCGCACTATATCGGCCTCTTTCGTTCATTTCCTGATATCAAGTAAGTAATAACTACTCAATTCATTTTCTTTGCCGGGCAGGGTTTGGAAACTGTTCATCACGGAAGAACGTGGTGAATGGAAAGATAAGCTGGAATTTAAGGCTAACAACGTAAGTAGTACTACGTATCTAGGTCCGCGAATCTCTCTAATTTCTAGTTTCAATACCATTATCATTCTCTTGATTATTATTTGATTGAATTCTATTCTCGTATAGTGGTGCATGCGACAACCACAGGGGACGGATTTATGTGGATACTACGTTTACGAGTACATTCACATGAAGGTCAATGAGAGAGTTAATAGTCGAAGAAATCAAGAGGTACGTAAACATCATTCACAACTTTATTTTGGTACCATCAATTGTGTTTAGTTTCCTTCATAATTGATTTGATCTCGTTCTTTTAAAGATGGCAAGGAAGCGGAACCAACTCCTACCAATTAACCGCGTAAAACCAATTGCGGAGGAATTGGCGGGATTTTTCCTTACGCAGGTCATACCGGAATCCGGAGAATTCCACTATATCGAAAAATAGGCTCCCTCCAAGTACTAGCAGACTAGCAGTGATCTCCATGTAATGAGTACTTTATGTGTGTACATATATACCAAGTTGTATGTGTGTTATGTGATCTTCACATGTGCGAAAACTTTTTTTTGGGCATCGACGTGATCTCCTCCGAAACGCTAAACCCTGAAAAATAAGCGAAAAGAAAAAAAAGCAGAAACCCTAAAACCCTGAAAAATAAGCGAAAACAAAAAAAGCAGAAACCTCGTCCTCGCGCGCGCAGCTACACCCACGTGGAGGCCTTTAACACCGGTTCGTGGACAACCGGGACTAGGGGGGGGGGATTTAACTATCCCGGTTGCACAACCGGTGTTAAAGGGCCTCTGGAACCGGTATTGAATCCCCTGTTTCTACTAGTGTAGACAAAGTCCTGCAGGGTTGTATTCTCGTAGTACTAGTATTAGCATTCGATGTGGCTACGAGTGTTGTGCACATGCATATATAGGTGGATGCCTATACAAGGTGGTGGCATAGGGCAATCGAAAGGTAGACACATCGTATGAGTTGAAAACCCCTACCCACCACCGACCCAGTTCGTGCAAACGGATCTAACGGTTACCGCTCGACGATCTGCCGTAAATCGTGTGGAGACCTCGTGAGATTCAAAAGAGTTGTCCGAGAGATCACACGAGTCAGATTATACTACCCGAAGCGTGTGACGTTCTGCCCTAAACGTGTGGATAAATCGTGAGATCCTAAGGGGTAGTTGAAAGGACAAGGATGTCGCCTAAGGGGGGGGGGGGGTGAATAGGCGATTAAAACTTTTCCGGTTAAAGGCTTGCTAATTGCGGAATAAAACTATGTGTTTAAATTAACAAGCCAACAACCTAAATAAACTAGGCTCACCTATGTGCACCAACAACTTATGCTAAGCAAGACAAGCAACAAGGTGATAGCAAGATAGAATACTTCAAGCACGAAGGCTATCACAATGTAAAGTGCATAAGTAAAAAGCTCGGGTATAGAAATAACCGAAGCACGCGGAGACGAGGATGTATTCCCGAGTTCCTCCTTGAAAGGGAGTACGTCTCGTTGGAGAGGTGTGAACCGACACAACGGTTCAACAACCACAAAGGTTTCACCCTCTTCTCCGATGAACCGCACCACAAAGGTTTGGTTCACCTTCCACTATCGGTATTCCTTCGAGGCGGAATCCGGAGCCTTTCAACAACAATCCGAGGCACAACCCACAAAGGGATTGGGGGCTCCCGAACGGCTCGCAACAACAATTCGAGGCACAACCCACAATGGATTGGGGGCTCCCGAACGGCTTCAAGTGACCACACAAGGGTCCAACCACCACAAAGGCGTCTAGGGTCCAAGGACCCAAGAGTAACAAGTTCACACGCTTTCAACTTCCACGAATCCTCGTGGAGAGCACACGATGCACCAAATGCAAAAGGCAAGAGCACAAGTGCTCAAATCCTTCACTCTCAAATTCCAACAAAGCAACAAATGCTTATGGGGGAATAAGAGAGGAAGAACAAAGAGGAGAACCACAAAAGAACTCCAAGAACTAGATCCACTAGGTTCCCCTCACTTAGAGGAGATAATGATTGGTGGAAATGTAGATCTAGGTCTTCTCCTTCAATCCTCCAAAGATCAAAGAGTTTGGGTGGAGGGAATGGGAGATATCAAAGAAATGAGCTTGCAACAATGGAGGAGAGAGAAATCTGGGCGAGCTCAACTGGCTGGAGGAAGGTGGAGGGGTATTTATACCCCTCCAGAAAAAGAGCCGTTGCAGCCAGTTTTGCACCGGAGTTTCCGGTCCAGGTGACGGAAACTCCGGCCTGGGGCGGAAACTCCGGCCTACAGAGGCCGGAAACTCCGGCCCCCACCAGGGGGTGAACAACTAACAGACGAGAGAAACACAGGCAGAAACTCCGGCCCCCTGGGACCGGAAACTCCGGTCCGGGGCGGATACTCCGGCCCCTTGGGCCGGAAACTCCGGCCCCCACCAGGGGCTGAACAAGAACTGAGCTTCTTCGAGGAAAAACCTGAGTCGGAGACTCCGGTCCTGGGGACCGGAAACTCCGGCCTGAACAGCAGCAACAAAACAGCACAGCCTGAAATGCAATAACTTTCTCATATGAACTCCAAAACAGGTGAATCCAATTGCGTTGGAAAGGTAACGACAAGAGCATTGCTACAAAAATATTAAGGGTCACAAATATAGAGGAGATACCACTCATAGAAGGTGTGGACCTTATCTCGAGGAGGACCGGTAATATTTCCAACACCGAGAATGCAACAAGATTTTCATCCGGACTCCGTTTTCTATGATCTTGGGCTTGTTCCGAAGATAACCACAAGCACTACAAGACCATGCATATTAACATCATAGTCCATCATGTGAGGAGGAGAACACAAGAGGAGAGTTTGACCTCTCTACAAAAGACGAACCGGTAAAACCTCCAACATCAAAAACATCACAAGATATTCAAATGGAATCCGTTTTTGATGAACTAGAGCTTGGTATGGAGATGAACACAAGCTCTAAATTCTCTCATGGATAAAAGCCAAATAAGAACCAAGAAAGATGATATGCCAAGTATGCAAAGGTTTGAGCTCTCCACAAAGATGCGATCAAGTTACTCACTTGAAAACCCCTCTTGATAGTACGCCGTCTATCCTAAACCCGGTCTCCCACCTAACAACAACGAGACCGGTAAAATAGAGACCCTATCAAGATCATACCTTTGCCTTGCGCATTCCACTTGAGCTCGATGATGACGATCTTGAGTCTCTCAAGTGGACCACCTTTCTTGCTTGCACTTGCTAGCACATGCTTGATGAAGACATCTCTAAATACTTCCCCATACACCATTATGGGAGAGCCTCGCTAAGCTCCGTCTTCATGTATCCATTGCAAGCTTCAATCAAAAGATATCTTCCGAGAAAGATCATATTGAACTTGCACTTCAAAATCTTCTCTATCTTCACAAAGATGATGTCTTGAATCCTTCAAGACATGCTTGCAATATGCTCAACTCTACACATGACCATTCTTCATATAAACCCTTGAATAGAGCATTGATCATCATGTAATCTTCTAGAGTCCAACACATGAATTCCAATCTCTTCCTATGGACAAGATCTACAAGGATATCTCAATGCAAACATTAGTCCATAAGGATTGTCATTAATTACCAAAACCACGCATGGGGCAACACATGCACTTTCAGTAGTTGTTCGAGGGATCAGATTAGTCATACCATACTACTCGACTCGCTACATCAAATTCCGCATCTGCACGTCTAGTGCTAAAACCGTGAGCTAATTGCTAAGTATAGACTATGCTGATGTGGCGTGGAAAATTTATTCTATACAAACATTTCACTCGGCGTATCTGATATTTATATCACTAATGTTTCGTAGCCTGTACAGGGGACGTATACATGTTTATGCAGGTGGTGTAATGTGCCTTATATTGCCGAAAGAACTTTGCGTGTATCTACTCGTGTTCCGTTTCGAATTACTCTGCTTTCGTCAGGACAAATGTTTGACCAACAATTAGGCTCTTGTTCGCAATTCGTTTTCCAAAACTAGTCTTGAAACGTCGATATTTCAATGCAGGGCAACAAATGTTTCAGTTCCTTATAACCATTGGTTTCTCAGTTTTTGCAAATTTACGGTTTAGGAACCTCTTTTTCAAATACTCCCTCCGATCCATATTAGTGGGCATAGCTTTGTCTAAATTCATATGTATCTAGTTAAGTATTTAGACTAGATACATGTGTATCTAGACAAGGTTGTGCCCACTAATATGGATCGGAGGTAGTACTACAAATAAATACTATGGCACTGGAGATATTACGATTTGTAAATGGCTGTATTTGTCGATGCCAATTGCCAAACACCCAAAATATTAAGAAACTGCTGACCTTTTAAAAAACCACAACATCTTCAAAAACTCCAAAAATCGAGCTGCCAAACACACTCTTAATCTATTAGCATATATTTATATGTTTCGCAAAAAAAAATGCATAAATTTTATAGCTTTAAATTTGTATTCATTGTCGCAGAGGAGTACAAAAACATACCGTCGCCGAAGAAAAGAAAAACCGGATCCCTCGGAGAGGAAACAAAACTCGGATCGACTCAGCTCCAAACCAAAACATGCCGTCCCATGAACTCCCCGAGATGTAGGATCATCTGCCTCGTTCCAAAACCAAAACACTTATCCACGACTGACTTGACAGATTCCTGTCCCGTTTCCATCATACCTCGACCTTTCGCCATCCGCCATTCGTCCTCCTCGCGCAAATCAGGAGCTAGGTTTTGCACCCCTCGTCGGACGGTCGCTTCTCCCTCCCGTCGCCGCAGAGGTGCCGCCTAGGGGTACGCGCACTCTTCTGCTCGTGTTTTGTTTTTTGAGATTCTTCTGCTCGTGTTCTGCTGGATTATTTCCATGGTTAAATCTACGGAAAAGAGAGGAAGGCCAATAGATATTCTGATATTTCCCCAGCCGTTTTTTTATTTTGGCCTGGTGATTTCGCCCGACCTGCAAAGCTGGGAAAATGAAGAGGGGAATTTTGATCTGTACCGCTTCGGTAGCAGTCCGTGGTGACTTCGCGGTCGATGTCACAGACTCATAAATCTTGAAGCAAATCCATGGGTGAGAAAGTTCGACTGATTTCCCCAAAGTACACCGAATGGTGTTAATTGCGATGATACAGCCACTTTCAGATATTTTTTTGTGTTTAGAGGTGCATTTTTTCTATTGTAAACCTAGTTGCAGATTGAGATATGTTGCAATCCAAATAATAGAAGATGAGCGTAATGTGATATAAACGGCTAGAGGATAGCATAATTTGTTAAACTTTAATCTGATTAACCATGCAATTGCTCAATTTTTTCTAACTATTTTCCTCGAGTAGCTTAATTTTTTTAGATAATTGGTTTCTCTTATTCATGTATGATTTCCAGGATGGCTGCCTGTTAGTAATTTAGTATACCGAGTAATAGCATTTTTCTGTGCACTCATTTGCATCATTTTATTCTAACGAGTACATGCCAATCCACACACTTTTTGGATGCCCCCAGCCCCACTTCCTGCCAAACACTGCATGCCTGAAGATTAATTTTTCGAATGGAGGAGTCTTGTACCTGATAACCTGAAGAATCATAATGTTTGTTATACATGATTGTACTCTATGTAATATAAACAGCTCAGCGGTTCAAGGCACCCCCTTCATCTTGAAGGCTATAAATTCCCACATTAATATCAACCCCTATTAATAGGCGTCGAATTAAAATTCATGCCCATCTTGGATCAGAACTTGATTTATTTCTTATTTAATTTCTGCAATTTCTTCAAACCAACCAGACTTGCAGTTGATTCTGGGGCTCTTTTTCCTTGGGAAGAGTTAAGATCTGTACCTACATTTGGATTGTATGTTAGGACTGGCAAAAAGCCAGTGCTCGTGATCATCGTGGCAAGTTTTTGACTGCAGACTACAAAAATCCTGCAATGACATATTTCTTATAGAAAGACATACTCTGATTATATTTGTGTCGCAAGTTACACGTACGACTTGTACGTGGTCAGTTGAAATCCCACGACATATAAAACTTATCAGAGGGAGTATTTGAATGAACCACTCGATTTGATTTAGTGCGTTAACGTATCATTAGAACTTATTTAATCTATTATTCTATTTGCGCACCCTATTTTACCAATTTACCCACTTTGTATGATAGGAAACAGCTGGCTATCTCTTTTGCCATACTGATCGTTTTCAACAGATATGGCTACTGAAGAATATGACAGTAGCTATGATGACATTGACGAGTTAGCCATTTCCATGAAGACAGATTTAAAACGGTGCATGTCACAGGTTGAGGAAAATGGAAACAGGTGCTACCTGATATGCAAAATAGCGTATCGCATTCGCCAAACTGACTGTAATGCATATGAGCCGAGTGTTCTTTCAGTGGGCCCTTATCACCATTCAGAGTTACCGCTTCAAGCCATGGAAACGGAGAAGTGGATATGTCTGGACTATATTCTTAAATTAAACAGTGAAGTTAGTTTGCGTGAGTACCTGAGCTTGATTTCTGGACTGGAGAAAGAAGCAAGAGGCTACTACACTGAGGAGATAAACATGGATAGCAGAGAGTTCCTGCAGATGCTTCTGCTAGATAGCTGCTTTATTCTTGTGTACCTTGGTCGTATACACGCACAAGGAGCTGCCGTTGGTGGTGAACAGCTGAAGGAAAACATGGTGTACGAGAGGAAGAGGGAAGCAATGGACTCAGCACTGGACATTGAAATTGATCAATTTGGTGAAGAGACGGAGGATGACCATAAACAGGGGAACTATAGTGGTACTGTAGAATGGTATAATAGTTCTGCTGTCTATGACCTACTTTTGCTTGAGAACCAAATTCCATTCTTCATTGTCAAGGTAGTTTATCAGTTCTTCTCACGCAATGTAGCAACTACTTCATTACTGACCAACAGCATTTCTGAATTCATGGACGGCACTCTTAACAATTTCCCGAAAGTAATAACTGAGGCGAATAGGCCAGAAGATTTTTACCATCTGCTACACCTGTGTCATATGTACTTGAAACCTAGTCACAAGCTGGAGGAAGACCATCATCTATATGCTGTGAAGCCTCGCTATTTTCACTTTATATTAGACAGTATCAGCAAGATTTTCACTTTCAGACAGGAGCAGAACGTGTTCCATGAGCTAGATTGGCTAAACTCGGTGCAGCAGGTTAATCGGTGGCGTAGAGCAGTGGACTATCATGAAGCAGGAATGCGATTCAAGAGAAGAGAATCTGATGAAGACAATCCTCATTCTCTATTGGACATTAGATTCAGAAAAGGTCTCCTAGAAATACCATGTTTGCCAATCGACGACAAGTCTTCTTTGCTTTTCAGAAACCTTGTAGCTTTTGAGCAAACATGTCCTCAAGTTGGCGATGATATCACTGCATATTTTGTGTTCATGTCCCAGCTTACTAGTACGGCTGCTGATGTTGCTCTTCTTGCTCAGAAAGGGATAATAGTGCACCAGATGGAAAGCGATGAGGATGTCTCGACTCTCTTCACCAGGCTTTTTGAGTATGTGGCATTTGATTTTGATGGCGAACACTATCTGAAATCCCTGTGCTGTACCATGGAAGCACACTACCAAAGTCGTATCAATAGGTGGATGGCATGGTTGTGGCACAATCATTTCAGCAATCCGTGGGTAGGCTTTGCAGCGATAGCTTCTGCTTTCATAATTCTATGTAGTATTATGCAAACTGTTCTTGCTTTTTTGTCGTACATGGGATAAAGCAACAACTTCAATTTAAGAGCTATCAGATACAAGTCTAAATTAAGTTCTTGGATTCGTTGTCTCAAAGAGGCTCTACAATGTTCGTGCAAATATAGTTATGGAATTAGCTTGAATGGTACTGGGCCAGAGATATCCATTGGATGGTCCTGGGAGATGTCCATTGCAAATCCTCTATCTCACGATCCTTGATTGAACTGCTCTTAATTTGAACTGCTAGATTGTGTATTAAAGAAGTAACATGGGGCTGGTCGCCCAAACTGTGCTTAGTTTATCCTTCTTTTTTCATTTGATGACACAGCTTGCTCCAGGTTCCATTATCAAAATGGGTCTTCGTTGAGTCGGGTTTCACATCCAGCTGAGCTTCATCCAGGCAAGCGATGATAAGTGGCTGGGTGTGTGGGGAGATGTTGTGGCAAGAACAAACTTCATGCTTGGAGACCCTGCTTGAATATCTCGGAGAAGATGGTGGGTGTGGGATAGTGTTGACAGATCTGATTGGTCAGTTGTTCCAGCAAAGAGTTATTCGGGTGAAGTATGCCTACGATGTAGCATTGGCTCAGTTCTAGCTGCGGATAATGGCGTGGCCAAGCTCATTGCTGAGGGTGGACGGGCTAAGCTGACAGCTACATACACTACAGGAATACCACGAGACGCCGACGGCCTGAATCTACGCCGACGGCCAAATGTCGGGGCCGTCGGCGTAGAAGGCGAGCTAGTATAGCCACGAACACGGCCGTCGGCGTACCAAACCCCGTCGGAGTAGACAGACGGAGCCCGACGGCTGCTGTCGGCGTCACCAATGCCGTCGGCGTACAAGGGCCGTAGTGTTTACGCCGTGACGATACGTAGACGGGGGCTTTACGGCATTGATACGCCGACGGCCACCATCGGCGTATACTTTTTTCTTTTTTCAACTAATTATAAATAAATGTAGAATTATTTATTTCTCTATATAATATTTTAATGTACGTATAATTTATATATAAATTGGATGTATAATTTCCCTCCCAATTTCGGTATCCCACCACGCGCATAAAATAACGGCTCGAATCTTCCGAAACCCGACCCTACAACATAAATGTAAAAAAAAACATATGTAATATACACCTACAACATAAATATTAAATATATGGCTCAATTTATACGAACCTCGTGGTTCCGAAGCCACTCTTTTGGGAAAACCCTCGAACGTGCGTCCTTCGTCGTAGGGACTCCCACATCGGGCGAACGGGGGGGGGGGGGGGGGGGGAATCTTCGCAAGAGTTGGGGTATATGTGTGTTTTTCTTGTACCTAGGGACTACCCTAACCCAACCAAGCAAAAAAATCCACTGAGCTACCCCCTTTCGACTCCCGTACCGGCCGTAGCCGGAAAAGCTAAGGTTTTCTCCAGCGGGTCTAGGGATTCGCCGGAGAGGTGCCCCGGAGCGTCGTAATCCCACCAAAATCTAGGGGGTGCCATATCACATGTGTACAAGTGTGTTTTGGGTTGTATATGTCCAAGATCCTGCCCCGTGGTGTGACTGGCTTCACGAGCATCGATGTTTCCTTAGCGAGTTTTTGGGCATATAGCTGGAAACTCCCACATCGGGCGAACGGGGGGGGGGGGGGGGATCTTTGCAAGAGTTGGGGTATATGTGTATTTTTATTTCACCTAGGGACTACCCTAACCCAACCAAGCAAAAAAATCCACTGAGCTACCCCTTTCGACGCCCGTACCGGCCGTAGCCGGAAAGCTAGGGTTTTCTCCAACGGGTCTAGGGTTTCACAGAAGAGGTGCTCCGAAGCGTCGTAATACCACCAAAATCTAGGGGGTGCCATATCACATGTGTACAAGTGTGTTTTGGGTTGTAGATGTCCAAGATCCTGCCCCGTGGTGTGACCGGCTTCACGAGCATCGATGTTTCCTTACCGAATTTTTGGGCATATAGCTGGAAACTCCCACATCGGGCGAACGGGGGGGGGGGGGGGGGGGAATCTTTGCAAGAGTTGGGGTATATGTGTGTTTTTATTTCACCTAGGGACTACCCTAACCCAACCAAGCAAAAACATCCACTGAGCTACCCCCTTTCGACGCCCATACCGGCCGTAGCCGGAAAAGCTAGGGTTTTCTCCAACGGGTCTAGGGTTTCACCGGAGAGGTGCTTCGGAGCATCGTAATCCCAACAAAATCTAGGGGGTGCCATATCACATGTGTACAAGTGTGTTTTGGGTTGTAGATGTCCAAGATCCCGCCCCGTGGTGTGACCGGCTTCACGAGCATCACTGTTTCCTTAGCGAGTTTTTGGGCACATAGGTGGAAACTCCCACATCGGGCGAAAGGGGGGGGGGAATCTTTGCAAGAGTTGGGGTATATGTGTGTTTTTCTTTCACCTAGGGACTACCCTAACCCAACCAAGCAAAAAAATCCACTGAGCTACCCCTTTTCGACGCCCGTACCGGCCGAAGCCGGAAAAGCTAGGGTTTTCTCCAACGGGTCTAGGGTTTCACCGGAGAGGTGCTCCGGAGCGTCGTAATCCCACCAAAATCTAGGGGTTCCATATCACATGTGTACAAGTGTGTTTTGGGTTGTAGATGTCCAAGATCCTGCCCGTGGTGTGACCGGCTTCACGAGCATCGATGTTTCCTTAGCGAGTTTTTGGGCATATAGCTGGAAACTCCCACATCGAGCGAACGGGGGGGGGGGGGGATCTTTGCAAGAGTTGGGGTATATGTGTGTTTTTATTTAACCTAGGGACTACCCTAACCCAACCAAGAAAAAAATCCACTGAGCTACCCCCTTTCGACGCCCGTACTGGCCGTAGCCGGAAAAGCTAGGGTTTTCTCCAGCGGGTCTAGGGTTTCGCCGGAGAGGTGCTCCAGAGCGTCGTAATCCCACCAAAAGCTAGGGGGTTCCATATCACATGTTTACAAGTGTGTTTTAGGTTGCAGATGTCCAAGATCCGGCCCCATGGTGTGACCGGCTTCACGAGCATCACTGTTTCCTTAGCGAGTTTTTGGGCATATAGCTGGAAACTCCCATGCACATGGGGCGAACGGGGGAATCTTTGCAAGAGTTGGGGTATATGTGTGTTTTTCTTGAACCTAGGGACTGCCCTAACCCAACCAAGCAAAAAATCCACTGAGCTACCCCCTTTCGACGCCCGTAACGACCGTAGCCGGAAAAGCTAGGGTTTTCTCCAACGGGTCTAGGGTTTCGCCGGAGAGGTGCTCCAGAGCGTCGTAATCCCACCAAAAGCTAGGGGTGCCATACCATGTGTGTAAAAGTGTGTTTTGGGTTGTGGATGCCAAATATTCCACTCCGGGGTGTGACCTGCTTCACAGACATCCACTTCGGATGGAGAAATCTGCACAAGTGTGTTATCGCATGCACGCGAGTGAAGGTTTTGCATGCAAGTGAGGTGGTTACTGTTTCTCCCATCCTCCCACCACACCCAGCAACATGTGCTAGGGCCACATGCAAGTTTTATAGGGACCCCGAGGCATGAAAGAAGTAATAGTATAATAAAATGAATTAATAAAATAGATAATAGGAAAAATTAAAATAATTATTCAAAAGTTTTTGAGCGGCGTAAAGAGAGTATAGATGATTCAATACATACTATTAAAATAATATTAATGTTTTTTACATAATTGCTGTTGGCGTAGAGTTTGCCCTAATAACTACGCCGCCACCTGGTTGGGAGAGGCAAAGGAAAAAAAAACCCTCTCACGCTCTCACGCGCTCAGCCGTTCGATCCGCCTCCCCGCTCTCACGCCGCCGCCTCCTCCCCACCCGAGCTCGCTCCCTGCCCGGCCGCCGCCGCCCCGAGGTCACGCCCCGGCCGCCTCCACGCACTCCCCACGCCGGCCGCCTCCCGCCGCCCCGGCCGCTCCTCCCCGCCCCAGCCGCCTTCTCCCCATCCCGTCTCCACCCCGGCCTTCTCCTCCCTATCCCGACCGTCTCCTCCCCATCCCGGCGTCCTCCTCCACGTCCTCCCACCCCGGCCGCCTCCTGCACGTCCTCCCACACCGCTCGTGGCCGCGCCGCCTCCTCCACGCCCTCCCCCACGCCGGCCCCGTGTTGCCCGAGCTCCAGCCCCCGGCCGTGCTCCTGCCCCCTCCCGCCACCGCAGGTCCTGGACATGGTGAGCTCCTGCCCCCGGTTTTTATTAGGGTTAGTAATTTGGTTACTGATTTGATGATGCTGATTTGGTACTGATTTGGTACAGGAGATCGGGTAGGAGACGTCACGCCTCCCGCCGTTGTCTGGAGCCGCCGGTCGTCTCGCCAGCCGGTTGTTCGACTACTTCCTCTACGGCCGAGGGTGAGCTAAAACTCCGTCTCCTCCATCACATTTTTTTAGATTCCATTTCCACGTCAAGTCGCGTCACCTAGGTGTCACTTCCCGTCTGCAAGCGTTACGAAGATAAATATGCATTAGAGGTCGGCATATTTTGACCGTAACGCTTCGGCATTTATGGGACAATCGGCGGATCCGTAGTTGGTACGTTCTCCATGTTCTGCTCCGGTCTGAGTCAGGATTTCGGTAGTGCCTCCCCGTTGCTCTCCGGATGCACATCCTCTTGGCTTTTTGTCGAGAAGTGTATCGGGAGAGCAGCGGGGAGGTGCTGCTGAAATTCTGTCTCGGACCGGGGTAGAGCATGGAGAACGTACTCAATCTACGGATCCGGCGGCTGCTAGGACCCTCTTGACCTATTAGAGTTGTAGGTTGATGCATGCGTTTTGCCTGGTAGAAAATAAAAATATGATGCATTTAATTTCATGTTATTATTGTTTGGCTCACAGTAAAGCAGAGGATGGCTGATAATGGGTGGATGCATAGTGGCCGAACTAGTGCGGTTGACAGAACAGACGAGTGGGTATGGAAGACCAATTTGTTAGTGAAGGAGTTAGCGCGTGGTTCAAAGTCATGCATTCGTCCAAACTGCCCTTGCGCTCGTTGCAAGATGCATCAACGTCATGGAAAGGATGAAATGACTAAACACCTCTGGTCTCATGGGTATATGCTGAACTTCGTCACGACGGTCGACTTTGGTGAGTACGAACGCGACAGTGGTAGGGTGATGCGGCAGTGGATCAATGGCAATGGGATGATGGGCTTAGAAACTGGCTAGATGATCTTTGTGATGCCAACGTGCCAGATTCGCCACCTTCACAGGAGGAACCACCAGAACCGGAAGAACCGCCAGAACCGGAGGAACCGCGTGAACCAGAGGACCCGGAGCCAACCGCGAAGGCCTTCTTTGATATGATGGCCTCGGCTCAGAGGCCTCTGTACGAGGGTGCAAAAATTTCTCAGCTCGATGCCATCTCGCAAGCACTAGCCAAAAGCTCGAGTACGGCAACACCCGTTCATGCTTTGAAGCGCATCTGCAAACATATGGTAACATGTTGCCCGAAGGGCATTGTCTGCCTAAAAGCATGTACGAAACGAAGAAAATCCTGCGAGATCTCAGCATGGATTATGAAAAGATAGATTGTTGTCCAAAAGGATGCCTTTTGTTTTGGAAACAGTTTGCGGATGACAAGTACTGTAGCCTGTGTGGGGCCTCTAGGTATCATGAGGTAAACGGAGCCGATGGTCAGAAGACGCAGGCAAAAGTCGCCATTAAGATTCTTCGTTACCTCCCATTCATAAACAGAATCAAGCGGCTTTACATGAACAAAGAGTCTGCCACACAGATGAAGTGGCACAGGACGGGGAAGAGATACAAGGATGAGCACGGACGGGTAAAGATGGGACATCCATCTGATGGTACGGCATGGAAGAACTTTGATAGGAACCACCCCGATGAGGCAGCAGAGGCTCGAAACGTCAGAATCGCGATAGCAACCGATGGATTCAATCCATATGGTATGTCGACTGCCTCGTACAGCTGCTGGCCCGTGTTTGTTATTCCGCTCAATCTCCCTCCCGGAGCCCTAATGCAAAGGAAGACCATATTCCTATCGCTGATCATTCCAGGTCCTGAATACCCGGGGAAGAATTTAAGTGTCTACATGCAGCCGATTGTGGATGATCTGAACCACTCTTGGCACCACGGGACGTTGACATATGATCGTGCATCGAAGACAAACTTCTTGATGAAAGTTTGGTTCCACAATTCCATGCACGACATGCCCGGGTACGCCCTATTCTGCGGATGGTGTACAGCTGGTAAGTGGCCATGCCCAGTGTGCAGGAACCGACTTGAGTTCATGTGGCTAAGCGCGGGTAAGAAGTATTCCGCGTTTGACACACATCGAAAGTTCCTCAAAAGAGGGCATCGGTTTAGAGAAGACAAAAAGAACTTCAAGAAGGGCAGAGTTGAGCGTGAAGAAAAAGAGATACCAACTTTCGATGGTGCAGCTGTTGATGCCGAGCTAGTGCTCTCGCTGCTCTCGTGCCTGCTGGGGAAAAGGCCCACGATATGTGGGATATGGTGTGACGCACAACTGGACTCACGTGGCAGGCTTGACGCAACTCGAATATTACAAGGACCTCGAACTTCCCCATAGCATCGATGTGATGCACACCGAAAAGAATGTTGGAGAGTCCCTCTTTCACACAATCCTGAACATTCCTGAGAAGTCGAAGGATAATGTTAAGGCTAGAGTCGATGTTAAGAAGCTCTGTGATAGGAAGAGATTACACATGAAGCCTCCTGAAGGCCGTCGAAAAAACTGGTTCAAGCCGCATGCGACTTCTGCCTTAATAGTATGCAAAAGTCTGAGGCATTTTTGGCTCAAATTCGTCGTGATGTTCCCTGATGGCTATTGTTCGAATATAAGTAAGGGAGTCAATATAAAATCGGAAAAGTCACCGGGCTCAAGAGTCACGACTATCATATATGGATTGAGCGGCTGCTACCGGTGATGGTTCGAGGGTATCTCCCCGACCGTGTCTGGCGAGTGCTCGCGGAGTTGAGCCATTTCTTCCGCACGCTCTGTGCTAAGCAGATATGTCCCCTGATTATTCAGAAGCTGCATGATCTAGTGCCGGAGTTGCTATGCAACTTAGAGACGATATTTCCGCCAGGCTTCTTTACTCCGATGGCACATCTTGTTGTGCATCTCGCGAACGAGGCACTCTTGGGTGGACCGGTGCAGTTTCGTTGGCAGTTTTGTATTGAGAGAGAGTTTAAGTATATTCGAACCAAATGTGGAAACAAAAATAAGATTGAAGCATGCATAGCTGAGGCAACTATCCTCAGGAGATGACAGACGCCAGGCTAACGTACTATCCCGATGATGTTCCCACTATGCATAACCAGGCCTCTCGGTACAATGTCGACGAGCCCAAGCAAGACCCCAAGCTCCTCCTCTTCCAGTTTCCCGGTGGCAAGGCGGTGGCGCAAAAAGGTATACCTTGACCAATGAAGAGCTGGAGTGCATAATGCTCTATGTGCTTATGAACATGAAGGAAGTGGTCCGCGAGGGAGGAGAAGAGGGCAGTTTCCTTAGGTAAAATGGTGAACAAATTACTTTGCAACTACTAACTCGGTTTCGGTCTAATACGTATTTTCTCCTTTTAGCCAATTCAAGGATGAAATGTGGTCGGGAACATCAGAGGGACCCGATGAAGCCGAGCTGGACACTCTTTTGAAAGAGGGTGCCCCCGGAAAGAAAAAATTCACGGCTTGGTTCAGGGAAAAGGTAATTTCTAACCTGTCCCTTCTACCTTGCAATCGTGTCTTGTCCCTCCACTAATGCACAAAACAATTTGTACTTGTAGGGAGCTGATCCCAACGTTGTGATGTCAGATGAGTTGAGATGTGTCTCCCAAGGTTGTAACCGTAGAGTCGAGATGTATGAGAAGTATGATGTGAATGGGTACCGCTTCCATACAGAGTTTCACCAGAACAGTCGGCCTAATGCAAAGACTATAAATACCGGGGTCTTCACCAAAGGAGCCGGTGAATTTGATTACTACGGAAGGTTACAGAACGTATACGAGCTGACGTTCAATAACACGAACATAGAACTCAAGCTCGTTGTGTTCAAATGCCACTGGTTCGACCCTGTGGATGGACAAAAGTACCCCTTCCATTGGGTTAGTTGAAGTTAAGCCTTCAACCACCTACCATGGATCCGATGTCTTTGTTGTGGCTCACCAAGCCAGGCAAGTTTATTATTTGCCCTACCCATGCAAGAAAGAGGGACTCATTGGCTGGGAAGTCGTGTTCCATGTATCGCCACATGGTAAGCTACCCATGCCCTCCGAAGACGATTACAACAACATTGACCCTAAAACATACGAGGGGATTTTCTATCAAGAGGAACAAACCTTTGGGGACTTTGGCATACAAGGTCTTGAGGACCGCGAGGACAATGCACAAACAGGTGGTGACTTAGTGGTGGATGTAAAGGACATATATATGCTCAACAAGTTACATTGTGATGACGATGATGAGCCTCCACCGTGCGATGAGGTTCCAACTTACAACTCACGTGATAGTGATGTTGATAGTGATGATGAGAACCCAAGACTTAATTATGAGAGTGATGATTCGGGGTGAGGGTCTTTTATGTCCTTATGCGTAGTATTTACTTTTCAACATGCTTAGTCTTTCAACATGCTTCTTTTTAATTGCATTACATCTTTATTCTTATTTTCTACATTTTATTATGTCTTTATTATGCTTAATTAGTATTTATTTTTCAACATGCTAATTAATTGCATTACGTCTTTATGCTTCTTAATTGGATCATGTCTTTATGCTTAATTGTTTACCCTTTCTCAATGCAGGTGATTGACCAAGATGAGCCAAGGCAAGGAATCATCGGCCTCCTTGCTGAAGGTGATGCGCCAGAAGAAAGCTACTAAAAGTGGAAGAGAACCTATTCCGAACCCGCGTTACCTGTCTGACAGTGGTGAGAGAGGAGGTGCTGGACGAGGGGGAGGTGCCGATGCACTTCCTCCGAGGGGACGAGGTGCAGGACGAGGGCGAGGTGCAGGATGAGCACGAGGTGAGGGAGGACGAGGGCGAGGTGCAGGACGAGCACGAGGTGGGGGTGACATGTCTTCGGACATACCCTCCGCTTCTGGCGACGTGGCTTACGATGGGACGGAGTCTCGAGACGAGGGGACGGAGTCTCGAGACGAGGAGACGGGGGCCTCCGCGCCGCAGAAGAAGCCAAAGATTCATGGGGAATCCATGGTCCCTGATGAGTCAAAGGAACCTGCTACCGAGGAGGAGAAAATCCTCATTGTGCCTAATGAGGTTAAGTAAGTGACTATACTAATTTTGAACATGGTAATTTCATTGTGGTCAGGACGATTTGACATGTACTAATGTTTAATTATTGTGCAATAATTGGACATATCCTCTGGGAGCCCGTGCGCCTAACACCATGATTGGAGTTTTGATTAGGAAGTTTTGGCCGGGCGTGTACAGTACGGTCCCCAACGGCGAGAGGAAGTGTGACACCCCTCCCTGGCACATCTCGCCAGAGAGGCGGCCGCCCCGTGCGCCAGCCCAAGATATCTGGCCGCACGTCACGACAGTGCAACATAATGGAAATCATTACATAATCAGGCACAAGAAGTGCTACAAATGGTTTACAAGGCCATCAAGGCATGACAAAAATATCAACCAAACATGGCTCAAGACAGAGTTTAACTGGCAGCGGAAGACGACTAAGGCAACGGCTTGGAGCGGCCCCATTCCACAGGCATCTGGTTGGGCTACTGATCCTAGCACGCTCTAGCTTCATGTCCTTGCTAAGGTAGAAGATGAATCCTCACCAAAATCTAGCCATTTGAATAGCCAACATGAGTACAATGACGTACTCGCGAGAATATATAACCACTTGACACGAACAACCCAACAATCATGCAATAAGATATACATTGGAAATAAAATCCTACAACATGGCAAGTGTACTCTAGATACATGACATAAAAGTAGCATGGCATTGACAACCAAACATGTTATAAGCAAGCAACGGGGGTATCACCAGTACAGAGTCCAAGCCAGGTGGGGTTGTGTAACACCCCGAAAATTCAAACCTAATTTTAGTGGTGTTTTCCGACACCTGAAAAACTTTTTCCTCTTATCCTAAATATTTCTTCAAATCTTTGCGGATGATTTGACTTGGGAGTTGCTCTCTCAAAATTTCCCGGTGATCCACGAACCACTCCAACACCCGTGATAATTTTTGGTGCTTAGGTTTTCTCTCGAAAACCCTAGCTCTAATTACCGAAACTTTTAAACCCTTTCCTCCACCTACCAAAGGGAAGCCTATTTCCATAGCTGGATAAATTCTACTAAAAATACCAGAGGACTCCCATATCCATATAAAGACAATCCATGCAAAAACATTTCATACTCCAATGCAATATTTCCAAGTTGGGCGTTATTTTCCAAAATGCCATTTCTGATCCAGAGATATTTGAGTCAAGCTAGACACCCCCATAAATTCTGATAAATTCAGGGGATGAATATTTTTACATTCCCTACACTTCATCTTTTGGAGCCAAACCCATTTGAGCAACTTTTGACCTACTTCCTTTGTAAGGCCATTTTCATGCCTTTTTAAGATCTTCAAGCAAACCTATACCTAGACAAATCCTATGACCATGAGACTTGGTCACCTTGACCACATGGTCCATAGACACCCAAATCCAGAAGATCACCCCAAGGTGAAGTGTGATAAATCACTTTGCCTTGATTATGCCTATATGCCAATTTTTGGACATCTTGCCAAAACCCAATTTACCAATGACCATTTGAGCTCAAACTCCGTAGACACACTCCTAGTACCAAATAAACCCAGTGGTAAAAATTTGGTATCATTTGGACCAACTCTTTCTTGCAGAACATTCATCGAGCACCTTCGGTATCTTTGCTTTTCTAAAAATTCTATTTTACAAAGTTTGGGATCCCTGTGGGATTTTTATTTTGTTGTGTTCCTCTCACCGTTACAAACCCAGTGGTGGAAACCTTGTTCCATTTGGACCCCCCGAGTCATTGGGAACGCAACGATGTCGCCGTGTCACGCTCTGGACGTCCGGGACGCGCGCTTAGGCAAAACCTAGTTTCCGCTTACTATTTTGGTCGGTGCCTAATCCCTCTGCTGCAGTACACCTCGTGCCCCCCTGTGCAGCCAGCACGGAACCCTTATCCCCCCTCCCTTATCCACTCCACTGCAGCCAGAGACAACGGTGACCACGGCTCCTTCAAAGGCAGCACGGCCACCACCTTCTCCCCCCCCGCGGCCTGCTCTGGTTAGCCGAGCCTCCTCTCTCGCTCACCTCACTCCCCTCCACCCCCTGGTGCCCACCCAAGACGAAAAAGTGGTTGCCATCACCGCCTCCAACTGCTGCCGCCATGGCCAAGCTCGGGAGAGCTCGGACGGCCATCCTCCCATGGACCCCGGCGACCGCGGTCTGCCCCCCGGGCGCGGCGCTGCACCGCAACCTCGCCGCCGTCCACGGCTGGCTCCGTCAAGCCGCCCATCGCTGGCGGCCGTCGACCTCCGGCGCCTCCCCTTACGCTCCCGTGCGTACCCGCGAGGAGGAAGGGGTCGACCTTGTCCCCGTCCCCGCCCAGCTCCTCCTGGCCGCGGCCCCTGTCGCCGCTCCGTCCCCTCCGTCGGCCAGCCGGCCGGCGAGCCCAGCGGCCGGCGCTGGAGCCGCGCCCGCCCGTGCTGGTATCCCCGCGCGATGAAGGAGACGACTCTGTCGTCGATCCGTTCGTCGTTCCCGTTTTTCTCCTTCCGTTACCAACCGTTGTTTTTTTTTCTGGCCCAAGTGCAGCGGCAGCAGCCCAGCCCAGACGGCCCACCAGCGGCCTGCCCGCGCTGGCGCTGGCACGCGCGCGTGCGGCGCGCAGAGGCCCATCTGCGCGTGGCCGACGGCCCGTTTCGTTTTTTTCCCGCGGGCATTTTTTTTCTTTTCCCTGCTGGACCGATTTTCAAACGTCCAAAACTTTTAAACCGTAGCTCCGATTGGAGTGACTCAAATTTCTAAATCTTCGTCTCGACGAGCTCTTTCCGGTGGTACTGATTTCATCTTGTTCCAAAATATTTCTATGGGTTGCACTTTTGTACGTGCATTCCGGAGTCCACGGAACGGGGCTATCGCTGCCCTACGCCGCGGAATCACCCCGACCTTTCCAAACCCGGTGGATCCCCGTCTTCGAAGGCAAGCTAACCCCTTGCTATGAATAGCCCAGCAGTGTTTGTTTGCTTATTTACTATTGCCATGCCGAGTGTTTATATCTTCGTCTGTGTACCGTTATATTTATGCATGTCTGATTGTTGTTCTTGTTTAGTGTGAGACTGATAATATTGCTCCTGCCATGTTGCATATCATGTTGCATATTTACTTGTCGTACCTGATTGGTTATATTATGTATTGTTAATATTTATCAAACACACACCTTTCTTGAGACAATGGACTGGGGGAACCGCCGCCGTCTCACTAAAATATTAACGTCGATCTGTGATGGCGCTGGTCGGCGGGATTGCCGCCGTAGTCACCCGGTCGACGCAAACCAACTGTGTTATATTTTGTAGTTGATCTGTGAAGGCGCTTGCCAGCGGAATTGCTGCCACAGTCTTCCGGTTGACGGTTCTTTTTCCTTGTCGAACGAGAAGGCGCTTGCCAGCGGAATCGCTGCCACAGTCTTCCGGTTGACGTTTCTTTTTCCTTGCCGAACGAGAAGGCGCTTGCCAGTGGAATCGCTGCCACAGTCTTCCGGTTGACGTTTCTTTTTTCCTTGTCGAACGAGAAGGCGCTGGTCGGTGGAATCGCCGCCGTAGTCTTCCGGTTGACGTTTTGCTAAGTTTGGACACTGCTATTCTTGAATCATTGTGCTGCCAATGTTTTGTCGTTAGATGATATATTGTGATATTATGCTTGTTGTGCTGGACTAATCCTCGATTGTTTGGACTTGTTATAATGAAACTTGATTAAGTGAAACGCCCCTCCAAACAACGATAGGGTCAGTCCATGGTGCCACTAATCTGAACTTTGAAAGCAGAACCATCGTCGTCTCATGGAGGACCGTGACCTAGTAGGTTGTTGAGCCCCTTTTGTGCCATCCATTGGGCGCAGTCGTTCGGTTGTGCTGTCCGAGGGTAGTGGTCGACAGGCACGGGTTCAACTGTGATAGGGAGTCCGGAGCTAGGCATACTCGGTCGCGCCGGGGAATGTGCCGGACTTACTTGCCCGTTGTGCCACGCGCATAGGGTGGTGCAGGAAAGTGTCTTAGCAAGTGGACCGTCATGTGTGTATTTTGCTTAGTACGACTTTGGGCGTGAGAAACCTGGAGCGTCGGCTGAGTAGGGTGCATTCTGATAGGTGGTAAAGCAAACTCTCGAGAGACTCAACCTAGCAAGCTAGCCCCGTTCCTGGGATATGGAACAACAGTTCAGTGTCGATCACACTGTGTGTCTTTGTCGTGTCAGGAGGTTAAACTTAAGATTTGTTTGAAAGAATTAATGAACGACCTGATCTCACTAAATAAACAAATAAGATGATGCAGGGAATGTTGCATTGAGATGTTGATGATTACCCGAGATATAGGATGGCGGTGTGATCGTTGGGAGCCTAGAGTTAGGCCTGAGCCAACATCAACCGTGCATGCCCAGAGTGGAAAGATGAGGCCAGTGGGCCTAGCAGTGATCACAGGTGTTGTTGCATATTATTTGGTACCAACTGGTACACTCGTTTACTCGTCATAGGTAATCTCTTTGTATGATTGCCGGTGCACGATCCAACCCCACCTGTCTTGGACCCTGCACTGGTGATACCCCGTTGTTTGCTTATGCCATGCTTTGCTTGTGATGCCATGCTACCTTTATGTTATACTGTATATTTGTCTGTCTAGAGTACACACTTGCCATGTATTGTATTTTATTTCCAATGTATATCCTGTTACATGATTGTTGGATTGTTTGTAATGAGTGGCGATTCTTGCTGAGTGTATACAAATGTACTCACGGGCCTTGTGTTTGTGGCCAGGTTTTGGTGAGGATTCATCTTCTACCTTAGCAAGGAGATGGAGCAAGAGTGTGCTAGGATCAGTAGCCCAGCCAGATACCTGTGGAGTGGAGCCGCTCCAAGCCGTTGCCTTAGTCGTCTTCCGCTGCCAGTTAAACTCTGTCCTGAGCCATGCTTGGCTTGATATTCTGTCAGGCCTTGATGGCCTTGTAAACCTTTTGTAGTACTTCTTGTGCCTGATTGTGTAATGATTTCCATTATGTTGCACTGTCATGACGTGTGGCCAGATATCTTGGGCTGGCGCACGGGGCGACCTCCTCTCTGGCGAGATGTGCCAGGGAGGGGTGTCACAGACGTGGTATCAGAGCACCAGGCTGGCTGTAGACTACCCTAGCATGGAAAGCCCGCCTTACTTTTGCCCGACAGTGAGCCCGATGGATTTAACCCATCTCCGCCTAACCGGCATGGCTGGTGTCGGTCCACAGTAAGGTGCAGTAGGATGTGTCCCATTCCCTGAGAGAGGCTCGCCGGTTTCTTCCATGAGAAGGAGCCGACACAACCCAGTTTATATGAGACCCAGTCCTAGCTGCCGTTTATCCCCACCCTCGCCTGCTATCCTTAGCAACCAAACTCTCTTGCAGCAGGATCCCGCAAAGGAATCCCGCGTTCTCGTCTCATCCTACGCCCAGATCGAATCCCGCGTTCTTATCTCATCCTACACCCAGATCCAGAAATAATCCGATGGCGAACCCCAAGGTCATCCTGGAAACCACTGCCGAGGATCATGGCGGATTTCCACTGATTCTTTGGAAGGCCGTATGTGTTCTTCTTGGTAGGCCTGCTCGCCCTCGATATGTGGTGTTCGAGAACTCACTCTCGCCTGCCGGGAGTGAATTTCGAGCAGACGTGCATGTCGGCCCGTGTCCTTTTGGCACAAGTCAGCCTTACTTGATCCAAGGTAGGAGCATGCCCACTCTTAATCAAGCCATCCAAGTAGCAGCCTGGGAAGGTCTCGTCCGCCTGCGGTACTCGGAACCAGCAATGGCAAAAAGTCGAGCTTTCCACCTTCTCCCAGCCAGACCCCAGCATGGTGCGGATGCTATCCAAACTCCCATTGGAGAAGAAGTCGACCCCGCCATAATCACCCTGGCCACCTACGGAGCTGCGATGACAAGGCTCAGCCATTCTCTGATGGAGGAACTCATGACCACAAGGTGCAACCTTGGTCAAACCCGCCTGCAACTGTGTCGAGCAAGGAACCCATCTACCCTCGACCATGGGCAAGCTCAGGGCACAGGACTCCCGTTCCCAGATGATTTGCTGGAACGCGGTCTTGATGCATCTGTGACGCAAGCACTAGCCCGAGTTCAGCAACACCCCCAAGAGCGAGGTATAATCCTCGAAGGCGTGCCTCCAATTCCCCACCCCGCGAAAGATGGAGATGTGGACACCACTCTTCGTCTCGGTCATGCTCCACCGACTACCAGAGGCCGTCAAGCGGAGTAGAATCCATGTTTAGTTAGCCTGAGCGGCGCTTGTATGTGGTAGGTGAGAATCAGTGAGGCTGTTTGTTTTTCTTGTGTTGGCTTGTAGTGTAAAGTTTGTTGTATGCGTTCTGGTTGATGTCGAATCAGCCCGGAATAAAACTTGGTGTTCTGATCCTCTTGTTAACCACTTGGTTGACACATGATGGAATATCATGTATTTTCTTTTCTTCAGTTAAAGGTTTTTGAAGAAATGACATATCACTTAAAACAGGGACAGTATATGTGAACCCAGACGCATATGCCCACCTGTAAATTAACACAAACATTGAATGCCATTACTTTCTATTACGAAGGATATTTTTGTGTGTGTTGCACAAGCTTAACCATTAAGTGGAAAGTATTTAATGAGACACTGTAACCACGGTGCCCCGCTCACTTGATGTTAACTTGTGTGTAGGTTTGAAAAACCACCCACTTGGCGTTATACGTGGTTCCCCACCTGGGACGGATCATGTGCCACACGCAAGTAAAAAGTTTTGTCGAGTGTTTAGTAGATGTTGTGTGCATGATAACCGGTATGATTGAAATGATTATGCCATACCACTACAAATAATTTTGGAGAGAGCCCAATCCCACAGTGTCTGTGAGCCGATTATCGGTGGCACAGATATCTTCTTTTAAAAAGAAACCCTGTTATTTTTCAAAACCTGTGTATGCATGAAAATGAATATACAGCTTTTCTAAAATAAAACCGTAAACTTTGGTTTTCCCAAACTTGAGGTAATTTTGTTGCCAAGATAAATCCCTGTTTGTTGGTTGATAGTTTGGTTGTAGATCTTGTTTGATCTTGCCATGTTTGTGTCTGCTTGAGCAAAACTTTAGATTTAATTTTAATAAGCATGCTAGTAGATCCTATGTTGGTTGATTGTGTGAGCCCCTGCCATGCCATCCTTTAAATGCATTGAGTATGGTAGAAATATCATGCTTTTAAAATATATGATTTCATTAATAATCCTGTTGAGTGCAGATTCCTTGGGTTATCCAAAATGCTAGTATTTTTGTACAAAAAGTTTTAATTGGGGTATAAATGGATCGTTCAAGAATTATCTTGTATAACCTACTTAATCTCGAGGACGAGATTCTTTTAAGGGGGGAAGGTCTGTAACACCCCAAAAATTCAAACCTAATTTTAGTGGTGTTTTCCGACACCTGAAAAACTTTTTCCTCTTATCCTAAATATTTCTTCAAATCTTTGCGGATGATTTGACTTGGGAGTTGCTCTCTCAAAATTTCCCGGTGATCCACGAACCACTCGAACACCCGTGATAATTTTTGGTGCTTTGGTTTTCTCTCGAAAACCCTAGCTCTAATTACCGAACCTTTTAAACCCTTTCCTCCACCTACCAAAGGAAAGCCTATTCCCATAGCTGGATAAATTCTACTAAAAATACCAGAGGACTCCCATATCCATATAAAGACAATCCAAGCAAAAACATTGCATACTCCAATGCAATATTTCCAAGTTGGGTGTTATTTTCCAAAATGCCATTTCAGATCCAGAGATGTTTGAGTCAATCTAGACACCCCCATAAATTCTGATAAATTCAGGGGATGAATATTTTTACATTCCCTACACTTCATCTTTTGGAGCCAAACCCATTTGAGCAACTTTTGACCTACTTCCTTTGTAAGGCCATTTTCATGCCTTTTTAAGATCTTCAAGCAAACCTATACCTAGACAAATCCTATGACCATGAGACTTGGTCACCTTGACCACATGGTCCATAGACACCCAAATCCAGAAGATCACCCCAAGGTGAAGTGTGAGAAATCACTTTGCCTTGATTATGCCTATATGCCAATTTTTGGACATCTTGCCAAAACCCAATTTACCAATGACCCCAAGGTGAATGGTATTGTAAAGGGGAAAATTCTTGCTGCATGAAAGTTACAGCCAGACTTTCCCGGAAAAAGGAAAGAAGGTGAGGCTGAGACCGAAGTCAACCGACCACTTCTGCAAAATTCGCAGTGCCAACCTATTTGTCGTTGATTTCGAGATTTTTGACTTGGTACTTACTCCCTCCGTTCACTTTTAATCTACATTCTAGAAAATTTCAGACAAATTAGGCTGCATCTATTAGTACTACTTTTGCACATCCCACCATGCATAATAATTATGGTCTCACAAAAAACAAAGCACCTCATTGGTTAAACCGTTCTTAATTAATGCAATCCCTGCATGGGAAAAGCAAACCGGTGCATGCATAGGGTATGGACTCTCTCTCGTCTTAATTACTGAGGTGGGACCCACTCAGAATGTAGATTAATTCCGAACAAATTTTAGAGCTAGAATGTAGATTAAATCCGAACGGAGGGAGTAGTGAATAGCCAGAGCTCGTGGGGTTGCCTGAAGAACATTTGTCCTTCATTTTATGGCTAAGTTGAAATCTTTTCTTCACAGTATATGGCGCTGGAGCATTCTTAGTGTATCCATGTCATGGTAGCCTTATCTATACTACTATTAAAAGAGCAAACTTGTGTTGATACATTGAATCTGAGCCCTTCAATATTTGGTCAACGGTGCAGATCACTCCAATGTTTGACAACTCAACACAAATCCACTTTTGCCCGTTTTATCCTCCCACCAAATCACATAATACTGCTAATGACATCGTACCTCTTTGTTTTCGTAAATATTACAGAGATTGCCACCGTAAAAAATAAACGATTTGTTAATCTGAGGCAGACGTGCGCTGCGTTATGCGGCAGCTTCAACACCTATTTTCAAGTAGTCGTCAATTTTATTTGAAGTTCATACATTGTTTGAAAGATCTTCTCTAAACTTTTTAAGGCTCTCTTCAAAGTTTGTCATATTCAAACAGTATGAAGTTCTTCCAGCATTTCTGAAAGCTCGAATAAAGAACAGAGTAAAAAAGCAGTATTGTTTAGGATAGAATTGCACTGGAGCTGAAAATTAACCATTGTCGGTGCCAAACTATCTCAATTGCTTTCGTTCTATGATAATGACATGATAAAAAATGCAACAACTTTTAGTTATTCTGACATCGATTCAGAGTATCCCAAAATCAATTGTTGAGCTATTTGTGCTGCTATTGACTTGCACCAAGAAAATTCCACGTAGACCCTCGTACGATCTTTTGCTACTTGTAAATTGTCACCTGTAACTGTGAAGACGTGCGTTGCACGTACATGCCAACTATACTATTAAAAAATCAAACTTGATCGGATACATTAAATTTATGCCGTATGATTTCTAACCAACGGATCAGATCGCTCCAACAATGTTGAGCTAACTCAACACATCCAATCTAGCGAATCGGTACGAATCTGTTTCTTCTTTTCCCTTACGTAGCAGTACAAGGAACGAGCGAAACAACGCTCGATCGTCGTCGCCCGCCGCCCGCCGTCGGATCATCTGGCTGTTCCAGCCTGCATCACGTCGTCACGTCGCCATATCCCTGCCGGCGAGCCTCTCGCCATCCTCCCATCACCGTATTGTGCGCCACCGCGATTCGTGGGGGCCGCCCCTGAATTGAGGTCACCGCCGGATCATCTGGTTGTTCCCGCGGCCGATTCAATGAAGCCCGGCACCGCATCCGAATCAGTTTGCTCTGCCTGCAGGAGCCTAGGACTTTGGTGCGCCACCGGGAGATCCTTACGACGCTGCAAGGAACACCTCACGGTCGCGATTGTCCTCCATGGTGAGCAGTTGATCCACTCCCGACCGTCCCATACGCGGCTCCCCAGCCCCACCACGGGCGCACTTCCCAGTCCCTCAATCACAGGCGTGCCAACCCGACATCTCCCTCCACCCACCGTGTGCGCGCCACGGCGAACTTTGTCTCCGGTGGCTGCCAATGCGGTCGACACCGGCGCGACCTGCAATGATATTCGGCTGCTCCTCGACAGTATGGGCATACCTGCAACGATCTCCAGCTGCTCCTTGACATCATGGCCGTGCCCGTGCATGTATATGCCACTCCTGCACCTCAGCATTGAGGTTAGTCATGTGTTCGACGAAATGCTCGAGTCAATATTCTTCTTGGATGTCTATGGATGAGTACTATTAATTCTTCGATTTATTGTCTGCATACCATAGAAACTGATTACTGGTGATTATAGTGTTGTAAAAATTGTTCCTTCTTAGGGGATTAACGAAGGAGCTTTTAGGGAGGACCATGGTGAGGCTGCACTGCTGCGGTACTTGTTGTCAGATGGTAAGGCGCTGATTTGTTTTTACCTGTGCTGGTGTGAGTCCTGCTCTATGCACTAGCACTGGTTAAATCCGCACTAGCAAAGTAGTAGATATGCCTTTGGCAGTTTGAATTTTGAAAGAGATTGGACGGTTGTTTTAATCGGGGAAATACATCGGAAATTTCTCCACATATTTTCCAGTACTAAGCATTACAGCAAGGAGGAGTGACAGTACTGCATTATGGTAAGGAGTGTCGGTACTAAGCATTACGACAAGGATCACTTGCGGAGGCAGATACATCAGAGGTGGAACGAAGAATATATCATCTATGAGTGATGGGCACAAAGCTGATATGAGCTGGGCGGTAGGAGTAAGAGGCCGAGGTTCCCTTGGCCAGGTATGGTGCTATACCACAAGACATTTCTGCGTTCGGTTGATGACTTGATGTGCTCGCTCAATTCTTTCTCAAAATTTAATCTCGGTTTAAAGTTGAAGAAGCATGTGTAATCATAAAGTTTAACTTCATTTATGTTCTGTCTATGATGAATTGATGATCCAAATTGGTGGATTCGTAGGTATTAGAGAAATTTTGTTTTGGATTTGTTATGAGAGCGAAGTAATTTTGAAAGAGGAGCAGTTAGTTTTCTGTTATGTCTATGCCACAATTGCTGATTTGCACTTGTTTGTTATCTTATAGGGACAAACATGTTATCAGCTTCACGTGGTTTGTGGTGTGAACTAATTCGTATCTGGTCCCTACCACAGTGAAGACTCCATCATGAAGCGACTAACTGAATTTGTTATGAACCTTCCATGTAGCTCTTGAACTGCTTCTCTTCGAGCCTGATTTTTCAGCTTGCAGCGGTGGGTTCGTTGCCTCCATGGCTGAGGGCGAGCGCATGTGCATTTCCCTATTTTTCAAATTTCATATAACTTGAGTATATTTCAGCTAATCTGCTTTTTTCCTAACTGTAATGATGATTCGATGCATGTTCCACTGTATTTTTTAATTGAAAAGTTTTATAAGTTACTTGAAACAATTTCTATCTTTTTTTCAGGCACACAATTTCTCTCTTCTCCTTTTTTTTGAGGGACACAATTTCTCTCTTTTTTATTTTATTTGTCACCTGTAAACATTACTTTCCATTTTGCTCAAGAGTCATATGCTCAATGTACATGGTGGTGAGTTTGTACAATGAATTCGTATCAGGTAAAAGGTGGTTTTTGGGTGTGTATAGTGAAGTTGAATTTTGTTGTCTCTGATGGGGTTGTGGATTTTTTCTCCGAGATTAGCGTTGAAATAGGCTACTTGGTAAATATTTGTAGAGTAAAAGCTTGAAAATACATTGCTTCTTATTACTTGTACCAGGAGATTGCAGTTATTTCAGAACTATTTAAACTCCATCTCTTTTTACCATGAAAAAATTGCTTCATATACATTTAAAATTATTAAGTATCATGACTTAAGTAAACTGGAAAATCAATTTTCTTGGATCACTTTGACTTTGGAAACATAAAAATAGAAGTCAGCATTTTGGTGTTTCTATGTATTGTAAATATATTGTTTAATAGTGAAGGGCGTGTGTTGCACGTGCACTTGTAAATTGCCCATTTAATTATGAAAAACGTGCATTGCACGTACATACCAACTAGTAGGTTAAAAAAGGAAAAAAATGCATGTGCAGTTGAGTTCCCAGTTTCAGTTTGGTATGGGTGTTCATCGGGTATTGTTCATGTCAACATGTTTATTATTATACTAGAAAAATATGCGTGTCGTCCCAACAGAGTTTGATCCATCATCGTGAAGTATGTTATGAATGGTCGAAATACACAGAGTATTATTCTTTGAAAACGGCATAGCAGGCAGTCGCGTCGTCGTAGCATCCAGACATTCTGATCATTACAGTTGTCCACATCCACATGGATGAACCAAAACCAAAGGAGAAAAGACCGAAAGGACCATGGAATATAGGAATAGCACTCATGGAATACTCAAGACATTCTTCATCTTCCTTTATTTCAGAACGTGTTAAACACTCTGCACGCTCATAATATGGCTTTACATGACCCCGAGATGGAAGTTACTAATTGCTTGGTACTTTGCTCTGATCGATCTCTTAGCAAAGCCCGCCTTCATTGGCGCCGCCGCCCGCATACACCGCCTTCGAAGCACAAGGCGGTCCCGGACGGGGATGGAATATCGGCCCCACATTGATGAACCCCTTAGCTTCCATGAAGCCGCCATTTCGCCCTGATGAAGGAAGACGCGAAGTCAGTTTCAGAACAAAAGAAAAGGGAAACGGCGAACACCGTGTGCACAGGGCCGATCGAAGTATGGAACAGAGTGAAGGAAAGTAAGCGACTCCGTATGAACTAAACTGTACCTACCGTTGGTGCTGCTTTCGACGCCATGCCTGCCCGAACGGTTGTCCTTGGCCAGGAGGCCAGCGGCGACTTCTCTGCCGGAGGCAGAAAAGAGCACCAGAGCAGCAAAAACTAGAAACAGCACGGCCGAGAGGTGACCTGCTTTGCTCTTCATCGTTGCGATTGTGTATTTGTTTGCTGAAACCGCACGGGAGGAGTTGCTGATCTGCTTCCCGGTTAATATATACAGCACTGAGGAGCTTGCTCGGTAAGTGTCAACTAGCTTGAATGCTTGATGGACGCGGGTCGACCATCAAGTAAAGAAGCTAGAGGAGACACATGCGTGCACGTGCTCCGGCGGGCAAGCTAACCATGTGATGAACTTTCGTTCGTCTATTGCTAAGGTGTAGCGCGCATGAGCACGTCGTGTAGCATGTACTATGTCAGCATTGTCAATGAGAATCAAAATCTTCCCCTCTACTCGGGGCAATTAATGACAGGCCAGTAGCGAAAGGGGCGCACGTGGACAGCTCGCGCATGACTTCCGAAAACTAGCCTCAGAATTTTGAGAAATTTGCACATAACACATAATCAAAACAGTTATTGCGGTTAACCCCAATTTTTGGAGTAATATGTTGCAGCTAGCTCAAATAGATATCTTAACGCCTTAACAACGTATGTGACAAGTCAGGTTAGATTTTATACCGTATACCACAATTATATGACACTTCCAAATTTGGTGTACCATAATTATACGATCATCAAAATTTATGATAAACTATTTTCTTTGTGATCAAATAGATGGCTCTCATGCTACATAGACCTCTTTAGTTTGAAAGAACTGAAATTATATTTTCAACTTTCAAAAAAATCTGAAAATATGTTTGGCGGTAGTCAATGATGTACTTGCGTGCGTGTAAAATCTCAATCAAAATTCTTGGTATTCGGGGCTACACAAAATGATTTTTTTTTGACAAATTTAAAGTTTTTGAAATTGTACCATGTTCACTATACTCATATCCTCACTTATCTCATTTTTATCTATGCTACTTCATATTGAGACTTTGAACGACATATCATGAACTAGATACAAACATTTTTTAAACACTTGCCTGGTACATTTAATTATCCATCTATAGTACATATCCTTACACGTCTATAGTACATATCAGTCTAATTTTTAATTACCGTACAATTATGGTATACCTTTTTAAGCGTTGTATAGTTGTAGTATACGGTATAAAAATTTGGCCCACTTGTTAGGTACGTTGTTAAGAGCCCTAAGACTTCTATTTGGGCTACCTGCGACATATTAACCTAAAAGTTGGGGTTAGCCACAAAAACTATTTTGATTATGTGTTTTATGCAAATTTCTCACAAAAGTTTGGTGTTATGTGCAATTTTCTTCCAATTTCTTGTAGCTACTCCTTCGTTTCTAAATATAATATGTTTTTTAGTTTTTTTAGATTCTTACATATCTAAAAGTATTTTATTGTGTAGATTTACTCATATTCTCCGTATATGTCTATATTAGAATATCTAAAATATTTTATATTATGAGACGGTGGGAGTATGTGTCTTAGTAGTAGTAGTCTGTTTTTTTATCGGTTCAAACTTTTAGCTGAATCGACGGGTACATGCAATTGCAATATGATATTAAAAACCAAGAAGTAACGTACTTAAAAATTTGGCGAAGCATGGACAAGCCAAAAATAGGGATGCAAAAGTGGGATCCAAAAGCGCGTCTGTAATCTTTCAAATATACCTCAACAAATATGAACATCACCATGGAGATAATGTTCCATAATAGTTTTCATTTAGAAAGATGGATTCAGTTTATCTTAACACGCAAACCTTCGTGAATTATCACTAGAAAAAAGATTGGCTTTTACCGCGTTCAATGTTCGTGGTGGAAAAGGTATTTTTTTTCTGGATAAAATGGTTTTTACCATGTTAGGGGTATCATGGCAAAAGCTGCGTGGCTGAACATTCTACCAATCCGTGAGTAATTTGTTTGCACATCAACCACGGTTGAACCTGCTGTAGTAGTCCATGCAAAAAAAAAAAAAAAAAAAGAAGAACCTGCTGTAGTAGATGCGGATAACAACATATTGCAAACGCTGTTGAGATCACTGTCACACCACCATCTGTTTTGTCACATTTATAAATCGTAGTACATACCAGGCCCACTCAAGGCTTGTTCAAATTTAGTGCCTCTTTTTCACGTAAAACAAGCGATATAACCGGTTCTTGTCACGCAAAATCAGCTACTCCCTCCGTTCGAAAAAGGATGTCACAAAAATGGTCTATAAAAAGGATATCTATAGACCATTTTTGTGACATCCTTTTTCGAACGGAGGGAGTACATATATCGGAGAAGAAAAATTAGTCAATCCAGTGTACAATGGACATCTAAAACCAATCGGATTAAAGAATCAAAAAATGGAGGGGCACCGTAGCCTGCATGACACGGGGCGCTGGCGGTGCATTTTTTTTTACAAAATGCAGCGGTGCATGCAGCAGTTAGAGGCAGGGGCGGAGCACCATCAGCCCAGCAGGGGATCGCCGATCGTGACGCTGAGAAAATAAGGATTGAGGAGGAGGTTAGACGGTATTGAGCAGGGACGCCGAGCGCGGGACGGTTGAGAAGGAGGAATCGAGGGATGGTGGTCGCCATGGAAGCGGAATTGACGCGCCGTCTCATTCCTTCCGTCTGGGCATCTGGTCGAATTAGGGCGCAAAGGGCAGACAAAATGAGCTGGCATCATTGATGGGCTGGCTTGAAGTGGCGAGTAGCACTAGGTACAAAGTAATTTGCACTCTGGATGTGGGAATCGTGGCCCAGTTTTGACCGAGTCGATGGGACAGGTATTGAGGTTGACGAAGTTATCACATTTGTCTCGTTATTGATGGGAACGTCGTTTGTCACCTTTGTCACCTCTCGTTAAAGAAATATTCAGTCTAAATGAGAAATGTCAATATCAAATCTGATGTTTAAACTCTGGTGGGCTGAGTATTTTTTTTAGATAAAGAACATATATTAATATCGTGGAGATACCACGCCCAGGCTCTGCAACAACGCGCTGCCCTAGCGGCGACACGGATGTACACATCCCAGAATAAGAAAAAGAATTAAAAAAAGAAAAGTCCCGCTACAGTGATCTAGATCTATTCCTTGTAGCAGCAAACCTAACACCACCAAAAACAGTACCAGAAGTCCAGATTCTCCAAAAACGACGCCTCCAAGAAGGGAACAGTGCACAAACGCCGTCGTCGTCTTGATCATAGATCATGGGTTTTCACCCTGAAGAAAGTCCACACTCGCAAAAACAATGCCTTCAACAAGGCAATTGCCAGGCACAACCAATTAAGGCCAGACCTTGGGTTTTCACCCTGAAAGTCTAAACTCTGAACTTCTGCTGTGTTGTCGCCCCTTCTTGCCGTTGCCGCAGCTCCAAGTTATGAATCACCAAGCCAATCCCTCATCCCACCAGGACTCAAACCATCATTGCTAGTCATCAAAACTCGGTTTCCATGTCATTCTCCGACTTCACCATGTAACAAAAGACAAGCCCATGATGGCAACCAACTGCAGAGCTTCGCACGCTTCCTTTGAAACCAAACGGCCAGAAAAAAACATGGATACGCACGACCGAATCTCACCCGATCCGTCAGTCCTTGTATACGACAACCCTTGTAACAATCCTACCACATGCAGGTTTTTCAATAGCATATATGAGTTTAGATTAGATTAAGAGTAGATTAGCAAACGAGTAACATGAAAATTGTGCACTTCAAAACTAGGACCCAACGCCTCACCGAAAATTGTTCTTTTATAACAGTTCAGTTTTCGGTGATAGAAGCCTCAATATAGTGCACCTTTTTTTGTGAACCACAATATTGTACAAAACTGAAATATCCGTTGCACAAGCACTCAAGTAATTCATTATTGGAGTACTATGGTTTACAAAAACCACCGAGCTCCCAAATTAGGCCTAATACACGTCGTATAGAAGGATATTGGTGAGGCAAACACATTGCAAATAGATGCTCAAAATAGAGCACCAAAATATAGTGCAATATAGGACATGACAGAACATGCACTGCAAATCTCAAGGCAGTGCACTTCAACTTCTTGAAGAGAGTACACTGCACAACGGAAAGCAATGCATCACACCCAAAGGGAACATAACCTATGCACTCGAAACAGTAAAAAAAATCTTTGTCCAAACATATTAACACATAATTTAATTTTAATTTTGAATATCTCATCGAGACTTACAAACGGTGAAAATAGATCACTATTTGGGCTTTCATTTTAAAAATATTTATATTTTTGCTCGAATCTATGGAAAAAAATAAACCCACCAAGCACACCAAGAAGGAAACTCTCTCACATCGGGACACGTGTCACATGGGAGACGATCCAAAATCACCCGCACTAAAAAATGGCCTAAACTACTAAATCTGTTTTATGTCAAAGTTAGTGAGATTTTTTAAATTAAGAGCACCCGAACTACGTTGTAAAAAAAAAGGAAAGAAGGGGATCAAACGATCCTCTGGCCTCTGCGACCTAGCGAGTTGCGAGTGCTTCGCCATCGATGCGTCCCACAAAATCCCGAAAACCCTATTCCCCAAATCTGTAATTCCCCAGGGTCACAGCAAATCCTCCGCGGCGGCACTGCCCCCTCCGTCCAGCGCCCTCTGCAAGGTTTGTGTGGATTTCCCCCGCATTTCATTCATCACCAGTAGTCTAATATCTATATCCAATTCAGACTTCGTTCCAACATTCTATCATTTTAGTCCATGCCTCCGAGTAGCAGCGTAGAGAAAAAAAGAACACGCATAGAGTTTGATGTGGATCATATTATTTCTAATACGGCGCTCTAGGATACTATATTTGTCTATGATCATGTCAACCCGTCGGTCATGATTTTCCACCAGAGCGAGGAGACAAGATGATGGAAACTATAAAAACATGGTTTGACAGGTTTTATTGGCTAGATTATTGCGTGCATAGTTATTTCTCTTATTATTACCTCTTCATGCTTTCAGATCCACCCTCTTGAGTAAGATTCAATGCAGCTTAGCGAATCCAGCGTAAAACTAAATAGATTCATAAGGTGCACACGCACTTGCATACCTAAAATTGGCAGCAAATTCTTTGATGTACAAAATTTTTTTGGGGTAAATACAACATATTGAACGCCCGAATCATCCCGTGAACTCTGTGTTTCTAGCATATATATGTTTAGCTGGGCAGGGCGCGCCCACATAAGTACTGTGGTATCGTTGACTGAATAAAAGAAGTGCTGGGATTTTCATCTGCAAAAAAAAAAGTACACTAGTCCTTAAACCTAGCATGCGTACGCTTTTAAGGAAATAAAGAACTAATACAGTCTTGTAATTTTCTTGGTGGCCTTGGGGACGCCACTAGCTGCCCTTGCTCGTTTTTATAGGTGTTGTAAGATCTTTCCTTCTCCAAGCTCTTTCTTTTCATGGACGCGATGAGTCCTCAAGCTTAAGAAATAGGAGGGACCCTTTGTAAATTCAGGGATGGTATAGAAACAAGGATCGAAAAGCTGCTAGTGATCTTGGTGATAATGATCTTGGGAATTGTCAAATGATTGCCCCTGAAATACATAAGGATCTAGTGAAGGCTTGTGCACATGAGGCAAGGGATGCTATTATCTCTGAGCTAGGAGGGCATGTTTTCGCACTGCTTATTGATAATCAATAGAAGAGAAAATTGTGATTTAGAGCATTGTAGCTACATCGTCATCAACATTTAAGATTTATCTTATTATCGATTGTTAAATATTTAATATTGTTAGGTTGTTATAATTTTACACCCCCTTAAAAATAACTGGCTCTGCCAATTTCTCATATTAATATCTCAATAAATCAATGCATACACCACATAGTTTGGTAGGGTGTTTTAGGGGAAAAGACCTCCATTGCATTTTTACTAACTGATGCCCTTTCTCTCTTTTCCTTTAGATTATCATAACTAAAGTCCTTCTCTGTGCACCTGACCTATGTAGTCGAGCTTAGAAGCAGTCAAAGTAAGAAATGACCGAAGTGGTAGAAATTATGTCTGATACCGAGATAGAGGAACTGGGTAATTTAATGACGGTTGAACTCAGAAAATGCATTTCATCAGATGTTGTTTATGACAGTGGATCTGAGTTCTGCTTGATTCCAAGAATACATGAGCACATCCGTGCCATTGATAGATATTCTTATGAACCAATCATGTTGTCCATTGGCCCCTACCACAATGGATCTCCAGCACTTTCTTCTATGGAGAGAGAAAAGTGGAACTGCTTGGACTACATCCTTAGGTTAAACTGTGAGAAGGGTCTGAAAGATTATTTAACCATCATAAACAGACTAGAGAAACGAGCAAAGATATGCTATTCTGGAGATATTAAAATGAATAAAAGGAAGTTCTTGCAGACTCTCTTGCTTGATGGATGTTATGTGCTTGTTTCTCTAGGAGGATATAATGAGTTTATCAGTTCTGGACCCCAAAGAAGTACTTCTACTCAATCACATGAATTTCAGGAAGACTCGATTTCTGGACATCCAAAAGTAATGCCGAAAAATGAGACTCAAGATAGAGAAGAAAATTCAGTGCTTGAGATTGAGTTATGCTCGGAAATCAGTGTAAGTCAGACAGGGCAGTGTCAATTTCAGGACAACACCCAACACATTGGTCGGTGGTATGATATATTTGTTTCACTTGACCTACTCCTACTGGAGAACCAAATTCCATTTTTCGTAGTTGAAGGAATATATGAGGTAGTAATTTCAAATAAGATGGTATCAACTGCTTGTACAGCAAGTGTTGCTCAACATATAGAAAAGTCTGTTCCATTCTATCCAACAGCAATACGAGAGTCCAGTCGACCAAAAGATTTTGATCATTTGCTACACTTGTGCCATATGTACTTCAGACCCAGTTCTAAGCAGGACGAGCACCATGACCACACAGCGCAGAACTACATTCGTCACTTACTGGAGGCAGCTAATTTAGGTCTGTCGCAGGATGGTCATTGCCCAAACCGATGGCGCCGAGCAACACAGTACCATGAAGCTGGGATTGAATTTAGGAGGAGAACATATTGTGAGCGCAATCCTCATTCTCTCCTAGATATAAAACTTAGAGATGGCTTCCTAGAAATCCCGTTCTTGCCTGTAGATGAGAAAGTTGGTGTCCTTTTCAGGAACTTTATAGCACTGGAACAAACATGTCCGCGAGTCGGAAATGATGTCACTGCCTATATTATTTTCATGGCCAAGCTGATGAGCATGCCCGATGATGTAGCACTGCTGGCTCGAAAAGGGGTCATAGCCCACCATATGCGCACTGATAAAGAAGTATCACAACTCTTTACCAGGCTGACAAAAGGTGTAGTCTTCGATTTCTATGGAAACTATTACCTTAATCACCTGTGTTTAGCACTGGAGGCATATTATCAGAACCGTCTGCACAGGTGGGTTGCCTGGCTGAGGCACAACCATTTGAGCAATCCATGGCTGGTTGTTGCTGCGGTGGCTGGTGTTATTGTGCTTTTCTGCACCATCGCACAGACTGTCCTTACTGTCGAGTCTTATGTTAATCCTTAGTAAGCACCTGGTGGCAAATGGACTGGGGGATTCAGATTTAGTTTTCCACTTCAGCCTCAAAGAACATAAACTATCTGCACTCTCTACTCCATCTCTTTGTAGCATCTGTTATTTGAGTACCTGGAGATCGACCATTCTATACTTCTCCGGTATAGAGTTACAAATGCACTTGGACTACGACCTCATCAAGAACTGGCCATATTGGCGTGCCATCTATCATGCATGCCTGAGCTTGGTCAGTAACCGTGTTTTTTTGCAAATGGATGGCTGATCTGATTTTTTCCAGGGCATATTTATTATACTCTGTTGATATCATAGATGATGCTATTTTACTTTTATTATATTGATCATTGATCATAAATCTTCCTAGTCATATGGTCATGTAGTATGTTATAAGCAGCAATTTTCCTCCGCAGTATCTTTTGCAAGACTGAGGCTCACGTGATAGGTGGAGAGCTAATTTTTTTTCTGCTAAATTGTTGTGTGAATACTTTTGTTATTTTTTTCCCTGATTATAGAGGACTTTCTAATTTATTTTCACGTTGATTTAATATGAACTCCTGTTAGTATATTGTATATATGAGTAAAGCATGATTAGTGTTCTTTGCCGTTGTATGGAATGGAACGATTGAAGGTATCACGCTATGTTAAGATAAGATTTGCCTCTTCTGGAAAACTTGGACTTCGTTACTTTTTGAAAGAAATGGAAGTTCATCATAATTCATGTCGCCATATTTTTTTTCCTTTTTTCAGAAGAAACTGCTGAGTATTGCACTTATCCTCTTACAACCAATGTCGATCTTTGTTATTTGTGCCACAAGTTTCCCAATTCCTGCAGATTGTTTGATGCAAATTGTGGGACTATAGAATGGCAGTATGGCACACCTGTAGGCCTCATCCACGTTTCTCCAATTTCTATTTTTGAGGTATCCAGTTGATGCCTAACTAATCTTTATGTGTTTACTTGGAAATCTTATCCATTTGAATTTCAAATTACATGCTGCTATTAATTACTTTTCAAAGTCTCAAGATATGCTGCCGACCAATTATATTTGTATTGCACGCTATGGAATTTGAGTATCATATTTAGTTTATTGAAGTTTTAAACGCTGCCATCATATATTATTGTTTAGGTTTATTTTGTTTGGGCGAAGCAACTTCAGTCGTGCAGGATCATTGCAATTTGTGTTGCACGTCTCTCTGAAGATGTGCAAAATTTTAGCTTTTAGTTTCTTTCCAGCCTATCCAAGTTCTCACAGTTATGCGCATGTCCTGAACTTCTGAAGAATATGCCAAAAGAGCACAACCATTTTACCATTTCACAATCCTCTGTAGGGGAGAAGGGGCTTGGAAAGATTTTCCTATATACCTTTCTCCTGCGGATAATCATGGCGAACCTATGTAACATGATCTGAAGCAAAATTGTGTTCTCTACATGTATTGCCGATGCACATGTATTCTGACCGTGTCATTTTATAGAGGCATCATTTTCATTTTGAATCACACTACAAAATGTTTAACAATTGTAGATAAGCGTCTTTGGTCCATTGGATATATCGTGGTTAATCTTCTTCAGATAATGATATGCTGTGTTTATTAAAGTGCCATATATTCTGGAAAGTTTGGGGCCAGAAAAATGCCAGTTCTTTGGATGGCTACTTGTCCAGTAGCGAATTCCTGCAACCCATGTCCTTGAAGAAAAAAAAAATCCAAAACGACAAGCGGTGCCCTTTCGGCACAAATGCGCCTGCTGGACGAAGCTGGGATGTTTCAGTCCGGTGGCCTGACAGATTAACACTTACGGTTTGATCCTGTTGGCTTGAGCACTGCATCCAGGCAAAGTTTGAAGTCAGCATTCGGTCAGAGCTGCCGTGCTGCGTCGAACCCGTCGGAAGATTTGTAAGGAGAAAAATAGAAGAACTTTTCAGCACAATCGGCGCTAGGCGGATGACAAGTTATCTATCATCAGAGGCGAAGCTGATGGGCGAAGGCTGTTTCCGGCTGTAGCTTGAAAACGATAACTAAACTTTCCGGCTGTTTCGTTTCCGTAGTAAAAGAAAATGAAGAACAAAAAAATGGACCCAAAAGCGATATTTTATGGAAACAAAACGGAAATGACAAAAGAAACGATTTAACAAATTCCGACGGAAATGGAAACAAAACGAAAATTTCGAAAAGATAAATACGGAAAGTTTCCGTACACACACGCTGGATGCGACCATGCAAGGCCACAACCCATGTGCAACGATGCCTGGTTGTGTGGCTACTTAGGTCCATTAGACCATTAATACTAAACTCTAACTAATCTATGTGCTTGGTACTTCATGTTAAATTGTCGTTGGTTAAGATTATGAGCAATTGCTTATCTTGTTAGATACTTATTTATACTAGTCTTTTGGAGTATGTACCAACGTGTTATACCGCTATGGTGTTCCGACAAATATCCGTTTTCGTATCATATCCATCCCGTATCCGTTCCATATTTATTTCCGGGGATTTTGGATTCCAATTCAGTGCTAGTTTCCGATTTTAGCGAGACGAAAGAAACAAAAACGATAAGGACAAAAACGATAATGCATGTCCGTCCGATTTCGTTCCGTTTTCAACCATAGCTACCAGCTGGTAACTAGTTTTATTTCCGGCCCCTTCCATTTCGTCCTCCCCTTTTGCATTTTTAGTATCACTAGGAAACATGCCTGTGCGTTGCAACGGGAGAGAAATAAACTATGTCTCTAAGCGCATAAGTAAGAATGTAAGATCTCGTTGGTACAGTCACATGTTGCTAGCCACTTTGTTAAACACGCATATACTTAAAGCCCTTTATTGCATGGTAACAAATATGAGTTCAACCATCTTGTTGACACACGATATTGCCCATTGAGTAAACAGTGTAAAATTGTGAACATTCAGTTCAGTTAGTAAGTTCATTAAGCAAAGTTTCTGCTATCTAAAATGCACTTCAACAGCTCATGAATTAACTTTAGATAAGTTTGCAGCTCATAATCGGAACCGAAGACAAGTCATGACAATACACTACAGATGGACAAGCCCAACCATGGAAGCAACAGGCATATAAACTCCTACCATGAACCAGATCAATGGGACACGAATGAAGCTGCATACATGATGAGAAACTGTCAATTAATCCCTAGTGAATTCCAGGTCATCAAAATAGACTAATCAACCACTACAGACAACAATCAATCGGAGAGATGATGGATTAGTTCCCTGTATTTTCATATCATTTCTACCACTAAGAAGAATAGTAAAAAATCCAGTCTATTTCCGCTACTGGCCTGCACTGTACAAATGCTATATGGAGTACTACTGTGTACAAAGAATGAACAACCATCAGTCAATCTCAATCCTAAATTCCTATGCAATTGCTCCTCCCCAGATCCCCTGTGATCACACATAGGAGGAGAGGAGCTTCAGTATTCAACATAACTAAATAATCTGCTGTTTGTGCACTGATATGAACACAAGAAAATTAAACAAAATAACACTAAATGTACATACGATAAAAGAACTGTAATGTGAATACAGAAGATTCACAAATCCGAGAAAACCACTGGTGAAATATCAAAGAACGTAAGCTATAAAACTGAAGAGGAGTTACACATGGTCTGCTTACAACCGATTCACACATCAGATGCAGAAAATCATCCCTAGCTGAGAAGAGCAGTACTTACGTTGGAGTAAATCCTCGAGGAATTATGGCAAAGGCTTCTATCTCGGCCAGCTTTTGGTCCACCATGGCCACCTCTATCTTGCGCGACATCACCTCCCCATGGTTTTTTTTACATGATCTCTCTGAGCTTCGCAAATGATGCTTGATCAATTTTTTTGCATATGCATGTATAGCAGGATCTATTTAAGCCTCAGGGCCTGAACAGCAGATTTATGCATTTATGCTCATTTTCCATGGTCCGATTTATGCGTGCTCTCCAACCCAACCTGCACATCAAGCATACTTATGATTTGACAACCCAAAATCTACATTACAATAGATGTATTGGATCCCAACAAGCTTTCTCATAATCTCTGCCCATGATACGTTTCTGACTTGTATAGTTACTGCTTATGACGGCGATTCTTCAATATGAGGTTCCACTGCTCATGACTTTAATTTCGTCTAGACCAATCTCCTGATGTGTAGGTTCAGAAAATACTGCCTCAACATTATGACCAAATAGCAGTAAATATGAAAAATAATCAATCAACATGACTATATTTTTCGGACCTTTCTCATAGGCATTTGGTCGAACACCATCCCTGCATTGAACACCAACAGAGAAGGCTCGCTGTGAAGTTCGTGTCTAGCATTCCACTCACAAATGTAAACCATACCAGCTTGCAAAGGTGGAGTACAACACCATGGACGCGACACATATTTGTGGCCGCATGACGCGGAAGGTTGGAGGTAAGAGCAAGAGGATGGGAGAGGAGAGCAAGAGGCAAGATGCGTGCTGGCCTACCGATGAAGGTTAAAGTCGGAGAGGTGCTGCAAGCCGCCGGCCAACGCAGTCCGGCCTAGGGTTCGGTCTAGGAAGCGCCGCCGCACGTCGGAGGAATTACGGCCCTTCCCGTGCCGAGCTGAGGAGATCAGACGCGCTCCTTGCCGACAATACCGCCGCTTCTTCGTGCTGCACCTCGATGAGGTCTTCGCCGTGCACCGACCGTGGGATTTTGGAAGGAGTTGGTGGTTGGCTTGGGATGGTTTGGGACTGGGGAGAGAATGACGGACATACTCGGGTGGAAATTCTCCGTCACGCGGTTCATTTGGCACTAATTATGCGCGGAATTGACGATGGACGAAGCGAAACGTTTAGCGAGAGGATGTCGGACGAAAGCTGCCATACGTATAAAGGAACCAAACTTTTCTTTTAGATAATCTCTACTATATAATACGAGTAGTGTTTCTTCCGTCGTCCGTTCGTTCAGTGGTACGTCGTGAGGTCGCTCGTTCGTCTACGTTGCTTTACCCGCACTGCAAAGATGTCCGTTGTTAGTCGAGGTGGGATTAAGATCAGACGTGCAACTCCTGCGTTTTGCGCCCGATCGATGCTATTTCCCTATGGGCCTCGCAAAAAGCTCTAGCGCAAAAAGGCCCATCATATCCAGCAAACAATCGAAGCCTGGCGACTCGCGGGGCGGTGCCGCAGTTCCGACGCGACTTGCCTTCCTCACCCGATTCCGCCCCAGCCGCCGCCCTCGTCCCGCACGTCCGCTACTTCCCGGATGCTCTTCTTCTCTCCCATCTGATGCTACCTTCCAATTTTCATCACCTTGCCGCCCTGCAAACCAGACAGCGCACGTGGTGCCGCCTCGCTCCGCTCGCCTACAAGTCCCCTGCTCCGACTGGACTTGCTTGCCGGCAGAGCCGCGCGCCACTCAGCTCGCCATGCTCGTAAAGACAGCTCCACCTGCCAGCTTCGTGCCCTGCACCCGTATACAAAGAGCAGCAACAGATCGGTCTATGCTCGCACGCCACGTATAAACTTGGATGATACTACTGCTAATCAAGGCCTATAATTAGTGGATGCATAGTTGGGATGAGAGAGATTGAGAGAGGAGAAAGACAGATCAGGTTCTACTCAGCGGCGGATTGAGAGAGATTAAGAGAGATTGATGCATTGAGCCTTGCTACCAGCTCGTGTGTGAGAGACACGGAGCAGAGAGAAAATGATAGTTTTCAGAGTGGAAACACATCACCGAGTGTACGAGTGTACTACTATACTGATAGATTTGAGAGTGGAGACACATCAATGACTATAGTACTATACTGATGTAGTTTATATGATCTTACAAAACTGACAAGTTCAGTATCATAAAGTTCAAGTCTATGAATTAATACTATATTATTTATTTGGATTATTGTGTTTTATCGCTACTTTGTTGTATCGTTTGGAGAGGGGGTTGGTAGTTAAAAGACATGAACAAAATTCGTATGTAAATCAGATATACATAGTGATATTTGAAGAGTGCATTTGAATGTAAAGAGAAAAAGAGAGTGAAGTTTTTAGAAACTAAAATAAATTTTAGAGAGTTAAATTTGCATAGCCCGCTGGGCTTGCTCAAAATGAGGAGGGTGAGAAAAGGGCATTCGTGCACCGATTACTAATACGAGTAACGTTTCTTCCTCCAAAATTTCGTCAGTTTATTTGGTACGTCGCGTAAGTAATTTTCCGTTTTGTCCGAGAGGAATACGGATCGTATCCTATCCTGTCACCTACGTGAAAAAGCGGATCAGAGCTCGGTCGATCCAGCCCTGTCGTCCGCCTATGGTGTTGCACGGCCCATCAGCCCAACGAATTCGGATATACTCTAAAAAAAATCAGCTCTTCCGATGGTACGAAGCGCCGGCCGCGCGATCTGGAGCATACCACACGCAGCGATCAGTTCATATGCACGTGATGATGTCACTCACTCACTCATACCCGTCATCATCGAACATCATTGAACAACCAAATTGAGTTTTTGCTTTGCATATATCCGCATTGAACAATTCATACAACAGTGGCGTACTAAAAACAAAACTTATGTATTACTATCTATATATTTGTAGTGAAAATTGATTTACTTAACACGGTGCCATCCTTCCAAACATATACTTACAATATTAAAAGTATGATTATATTTCTAGGCGGCGGGCTAGAGACGACCTTAGGATGTGAAGAGCCGGATGGTGCGCATGGAGAGGCCTTCGAAAAACTGAGCCAGGCTGCAGCGGGAGCGAAGCCCGCTGATTCACCGAGTCATGGTGGCATTTGGTATAGTGCATCGGGGTCCCAAGTTGGACGAGCGGGTTGAAGGCCGTTGATACCCTAAGGCAACGCATCGCATGCTGATGGGTCGTGCCCAAGCTGGGCAACGTAGTTCGAGGGAGGGAGAGGGGGTGGAGTGGGAGGAGAGGCGGCTGCAACGAGCAAGAAGCAAGGTGGAGCCAACGATCAGATACCATAGATTGGAAAAGACGTGTGATGATGGAAGGTGGAGGGTGGGAAGGTGGCCTCCAAGTAGAAAGCGTCACGATATGCAAATTTTATCGGAGATTCGGTTCAATCAAAACGTGATTGTTGGATATTCGTGTAGCTTCCAAATAACTAATATTTAGTAAAACCAACCCGTAGCAACGCACGGGCACGTTTCCTGTCTATACCTAATAATAAAAGTATTAAGGTTTCTTTTGGTACGTCATTTTTTGTTCCGATTTTATCCTCCACCAAATCACATATTTACCCACCACTGCCACGCATAAGTTAAAAAACGGTTCGTTTTTTTTCCGTGTCATTATGTTTCCGGTGCGCTGCTCGACCGTAGAAGAAAAAAGAGAGAGAGGAGGGCACTGCCGCGTTCCTGGCGCGCGCCGCCGGCCGCCCTAACCACCGCCGGGAGCCGCGGGAAGGCCGGGCCAGCGGCAGGATTTGCGCGGAGGCGAGCTGGACACCGTCGTCTTCCACGACGCCTCGGAGCACGAAGCTAACCTCGACGGCGACGGCGGGCATGGAGAAGAGCGCGACGGCGGGCATGGAGAAGAGCGCGACGGCGGGCATGGACTATGGAGACGACGCCCGCGGCGCTGACCTCCGAGGTCGAGCTGCCAATTAAAGCGTGCCAGGGCCGCCGCCGCTCTAGCTCGCCAGGGCCAGGAACGCGGCCGGGGCCAGCGCGGTGGACGGCGAGGTCAGGGTCCGGTCAGGCGCGGGCGGCTCTGGCGTGGACGGCTATGGCGCGGGCGCTGGCGAGCTTTGACGGCTCTGGCGCGGGCAGGCCTGGACGTCCATGGCGCGTGCGCTGGCGAGGTGGTGCCGTGGTGGTGCCTCCTGCGTGAGGTCGTCGACGCGCGAGCCGGCGAGTTGGGGTCGCGACGGGCGCGAGCTGGCCGACGGAGATGAAGCACAAAGTGCAGCGGTGTTGCTCGGCCACGAGCTTGGGACGCGAAGAAGACGCCGCAAACATCCCTGGCCGCCGGCGCTCCTGCCTCCCGGCCACGCCGACCCGGCGACCGGCGCGCGGCGCCGCCATCGGGACGGCCGGAGCCTGCTAGGGCAAAATTTGGGCGATACCAATGTTCTCTCCCGTTGCAACGCACGGGCACGTGCCCGTGCGTTGCAACGGGTTTAAAGTAAATCAAACATTTTATTTTTGAAGAAATCTTCGATTTTGTTCTATCATTGTTGTAGAACTGTCTTGTACTGCACGTGCAATCCTCTCAAAAGGAAAAAAAGTCAGCACTTACTACCCAATCTTTGTTTGCAACATGGTTATCCAGGAGTAGGAAGCATCGAACAACATGCAGAAACTTATGAATTTACAACGAACAATTTCTTCTTTTTGTTTTTGCTAGATTACATTTTCCCTTATTTTAGCAGTGAAGCTTACACAAATCTATGAAACATGTACCACGGAAAAATAAAATTTAAAGGCACATGGATGCCTATATTCTTACATAAGGTACTAATGCTGCTAAGTGCTGAACACACTTAGACTTCTCTACATTAGTCTTTCAACTAACAAAGGAAAATAGTACTTCATAAGCTTTTCTGAATTTCTAAACCTGGTCACAACCATTTTAAATAGAGAATAAAGTTCCATGGAACATTGATTTTGATGTCTCGGAATTATAGCATAAAGTTCAAAAGCACTACAGTACTTAAGGTTACGGAGATACCAGCTCATCAGCATACTAAATCATCTGGCAACATAAGCAGTCACAGAATGTCAGAACTTGAGTAAATATCGACGAATCACTCAAAAGTTTAAATCATTCTGACTTAAACTGGTATAATTAATAAATGTTCATGATGTTCACATAATTACTGTAAAAAAAAATGATGTTCACATAATTATATTTCTTTACTAAATCCACAATGTATTTCACAGAAATATTCAGCATTCCGGTGGGACTCCAGGCTTGGAAAGCTATATATAAATGTAACCTTTATGAGACATCCCGTCAATGGTCCAAATTAGGGGAGTAAAATCGAGCGCCAATGCTTTTACAGTAACCAACTCTGAGCACCAATCGGTAATCCCCTCCGAAGTTGTTAATTCTCTGAATGCTGAAATTGCAATTCTCCGTACTGCTGCTACCAAGTACCGATTTCTAGCTCCACGGAGACCCCAATCGATCGAATGGCTAAAACCAATGGCAAAGGGAATAAAGTGCTCGAACATATCAAAAGCAGGCGAGTGAATCCTCACGGTCGAGGGGAAAGACGGTTAGGCGCTTCGGGCGGCCGGCGGCAAAGCAGGCCCCGGCGCTCATAGAGAGCAGGAGGTCGCGGCTGGCGCTGGCCTCCATCGCGGAGGACGCACGGCGCCAAAGCCGCTGCTCCTTGCGCTCGATCGTGTAGGGTCCGTCCCTCCGGATCTCGCCGTCGTCGGGGGCCAGCGCGGAGTAGATGCGGGGGGAGCAGTCGGAGACCGCGACGAGGAGCTTCCCGGCGTGGGAGGCTCTGCAGCAGCCACGGCGAGGGGTCGCCGCCCTTCCGGAGCAGGCCGCGCCGGCGCCGGTTCCAGACCTCGTCGCGCTCGATGTCGGGCGACCACGAGTTCTTGTTCCGCAGGCCCATCAGCTCCGCCGCGCCTCGCACATCACCGCCTGCCCCTGGTAGGCCGCCCCACTGCAGCCCTCATGCAGGACGCACATCCAGGCCGGCCACGGACGACGCCGAAACCCTAGCGCGCTGCTGCCCGCTGCCCCCAAAGTTTATTGCTAAACTAGTTGTGCCGAACTTATTGTAATTTTGATGCAGAAAATATCCACAAAAGTACATAAAATTGATTACCTAAAACAAAAACTGCTTGGAAAAGTAGGATTATTGTACCGCCAAATGTCATTCTCGTCAATATAGATGACTCGCTAAAAGTCACTTCTTAAAAGATTTACACCCTTTGTTCTGATTTAGCCTACATCATAGAAAAATTCAGACAAATTAGCCCCTCAAAAAAAAAAATATGAGTACTATTTTTCACACCCCACCATGCATCATAATTATGATCTAACAAAAAAAGCTTAATTAATGTAATCCATGCAAATTGCACACAAAACTACCGATTGGTTCTTTAGCGCTGTGAGGAACGTGCGTGGTATGGTGCGTGGCCCCTCTCTCGACTTAATCATCAGGCGATGCCCACGCAAGATGTAGATTAATTACGAACAATATATAGAGTTGTAATGTAGACTAAAAGCGACCGGAGGGAGTACATAACAGAACTGAAGCTTCTTTTAGGGCATATACAACAGCGTCCAGTCAGCTGTCTGTAATAGAGTCCACCTAGGAAATCAGATTAGGTGGGGGAGGGAGAACACGAAAAAACGGAACAGTCTGTCGGTAGAAATACAGACGATATGTTAGCGTGAAAATAGTTGTGCGGCGATATGGCGCCCGGGCTCCAGGGAGCCCGGTTTTTGAATTTTAAATATAATTAAATTTAAAGTTTTCAAAAAAATTCAAAAAAAAAATTCATGATGTAGACAAACCTATGCACTACGATTGGTACAAACTCTTTATGTGAAATACAATGTCTAGCCTCAGCAAAAAAGACAAAAATACAGATTTGGGAGTGATCAGATCCAACTTTTTTTTAATCTAATTTGTTTTCGATTTGTCTTTTTTGCTGAGCCAAAAATACAATGTATTTCAGACTGCCATTTTCCAGGATCATAGAGCATGTGGTTGGCTACATCTAGATATTTCTTTTCGAAATTTTTGAAACGTTTTTGAAAGTTTCAAAAACAGGCTCCCTGTAGGACGAGCTCCATTAGGCTTATTCGGTTAGCGACGCGTTGTTTCCCGTTGTATCAAGACGGCCGTCTGGCTAATTTTTTTTTAATAATACATTTTTTTTAATCAAATTCGAAAAATATTACGCAAATCCACAAAATGGCAAAAATAATACGGCCTCGGCCTGGGCTAAGCCGAAAGGGCCCTGTCGGCCTGGGCTGGGCCGATAAGCCCTTATCGGCCTTGGCTAAGCCGACCAGGTGGGAGGGTGGGCCAGGCCTGCGGCCGACAGCCTGCGTGGCCACGAGTCGGCCACGTCGAAGCCGACAGGCCTTTCGGCTTAGGCGAGAACGATTAGTCCCAGGACAAATTGCCACGGGCTTTCTTCTTCCTCCTCGCGTCTCTCTCTCTCCTGTTCTTCTCCAAAACGAAAAGCTCCGGTGATTTTTTTCCTCCCAGCATGATTTGTCCAACCAGCCATCAAATCTATAGCCTAGAGATGTTAGAGAGTTAAGGCAGCTCGGATCTACAAATGGGTTAGGTTTTGGTGTGATTTCGTGGTGTTTGGTTGGAGCAATGGTGGAGTTTGGGTGGAGGTTCGTGGGCTGAGCAAGGAGTGGTGGTGGTGCTGCGGTGGTGGTGGTGGTGGTGGCTGCTCCGGCCGTGGTGGTGGTGGTGGCGGTGGTACTCCGTTGAATCGGCACGCTTCAAGGGTATGATTTTTTTGGCTAATTAGGGTTTACACTAATTACGCATGCATTATTGTTAAATATATAGTTGTTCCGGTAATAATAATTAAGTATATAGTTGTTCCGGTTATAACAGTAATTTGGTGTCACATTTTTAGGTTGTCGAGATGAGTAATTTAGTGAAATGTTTGTTTTACTACGGTCCTGCCACAGTTGTAGTAAATGAGTTGGGAGCTGATTTGGGTCAGTTTCGATGGTCAGAGTTGGAACTGAGCGACCCACAAACATGGTCAATAAGTCAGCTGAAAGATTGGTTGGCAGCATGTTTAGGGCTTAATCCTGAAACAGACACCGTCGGTGTGCATGCGTATCCGAAATGGTATGGATGAATCTGAAGCCGGAGGTCCGACAATACAATGTTTTCTGTGCAGTGATTTTGGTCACAGGGCCACTGCTTGTACAAAATTCCCATCTACGGATGCTGCTTGGGCATCTAGAGCAGCTGCTCCACGTGGGCGAGGCAGCCGAGGACCAAGAGGAAGAGGAAGAAACTATGATATGTTGAGTGTGGATCAGTGTTTTAAATTTGGACTATGTTTTTATCTGTAATAAGTGTGGATCAATGTTTTAAATTTGGACTATGTTTTATCTGTAATAAGTGTGGATAAATGTTTTAAATTTATACTTTCCTTTCATCTGTATTTAGTCTGCATCAATGTTTTAAATTTAGACTTTTCTTTTATCTGCGCTAAGTTCATAATTTGTATTGCAGAAATGGAACAAGTATACTTGATCAGTCCGGATGTGGATCAGAACCATCGCGCCAAGATATTATAGGAACGTAGACTCGAGCCTCTAGTGACTCGCGGACCGAGGGAAAATTGGATGATACACCCTGCTTGGGTGGAGAGGTACGTGATTTAATGTACTTGTCCGTGTCATATATTATCTGTATTAATTTACTTGTCTGTTTCATGTTTATATTTGTTTTCTGAAGGTTGAAGTGGGCTGGGCTTTTACCTTTCGCGCGTCTAGTTGAGGCCACTCGTGACTCTCCACGCATGCTGATAGACCACTGTCTTCTCACATGCTTAGTGGACAGATGGAGGCCCGAGACCCACACGTTTCACTTTCGATGGGGTGAGATGGCTCCTACTCTCCAGGATGTATCTTACTTGCTCGGACTGCTGTTGGCGGGTCAGCCCATAGGGCCGTTGCCGGCCCCAGAAAATTAGGAGCACGAGATGTCACTTCGTTTTCAGGGTATAAACCCCCATGCTGGTGTTTATGTCAGAGCATCACGGACCAAAGCTTGAATGGTTGCTGGATTTTCAGGTTTGTTCTATTTTCGCACATGTTTTATTTACAGAATTGCTTCCAGCTTATCGTCTAATACAATTTCTTTTTTAATGTACAGATACAGAAGTTTCCTGGATTTCCTGACATGCCGCTGAATGCTACACAAATCACTAGAAGCCTGGAAGCATATATCTTGTGGCTACTCGGGAAGGTGATGTTTACCGAGAACCATGTCACCACTATCTGCGCGAGGCACATCCCTATTGCTTTCGAGATTGCGAGTGCTACAGAGCAAGCTCATATCACACAGAGGAGTTGGGGATCAGCTGTATTAGCGGCTACTTACCGAGCCATGTGCAATGGGTGCCAGCTACTGTCGAGTTCAGCATCCATACTTGGATGTCCTTTGTTGTTGCAGCTTTGGTCATGGGAGAGGTTCTCAATTGGACGACCAGACGTGCGTGCTGGCGAGGCTTACCCAGTGGGTGCGTTTTTTGATGCTGATCACATAGACATGCCTACTTTTGGTTTTCTCTGGACACGTCGTCAGGTATGTGTAATCTAGATATTTATCACAATTGTTACAATTTTATTCGACTTGGGCTAACTTTTGTCTCGTGCAGAGACGCTTTGCTCATTCTAACGTGAAGAACTGCTACGAGGCATTCACCGAGCAGTTCGACTTTCTGAGAGAGGATGCGGTAATATGGGAGCCGTACACAAATGAACAAAAGGAGGCTAAATACCCGGGTGGTATCTCTGACCTCTGCACGAGAGATCGCGCATACTGGATGACAAAATCAAAGATTATCTTTGATATCTGCGTGGAGGAGATGGCCCAGCTGCGGGTTATGAGGCAATTTTGTCTACGACAGCTGGCACTTCCTCTGTCCACAGAGGAACACGTCCCACCCATCATCCACATGTGTGTTTAATTACGCAATGTTTATTTATCGAAAACTCGATACATGTATGAATTACTAAATTGTCTAACACTGAGTACAACTGCAGGCTCACAAGAAAGGGAAGTAATAGAAACGCGCTATCGTGGATGCGGAGGGTTGGCGCCTACGTTGCAGAGTGGGACACTGCGACGACTCGAGTCTGGCAGGAGAATCTCGGGTTTGATATTGAACTATTCAATTCCTATTTGCAAATTTACATGCTCTCGACCCGGTTACGCATTACGTATCACGAGCACCCTGAGCTTACACAGACTCCCACTACGTGGGATATGTATCCGAGCCGGTCTACTGCAGTCTCCAGACAGTACGCGGTAAGAGAGTAGTTCATTCTTACAAATATCCCTAAAATTATGTACTACTTACTGATAACCATGCAAATTACAGGCTGAATTGACATACCAGCTACAGACGGATGTGTCCGCTTACGGCCGTTCCCTATCGTCTGGCCCTCTATTGGACCGCCCGCATCATCAGTCCTGGGTGCAGCGCTTAGAGGAGAGGTTGCGACGTATCTACCAGGCTATCACGTGCACACGTACGTCGCACGTCGATCACCGCCAAGCACCACAACGCCCACCGCGTCATCCCCCGCAACAGGAGCAGCCACAGCCGCAGGTCACGCCCCAGGATCGACACAGCCCGCGACCTCGTATGACGTCGCACCCGTCGCCCAGGGCACCCTCTCCTGACCAGGCTGGAGGCTCGTCTTGGCATCAGCAGTTCAGTCCCACGACGGGCTACCAGCTTCGACCACCTCCCCAGACAGAGGGTAAGTACCTTGTAAATTTTTATTCACCACGCTTAATGCTACGTACTTGTTTCTTACAGTTTTATTGCATCCAGGAGCCTACGGATATCGTCCGTCTATGTTCACTCAGCATTCGTCTGGATCCGCATGGGAGAGTGAGCAGGACAGTGGGAGCATCCCTGAAACTCACACACAGCTGGACTACTGGATGGGTATGTACAACACTCCTCCACCACAGCCCACACAGGAGACACAACAGGACCACGACGAGTCCCTGGTTCCTGGACGTGACGTTTGGCCACCGCACAGGTTGGGATGGACGACGCCTAACGCACCACCTCCGCGTCGTGGCAGACATCGTGGCTGACACTTCACTGTATTCGTTCAGACTTGTCTATCTATCTATGTACCAGACTTATTTATATCTATGTTGGGACTTGTCTATCTATTTATGTACCAGACTTAGTTATATCTATGTACCAGACTTATTTATATCTATGTTGGGACTATCTATGTACTAGACTTATTTCTTAGTTGCTACTACTCTGTTTCGATTAGTGGTGATGATGGCTGACTATTTTTCGCATTGATATTAAACAAACCTTGCAAATTACATTGACAACAAAAATTTAAGATACAATATGCAAATCAAGATACATCGGTACTACCAACACTACACAAAGTCATCTACCGTCGTCAGCCGGTGCAGCACCCTTTTCCTCCCGCTCTTTTTTCTCCCGCCCTTTTTTCCCGCCCTTTTCCTCCCGCCCTTTTTTCCCGCCCTTTTTTCCCGCCCTTTTCCTCCCGCTCTTTTTTCTCCCGCCCTTTTTTCCCGCCCTTTTCCTCCCGCCCTTTTTTCCCGCCCTTTTCCTCCCGCCCTTTTTTCCCGCGCTGGCCTATCTCCCGCCAAATCTTCTCATCACGGCCTATAAAAACCACTGCGCACTAAGGTTGGTAAGCATTGTAGTCTACCCACTCGAACATGTCGACATTTCCTTCAGATGGTAGTTTCCCGGCAGGAATGTCGGCACTCCTTTTGAGGTTAACGGCCGAGTTCAAGGTAGACAATAAGGAGATCCCATTCGAGGATATTGTTAGTCATCCACCTCATCTCCGTGAGCAGCGAAGCTAGCTAGGCATGGGTGGCCATGGAGGAATTACAAGGAAATAGAAAAAGAACTCGTGAGGCTGCATGCTAGGTGGCAGAAGAAGAAGCTAACATATCCCACTGAAGCATATATGTTGGATGCTTTTCGTACACTGATGTTATGGGTCGAGGAGAGCGATGACGAAGATGATATCTTCATGCCCACTGAAGCGAGCAAGAGAGCTGCAGCAGCGGCGGCGGCGTCGAAGGGCAAGGGTGCAACGTCGTCGAAACGCAAGGCTGAAGCATCGTCGAAGGGGAAGAGTGCTGCGTCGTCGAAAGATAAGGATGTTGCATCATCGGAACGCAAGCGTGATGCGGGAGGCTGCGTCGATGGTAGATGACTTTTCTTTCTCAATTTATGTTGTGTTGTCGCTACTCCCACTTTTCTTGTTGTATGTGTAAGTTGCAATGTTTGTTTAATGAATGAAAAAATGTATTAGATCAAAAAATTTATCGGGAACGAATTTGGCGGGAATAAATTTGGCGGGAGAAACGGGAGGGAGAGAACAAGGCGGGAAAAATAAGGCGGGAACGGGTGTCGCCGGGAAGTGCTGGCGCGAAAAATTGAGAGAAATACGGAGGCATGCAGCAGTCGGCTGGGCCAAGGCCGACAGGACCTAGTCGGCCCAGCCGTGGCCGACAGGGACTAATCGGCTTAGCCCAGGCCGATAGGATCCTCTCACACGCGCAGGCGTCGGTCGACAACCTTATCGGCCCAGCCCAGGCCGACAGGTCCCTTTCGGCTTAGCCCAGGCCGAGGCCGTATTATTTTTGCCATTCCGTGGATTTGCATAATATTTTTCGAATTTGATTAAAAAATGTATTATTAAAAAAAAATTAGCGGCCGTCTGTAGTGGGTCAAATTGGATCCGCTTTTCACGGAAATAAACTGCAACGGCCCCTGCGATTTCGTGGTTACAGACAGATAAATAGACTCCCTGTTGTATAAGCTGTCGACTCCGAGGTCTGTATGTGACGTGGAGAAATTATACAGACAGCCATCGTCGGAACCATTGCACATGCCCTTAAGCGTATAATTAGAAGCAGTGAAAAAACCCTGAATTTCACTCGTTACAAACCTAGTGCCAGAGCACTTCAAAAAATCTGCAAACTTTTTACCAATTTTTCATTACCATAATTTTATAGAATTTGATGGATAGAAAAACCAACCAATATTCCTCTGTTGCGATTTTTCTCGACTTCAACTTGAATGTTCGACTCCTTTACGATTCCAGTCTCGAGCGCTCATTTCCATAGAAAACAGATCAGGGAAAAAAATTAACCACACAACCCGTACAACTTTAACGCACAGGAGGCGGGCTCCCACCAACCACGGCGACGGCGGCAGCGGCCACGGAGGAGGGCGGCGGATCAGCGGCGCCGGCGATGGCGTCCGTGGCGGCGGTAGAGGGCGCGTCCGTGGCGCTCCGGTCGGTACTGTCGCGCGCGCACCAGGCGGCGGCGCGGTCCGGGCGCGCGCCGGAGTCCGTGCGCGTGGTGGCGGTGAGCAAGACGAAGCCCGTGGGCGTCCTCCGCGGCGTGTACGATGCCGGCCAACGCTGCTTCGGCGAGAACTACGTCCAGGAGCTCATCGACAAGGCCCCCCAGGTTATTCCCCCTCACGAAAAATGCTTGAAACTTCTTTTCCCCTTTCTCCTCGTGTGAATGAACTGCTGACTAGAACATGAGTTGATGCAGTAGCCAACTATCCCAAAAGTCCGATTATTGTGCATTTTATAGTGCGGATTGGTAATTGGCTAATCGCATGCATGTCCATGAGTTTGCCCTCACCGAGGCCGGACTTTACACTCCTGTTTGCTAGCTGTAAATGGCGATAAGCCTGTCGGTAGGGGCACACCTCACAGCAGAATTCATATGAATATATGATATGTATGTGTACATCTTATCTGTAGGGCCGCACGAATTTCCATGCTCACTTGTTTGCTTCTACTTCAGATTAATGCTAGGATAGCCGTATGGTGCAGTTTTCTTATGTTCAAGCAATTCACCATGAACTGCTCTCCATGGCGATCTTAGTTCATACTAGGGGGTACAAACATATCCGGTGTAGGGCACTTGGGTCAGTGGGTGCATATGGAACTACTGTCTCCGGTCACCTTTTTATTTTATAAATCAAGATCTAAAGATTTGGCCATATGTTTTAGTAACCATCGGCAGTTGACCACTCTGATTATTTTAGACAAATTGCACCCCAACTTTGTTAAATATTTCTTTATACTTGCATGGCGTGGGAGCTGAGCACTCGACGTGCTTCGTAGTTGTCTAAGCAAGTGGTCTTCTTGTTGCAGCTCCCCGGGGATATTGAGTGGCATTTCATTGGGAACCTGCAAAGTAACAAAGCCAAAGCCCTCCTAGGTTAGTGCCTGTATTCTTGTTTAGCTATTCTGCTGGAGAAAAGTGCTCTGGGCTCTTGACTCTCGAATTTCAGTTGCTTAGGTTTTCAATTGAGCTAACTTTTTTCTTTTCTTTCAACCCGCAGCTGGTGTACCAAATCTTGACATGGTTGAGAGCGTAGATGATGAGAAGGTATGTATATGATCAATTATATATATATTTTTGTGGTTGTACTGCAATTCTGTATACTCTCTTGGAACCCTAACATTTAAGGAACTAAGTCAACACTATTTGCATCATTGTGGTTGCCTTCTCATATGGTATCCTTTGCTTGGCCAAGAAAAAAATATGTCAACAGCCTCATACAAATTTTAGTTTACCTAAGATATTGCATATTATTATGTTGTGGATCACGGCCGTCTATGGGCCGTCAAGCGATGATGCCGCCAAGACCGCATTCCTCCAGGAGCTCCGCGACGCCCGCGTCGAGTGCCCAGGACCTTGGATGCTTTGTGGCGACTTCAACCTCATTTGCCGCGACGAGGACAAGAACAATGGCAACCTCAACCGCCGCATGATGGGGCGCTTTCGCCGTGTGATCAACGAACTATCGCTTAAAGAGGTCTACCTCAATGGGCGCCGCTACACATGGTCGAACGAGCAATCGCCTCCGACGCTTGTTCACCTCGATCGGGTCCTTTGCACTTCGGATTGGGAAGAGCTACACGGCGAGTGCCACCTACGCTGCCTCGCCTCGGTCGTTTCCGACCACAGTCCACTGCTGCTCGATTGCTCCCCAACGTCGCCGGCACATCGCCGGTTCCGTTTCGAGGACTATTGGACGCGCCTTGATGGATTTCAAGACATTATTGCGGAGGCGTGGTCTTCCGTCCACGACACGGACCCCTTCCGGCGCCTTATGCTGTGCCTGCAGGCCACCGCGCGCAAGCTCACGAGTTGGAGCTCGAAGACTGTCGGGAACGTGCGCCTCAAGCTCACCATTTCCCGCGACATCCTGCTCAGGCTCGACACCGCACAGGAGAACAGACCTTTGACGCCGCACGAGGACTGGCTGCGTCGGCAGATCAAAGCGTCTTACCTCGGCCTCGCGTTCCTTAAAGACGGCGACGCGAACACGTCGTTCTACTACCGGCAGTGCACGTACCGCAAGCAGAAGAACTGGATACACAGCCTGACGGTGGGAGACGCGGTGGTCACGGACCCCTGCGACATGAAGGCGGCTGCGTTCGCGCACTTCGATGGCTTGCTAGGCTCGGACGTGCCCCGTGACTGCACTCTCGACCTTTCGCAGCTGATTGAGCCGGTCAACCTCGACGCGCCCTTTGGCGCCGAGGAAATCTGGCAGGCTGTCAAGCGCCTCCCCGCGCGCAAGGCGCCGGGACCTGACGGGTTCACGGCCGAGTTCCTCCGCGCATGCTGGGCCACGGTGCAGCAAGACTTCGTCGACGTGTTCCAGCAACTCTATGAGCTGCGTGGGAGAGGATTCAGCTGCCTCAACCAGGCTCTGCTTACGCTGATCCCCAAACGCGCTGACGCCCGCAGCCTTGGCGATTTCAGGCCCATAAGCCTCATCCACCTCGTCGCCAAGATCTTCGCCAAGGTTTTGTCCCTGCGCCTCGCTCCAAAGCTCGACGGCCTTGTCAGCGCTAATCAGAACGCGTTCATCCCGGGACGAAGCCTCCACGATAACTTTGTACTCGTTCGGCAATCTGCACGCTTGCTGCATCAGCTTGGCGCCCCTCGTGTTCTGCTCAAACTCGACCTGGCGCGCGCGTTCGACTCCATCAGCTGGCCGTTCCTCTTCAAGGTCCTCCGCCAGTACGGGTTCGGCGACCGCTTCCTCGACTGGCTGGCCATCCTTCTCTCCTCGGCCAGCACAAAGGCGCTCCTCAATGGAGACCCCGGGCCGCCAATTTGGCATCGCCGCGGCTTACGCCAGGGTGACCCGCTGTCACCCCCGCTCTTCGTGCTCGCAGTGGACACCCTGGGCCGTGTCCTGTGCCGCGCGACCCAGCTGGGTATCCTCCAGCAGCTCCACCCCCGTCGTGCGATTCCCGTTGTCTCGCTATACGCGGACGATGTGATCCTCTTTTGCCACCCCACGGAGGAGGATCTTACGGCGATCAGGGATATCCTGCAGCTTTTTGGAAGAGCCTCTGGCCTACGGGTCAACTTCCTCAAGAGCTCCGCCACCCTCCTGCGCTGCGACACCGATGAGGCCGCGCCGGTCGTCGACCTGCTTGGGTGCCCAATTGTGGAGCTGCCCCCGACCTACCTGGGCATCCCCCTCACAATCCGGCGCCCGACGGCAGCGCAACTCCAAGCAGTTGTTGACACGACAGCCGGAAAGCTCCCGACCTGGAAGGCGCATCTCATGAACAAAGCCGGCCGTCTCGCGTTTGTCAAGGCTGTGCTCTGTGCGATCCCTATCCACCAGCTCCTTGTCCTAGCGCCTTCGAAAAAAACAATAAAGGCGCTCGAGAAGATTGAGAGGGGTTTTCTCTGGGCTGGACGAGCCGAGGCCAATGGCGGGAGCTGCCATGTCAACTGGAGACGTGTTGCTAGACCCATAGCGCTGGGTGGCCTTGGCGTCCATGACCTGGAGCGCACGAGCCTTGCCTTACGAACTAGATGGCTATGGTTCAGTCGCACTGATTCAACCAAGGCCTGGGCTGGGCTAGACCTGCAATTCTCCCACGACGAGCGCGCCTTCTTCTTTGCGTCTACGACGATGGAGATTGGGAACGGGCAGCAAGCTCTGTTCTGGGAAGACCGATGGATCAACGGCAAATCCATCCGCGAACTCGCCCCGCAGCTCTATGCTCGCATCCCCAAGCGCCGCCGCAAGCTGCGGACCGTGGCTGACGGCATGAACGCAAACAGCTGGGCACGCGACATACATGGCAACATCGGCATACAAGAGATTGGGCAGTACCTCCTGCTCTGGCACAGGATCGAGCACACAACGCTCTCCGCCGAGCCGGACCGCCTGCGATGGACGTGGAGCGCGTGCGGCAACTACACCGCGCAATCTGCATACCTGGCAACCTTCCATGGCTACACTACCTGCGACGCCTGGAAGCTGACCTGGAAGTGCTGGGCTCCGCCGCGCGTCAAGTTCTTCCACTGGCTCGCCCACCTCGACCGCTGCTGGACCGCTGATCGGCTTGCTCGCCGCGGCCTTCAGCACCCACCGCGCTGTCCACTATGCGACTAGGAGCCGGAGACGATGCGGCACCTCCTCCTCGCCTGCCCTTTCTCGAGGCAGATATGGCATGAGGTGCTTTCCTGGCTCAGGCTCACCTGTCCTCCGCCGGAGAATGAGGAGTCGCTCAACCGCTGATGGCTCTCCGCGAGGCAGCTCACTCCCAAGCCCATGCACAAGGGACTCGCCTCCATCACTCTACTCGTCCCATGGATGCTGTGGAAACACCGCAATGACTGCGTGTTTGACAGAGGCCGCCCTTCAATCGGCGACCTGTTGGCGAAGATCAAAGATGAGGCCGCCCTTTGGGCCAGCGCTGGTGCCCTAGGTCTTAGAGCACTCATCCCGCAGACCTGGGATGTTCATTGATTCAATGCTTTTACCCTGTAACCGCCTCCTTCGAGGCTTGTAACTCAATCTCTACCTTTTCAATAAAATGAAACGCAAAAGTCTTTTGCGTTTTCTCAAAAAAAAAAACAACCATGTGCATACATCATATTTCACATAACGATGTATTGCATCTCTTAAGAATTAGGACTTAGGAAATAGAAGTTGCATTGTTACTGCATTCATCTTGTTGCCAGCTCTGATTCTCGATCTTGCATCAGTAATAAAGTTGAATGTAATATTTGTTCTTTCAGATTGCTAATCGTCTTGATCGGGTCGTAGCTGATTTGGGGAGAAAACCTCTTAAGGTCTTGGTCCAAGTCAACACAAGTGGAGAAGAATGTGGGTACTCTAATTATCTTTTCAATACTGTTGGAGTGTTGGGAACACTTTGGGCTTGATATGCGGTTTTTAGTGTGAGAGCCTGAACATTGGTACACAACACGTTATCTGTAGCTACTGTTAAGTGTTTGCAACTGATCAGTTTTTCTATATGACGGAATATGATTATTGTCTGAGCATTCCATAGTGAAAATCTGTATTTCTCACTCTGTTGCTATTTTGCAGCCAAATTTGGAGTAGATCCATCAGGGTGTGCGGGATTAGCAAAACATGTCAAATTAAGCTGCCCAAATCTCGTATTTTCTGGTCTGATGACAATTGGGATGCTTGATTACTCCTCAACTCCAGAGAATTTCAAGGTTATATGCTCAGACACAAACTTAGTTGGACTGATTATCTCCATATGGCTAATGTATGATATTTGTTGATTGCTTAGGCACTCGCTAGTTGCCGGAAGGAGGTTTGCGATGAGCTTGGAATACCAGAAGAGCAGTGCGAGCTGTCAATGGGCATGTCTGCTGATTTTGAGCAAGCGGTAAGGAAAATATTTCAATAAGAGAACTAGGAGACACGAAAGCTGAATGACTAGTGCCTAATGACTTGTACTTATTTTGTGTTTGTGCAGATTGAAATGGGCAGCACAAATGTCAGAGTTGGATCAACATATTTGGTGCAAGAGAATACCCAAAGAAGAACAGGATAACTATGTATTCAGGTTTTGTTGCGGCACTGTCTGCATAGAATATGTATGATTCTCATCCTCAAATAAAATTTTGGTGATAAATATGTATCCAGTTCCTCCAGCATTTCTGCTTTGATGTTTTTCACCATGTGGCATTAATAAAAATACTGTTCTGTCATGATGCTTCCCAAGAGCCACTTTAAGCTCTTCATACACCTAAAGTCCATAATCAATCTTTTACTAGCAGTTAATTGTCCACTAGCAAAGCAAATCGTCTACTGTTAATTGTCCACTAGCAAAGCAAACCGTCTAGCGAATCATCATTTAGAACTCACTCTCATTTAATATCTAGTGAATCATTATTTTACAATGTTCTGCGGATTTTCCAGTGTTAGTCCCAACTTCTGTGAAAGCTCACATGCTACACTTGTTCGGCTCTCGTAACTTGTATGGTTCCTGTATTCTAGAAAAAAATACATTTCATCCTTCTAGTGTGCGATCCTAGCTTGGGAGAGAAGCTTTTGCTCACAGCTGAAAGAAACTCCACTGATCTACCAATTTCAGTATCATATTCCATCCCTTCCATCAGAAGATATCAAGCCCCATGTGTCCAAGGTTGCCAGACCACACGCATGAGCTCCTCAGCACTTAGTTAATATCACCTTTCACGAACACATTTCTCTTCTCCGTCTGTGCAGAGTACGAAGCACCAACACATCATGGAAAAACATGAAGAAAGATAGCAATCTTTGCATAAATAGTAAAATTCTCTCTTCGATTAAAAATAGTTTGACATGATGAAAGATTACACGACTCAAATTTATAAATTTATGGATAAAACTACAACACTTTCTGATGACTTGGCAGTAGAGAACAGGCTCGTCAAAACCCTAGGGTTAACCAATATGATTCGATCATTCTTCTGATCTTCTCAGTATCCTGGAAGCTTGGTTGTGTGGCTTCCTCCGTCGTGAAGTGGGACTTACATCATTTTCCTAAGATGCTGACTTGACGAAGCAGAGCAGACGAAGATCGTATAGAGAAAGGTATCTAGTTGCTCTCGAGCTTTGCGAACCTGCAAGCTTACAACAGATAATGCACATATTTACATGGTCATGTCCTAATGCCCTCACAACGTGATCCTCTCTCTCTCTCAGTCACTCGTATCTGGATCCTCAATGGCCATTGGCCAAGATCTCCTTAGCACTAAAAAACATATACATATGTGGAGGCTTATGAGTGGTTTGGTGGGGTAAATGGAGTAAGCAAATCTGAATTTCAGTTATTGCCAAGTTAAATAAGTATCCAAAACTAGTACAATGAAACCTTGTCATTCCATTCACTGGGAGATAAGAGGTCAAAAGGAAAAGAATGATCTGAGTTGCACAATGTGATCTCGACAAACTATTGATGTCGTCCTTATTGGATATGGATACCAAATGAAGAGTAGGCAACAGCTGATGATTGCACAAGGATATTGAAACCAAAATATAAGAGCATCTTGAATGTTAATTGCCAGCACAATCTCTTTCTTTCGCCTCTTGGTTGCCAGCACACTCTTTTTTCTTTGTTTCTCCATTCTTTTCTTTTTTGCCTCTAGATTGCCAGCATTTTTTCCCTTATAAATGAGTATATATTTGGACTCGCCGACTAGATGACAGGCTTTGTTTACAAACGATTGCTGGAAGGTGAATGGATGCACCGTCGAAGTATGCAAGATCGCAGCACATGAATTGCAGTGACAAGTGTCAAAGAGGGTAGCAATCGAAGGATAGAAAAAGAGTGACTGGCTTTCAAGAGCTTCTGACTAGATGGATACAAAGTTAACAACGCTCACCAAATATTCAGATTGCACAAATGGTGGTTTGGTTTTTGTTAAGTATGGATGTGGTGGGACAAAATAATAATCTAAACCTGTGAGGGCTAGAACACGACCAACTAAATAATATGCAATATCTTAGGTAAACTAAAATTTGAATCGAGAAATTTTTGGTACCATTCCTCGTCCCAGCATTCTTTCATTAACTTCATGTCAGCTTTCTTGTCATCAGTTATTCCCTAACCTGCATTGGTATCACAACAATTTAAATTTTAGTATTAAGGCCTAAATTTTAGTATTAAGGTCTCCGGCAATCGTTATTTGCATTTTGTACATGATACCCAACCCTGACTCCAGGAACTAGCATAGTTTTAGTTTTACAATTTATCCTATAATCTTCTGATTTCAAATATAGAGGAAAGAGCGATTACCTTAGTGCAGATTGATATTGGGAAAGCAGATTCGTTGCTGATACTTGAGCTAACTTGATGAGTGGAGAATCATCTGCCTATTATCTTTGATATCTTTCAAGTAGCAAAATTGCATGCTTATTCCGTGCGTCACCAAAACGCAAATCACCTGATGCCAGTTTAGCTCTTAGAATTTCAGGTTCAAGACAAATATCAGATTCATACAACTTCCTTGCCTGCAAATATGGCAAATACATTTATAGCTTGCCGAAAGTGCACCATTATTGACCAAAAGCATAAAGAATAAAATCATGAGACTCCTTTGCAGAAAACATACCTTGCACATCGTCGACTAACTTGAGATTAGTTGTAGACTGGTCCATAACCTTCGTTATTCTTGCGGGCTGACTGGTCCATAACCTTCATTGCTTCGCATGCAGTGAATAATGCATCTTTGCATATATGAAGTGCTAGATAAGCACGAACCAAACCTGATAATATATTATCATGTTAGTATCAATTAACAAAGCGTCAAAGCAGCAAATGATTTCAACATATACTTCTTTGGCAGCACTTCCAAGTTCCAAGGCTCCAAGACTATACTAGTTCATTACTTCATTTACCTTTGTTTTATCTACATATGTTTTCGCCTTTTTGGAGTGGCTTCCATTAACTTTCCATACTGCTGTTTGAGCTCCTCGTAGACATGACCACTGATCTAACTCTTTCACTGAACTGGGGATGTCTCCTTGGGCAGCTGACTGCATGGGCTGCACCAACCATGATCCTTAAGCTGTTGAAGTTGGTAAGCCTGTGTAGCCCTGCCGGGAGGCATTGAAGTCAGGAAAGTTTGCATGCATGCAGTTGAGTAGTATCTAAACACAAGACTAGGCAGAAGGACTTCTGATTGAGAGCTTGCTGATAGAGAACAAGAATGGTACTACTTTGTTGAAGAGAAACTCAAAACATATTTGTAAATTAACCTTAGGTAGTCAATGGAGATCTTCTGAAGTCTTCAGGCTTCAGATACGCTCTCTTGGACTGCGAAAGCACACATTTGACAATGTTCTCTGGACCGACGAAAAGGAATGCCAAAGTTAACAAAGGCTTCCATAAAAAAAGTTAAATAAAGTAATTGCTACATATGCTATCAAAATGGGAAACAAGAAAATGGAACTTATAGCTCAAAATGGATCATACGGCATGATGTCAACAAGTACTGTCGGAAGTTTTTTTCAGTTCAGTAACTTACTAAGTGGCGAGCCTTTAACAAGACTAGCAACGGCATCTGTTGGAACACAAAATATAACCAAACTGCATGGCATTTTCTGCAAAAAGATAATCAATAGTACTTCAGTACGATTGAAAAGATACGTGAAAACTAAAAGCACACAGTATCCTTGTATCTGAAACTTAAGGTCAATTCTGGAACTTACCAAAGTGGAAAGTGAACGATGCAGTAACATCTGTAGCAATCGGGACGTGAGCTGGCAACTAGAGCATCAAGTCTTCACTAGTCACGACAGAAGTGTAATTACAAAGTATCTAGAAGGCTACGAGAACAAGCATAGGAACCTACACAAGGAGAGTCAAAATAAATGGTGAATACATCACAGATTTCATCCAGGAAGGAAACAAAGCAAGTCTGTAATGCCATTAACTGAGGATTACATGGTTCCCCCCAATAATTATTTGCTGGGGTAAAGTTCTATTTTCTTGTACTTACCAGATTTTATGTACATGAAGAAGATACCACACAGAAGGCACTCTGGTGTGCGAACTGTACATGGATGGAGAGAGTCCTACAAGGCTACAAGAATGTACAACTCCCAAGACACCCTGCACAGTAGATTGAAACACAGACTGTTCAAATTATATTAAGTTACGAGGTGAAACCAAACAAAAGAAGTGACTTGTGTGTGGTGTAATGGAAAAGCAAGGGTAATGGCGGGAATTGAGGACGGGACAAAACAAGGAAGTGTTTGTTACCTTGGATTAGTCTACAGTTTGATGAGTGGGATGGTCCCAATTAACCGTCTGCACCGCTGTGTTAGCTCTTCGTTGTCGCAATTACTGACATCTAACTCTTGCAGCGAACTTGGGAGGCCATTCTTGGGCAGCGATTGGATTGCTGGACAGTAACCGATCTCTAATCTTTGAGGTTGGTGAGCTTGTGCAGCCCTGCTGGGAGACACCGCAGCTTGATGCAATTCCTGACAGTTAAATCTTGCAGTGAGCTGGGGAGGCCGTTCTTTGGCAGCGACCGGATGGCCGGAAAGTTATGGATCTCCAATCTCTTGAGGTTGGTGAGCTTCTGTAGCCCTGCTGGGAGGCACCGCAGCTTGTTGCAGCTCACAAATCGGAGCTTGGAGGGACGTGAGGAGGGAAAGGGCCTCCTCTTGCTCCTTTGTGAAGCGATCCACCCCTTTGTTGCGGCCGAGATATAAACTGGCGAGGGATGAAGAGAGGAGGCGGCAGATGGGCGCAGTGAGGACTCCTGCGATGTCGTCCATCTCGAGTTCCTGCAGTTTGGAAGAAGGCTCCTCGTGTTCACCCTGCAGCCCCTGTGCGGGATCCCAACCAGCAAAGAATTTGGGGTTACTGCGGACTTTCAGTGTGGTGAGCTGGCCCTGGGTAAGGAGAGGCAACAGGCCCTCGCACCTTAAATCCTCGCCCCAATCTGTAACGCGTAACATCTGGAGAGAGGTGAGGTTCGAGAGGGGCACCAGCGTGTCCATGCCTTCCATATGACCAATGAGGGTGAGGCTCGCAGGGAGGATGGGAAAGGGCAACAGGAAGAGAGATCCCAAGCCGAGAGGAACTTAGGGCAGTTGTATACATTTATCCTCTTGAGCAAGTGCATGGTTTGGAGACCCGCTCCTTCTGTCCCGCTATTATGCGCAGTCAGGAGGATAAGCTCCGAAGAATGGTAGATCCTCAATTCCTGCAGAGAGTCGGATAGATGGGCCGGTAAGAGCAGCAGCCCATCATCTTCTTGGTCCACAAGAACCTCCTCTGCCTCCACCTCCTCCTGCGCCATATCCTCTTCATCATGTGTTCCTTGTGTATCCCGCAATTTAGCATCTGAAGAAGCTGGCAGTGATAACGATGCTGACCTCTGTTGCTGCTTGGCCTCCATGCCCAACCGTGTTATCTTCTCACATCTCCCTATTTTCAAGCTTGAGAGCCCATGACAGAGTAGTCGTGTCAGTTCCTTCCCACTACATCCGCACCTCCATACCTCAAGATGGTTAACCGGAAGCTGCCATTCCGCGTCACTTCTTGCTATTGGTAGGAAAATATTGGTGGAACCATCTATTTTGAGGGTCTTCAACGAGGTTAGCATTTGAAGGTGTTTCTCAGCCAGAGGAGGGCAAGTTTCAATATTCAATCTATCTAGTTGGGTTAAATTATGGAATGCTAGAATTGTGTCATCTAACTTAAGCAGAGCATCATTTCCTTCTATGCTCAAATGGTTTGACAAGCTTGAGTAAACTAACTTCTTCAAACGCCCTCCTACATCTTCCAGCCAAACATAGCACAAAGTGTGACTAAAAGGAATAGGAGGCAGTGACAACAATTTTGGGCAATTCACAATTCCTATCTCTTTTAACCTAGGAAACCAAGTCACATTCAAAACTCTCTCAGAAGGGTAGCATGAAAACGGTAACTCAGTTAGTTCAGGGCAATACTCCACAACCAGTACTTCTATAAGTGAGAAGTACCAAGGGCAAAATTCATTAGCTACCCATCTTCTAAATCTTGGCAACTTAATGAGTTCTAGCCTTTTCAAGTCACGGAAGCTTGGGCCTGTGGAGTAACTCGAAAACTCCTCTCCAGACTCACGTATAAGATATAGCTCTCCAAGTGGTGGAAGAGATTCCCAATCTATGCTGTCTAGACAGAGAGTCTCTAAACCTTTGGTGGACAAATTTGTACCCAGCCATCTAGGGCAAGTAAAGCCTCCATGCCCATGGATGGATAGCTCATGAAGATTGCTATGTGGTTGAAGGCTCTCAATTACTAGATCTTCACTCTCTCGATCTTATCAAACCGGTAATTATTCCAATTGAGTGATAACTGTTGTAAACGATTTTTGTATAATAGTTTTGCCTTGTGCGCCTCATTTACTAGTGCATTCTCAAGATTATAAATGAAAAGTGATCCTCCTAGCTCTTCTAGTTTCCCTATCTCACTTAATTCAAAACCACTACTTTCTTTCTAACGTCAAATCTCTGTAGCTCTTGTAAGCTATGTAGTGTTCCCACGTTACAAATATTGGAGTGGAGTTTGTTATCCCAATGTAGGAAATGGCGCAATTTTACAAGGTTAGTCATATCTCCAAGTAGATCATGATAACCCCACTATCGTCTTATGTCTAGGACCCTTAATTGATAGAATCTAGGTATATTCCTTGGTAAATGTTCTTTACTACCAAACTCTGACACAAGCCGCAGGTAGCGAAGATGTACAAGGTTTGAGAAGTTGCACAGTAGAGACTCCACAGGGTAGTACATTGTCGACAGAAAAACAACTCGCAAAGATTTTGCATTTTTTAATAGGTCACTAAATATTGGAACAAATCTTCCATCATAATTTCCAAACAACATTAAAGTGCGCAGGTTCTCAGATTTCAATATGTTCCTTATTTTGTCCAATTCTTTTCGAATTTTTTCTTTCAAAACTCCATCCTCACTATCAGCTGTATCGGTGATACTGATGGACAAGTGATAGACAGATGGTGCAATATCTATAGGTCTTGGATTAGACGAGGCTATATGTAGACATTCTTGTGAAGAAACATTCAATGCTAAATCATGTAGCAGGTCATGCATAACATAGTGGGTACCTGAATCGCTTGTTTCTTTTTTCAAAAACCCATAATTAACTAAATCATTCAAGTTGTGACGCCCTATATCTTCAATTCTTTTGGTTCTGTTATCTGGGCGTAAATGTCAAGTCCTATCCAGAAGTGGATTAGCTCATCACACTCAAACTTGTAATCCTCTGGAAATAATGCACAAGAAGAAAAACATTGTTGAAGGTAAAAGGGGAGGTAGTCATAGCTAAGCTTTAGCGCGGGCATAATATCATGATCACTGATATGTGATTCCCATTCTTTACTTTCAAGAACTCTTGTCCAGTGATCTACAGTTAGGTCATGCCTCAGCACTCTACCCACGGTTTTTGCTGCAAGAGGAGAACCTTTCAACTTTTTCACAATCTTTTCCCCTATTTCAAGTAAGTTATTATCATTGTATTGTTGATTAGTTTCATGAAAAACACACGATAGAAAAAGGCTCCAATATTCTTTTGGCTCTAGACCTTCTAGTTGTAACAATTTATCTCCTTTCTTAACCATTTCAGCAACTTCAAGAAATCGAGTTGTGACTAGAACCGTATTTCCGTTTCCTTGCACTTCTTTGAATGGAACCAAAATCTATTCCACTCGTCATCGTTACCATATTTCCATATACCATCTAAAACAAGTAAAAATCTTCTATTTCTCAGTCTTTTTTCAATCAATTTTTGAAGTTGGTCTAGGTTTTGTACCCCATTATTTGTCCTGTCATTTTTTTCGTCTTCAACTTTAGGAATGGAGCTCACAATCTCTTGTGTCAATTTATAGACACTGAAGTCTAGAGATACACACACCCAAACTCGAATTTGGAAATGATCTTGGACTGTTTTGCTGTTATATATATATTGAGTGAGAGTTGTCTTTCCTATGCCTCCAGGACCAACTATAGGAATGACGGTGAGATCTCTATGAATGTATTCACCCTGTGTAATGTACTCGACAATGGTGTTCTTCTGGGGGTCCCTCCCGTACAATGTAGGCTCTAAAACTTGTGAGGTGGTTATGGGTCTACTTGAAGGAGCAGCATTACCAATGCCACGGCTAGAACCTAACCGTAGCAGCTCGGAAATGACGGAGCCTGATAACTCTAGGCCGAGAATGGTGGAGACCTTCGTACACAGGGGCTTTAGTTCGTCTGCGATACATTTCATTCTTGTAGAGACATCCACCCTATCAAATTTCAACTTTGGTATTCTACGGGCATGCTTACTATCATCACGAACAGATAGAGGTGAAGAGCAGAGGAGTCGTTTACCGAAGGCGTGGGCGGTGGTACGAGCACGGGATGCCAGCCGGGGCATGCACTTGCTGGACTCATCGTCAGACTCCTCGTCGGAACCACGAGCAGCCAACAGAGCTGCTTGGCGGCGGTTCGGGCACCGGAACTGATCCGGCGCACGCACTTGCAGACTCCGTTGTCAGACTCGTCGTCAGACACGGGAGACCCGATGTAAGACTCGACGTCAGACTGCTCGTCGGAACCACGAGCAGCCAAGAAGCACGAGGCGCAACATAGCTGCTTGGTGGCGGTACGTGCACCGGAGCCGATCCGGCGCACGCACTTGCACGACTCCTCGTCGGCTCGGTCGCTGGTCGCCAGTAACGAGGCGCAACCGAGCTTCTTTGCGGCGGCAATGGCGGCGTGGCGAACATCACGGACGAGGTTGCGGGCGCAGCCGCGGTCGTCATCGACGGCCTCGAAGGTGTCGTCGAGCTCGTCCTGGATGCGGAAGTAGTCGAGCTCGTCGAGGACGTCCTCCGCGCGGTACCCCAGGCCCCGCAGCTTCTGCAGAAGCCCCCCAGCGCGTGGCTGCGGATCTCCGTGCCGCGGGCGTTCTCGAGCATGGCCTGCGCGTACAGGAGCTCCGTCTTGAGGGCCTCGATGTTGGGTTCGAGCTCCGTGGTGGCCGCCCACACCTCCACCAGGCCGCCGGACACGAGGCTGGGGCTGATGGAGGGTAAGGCACGCCTTTATGGCAGCGGCCGGCTCGCCGGAGATGGAAGAGTACCTTGGGCTAGCTAGCTACAGATCAGTTGCGGCTGCGCAAAAGAGGAAGCCAGATGATTGTAGGCGTTGGTGGTGTGAATTCATCATGTTTCAGGAGGAGAGGAGGGGAGAGTTATATATCCAGTCGATCAGGCCGACGACGAGGATAGATAGATTCTGATACTTGTCCAATGCAGGAAAAGGATCCGGTAAGGCAATGATCGAGGGGGAGGCAAGATATCTATTATATTCTCTGCTTTTAGACGAAGCAAGGCATCCATGCAGAGTCTCGAATCTTGCCTTTTATTTCTTCGGTTAATCTAACTATGGGGGTATGTGGTGGGATTCTTACAGCAAGCAACGCCGTGGTCTGGTAGAAACATCGAAAGCAGGGGCCAAGAAGCTCTTGTGCATGGGAGCGTTGCAACGGCTTGGAGCGAGCATTCGTGGCGACGTCCAGAGAATGCAAGGAAGTGTGGCGTCTCCCGCTCCGTTGCCATCCGGACCAGACATATTCTCCTCCTACTCCTCAGATCGTTATTTCGTAAATGCACCAGTGTTCAGCTAGAGATGAGTTGAACGGCTTACTTTGATTTTGTTGGTGACATGCATGTAGCAGCCATCAGCGCATCCTGAGTATTCAGCCAAACGCCGATCGATAACACGTATCTAGGCACACACATTTGCAGAGTTGATAAACTACAGATTGTTTAACTTAGCTTAACCCTACTAGCAATCTCAAACAAAAAACCGAACCTCAACTACCGGAGAGCACGACTTTGCCGTGTGCTCTAGTCTTGCCGTGTGCTGGATGTCGGGCACACGGCAAAGATTTCTTTGTTGTGTGTCGGCACACGACAACGAAAGGCACACGGCAAAGACACACAAAAACACACGGTAAAGAAATACACACAGCAAAGATTAAACAAAACACATGGCCTAGCTCTAGCTAATTCAAAGCAGGCCTGGCTATCACGGGACTGAAGGCATGATCCACGCCGGCGGCGGGTAGAAGCTTTGCCGCTCATCGCCGAGCGCCTCGATTTTCTTCACCGTGCCGTTCTTGAGGGTGTACACCCCGACGTCCCGTAGATCATCAGAGGCATTGTCCCTGTGCAGCTCGACGGCCCCGAACTCGTCATCTGTAAAGTAGACGCAGCCGGCCTTGATCTGCGAGCGCCCCATCGTCGGCAAGCACAACGAGGTGTTCACTCCGACGAACAGGGCGAGGTCGCCGATGTTTCTCGTCTCCTTCCAGTGCCCATCATCGCCGAGGACATGGACCTTTATGGAGCACCACCACTTGTTCTGGCTGGAACGGTTCTCCACCTGCCCGGAGTACTTTTTTATCGGTTTTGCTAGCGCTCAGTCCATTGAGAAATAGGTTAGCGCTCAATCGACTGATCTGCCGTTAATCTAACCTCGCGATTCATGCTAACCCTAACCCGAGGCTGCTTCTTCTTCCTCACGACGCACGCGCCAAGCTGAGCCGGAGCCGCGGCGGAGGCGAGGAGTGACTTAACGCGCGCGCGCGGGGGGGGGGGGGGGGGGGGGGGGGGGGGGGGGGGGGGGGGGGGGGGGGGGGGGGGGGAGGGGGGGTGGTTTGCTGGAATCGGAGAAGAAGGGGTGGGGCTTAGAGGGATGGCCAGGACGGCGGCAGACCAGCGGAGCAGGAGATCGGGGCAGCGAGGCGTCGCTGCCGCACTGTATGCGTTCTTAATCTTCCTGTTTCATACTTTGCTAGAGTTTCTGCTTGTAGTAGTTGCTCTAGATTTCATCTGTTTATCTACGGTATTGGTAGATCGCATCTGTTTATCTACTGTATTGGTACATCGCATGATTAGTTTAATTCTTATTATTCTAGTCATGTTTTGTTTACTGTTTTCGCGAATTAAATCATTTGCTAAATTGCTTATATTTTCAACAAAAAATAGAAGATTTTTTCAGCACAAGTCGGCGCTAGGCATTTGACAACTTATCTATCATCGGAGGCGAAACTGATCAAAGGGGCGAAGGCGGGCAACGACGTGCCCTGAATTGTTTGATTTTCAGTAGCTACCTGGTTATTAGTTTTTTCCCAACCCCTTCCATTTCGCTCCCCTTTTGCATTTTTAGTACTCCCTCTGGTCCGTAAAAACGGTCGGAAGATAACAGCTTCGGCAGCACACGTCCTACGTATCACGTCCGAAGCTTTTTTCGGATCGGAGGAAGTAACATCTTTTGTAAACCACACAACACGGTAGAACACGCACATGCAGAATCACCGAGAGATACAACGAGAGAGAACACGCGTCCAAGAAATTTTTAGAAATAAGATACCGTTCGGGTGTCTCTTCTAAAAAAATGTAAAAAAACCCTGAATTTCACCTGTTACATACCAAGTGCAAGAGCAATTTAATTTGTTTTGCTGCCAATAGGGTGCAACACTTCAACACAAGCTTAAATATTTAAAGCCCATCATCAGGCTAGGTTAGCTATGAAATTTCAAAACAGAACTGTTTAACCAGGTGCATCAATACTAGTGTTGATAACTGCCCAGCTAGAGAAATCTTCAGTGTAATCGACGTGAATCCTTTCACGGTCATCTCTGTACTCTGTGCTTGATCAATAAAAATCCAAGTTCAAAAAAAAAAAAAAACTGCCAACTTCTTACAAATTGTCTTACCATGATGTTATAGAATTTGATGGATAGAAAAACAACAAATATTCCTATGTTGCGAATTTTCTCAACTTCAACTTGAATCATCGACTCCTTTACGATTCCAGCCTCAAGCACTCATTTTCTCAGAAAACAGACCAGGGAAAATAAATTAACCACACAATCCGCCCAACTTTAACGCACAGGAGGCGGCTACCACCAACTACGGCGATGGCGGCAGCGGCCACGGAGGAGGGCGGCGGATCAGCGGCGCCAGCGATGGCGTCCGTGGCGGCGGTAGAGGCGCTGCGGCGGCGCTCCGTTCGGTGCTGTCGCGCGCGCACCAGGCGGCGGCGCGGTCGGGGCGCGCGCCGGAGTCCGTGCGCGTGGTGGCGGTGAGCAAGACGAAGCCCGCGGGCGTCATTCGCGGCGTGTACGACGCCGGCCACCGCTGCTTCGGCGAGAACTACGTCCAGGAGCTCATCGACAAGGCCCCCCATGTTATTTGCCTCACGAAAAGTGGTTGAAACTTCTTTCCCCTTTCTCCTCGTGTGAATGGACTGCTGATTAGAACATGAAGGGACAACACGTTGCTAATGAAACTCCACCCCTCCCGGAGTTACAGGACATGTATAATATATAGGTAACATTGGAGTTGGGGAGATCATATGTGCTCATTCTTGATGTGAGCTTATGCATAACCAAGGATTATTGTGTTATTTACACTGTGGATTGGTAATTGGCTAATCGCATGTGTGTCCATGAATTTTTCCTCACCAAGGCCGGAGTTTACACTCCTGTTTGGTAGCTCTAAATGGTGATAGTTCTGTTGGCAAGGGGACACCTCACAGCAGAATGCATATGAAATATGTATGTGTACTATCTTATCTGGAGGTGCCGCACGAATGTCCATGCTCGTGTGTTTTGTTCCTACTTCAGATTGATGCTGGAATAGCTAATATGATGCAATTTTCTTATGTTCCAACAATCCACCATGAACTGCTCTCTCCATTGCACATGGGGAACTTAGTGCATACCAGTAGGTACAAACAATATCCGGTGTAGGGTGTTGGGTGCATATGGAACATCCTGTCTTCGATCACATTCTTTTTTATTATCAATCAATATCCAAAGATTTGGCCATATGTTAGAATATTTGCCAAACAAATTTATTGGCTATTTCTATATACTTGCATGGCGTGGGAGTTGACATTCGACTTGCTTCGTAGTTCAAGTCACTTAGTTGTCTAAGCAAGTGTTCGTGTTGCAGCTCCCCGAGGATATTGAGTGGCATTTCATTGGGAACCTGCAAAGTAACAAAGCCAAAGCCCTCCTAGGTTAGTGTATGTCTTCTTGTTTGGCCTTTCTGCTGGAGACAAGTGCTCTCCAGTCACAAATAATGGCACACAAGTTGCTTAGTTTTTCTATTGAGCTAACCTTTTCTTTTCTTCTTAACCTGCAGCTGGTGTACCAAATCTTTACATGGTTGAGAGCGTAGATGATGAGAAGGTACATGATCAATTTACTTTTTTTCTTGTGGTTTACTCTGCAATTTTTCCTTGTTTCATGAAATACTATCAGTTAAGTCACTCAGTCCTCAGTAGTTGCATCTTATGGTTGCCTCTCATATTGTATCATTTGCTTGTTCAAGAATTTTTTATGTCAGTAGCCTCATAGAACTTGTTATTTCTCATAGGTTATCCTTTCATGTTGTACAATCAATAACAACCATGTGTAACGGTAACAAGGTTGAATTGTTCTTTCAGATTGCTAATCGTCTTGATCGGGTGGTAGCTGATTTGGGGAGAAAACCTCTTAAGGTCTTGGTCCAGGTCAACACAAGTGGAGAAGAATGTGGGTACTCTTAGTTCTCTTTCTCAATAATTTTGTGTGGTATGCAATTTCTCATGGTGAGAGACTGTGGTCCTTGGTTTTGAACATTAGTTAGCTGCTGTAAAGTGTTTGTAGATGATCAATTTTGCTGTACGATAGTACACTATTCTTGTCTTTGCATTGCCAGAGTGAAGATTTCTATTTCTCAAGCTCTGTTGCTATTTTGCAGCCAAATTTGGAGTAGATCCCTCAGGGTATGCGGGATTAGCAAAACATGTCAAATTAAGCTGCCCAAATCTTGTATTCTCGGGTTTGATGACAATTGGGATGCTTGATTATTCCTCAACTCCGGAGAATTTCAAGGCTATAGTCTGAGACATAGACTTAGTTGGAGTGATGTGCTTTGTAGGGCTAATGTATTATGTTTGTTGAATAATTAGGCACTTGCTAGTTGCCGAAAGGAGGTATGTGATGAGCTTGGAATACCAGAAGAGCAGTGCGAGCTGTCAATGGGCATGTCTGCTGATTTTGAGCAAGCGGTAAGGAACAAATTACTGGAAGAGAACTAGGAGACACGAGAGCTGAATGACTAGTGGCTAATGATTTTTACCTGATTTTGTGTTTGTGCAGATTGAAATGGGAAGCACAAATGTCAGAGTTGGATCAACCATATTTGGTGCAAGAGAGTACCAAAGAAGAACTAGGATAACTATATATTCAGGTTTTGTTGCGGCACTGTCTGCATAGAATATGTACGATTCTCATGTACAAATAAAATATTGGTGATAAATTTGTGTCCAGTTCCTCCAGCATTTCTGCTTCGATGTTTTTCACCATGTGCCATTAATAAAAATACTGTTCTGTCATGATTCTTCCCAAGAGCCACTTAAGCTCTTCATACACCTAAGGCCATAGCCAATCTTGTAGCAGTTCTCTGCCTTGCAAATGGCAATGTTCAACCTTTCATCTACTGTTAATTCTCCATGTTAGCGAAGCAAATCATCATATAAGAACTCACTCTCATTTAATATCTAGGGAATCATCATTTTACCTAAGAATTCACTCATGTGATATGTAGGGAATCATCATTTTACCTAAGAATTCACTCTCATTTAATATTTAGGGAATCGTCATTTTACCAATGTTCTGCGGATTTTCCAGTGTTAGTCCCAACTTCTGTGAAAACCCCTATGCTACAGTTGTTCGGCTCTCATAACTTCTACGGTTCCTACTTCCTGTATTCGAGAAGAAAAATGACATTTCATCCTTCTAGTGTGCGATCTACATCAAGGTTCCAATAGAATTTCACAAACTGAGGTCCAGTGATCCCAGCTTGGGACAGAAGCTTTAAGCTGAAAGAAACTCCACTGATCTGTTAATTTCAGTATCCCATTCCTGCCATTTCATCAGATATCAAGCCCCATGTGTCCAAGCCTCCAAGGTTCCCAGATTGCTACACAGAGGAGCTCCTCAGCACTTCGTTACTATCACCTTTCACGAACACATTTCTCTTCTCTGTCTATGCAGACTACCAAGCACCACCACATTATGGAAAGATGAAGAAAGATAGCAACCTTTGCATAAATGGTAAAATTCTCTCTTCGATTACAAATAGTTTGACAGGCCTCCAATCAACGCAGGCTGAAAGATTACACGACTCGAATTAATGGACTAAACCTACAGCACCTTCTGATGATTTGGCAGTAGAGAATAGGCTCATCAAACCCCTAGGGTTAACCAATATAATTCAACCATTCTTCTGATCTTCTCAGGATCCGGGAAACTTGGTTGTGTGGCTTCCTCTGCCGCGAAGTGGGAGTTCCAATATTTTCTGAAGATGCAACTGACTTGACGATGCAGAGCAGACGACGGAGAAAGGTATCTAGTTGCTCTCGAGCTTTCCGAACCTGCAAGCTTACAACAGATATTGCACATATTTACATGGTCACGTCCTAATGCCCTCACAACATGATCATCTCTCTCACTCAACCCGTATCTGGATCCTCACTGGCCATTGGCCAAGATCTCCCTACCACTATAAGACATAAAGATATGTGGAGGGTTATGTGTAGTTTGGTGGGGTAAATGGAGCAAGCAAATCTGAATTTCAGTTATTGCAAAGTTAAATAAGTATCCAAAATTAGTACAATGAAACCTTGTCATTCCAGTCACAGGGGGAAAATATGTCAAAAGAAAAAGAATGGTCTGAGTGGCACAATGTGATCTTGACGAACTATTGATGTCGTCCTTATTGGATATGGATACCACATCGAGTGTAGGGATCGGCTAATGCTTGCACAACAGGTCAACAACACAAGGATATTGAAATGAAATATAAGAGCCTCTTGAATCGTATTTGCCAGCACAATCTCTTTTGCTTTTCTTTTGCCTCTTTGTTGCCAGCACACTTGTTTTTCTTTCTTTTCTTTTCTTTTCTTTTCTTTTCTTTTTTGCTGCTAGATTGCCATCATTCTTTTCTAATAAGTACTCCCTCTGTTTTTTAATATAAGATGTTTTAGGTGGTAGACATGTTGTCTATATGCACACCAAAATAAGTGAACATGCACATAAAATGTGTCTACATACATTTGTGTGCATGTGCATGTGGACAAAAGCTAAAACTTCTTATATTAAAAAACGGAGGGAGTATATATTTAGACTTGCCGACTAGATGGCAGGCTCTGTTTACAAAGGAGGAAGTAACTCAATGCATGGTGAGCGCCATAAATGAACTCGCATTGAGTTCTATTGGGGATGAACAAGTGTGCACTTCAGGCCCTACATAATAGATTGAAAATGATGCACAAAAGGATGAAGTGGCTTATACAACGTGAATGGATACACCAACGAAGTATGCAAGGTCGCAGCACATGAATTGCAGTGACAGGTGTCAGAGAGGGTAGCAATCGAAGGATAGAAGGGTGACTGGTTTTCAAGAGCTTCTGACTAGATGGATACGAAGTTAACAACGCTCACCAAATATTCAGATTGCACAAATGATGGTTCAGTTTTTGTTACGTATGGCTGTGGTGGGACAAAATAATAATCTAAACCTGTGAGGGCTAGAACATGACCAAATAAATAATATGCAATATCCAAGGTAAACTAGCATTTGAATCGAGAAATTTTGGTACCAATCCTCGTCCCAGCATTCTTTCATTAACTCCATCTCAGCTTTCTTGTCTTCAGTTATTCCCTAACCTGCACTTGGTATTACAAGAATTTAAATTTTAGTATGAAGGCCTCCGGCAATCGTAATTTGCATTTTGTACATGATACCCAACCCTGTCTCCAGGAACTAGCATTCAATTTTAGTTCTACACTTTATCCTAGAATTTGTGATTTCAAATACACAAGAGAGGAAAGAGCGATCACCTTAGTGCAGATTGATATTTGGGAAGCAGATTCATTGCTGTAAATACTTGAGCTATCTTGATGAGTGGAGAATCATCTGTCTGTTATCTTTGATATCTTTCAAGTAGCAAAACTGCATGCTTACCCCGGGCGTCACCAAAACGCAAATCACCTGATTTATACTCAGCTCTTGTGATACGGCCGGCATATCAGTTATCCGAGTTAGTATGGTTCAGTTTAAAACCAACGATATGTTTCTTCGGGTCGCTGATGATGGAGATGATAATCATATGAGAAGTTATATTCCTGATGGGCTGGACATTCATGTGTCACGTTGTATTAGGTGTATGGATGTGCATATGAGAATTAAGGCCAATCACGTGTTTGATCCAGGTGGGTCTGCCTGCAATGAAGGATCAGCTCAGCTTCGGATATGCTACAGCCAAAACAAGAAAATAAGAGGCGATGCTATTTTTATGGGAATTGCTCGGGACGGTCAAATCAGTTTTTGGCAGGCACGATTGTTTGTTTCTTTTGGAGATCACGTCCACCAGAATTTAACAGCATCGACCAAGGAAGTCAGCACGTCAAACGGCGTGTGCGTTTAAATTAGGAGAGTCTAGATATTTTCTATTAGTTTTCCTTCCGAATGTGAGTTCTTGCAGGTCAAGTTATTTGTTTTGAGTCGGCTATTATATAAAGCCAAGTGCGTGCGTTGTAATATTGAGGTTTTGGAGTTATAAGAAATAGACACGATGTGTGTTTGGGGTTAAAATCCTCATACCGAGTTTGGGGAAAGCTGACTAAAAGTCCCTAAGTTTCTTGAGGAATCTTTGCAAAAACCTCTACTGGCGTGTGAGGTCCTGCGACGCGTAGGAGATTACAAGCTGAGCCTATACGGTTCGTCCACGTTATTCCTTCGACTAGAAGGGTTTGCGTGTTGTTTCTGCGGAGTTTGTGAATATCTTCGTAAACCCGCGATTGTTACTTGCTGCGATGGAGGTTTGTGCCGTGAAAGATCGGGCCAACAACGGATCGGATCTCGCCATGAGGTTCTCTCCACATCATCTTGGAATTTCAGGTTCAAGACAAATGGCAGATTCATACAGCTTCCTTGCCTGCAAATATGGCAAATATATTTATGGCTTGCCAAAGTGTACCATTATTGAGCAAAAGCATAAACAATAAAATCATGAGACGCCCTTTGCAGAAAACTTACCTTGCACATCGTGGACTAACTTGAAACCCGTTGCGGACTGGTCCATATCTTTGTTGGTTTTGCGGGTCGACTGGTCCATAACCTTCATTGCTTCGCGTGCAGTGAATAATGCATCTTTGTATTTATGAAGTGCTAGATAATCACGAACCAAACCTGATAATATATCATGTTAGGATCAATTAACAAAGCAGCAGATGATTTTAACATATACTTGTTTGGCAGCACTGTCAAGGCTCCAAGTCTATACTAGTACATTAACCTTGAATCAGTCCACGGTATGGTTTTCGCATTTTTTGAGTGGCTTCCCGTAATGCTGTTTGAGCTCCTTGTTGCCATGACCACTAGCATCCAACTCTTTCAGTGATCTGGGGATGTCTCCTTGGGCAGCTGACTGCATGGGTTGCACACAACCATAATCCGTAAGCTGTTGAAGTTGGTAGGCCTGCGTAGCTCTGCTGGGAGGCATTGAAGTCAGGAAAGTTTGCACGCATGTAGTTGAGTAGTATCTTAACACAAGACTAAGCAGAAGTGACTTCTGATTGAGAGCTTGCTGATAGAGAACAAGAATTTTACTATTTTGTTGAAGAGAAACTCAAAACATATATGTAAATTAACCTTAGGTTCAGATACACTCTTTTGGACTGGAAACAACACATATTTCTGACAATGTTCCCTAGACAGACGAAAGGGAATGCCAAAGCTAACTAAGGTTTTGGTGAAAAAGTAAACTAAGGTAGTTTTCACATATGCTATCACAATTGGAACAAAAAAAAATGGAACTTATAGCTCAAAAATGGATCATCAATTAGTGATGTCAACAAGTACTACCGAAAGTTTTGTTCAGTTCAGTAACTTACTAAGGGGTAAGGCAGTAACAAGATTAGCATCGTCATCTTTTGGAATACAAAATATACCCAAGACTCAAGACTGCATGGCATTTTCTAAAAAGAAAATCAATACTTCAGTAGGATTGAAAAGATAAATGAAAAATAATTACGTGAAAAAAGGTCAATTCTGGAACTTACCAAGCAGTAACGCGTGCCATGGAGTAACATCTGCAGCAGTTGGGACGTGACCTGACAACTAGATCACCAAGTCTTCACTAGTCATGACGTAAGTGTAATTACGAAGTATCTGAAGGCTACGATAACAAGCATAGGAACCTACACAAGGAGAGCCAAAATAAATGGTGAATACATCACAGATTTCATCCAGGAAGGAAACAAAGCAAGTATGTAATGCCATTAACTGAGGATTACATGGTTCCCTTAATATTTGTTTGCTGGAGTGAAGTTCCATTTTGTGCATGGATGGAGAGAGTCCTACAAGGCTAAAAGAATGTACAAACCCAAGAATCTCTGCACAGTAGATTAAAACACAGACTGTTCAGATTATGAAGTAACGAGGTAAACCAAACAAAAGAAGGTGACGTGTGTGGTATAATGGAAAAGCGAAGGTAATGGTGGACAAAACAAGGAAGTGCTTGTTACCTTGGATTAGTCTATAGTCCGATTTTGGGGATGGTCCCCATTATCCGTCTGCATCGTTGTTTAAGCTCCTCGTTGTCGCAATAAGTGACATCTAACTCTTGCAGCGAACTGGGGAGACCATTCTTGGGCAGAGACCATGGCTGGACAACCCAGATCTGTAATTTCTTGAGGTTGGTGAGCTTGTGCAGCCCTGCTGGGAGACACCGCAGCTTGATGCAACCCGTAACAACTAACTCTTGAAGTGAGCCGGGGAGGCTATTTTTGGGCAGCGACCGGATGGCTGGACAGTCATCGATCTCTATTCTCTCGACATTGGTGAGCTTGAGCAGCCCTGCTGGGAGGCACCGCAGCATGTCGCACCACTCAAATCGGAGATCCTGGAGGGACGTTAGGAGGGTAAGGGCCTCCTCTTGCTCCTTTGTGAAGCGTTTCACCCCGTCGAGGAACGGAGAGATAAGGTGGTGAGGGAGGAAGAGAGGAAGCTGCAGATGGGCGCAGCGAGGACTCCTGCGATGTCGTCCGTCTCGAGTTCCTGCAGTTTAGATGAAGGCTGCTCTTGTTCACCCTGCAGCCCATGTTGGGGATCCCAACCAGCAAAGAATTTGGGGTTACGGCGGACTGCTAGTGCGGTGAGCTGGCCCTGGGTAAGGAGAGGCAACAGACCCTCGTGCCTTAAATCCTCACCCCAATCTGTAACGCGTAACATCTGGAGAGAGGTGAGGTTCGAGAGGGGCACCAGCGTGTCCATGCCTTCCATATGACCAGTGATGCCTTCCATATGACCAAGGGTGAGGTCTCGCAGGGAGGATGGGAAAGGGCAACAGGAAGAGAGATCCCAAGCCGAGAGGAACTTAGGGCAGTTGTATACTTCTATTTTCTTGAGCAAGTGCATGGTTTGGAGACCTGCTCCTCCTGTCCCGCTGTTCTGCGCAGTCAGGAGGATAAGCTTCGAAGAAACGCCGATGCTTAATTCCTGCAGAGAGTCGGGTAAATGTGCTGGTAAGAGCAGCAGCCCATCATCTTCTTGGTCCACAACAACCTCCTCTGCCTCCACCTCCTCCTGCGCCATATCCTCTTCATCATGTGTTCCTTGTGTATCCCGCAATTTAGCATCTGAAGAAGCTGGCAGTGATAACGATGCTGACCTCTGTTGCTGCTTGGCCTCCACGCCCAACCGTGTTATCTTCTCACATCTCCATGTTGCCAAGCTTGAGAGCCAGGGAGATGAGAGAGTAGACGTGTCACTTCCTTCCCACTACATCCACACGACCATATACTAAGACGGTTAACCGGAAGCTGCCATTCCGCGTCACTTCTTGCTAACGGTAGGAAAATATTGGTGGAACCATCTATTTCGAGGGTCTTCAACGAGGTTAGCATTTGAAGGTGTTTCTCAGCCAGAGGAGGGCAAGTTTTAATTTCAAGCTTCCTAGTTGGTTTAAATTATGGAACGCCAGCACCGTGTCATCTAACTTAAGCAGAGTATCATTTCCTTCTATGCTCAAATGGTTTGACATGTTTGAGTACCTTAACTGCTTCACACGTCCTCCTACATTCTCCAGTTTAACAGAGCACAAAGTGCAACTATAAGGAATAGGAGGCGGTGACGACATTTTGGGCAATTTACAATCTCAATCTCTCTTAGCTTAGGAAACCAAGTCACATTCAAATCTCTCTCTGAAGGGTAACATGAAAACGGTAACTCAGTTAGTTCAGGGCAATCCTTCACAACCAATACTTCTATAAGTGAGAAGTACCAAGGGTGAATTTCATTTGCTACCCATCTTCTAAATCTTGGCAACCCAATGAGTTCTAGCCTTTTCAAGTTACGGAAGCTTGGGCCTGTGGTGCAACTCAAATACTCCTCTCCAGACTCACGGATAAGATATAGCTCTCCAAGTGATGGAAGGGATTCCCAATCTATGCAGTCTAAGCTGAGAGCCTGCAAACCTTTTGTGGACACATTTGTACCCAGCCATGTTGGGCAGGTAAAGCCTCCATGCCCATAAATGGATAGCTCATGGAGATTGCTATGTGGCTGAAGCCTCTCAAGGACTTGATCTTCACTCTCCGGATTCTTATTAGGCCGGCCTTTCTCCCAATTGAATGATAATTTCTGTAAGCGATTTTTGTACAATAGTTTTGCCTCGTGTGCCTCATTTACGAGTGCATTCTCTAGATTATAAATGTCAAGTGATCCTGCTAGGCCTTCTAATATCCCCAACTCCTTTAATTCAAAACCACTACTTTCTTTTCTAACTTCAAATCTACGCAGCTCTTGTAAGCTATGTAGTTTCCCCACGTTACAAATATTTGAGTGAAATTTATCATTCTTAGGCAAGACAAGGAAATGGCGCAATTTTTCAAGGTTAGCCATATTTCCAAGCAAACTAGGAGAAGCATACTCACTTATATCTAGGACCCTTAACTGATAGAATCTTGATATATTACTTGGTAAATCGTTACTACCATACTCTGATTCAAGCCGCAGATAGCGAAGATGGACAAGGTTTGAGAAGTTGCACAATAGAGACTCCACAGGGTAGTACATTGTCGACAGAAAAACAACTCGCAAAGATTTTGCATTTTTTAATAGGTCACTGAATATTGGAACAAATCTTCCATCATAATTTCCAAACAACATTAAAGTGCGCAGGTTCTCAGATTTCAATATGTTCCTTATTTTGTCCAATTCTTTTCGAATTTTTTCTTTCAAAACTCCATCCTCACTATCAGCTGTATCGGTGATACTGATGGACAAGTGATAGACAGATGGTGCAATATCTACAGGTCTTGGATTAGACGAGTCTATATGTAGACATTCTTGTGAAGAAACATTCAATGCTAAATCATGTAGCAGGTCATGCATAACATAGTGGGTACCTGAATCGCTGTTTCTTTTTTCAAAAACCCATAATTAACTAAATCATTCAAGTTGTGACCCCTATATCTTCAATTCTTTTGGTTCTGTTACCTGGGTGTAGAATGTCAAGTCCTATCCAGAAGTGGATTAGCTCGTCACACTTAAACTTGTAATCCTCTGGAAATAATGCACAAGAAGAAAAACATTGTTGAAGGTAAAAGGGGAGGTAGTCATAGCTAAGCTTTAGCGCGGGCATAATATCATGATCACTGATTTGTGATTCCCATTCTTTACTTTCAAGAACTCTTGTCCAATGATCTACAGTTAGGTCATGCCTCAGCAGTCTACCCACGGTTTTTGCTGCAAGAGGAGAACCTTTCAAATTTTCACAATCTTTTCCCCTATTTCAAGTAAGTTATTATCATTGTATTGTTGATTAGTTTCATGAAAAACACACGCTAGAAAAAGGCTCCAATATTCTTTTGGCTCTAGACCTTCTAGTTGTAACAATTTATCTCCTTTCTTAACCATTTCAGCAACTTCAAGAAATCGAGTTGTGACTAGAACCGTATTTCCGTTTCCTTGCACTTTTTGAATGGAACCAAAAATCTATTCCACTCGTCATCGTTACCATATTTCCATATATCATCTAAAACAAGTAAAAATCTTCTATTTCTCAGTCTTTTTTCAATCAATTTTTGAAGTTGGTCTAGGTTTTGTACCCCATTATTTGTCCTGTCATTTTTTTCGTCTTCAACTTTAGGAATGGAGCTCACAATCTCTTGTGTCAATTTATAGACACTGAAGTCTAGAGATACACACACCCAAACTCGAATTTGGAAATGATCTTGGACTGTTTTGCTGTTATATATATATTGAGTGAAGTTGTCTTTCCTATGCCTCCAGGACCAACTATAGGAATGACGGTGAGATCTCTATGAATGTATTCACCCTGTGTAATGTACTCGACAATGGTGTTCTTCTGGGGGTCCCTCCCGTACAATGTAGGCTCTAAAACTTGTGAGGTGGTTATGGGTCTACTTGAAGGAGCAGCATTACCAATGCCACGGCTAGAACCTAACCGTAGCAGCTCGGAAATGATGGAGCCTGATAACTCTAGGCCGAGAATGGTGGAGACCTTCGTACACAGGGGCTTTAGTTCGTCTGCGATACATTTCATTCTTGTAGAGACATCCACCCTATCAAATTTCAACTTTGGTATTCTACGGGCATGCTTACTATCATCACGAACAGATAGAGGTGAAGAGCAGAGGAGTCGTTTACCGAAGGCGTGGGCGGTGGTACGAGCACGGGAGGCCAGACGGGGGACGCACTTGCTGGACTCCTCGCCGGAACCACGAGCAGCCAACAAGCACGAGGCGCAACAGAGCTGCTTGGTGGCGGTACGGGCACCGGAACTGATCCGGCGCACGCACTTGCAGACCCCGTTGTCAGAGTCAGAGTCAGAGTCAAAGTCAGACTCGTCGTCAGACACGGGAGACCCGATGTAAGACTCGACGTCAGACTGCTCGTCGGAACCACGAGCAGCCAAGAAGCACGAGGCGCAACATAGCTGCTTGGCGGCGGTACGTGCACCGGAGCCGATCCGGCGCACGCACTTGCACGACTCCTCGTCGGCTCGGTCGCTGGTGGTCAGTAACGAGGCGTAACCGAGCTTCTTTGCGGCGGCAGTGGCGGCGTGGCGAACATCACGGACGAGGTTGCGGGCGCAGCCGCGGTCGTCGTCGACGGCCTCGAAGGTGTCGTCGAGCTCGTCCTGGATGCGGAAGTAGTCGACCTCGTCCAGGACGTCCTCCGCACGGTACCCCAGGCCCCGCAGCATCTGCAGCAGTTCCACCAGCGCGGGGTTGTCCATCTCCCTTCTCCGGGCACCGTGAAGTATGGCCTGCGCGTTGAGCAGCTCCATCTTGAGGGCCTTTATGTTGGGTTCGAGCTCCGTGGTGGCCGCCCACACCTCCACCAGGCCGCCGGACAGCGGGCTCAGCGCCTTGCCCAACACCCATCGAGCCCCATTGATTGCGGCAGACTCCATCGGCAGAGGCTTCAGGCCAGCGAAGGATCACCGGATTCGGCTTCGATTTGTGTAGGAAAATACGTACACGAGGCTGGGGCTGATGGAGGGTAAGGCACGTCTTTATGGCAGCGGCCGGCTCGCCGGAGATGGATGAGTACCTTGGGGTAGCTTGCTACAGATCAGTTGCGGCTGCGCAAAAGAGGAGACCAGATGATTGTAGGCGTTGGTGGTGTGAATTCAGAAGGAGAGGAGGGAGAGTTATATATCTAGTCGATCAGGCCGACAGCGAGGATAGATTCTGTTAGGAATAGGATCCGGTAAGGCAATGATCGAGGGGGAGGCAAGGTATATATTATATTCTCTGTTTTTTAGACGAAGCAAGGTATTCATGTACAGTCTCGAATCTTGCCTTTTATTTCTTGGGTTAATCTAACTGTGGGGGCTGGGGGAGGTGGGATTCTTACAGCAAGCAGCGCCGTTGTCTGGATAGAAAACATCGAAAGCAGGGGCCAAGAAGCTCTTGTGCATGGGAGCGAGCATTTGTGCGACGTCCAGAGAATGCAAAGGAAGTGTGGCGTCTCCCGCTCCGTTCTACACCGAATGCCATTCATTGAAGGCGGCGTGGAGGGGGAGATGTCTAAGCCGGTGGAGAGGTGGTCGAGGCGGCGGAAAGAAAAAGTGTTCAGACGGACTGGACAGGAAGGGGTCCGCCAAGGCACGACCAGTGAGTCCCCGAGTCGGAGTGAGGTCGGGAACGATCATGACACTCGCCGAGGTGGTCACCGGCCGCAAGGGATGAGAATGGGGTGGCTACCTACACCTACACGGCTACACAATGAGTACGCTGCTCCAGTGATGCCCAAACAGACTGGACAAATATCGGATTATGCGATTCTTTATGAGTTAATGTTGGCAGGGCACCCAGGGCGACCATGGGCGATGCCCTTGCCCAACTGCTGTTTTATATTGGGCTGAAAACAAAAATTAAGTTGCAAAGGCCAGCGTGCCAAGTAGCGATCGATCTCTTAGTATGTTGGCTTGTTCGCTTGTTTCTCTATTGATTCGATTGCCTCGACACCGCTGTGAAAAGGAATAAAAGAAAAGGAGAGAATTAACTTACTGAATCACAAAAAGGTTCTTTAAATAAGTATTGTCCGCTAGCAAGTAGTGTTGATCTTGATATTGTTCTCAATGATTTTGTCTCCAGAAATTTCCAAAGAAGCTTTTTTTCAAGCATAATGTCGATGAACTCATTGTAATTTGGTTCTTTTTTGGGTAGTCAAGCTAGTAGGGAATACTACTTTTATATTTTGTTACTCTTTTAGTTTTTCTGTGGTAATTTGACATTGTTTAAGCGCTTAACAATTATTTATAGACATCTCAGACGAAAAGTGTGTGCTCAGATGCGAACTTTTAATATTTTTGTAAGTGAAAGTTTACACATCTATATCTATATGAGCCATACGGGCCCATGTCATAACCTTCGCCCCAGGCCCCGCAAAATATAGAGTCGGACGGGAATGTTGGATGAACTCTTTGGGATGTTTGCATTCGTTTGAAAAACATTGTCCTTCACATGGTTGACTATTTGAACTTAAATTATTATATGTTCCATTATATTGGATTTGAGCTCGTTTGAATTCATTGTGTCGGATATATTATAGTATAAATTATTGTGATGTTATAAAAGTGTAAACATAGATGATAAGAGAATAATGAAACAAAAAATAAATATGGACTGAAAAATAGGGGTAAAATTTGGAGACAAGGTAGGGAGCCCGTAATTTTGGGCAGAGATGTTCGGCATGTACAATGGTCGATAAGACAGTCTTATCATACATTCGTCATATGTAATGTAGATATGATAAAAAAAACATGATGTATAATTGTTATTTTTTAGTCTTATCTTTAATACCTAGTTATCCCTAAATTTAGGGTGAGACAGATCGTGCTAAGAGATTATCTCTGAGCTAAGATAAGAAAAACCTTTTTTTCGTTTCTCTCTCCTCTACCTCAGCAATCGTTTTACGTGGCAACGCTAAGATATGACCATTGTACATGCCTACTACTTTTTTTATGTTGCACACAACAGCCGTCGCAGGAGCATAAGGATATGTACAATGGTTGATAAGACGGTTTTATCTTAAACCCGCCACGTAATATAGATCTAGCAATAAAACATGTTGTATAATGGGTCATTTTTTAGTCCTATCTCTATTAACCAGATTTCCTAAAAATATGGTGAGGCAATTATTGCTAAGAGATCATCTCTTAACTAAGATAAGGCAAACTTCTTTTTTTCGTTTCCCTCTCGTACAGCTCAGCAATCATCCTACCTGGCGTTGCTAAGATAAGACCATTGTACATGCCGATTTGGTAAAATGCTGCTCAAAAACATTTACTCCCTCCATTCACTAAATATAAGGCGTTGGACCAATCATTTTAATTATCTTGATTCCAATGTATCTAGACTTATTTTGTACATAGATCTACTCATCGTATGTATGTAGTCAAAATTGAAAGGGGTACAGTGCCTTATATTAGAGCGGAGGGAGCGACTAGGCGCATACTTTTTGTAGCAAATGATACACAACAAATTATTGAACTTGAACATGCTAGCAAGCGATCTTAAGAAAGAAACTCCAACCTAGCTAATTAAAAGCAGCTAAACGATCAATGATCACGGGATCGAAGGCGTGATCCACACCGGCGGCGGGTAGAAGCTTCGCTGCTCGTTCCCGAGCTCCTCGATCTTCTTCAACGTGCCGTCCATGAGGCTATACACCCCGACGGTTTGCAGGTCGGGGCCACCGCGACTGCCGTACGAGTACGACGAGGACGCCTGCTTGCGCACCTCGGCAGCCCCAAGCAGGTCGTCGGTATAGTAGACGCAGCTGGCCTTGATCTGGGGGCGCCCTATCGTCGACATGCACAGCGAGTTGTTCATCCCGACGAACAGCGCAAGGTCGCCGACGTCCGTCGTCTCCTTCCACTGCCCGTCGTCGCCAAGGACATGTACCTTGAAGGAGCACGACCACTTGTTCTTGCTGGAAACATCGTCGACCGCCTGCCCGGGGTACTTTATCACCACCATCAGCCGCCCGCCCGGTGCCGCCGCGAGATATTTGCGGCACGATGGCTCTCTGCCTTCTGCATTGTTTTCTTCAACGGCCAGCCTTGGCGCAATGGCCGTGCTAGTGTACTCGCCGGAGTCCACGTCACCCGTGTAGGAGACGGAGTAGAACTGGCCGTCGTGGTGGATGGCGTCTTCGACGCCGTCGCGCGAAGGGGCCAGCCTCCACACGGGGTCCTCCGCCGTGGCGAAGGCCGGGGCGCCGGTCCTCCACTCCGTGATGAGCATGACGGCGTAGGTGCCCGGGCGTGCCGGGGACGACGAGAGGACCACCTTCCGGTAGAACCACATGCGCATCTGGTCGGCGGCGTACGTAGTCGTCCTCGCGGGCACCTCCCAATGTTCGTCGAACGGCGGCCCTTAGCCGTACCGGATGGTCAGGTAGGGATCGCTCTTAAGGGAGAGGTCATGGTAGTACGTGCAGGGAATGAATACACCCATTGTGGATATGTGCGGTAGCTCATGCTGGTCGCCGGTGGCCGGGTTGACGAGGTAGATCTGGCCTCGGACGTCGGCAGTGGCGAGCCACCCGCGAGAGGATCCCAGGATGAAGTGACAGACCAGGGCGGGTTTCGGGCGGGCACGGTGGCGCCGCGCCGATCGGCGACGGAGAAGAGTTGGACGGTATCCGGGGCATTGCCGGTGAGGATGAGCCACGGTGCGTGAGGCTTGAACCGGTCGTCGTCATCGCAGGACGCAGCGAAGACGGCGGCGAAGGCGACGCGATCGAGGAAGCCGAGGCGGTCGTGGATGTTCGCCAGCAGGTCCGGGGAGAGGCTGCGGCATTGTCGGGGGAGCTCGGCCTTCTTCGCGGGGGCGTCAACTATGGTGGGGGTGCTGGCTTTCCTCGTGGCGGCGGCCTTCCTACGCCTGGCGGCGCCGCCCTTGCTTCTTCCCATTGGCACAGATCAATCCGATGAGGAGGTGGCCCGCGCCGCCACACGATATTTCAAGAGCTCGGGATCGATCTGTATGTACTTCCTCCGTTTTTTAATATAAGATGTTTTATGTGGTACACATGTTGTCTATATCCACACTAAAATAAGTGAACATACACATAAAAATGTGTCCACATACATTTGTGTGTATGTGCATGTGGACAAAAACTAAAACATCTTATATTAAAAAACGGAGGGAGTACGTGTGTTGGCAATTTGGTATCCGTATCGGAGATGGATCACGCCACGTCATCATGCAAAAATACAACTAGCTCCGCTAAAATTGCAATTCAACTTGGAAAACCCTTCTAATCATCCGGGGGATCGCGTCGCTCGCGTTCCCCGGCTCCTGCTTTTGACGCGTGTCCCCGCGTGGGACCATGTTTTCACCTTATCGTTTACCCACTGCTCGCGTCCGTCCCCAAATCATCTTCCCGCGCGTCAACCCTCGCGAGCACGCACGCGCAGAGACGAAGCTCGCACCGGCAGCGCCTCCTTCCCTCTCTGCCCGACCTGCCACTCGCCCGGCTCCGTCCTCTCCACCTCGCGCCTCCTCCCATGGGACAGCAGAAATCCCCCGCCCGGAGCTCGAGGCTGAGCTCGCCGCCTCCTCGAGCACATCTGGCTGGAGCGGGCCATGGCCATACTCGCCCAATCCACGCGGCGCCGCCGCCCAATCCACGCGTCGTTGCCGAGCGCCACCACCGCCGCCGCCGCATGCGCAGGAGATGATGGCGGCGCCGGCCGTGTCGGGCGAGGCGTCGGCGGCCCGCGTCGGCAACTACCTCCCCATGGCGCAGGGCAACCTAAACCTCCTCGCCTCCTTCTCCGGCGGGCCAGGCGGCGCCGGGGCCGCCTCTTCCCGGCGAAGCCCGACTCCTCCTCGGCCGCCTGCCGCCTAGCGCGCCGCCCCGGCTGCCCGCGACGTGGATCCACCCACCGGCCGCCCAGCGCGCCTCCCCTGCTCGCGCGACCCGGCCACCGGCAACCTCCCCTGCGCGCGGCGCCATGGTCTCGCCGTAGCCTCTCCTCTGCCCGAGCACGCCGCCATGGTGCAGCGGTGTGCCCGCGTCGTTGGGGAAGAAGATGACCAAGGCGGCAAGGCGAGCCGGGGGCGTGGAGCTGCATATGTTAGGATGCTGTGCTGCCGAAGGTGCTCGGTGTTGCTCCCACGGGAGGGCGGAGGCACTGTCGAAGGTGCTCGGTGTGTAGGGAGGCGGCGCTGCCGAAGGTGCTCGGTGGTGCTCCCATGGGAGGGCGGCGCTGCTACCGAATGAGCACGGCGGTGCTCCCATGGCGAGGTGCCGGTGCTTCTGGTCACGGTTGCATGACATTGTCGTGCTGCTTCTGCTACGGTACTGTAATTTTTTACATTGTTTTTGCTGCAATAGTTTCGTGGTTTTGCTAAAACACCACAATGTTTTTGCTACGAGGTTTTGCATCATAAGTCTCATCGGAGAAGCTCGCCGGAAGAATTTTTGATACGATGTTGCAATATAACATTTTTTTTGCTATTATTGTTATGTGGCGATGCTACCGTCGCTACCGTCGGCACGCCGTGTTGCTACCAACGGTGCATGGTCATGCTACCGACGGTAGGGCGGCGATGCTACCGCCGGCACGCCGCGTTGCTACCGGCGGCGGTCGAAGTTGAAACTGGTGGTGGTTGCCTATGCTACCGACAACGTTCTCCATTGCTACCGACGAGGTCGCCGATGCTACCGACGACGGCGCGCGGCGATGCTACTGATGGCGTGCGCCGTTGCTACTGACGAGCCGACGATGCTACCACGGTATGCGGGAATGCTGCGTTCGGATGCTACCGACGTCTCGCGACGATGCTACCGACGAGGCGGCGATGCTATCGACAACGCATGACATTGCTACCGACGAGCTGGCGATGCTACCAGGAGCGCGTGACACTGCTACCGATGGCGATGCTGCCGGGTGCGAGCTGGTGATGCCTCGCCGGAGCTCTGAAAAAAGATCCTACCACGGACCATCAACGTTGCTCCAAGCGCCTACCATGGTGTTGCGACGTCGCGTCGGTGTGTTTTCCAATGTTGCCAGTAAGGTCTCGTCGGATTTGCTACAATAATAATAAAAAATTCTCCATATAAGCATTTGTTACGAGCAGAACAAAAAATTTGCTACGAATGAAACTTTTTGCTCCGTATAAACATTCCATGAGATTTGAGAGAAAATTGGAATCTTGCTACAATAGTACAAAATTCTTATTACAAACGAACCGTTTTTTGCTTCACAAAATCATTTGCGGAATTTTGGTGGAAATTCGGGATTGGGATGCTCGTGTGCGGATAGTCTTCACGGTTTTTTCCTGTACGTGCTGGTTGGAGACGAAGTAACGATGGGCCGTGGGCCTGCGGGGTCCACCCACGTGAGGAGGTGGAGAAAAGCATCGGACACGCTCAACCCAATCGCACGGCTAGCGACCCGGGTGATCTCTTTTGGAAAGATCACCCGGGGGACGCTCAGTGCTGTCCATGGGAGTGACTTAGTTGGCTAAGAATTAACTCAACTAGGTAAATTGCCCCTTTCTTTTGATGATCAAGAATAGTGAAGACATTCCACTAAAATTGTTGTCGACAGCGGTGGTGTTACATAAGGATAATGACGTAGTTGTGTAGATAGTCATGTAGGCAACGACGCTTAAAAGATTCTGGTCGTGGGGGACGCGTCAGGCTGCAAAAACTCGTATGTATCTCGTTCCTATAGGTAAAAGTGTAATTATTTTTTAAAAAAAACCAATTTGTCAGGTGTATTCATTTTCTATCCATTTAATTGTCGTTTATACTCTTTGGAAAGAAAATCTTTTTACTTTTGAATATTATACAGTCCTTGGAAAGAAAATCGTTTTTAGTTGCTCCTTCAAAGACCTGGATTGTTACGTTTGACAACTCACTCTACGACAATGGAACCCTACTCCATCGGTCATAAAAAAGATTATATGCATGTGTCAGTCTCTCCTGATTATGATTTTCTTTGTGTGCAGTGGGGTTAGTTACGGAGGGCAGTTAGTTTGGATGGCGTTTGTCCACTCCCTGCATCTCCGACTGGTTTCTCATTTTTTTGATGATACGCCTCAATTTTTTGTTGAGTTCAATTGCTCGACTTTTCACAACGCACCTCTGAGAGCCTCTAACTAGACATGGCGACACGGTGAAATTGCCAGGATCCCCACCCCCAAATCTCCTCTCTACCCGCGCACACTGTGATACACAAACGTACGATAGGATCAAAAGGGTCAACACCTAATGACATCTCAAGAACTCGCACCACGTGCTTGATGCAACTTCCAGACGTGAATCACAAAATTACGGACGACATGTGTGGCACCCCTTCTGGCACATATTTTCAGAGAGGCGGTCGACCCGTGCGCCAGCCCAAGATATCTGGCCGTACGTTACGATAATGCAACATAGCGGAAATCATTACACAATCAGGCACAAAGTGGTACAAAAGGGTTTACAAGGCCATCGAGACATTACAAAATATCTGGCTAAGCATGGCCCAACTCAGAGTTTAACTGGCAGCGGAAGACGGCTAAAGCAACGGCTTGGAACAGCTCCACTCCACAGGTATCTGGCTGGGCTACTGGTTCTAGCACGTTCTTGCTCCATCTCCTTGCTACGGTAGAAGATGAATCCTCTCAACGTCTGGCCACATGAAAAGCCAGTCTGAGTACAATGACGTACTCGCAAGTAAAATAAACACAAGACATGAACAGTCAGGCAATCATGCAACAAGTTATCCAAAGAAACAACATCCTACCACATGGCAACAGTCTACTCAAGTATAATCCACATCATGGCATGAAAATAGTATGGCATAGCAAACAGTTCATGGCATAATCACTCAACAGGGGTATCGCGAGTACAGAGTCCAAAACAGGTGGGGTTGGATCATATACCAGCAATCACACAAAGGGCTTACCTGTGACGAGTAAATGGGTGTACCATTTGGTACCGAGTAACATAACAATATTTATCATCCCGGCTAGGCTCAACAGCCTTACTACATCTGTCAACTGCTAGGCCTACTGGCCTCATCCTTTCACTTGGGCCTGCACGAGTGATGTTGGCTCAGGGCTAACCCTAGGCTCCCAACGACCACGCCGTCATCCCTAAACACGGTAACCATCCACAGCTCAAGTAACATTCCCTGCATCATCTTCTTGTTCATTTTGTGAAATCAGGTTGTTCATCTTTCTTTCAAACCGAACTTATGTTTAACCTCCGGACTCGACAAAGACAATAGTGTGACCGACACTGAACTGTTGTTCCATAATCTTGAAACGAGGCTAGACATCCAGATTTGACACTCTCGAGAGGTTGCAGTTTCCACTCATCTAAATGCACCATATAGCCGGTACTTTAGGAAATCTTCCTTAAGGCGACCTGATACACGTACACGACCGTTCACGTTACCAAGACACTCCTTGTATAGCTACCGACACAACTCTATGTCTTATGACGAAGTGAATCCGGCACGTCCCCTACCCATGAGCGACGCCTAGCTCCGGAACCTTCACAAGACTAGCCCCGACCACAAAGGTAACCGACTCGTCTTGCCAAAATGGTAGCATCAAATGAGGCTCAATAGGTTACGTAGGTCACGGCCCGCCCATATGAGCGACAGTGGTAGTGCTTTCGATGTTTAGATTAGTGGCACTATGGACTGACCCTATCGATGTTTGGAGGGGTGTTTCATTTAATCAAGTTTCATCACAACAAGTCCAAACAACAGAAGATTAGTCCAACACAATAATCACAATATCATAATAATATATCATCAAACAACAAGACATTAGCAACATAATATTTCTAGCAATAGTAGTTTGTATTGACCGGGTGACTATGGCGGTTCCTCCAGCCGGCGCCACCACGAAACAGTGTTCACAGAAAAAATAGCACAGTGGGTCAATCGGACGACTGTGGCGGTTCCTCCAGCCAGCGCCCTCGCAGATCAATTACAAAGTTGGTGAGGCATGTAGCCTCCAAACAATGAACCGAAAAGTATTCATAAGAAAGAAAGCATCCATTCCACTCGAGGATTAACCTGACGTGGTGTCAGCAATCTTGGCAAAAAGAACCAAATGGAAAGCAAATGTCCCAAGCGTCGCAGTCCAGGCGGGCATATGCCAGCCACGTTTGACGGAGGGAGAAGAAGCAAATAACTCTTTTGGCAAATGCCCCCAACTCCGAGGATCATAAGACGACATTCGTCCGCTCCTCACCTCGGCGAAGAAGAAGAAGCAAACACTCATAGGAACGCATGTTTTATAGTTCTTTAATTAGATGGTTCAACAAAGCCACGCAAGTGCGAGGCGCATAAATAATTCACACGTCATTCTAATGCACACATGGATGATGAATGAAGCATGGCATCTCTATCTATGCTTCAAATTAAACATGGCATGCATTTATACACATGAAATCATAGGAACGATCACCAACATCGACTAGCAAGCAAAACACAACTAGATAAAACAGACTGGGCTTATAGCAAGTGGTTAGCTTGCCTCCAAAGATCGATACAGTTTGGCTTGGAGGGTCACGGATGTCACGATTCAGGGTCTCGGTTCGTCGGTACCGCGGGATACACCTAAACATGCACACAAGGGTGCTGAGTATATAAGTATTTTACAAAAAGGTAAAACATGTACCACTGGACAGATCCTTTCAAAATAGGGATTTACAAATTTGAATCGACTAAAACGGAGCTACGGTTCAAAAGTTATGGACGAGCGACAGATAGCTATTTGCAGCTCACCAGGAAAAAAAACAGAACGGGCTGAATCTGACTGGGCTGGGCTGGTTGCGCATTTCTTCGGTAGCACGCCTTCGGTTCAGGGAAGCGTGTTTCGCGGAAAGCCGCCTCCACTTATCTGACGTGGCAGCTGGGCCAGGTTGGGCCCACTTGTCGGCGTCACCAGGGAGCCACGCTGGCCATCTCCTTCCTCACGTCGACCATGCTCGGGAAGGAGCCCGACGCGGCTCAGGCAGGCTCGGCCGCCGACCGTCGCCGTCGCTCCGGTGGGCACCGCCGGCCACCAAGGGCATGGGGAGGAGCGCCCCGCTGTGCCGCTCCCGAGGAGGGAGGCCACGGGCACCGGGAGGCAGGGGAGCGTCGCCTCGGGTGCGGCGGGTGCGTGCCTGGTGAGCTCTCCGCCGGCGGTTCGAGGACGGTGACGAGGCTTAGGAACACCATTCTGCAAAAGGTTTGGTCTGGGAGGTAGGGGAGATCGAGGGGAACATCCCTGCAAGTTTAATTGAAGAATGGCCCAGTCTGGGGCTCACCACGGTCGATGGACCGACGACGATGACCTCGGCCGATTTGGAGCAGAGCTCCGCCATTCCGCAACTAAAGGAGCAGAAGGGTTCCAGGGGGAGGGGGAGGGAGTTGTGCTTTGGAATGGGAGGGTCTGGGGGTCCTTTTAAGGGCAGGGGAGGGGAGAGTTAGGTCAGGGCCGTGGCGGCCATTGAATTCCTCGTTGAGGTCATGGCTTACGTTTCTCTGGCTATAGGGAGGGGATAGTACCAGGGGAGGGCTGGCTATGGGAGGCGTTGGACGACAATGCCGCACGAGGCTCTACTAGAGAAGGGAGGTGAGCTGGGCACGGGGAGAAGAGTTCTTGATGGCACCGACGGTGCACCGTTGCACCAGCTTTGCTCCAAGGATTAAAGAGAGGGGATAAGGAGGAGGAGAGGATAGGGAGGCCGAGCTGGAGGTACAGTGGCGCACGCGGCGGCACTGCAGCAAAGGATAAGGCAGGGGCTGGGGGTTGAACAGGGTCATGCCGACATTGGCATGTCCAGAGCGCGACGCGAGCGGCATTGTTCGCGTTCCCGTCGACTCAGGACACCAAAAAGAAAAAGGGTCGCGTCACTGGGTTACACTAACACTACAAACAACACACCGCAAGCAAAACATCACATTGGGACAAAATGCCAGAGCAAAGTTTTGAAAAATTCAAATGCACTCAAGGTGTTCGATGAAATGAAAATGGACTTCCTCTATCCCAATGGAGCTAGTATTTTTACTGGTGATGTGCTACTGGTATGTGAGTAATGTGGTCAAGTTTCACTCAATTTGGAGAAGGTTTCATGTGTAAACATTTTTGGATTTCGAAAATGGCAGAAGGTGTTTGGTGGATGTTCTGCAAGAAAAAGTTGGTCCAAATGATCCCAAATTTATGTGGGAGGCTTCTAATGGGACAGGGAACACTTCCTCAGGTGGTCAAGATTTATGGTGGAGTGGAAATAGGGTTTTGGATTTAATGGCCCGGTAGTGGCAGATTTGGTAATTTCTTCAATCTTAAAAAGTTGCATAGGTCATGGCGATGTTCATGCATATATGGGATATACATGAGGATAGGTGTCTCTGGAATTTTTGGCGGAATTTTCTAAGCAAGATAAAGGAGAGTTCCCTTGGAGAGGCGGTATATCGGGTTTACTTTTCTATAGAAAAGGCATTAAGGTTTTATAAAGAAAACCCTAATGAATGGGATCAAAGGTGATCCGAAATAATCAGAGAATATTCCCAGGGTTGGGACAAGGAGGTGTACATGATCGCAACATCAATCACCAAAAGTTCAAATGAGTTTGATAAAACCCAGAGAAATCCAAGTAAAAGGTTTTCGCAAATTTTTAGTTCACCCCTTTTTCAGGAAGATCGGTTAGTGAAATTCGGGGTGTTACAACATGGCCGCCCCTGACTTGGAAGCGACTTTTTGTTTTCTCGTTGGGGCAGTTCTTGCACCTCGTCTCGAACAGCTTCGTTGTCTTGATGTCAATCATGTTCAGCACCGAACAGCCGGTGCCTCTCCCGGAGTAACATGTGTCAACAATGTCTAGTATAAGGGCTGAGAGGCAACATATATATATAGACTTAAGCAATAGTTAAGTGTCCAAAACTATAATCCCTACATATAAAATGCATATCTTCTCTTTACACAAGGAAAATGAGATGCCACACAATCCCAAAACCCCTTTGGTGGGGACAAGAGTGAATTTTATTCTTTAGTGCTACAAATTATGCAAAATAAAAACTTCAACACATCGAACATTTTTTTTCGAGACCGGAGGGGAAGAATCCCTTGGTTTACTTTTATAGAAGAATAATAGTGAATCGCTGGTATTGCGAGCACGGAGGCTCGAATCCAGGCGGGCAGACATGCATGAGCCCATGCCTACCATCTCAGCTATGTCGTGGTTCTCACACATCGATATTGTTATTAAGATTAAAGAAAATAGGATTGTTCTATTCCAAGTAAGTTTTCGTACCATCAAGAGGGGTACTTAAGGTCAAAATGAGAAAAAGAACCCACGGAAAAAACTCATAAGGTTTTGCTCTTACGATCCAATAGAAATAGGATGGTCTTTGGGACCAAAAGACTTCGTATCATTTAACTTTGTGTCATAGTTTTCTCCAACGAGCATGTGAAGTTTTGACACAAAGCTATGAAATTTGATTCCGGATTTGCTAGTTCTCAGTCGACTGAGAATTAATTAAATCTCAGTCGATTAGTTAGCCGTCAGATCTTTGCTATTCGTGCGTGGTGTTATAATTATCTGGTGTAACGCATCCGCGTGAGCGTACGTGTGTGAGGCTGCTCGGTTTGTTGGACCCTTCCGTTTCTTCTCTAGTGTATCAATATGGGCCTTGCAGTCAAGCGAGACGTACTTTGTTCACAAATCTGGCCTCTTTTTGATGTGTCGGTAATTCTTCTGCTGCTTTGTCTAATGGATAAAGTATAGATTTCACCCCCAAATGTAGCACATTGGACATAATTCACCCTGAACAAAAAATTGGATAGTTCCAACCCTCAAATGTGTAATACCGGATAAATAACAACCTGCTAGTGATTTTTGGTGAATTTGGCCGGTTTTGAGAAGAATTTTGGCGGTTTTGGACATTGACGTGGCGATGACGTGGCGACATAGCTAACACCGTTACTGGCAGCTGGGCCCCATCAGCCTTGGATGTCATAAAGACCGCCCCAGCCAGACGCCGTTACTTTTTTTTTTTTTTGAATTTTCAACCACTATATTAGGTCAGCAAGCTGCCTCATTAAAAACCTTACCATTCCCTTTCGGTACCCTGGCAAGAAAAAGAGTGCGTCTGAAACATGCCGCCTCAACCAAACACAGATACATCGTTCATTACATCAGGAATAATAAAGCTAGGGGGATCATCGTCCCAAAAGATATCAACATTTGAATCATAAACATATCTAGCTATTTTGTGAGCCACCTTATTAGCATCCCGGGGGCAATGTTGGATCTTCACTCCACCAATCCTCTGGGCAATTTGAAAACAATCCATCATAATAGCTGAATAAGGGCTCCAAAGATCAGTACTTCCATTCATTGCTTCAACAAGTTCCAAAGAATCGGACTCCACTATCACCGGGGTGCAACCAATATTTTCGACGAGAGATAAACCCTTAAGCAAAGCAGCCGCCTCCGCTGTTGTGGCATTAAGGAGATGATCATGGACACAACCAGCACCAGCAACTGCCTCACCTCGATGATTTCGGACAACCGCACCCGAACCTCCATAGCCACTTGGAAAAAAACAGACGTCGACATTCAGCTTATATGAACCATGGACAGGTTTAGTCCAAGTAATCTCTCTAGGGACCGCACTAGTGGCAGCACCTTTATAATTCAAAGTTAAAGCTTGTATCGAGAAACTTGTGCTTCTTGGAGGAGCTATTTGTTCACCTTTTACCACTTCTCGTCTTTGCCACCATATATACCAAGCACCAACAGCTATAATTTCCTTTATACCAATATGAGACAGATGGTCAGGGGTAGTAATCTGTTTTCGGAGCAGTTCTTCTAGAACAACTGATCCTGACCTATCAACCTCCAAAGCTTGGTCAATAATATGTGAAATCCCTAGGCTGCTCCAAACTTCTTTTGCACGAGAACACTTAAACATAAGATGTCCAATATCTTCTGCATCAAGGAGACAAATAGGACATTGCGCCGAAACAGGAATGTGTCTATTTGCAAGAATTGACATACCAGGAACTATACCATGTAGTGCTTTCCAGAGAAAAAAATTTCACCTTGCTTGGGATTTGTAACTTCCACATGATTTCCCAAACCGGGCTTTGGGCTGCCGAGCCTTGTCCATCCGGTCTAGACAATCTGTGATTATTTTGGTGATTCCACTCAATAAAATAGGCTGATCGAACTGAGAAAGTATGTGTTTTAGTAAAGTGTCATGCAACAAAATCTTCATAAAGATGATCGCTAAGCGGAATTTTCAGAATTCTGTCCACATCTAAAGGATTGAAATTTTTAACCAATAGTTCTTTATCCCACTGTCCATTCTGATCAATAAGTTCATCAACTGTGGTTAGAACAATGTTACCTCGGATAGATACCACTTTGCGAGATGCACTGCTTGGGATCCAAGGATCTGTCCAGATGTTAATCTTATCACCCGAACCCAGTCTCCAAATAAAGCCTCTTTTAAAAGTGTTTAGACCAGCAACAATACTTTGCCAAGTAAAGGAGGAACCACTTTTTGGCCCTGCCTTTAAAAGATTTCCATCTGGGTAGAACTTAGCTCGAAGGACCAGCGCACAAATAGTATCAGGATTTGTGATCAATCTCTAGCTCTGTTTTGCCAACATTGCTAAGTTAAAAGCGTGTAGATCACGAAAGCCCATGCCACCCATTTTTTTCGGAACACACATCTTCCACCATGCCTTCCAGTGCATAAGCTTTTGAATTTCCATGTCTCCCCACCAAAAAGCCGCCATAGCATCAGTCATTTGTTTGCATAATGATTTTGGAATTTTAAACACAGCCATTGCATAAACAGGGATTGCTTGAATAATGGCCTTCAGTAAAATCTCCTTTCCACCCATACTAAGGAATTTCTCTTTCCATCCTTCCAATCTTTTAATAATCCTTTCCAGCAAATGAATAAAACTGTCACTTCTATCAGTTCCAACCATGGCCGGGAGGCCTAGGTATTTATCCGACAAAGCTTCTGTCATAATGTTTAGCTCTGTACACACCTCAGCCCTTACATCAACATGAACATTAGGACTGAAAAAGATACTACATTTAGCTTCGCTCACCAGTTGACCTGAAGCCGCACAATATTGATCAAGAACCTGTCTCAATGAGGTTGCATTTGTCATATTAGCTTTCATAAGGATTAGGAAATCATCAGCAAAAAGTAAGTGAGATACCGATGGTGCATTTCTGCATACCCTGACACCTTCCATGCCACGAACCTCCTCTCTATGAGCCAGTAAACTTGAGAGACCTTCAGCACAGATCAAAAACAGATAGGGTGAAAGAGGGTCACCCTGTCGGAGTCCCCTTGTGGGTGTGAAAGTATCTGTTTCCTGATTATTAAATCGGACCTTATAAGTAACAGATCTAACACAAGCCATTAAGAGGTCAGTGAACTCCCTATCAAAACCAAGTTGTATCAACATATTTTCCAGAAAATTCCATTTCACTCTGTCATACGCTTTGTGCATATCTAATTTCACCGCACAATAACCCCACTTCCCCTTCTTCTTGTTCTTTATAGTATGCATACTCTCATAGGCCAACAAGATATTATCAGTGATTAATCTTCCCGGCACAAAAGTGCTCTGGACCGGAGAAATAACCTCGTCAAGAACTTGTTTCAACCTGAATGCTATCATCTTGGATATTACTTTGTAAAGAACATTGCACAAGCTAATAGGGCGGTATTGAGTAATCAGTTCTAGAGTTTCTACTTTCGGGATTAGAACAATTACCGTGTCATTCCAACCTGCTGGCATAACTTTATCATTTATTGCCTGAAGAACCTCTACTGTCAGATTTTCTCCAAAGATGTTCCAACATTTTTTGAAAAATATAGCGTGAAGATCATCTAAACCAGGAGCTTTCATATCTCCAATTGAAAATAAAGCTTTCTTTACCTCTTCCGCGGAGTAAGGTTGCAGTAGTTGTTCATTCATAGGACCAGAAATTTTCGGCACAACCTTTGAGAGAAGATCCGGGTCCGGTTCTTCAATTTCAGTGCTAAACAGTCCAGCAAAATAATCTGAGACCATCGGGTTGAGGCTCTCGGTATCTTCCAACCAAGCACCATTGCCAGACGCCGTTACTTGGTTCTACCTAGCAGGTTTCTAATCGTTTGGCTCACGTTAACTTGCCCCATCCCATGCAGATACGATACCCCATTTGTTGTACACAAAACTGGAAAGAGCAGCGACAAGCCAACGTGGTATGGACTGTGGCACGTCCGAGTCTCCGGCGTTTACGCCCGTAATTTATACGTCTGACCTCATGCATGACGTCATGTGCACAGCAGTTGGTTAGGATTATTCGTGTTGACCTCCGTCCTCCGGCACGCCGCCGACGAGGAGCTACCTCCGGCCTTTGACCTCCTCTAAGGCGGCCTTGGCGAGCTCAAGGAATCGAAGAGAGGTGCTGTGAATCGACCGCGCCGTCTGTTTCTTCCCCGCCTCCGGCCGACCAACCGCATGGAGTTCGAGCTCGTCGTCGTCGGTTGACGCATCCCCGAGCAGATCGAAGACCACCATCATCTCCGCCTTGTCGTCGTCTACCTCCCCGTCCAAGGAATCGAAGAGGAGCGCCGTGAATCGACCGTGTCGTCCGTTTCTTCTCCGCCTCCGACCAACCAACCGCCGCGCCATTGCCTGGAGTTCGAGCTCGTCGCCGTCGGTTGAAGCATCCCGAGCAGATCGAAGACCACCATCATCTCCGCCTCGTCATCGTCTACATCCCCGTCCAAGAAATCGAAGAGGGGCGCGGTGAATCGACCGCACCGTCCGTTTCTTCCACACCTCCGGCCGACCAACCGCCGCGCCATTGCCGCCGTCCTCGACCTCCTCCGCCCCCGCCGAGTCGTCTCACATGTCTAGGATGAGCTCTCCATCCTCCTGGACCCCTTCTTTCCCTCTCTATCGCTGTATTTTGGCTCTGCGCTGCCAAATCATGGTCGCCGGAGCTACAGCGATGGAGAACTGAAGAGAACAGACAACACACAGCTCCGTTATGTCTAACTGACGGCTCACACCACGTCAGCGCCATGTCATTGCCAATCAACCATCAAAACCACTCAAACCATTCAAAACCAGGCTAGGGTGTAATTTATCCGGTATTACACATTTGAGGGTTGGAACTATCCCAATTTTTGTTCAGGGTGAATTGTGTCCAATGTGCTACATTTTGGGTGAAATCTATACTTTATCCTTGTCTAATTATCTTTTTCTGTTTTACACGTGTTGAGCCGGTGCTTATATCTATCACTCGCTCAACCTCTCATCTCGTTTTGTTTGATGTTTTTTCTCTTGTAGTATTTCATTTTCTCTTCTATTTTGTTGACTTTATTTTTCCTTTCTGTTTTCTTCGCCTTTTACATCTTTTTTCCAGTTGCAAACGGGTCGCTACCGACTTTTTTTTCAATTGCATGCGGGTTGCAACTGAATTTTTTTCCACTTGCAACCCGGTTGCAATTGAGATGTTTTAGTTGCAAAACAGGCTGCTATCGATTTTTTTTCAATTGCAAATGGACTGTAACTGATTTTTTTTCCAGTTGCAACCCGATTGCAACTGAGAATTTTTCAATTGCAAACGGTCGCTACCAAATTTTTTGCCAGTTACAAGCGGGTTGCAACTGAATTTTTTTCATTTACAAGTGGGTTGCAACTGAGATTTTTTTAGTTGCAAAACAGGTCGATATTGACTTTTTTCCACTTGCAGCCCGATTGCAACTGAGAATTTTTCAATTGCAAACGGTAGCTACCAAATTTTTTGCCAGTTACAAGCGGGTTGTTCCAGTTGCAACCCGGTTGCAACTGAGATTTTTTAGTTGAAAAACAGGTCGCTACCGAATTTTTTCCAATTGCAAGCGAGCTGCAACTGATTTTTTTTCAGTTACAACCCGATTGCAACTGAGAATTTTTCGATTGCAAACTATCGCTACCAAATTTTTTGCTAGTTACAAGCGGGTTGCAAATGAATTTTTTTCTAGTTGCAACCCGTTACAACTGAGATTTTTTTAGTTGCAAAAAGTTCGTTGCAGAATTTTTCCCACTAGCACGCGGGTGCGGTTGATTTTTTTTTCAGTTGCAACTGATAATTTTTCAATTGCAAATTGGTCGCTACTGAATTTTTTTCTAGTTGCAAGACGGTTGCAAATTTATTTTTTTCTAGGTGCAACCCGGTCGCAGCTGATATTTCTTTAGTGCAAACATGTCACTCGAACTTTTTTCCAGTTGCAAGCGAGTTGCAACTGAAATTTTTCAAATTACACGTAAGTAACAGCAAATATATTTTCTAATTAAATTTTGACTTGCAAGTAATATTTGATATTTTAATGTAAGAGAAGGATAGAAATTAACGTGGGTTGCAGCCGAGAATTTTGAATTGCACATGGGTTGCAACAGATTTTTTTTGTGAACGTGCTTTTGCTGTGGAGATGTCGGCATAAGGAATTTAATACGAGTAGTTCAAACAAAATTTGTTTTTCGATGTACAGTTGACAACTAGTATTTTTCTCAAAATTTTCTCCTTTAAAATGAGACGCACGTACGTGTACAACTGACTCACCCAGGTCGTTTTGATCGATTACTTAGGTTGGGCCGATCATGACCGCAATAGACGGGTCGCGCCCGTCTCCTCCCCTTCGTCCCGAGAGGAGAGGCGATTTCTTGAAACCCGCTCGGTCAACCCACCTCGCCGCCGCAGATCCGGCCGTTTCCTCCCCTCCGCCGGCTGCTCCGGCAGCGGGAGGGTGGGGGAACGCCGGATCTCGGTGTGTACATAGTGTAGGGCTGGTTGAGCTCTTTGCCGGCGGCGCTCTGGAGGCGGGAGTGCGGCTGGTGGTGGTGGTTTTGGTGGCGGCGCTCCTCCCCTTCGCCGGCGGTGTTCTTCGGAGCCTCGCCGTGGAGCAGCCGTCTCCTTCGTGCTCGCAGCCCCTGGGGGCTGCCGTGCGCGTCTTCCCCGACCCCAGGCTGGATCCGAGGCGACGGATCTGGTGGCTGGGGCCGCGGATGGATCCGTGGGCTCGTCGAACTCTTCTTCTTCCTCCGGCAACGGCGACGACGGCGGCTGAGGCAAGGTGGATCGGAGGGGCGCGGGGGGCGCTCGCCCGGGTCGTTCATCGACAACAGCTCCGCCGCGGCGCGGCGGACGGACACGGCGGCGTCTCTTATAGGGCAAAGTCTTCCCTGGCAGCGGCAAGACGGCGGCTGGTCTCCCTCGTCTCCGGCGACGGTGGTGGTGAAGTGTTTTTTTTTTTTTTTGCATGGTTGGTGGTGAAGTGTTCGAAGCTTCTGGATCCTTCTCCCCTTCGTACTGTATTTTCGTTGTTTTATGTCTGTGTACGGTGTATGTGGACGGCTGAATTTACGGAGGTTTGGATGTGTCAAAAAAAAAAAAAAAAAGGTTGGGCCGATCATGGGCTTGTAGCTGCTTCGTACGTACAGTTATTTACGAACATGCAGGGAGCTCAAGTCAAACAAGCCATCAAACCATCACGAATTAGTAAATTCTCAGTCGACTGAGATCCAGTTGTTCCCATTATGTTTCATTACGTTGGGTTTGAGCTCGTTTGAAATCATTGTGTTGAAAATATTATAGAATAAATTATTCTCGTTTGAAATCATTGTGTTGAAAATATTATAGAATAAATTATTGCAATGTTATACAAGTGTAAACATAGATTTTCCTCAAAAAAGTGTAAACATAGATGATATTTGAAAAATAAACAAAAAAAAGGAATATGGACTGAAAAATGTCGGTAGTGCTAGGGAGAAAAGGCTTTTGCTGTATTTCAATCGACTGTTTTTCATTTCACCATCAGTCTCATTTTCGTCCATCCATTCTTGTCCAAGATTCGTGTTGTTTTGTCCAGCCCGGCGTCGTCCTGAGTGTTTGGTTCGAGCATTTGAGGGATGATTTGCGGTTTTGGATTCGGGGCGGGCTGGTGGGTTTTGGCCCGTTTTGTGTCTGTCTGGATTTTTTGGCTTGTGGACGGTAGAGAGAGGTGCCTTTTTTTGAATTATCTACTCTTTCTTGCCGCGCGTCTGTTCTCGAAGCTGGAGAGAGAAGGGGGCGGAATAGAGTAGCTATCGAGGTGGAGGGTGGGGAGTCTGGTCATGGCGGAGATTCGCGACGGAGAAGAAGCGCTAAGGCGTCGCCGGCGGCGGTTCAGGTGCTTCATCTTCTCGTCTCAGCTCCTCTCGTCAGTTTCGGGTTGTTGGGGTCTCCGGCGTTCGTTGTATTTTTGTCAACGGAGTTGTTCGATTCCGCGGCGTGTTCGTGCAGAGGTCTTCGGTGGTTAGGGTTAGTTTGCTGCCGGCAGCGGCCGCTTGTTTGTTCTGAACCGCCGTAGCTACCCGTCGTTGTTACTGGGCCGCGACCCCTTATTTTTGCGGATGATTTTTTGGATGGAATCTGCGGTGTCTCGATTTGGTGTCAGTTGCTCGGCAGCGTCGTCTTTGTTTGTTCTGAATCTCCGTAGCTATCACGTAGTCGTTACTGGTTGTGCCATCTTTGTCTGCAACGGGGGTGTGGATTTGTGTTGTGGACTTTCTGCATAACTGGTGCCTGAATCGGCTGGTTTCTGCCGTGTCTCGTCTAGGTGTTTTATTTGATGTGCGTATTGATATGTTGTCGGGTGTGTATTGAGTGGCACTGTCATATGAATCAGCATGATCCTATGCATTAGCTGAGCACCAATACCTAATTCTTCTATGTGCTTTATGTCAATTGTTTTTGGTGGGTGGGATGTATGTTATGATGTGTTGGAGAGGCTAAAAGGTAGCATGCAAGGGGATTTTATGCTTGACAGATTTTATGCTTCATAGATTACATTAGCTGAGCATCAATCATCATTGGTTGTTTAGTAGTTTCTGTTAGTGGTAATTCAGTATGTGTCTTGTTTATGTTCCATTTTTGTTCTATGGGCGAGGTGCATAGCAGTGTTTTTTTAGTCGGCAGCAGTGAAGCCCTTTTTTCATCTGTTATATATATGTTATATATATGTGTGTTTTAATCATCTGCAATTTTTGTGCTGTGTAGACCACACCCTAAATCCAGTGACCTTGAGTGCGACAATTTTGATGTGGCGCATAGTGGAGGGTATAGCATCGCCAGCGATGTTGAAGTGAGTTGTCAGTTGTTGCATTTCTTTTGAATATATACTTCGCTGTTTTTACGTTTTCTAATTTGTGTTATTCTACCTTCTGTTCAATAGTTCTAGGCAATACATAATGGAAGAAGAAATAATGATTTAGACGATGCTCTTTTTGGTTTATTCAGAAATGAGGTTTGTTTTTGTTTTGTCGATGCAGTCTTACTGCCTATATTATTTTCTGTCGAACACATTAGTATTTTTCTGAAGTGATGTGTTCTTTATAAATGTTAGTTTTAACAGTATCATTTGTTAGTTCAATATTTGCTGTGTTCAAAGTTTAATAATTCACCCTGGAAAACATGTCATTGCATCTGAATGTGTCAATGTGTCCATGGTCACCATTTTGTAAATGCATCATCATCATCCTGCGAAATTTTATTCAGTTATGATTATAATTTGTGCACTGTAAATGCATCATCATCATCCAATTTTATCACCTGGAAAAACTCTCATCCATTATTCTCTCTCTCTCTCTCTGTGTTTTCTCTCTATCTATCTCTCTCCTTCTCTCTCTCCTCTCTCTCTCTCTAACTAATGGTCTCAGTGTTTAATTGTTTTTTAATCGTCTCAGTCCTTCAGTGTCTCTTTCACTTTATCTTACTATCTCTCTCTATAAATCCTTTTTTTTGTCAAAGAACAGCAAGAGAATAGTATCTCTCTCTATCTCTCTCTCTTTCTTCTCTCTATCTATCTATCTTTCTCTCTCTCTCTTTCTTTCTTCTCTCTATCTTTCTCTTTCCCTTTCTTTCTCTCTCTCTATGAATGTTGCGTGAGATTTAGCTTAGTATTCCCTCTCTCTATATATATATTTTCTCTCTCTGTATATATATATATCTCAATCTCTCTCTATCTGTATTTACGATTTAGTGTAGCATTCTACTTCTCTCTCTCTCTCTAAATCTCTATTTCTCTTACTTTCTCACTCTCTGTTTGTTAGATGCTTAACAATTAGATGCATGATTAGATGATTGACAAGCCTCATTAGATGACTCTTTAGATGCTTAGCAATTATATTCATGATTAGATGCTTACCAAGTTGACGCGTGCTTTTTACTGATATGTTTCATTATTTTCTGCTCTTTTTATTTTGCTTTTTGGTCTATTTTTAAATGTACAGAACCTCATGTATTCGAGGATTCCACTACTTTAGTCGTGTTTTCAAGAGGCCTCACACTGACTGCTGACCAGACTGCAAGGATGAACCATTGTGTCCTCACACGAGGTCTTGGGTTGGGGCATGTTTTCGTCCACACCGTAACAGTCACATATGTTGCGCACAACGGACTGGTAATTTCTACAGTGATTCTTTCTTTTTGTCTACAGTTTATCAATCTGGTTTTATTTTGTTTCCTGAAGCTTTTTCATGTCGCTTTTATTCCCCACAGCGCATTTCAAAGAAGATTGCCTCTGTTCTCAATGTTCCCGAGGCGGGAAATGGCTCTCATCTATGGATATGATTGGAACTACTATCAAGCAACATGTTACACTTGGAAAGATGGATGGTTATGCTTCAGGACTGGATGGCAGCAGTTTGCCACTCAGCACCAGATAGGAAGTGGGTCTGTTGTGCTGATCATCTTTCAGAAAACAACGATGACCGCCTGATCGTCTCTTTCGATTTTCTCTAAACCCCATTATGGGCAGACATGCCAGTATGTTTGTGATGCCAACCATCTATATTTATGGCTTGGCTCCTAGTCTAGTTCATTCGCTGCTATGTCAGTTTTTATCTACTATAATGCATGAACAATACTGCTAGTTTTCAGTCTTGTTTTCAACCTAGTCTTTTTTATGTGGGCTGCTATGTCAGTTTCATCATAATGCCTGAACCAGATTTTGTATCGCAAACAATACTGCTAGCTGTTCTTTGATCTAGCTAGAAGGAGTAGGTTAGTTTTCCTAATCTGGTCGTGGACCTTGCTGGACTTCTGACAGTGCTTTTGGGCCTCTCCTGTGTTGGGTCGGCCTTTTTTCAGTCTTCTTATGCAAAATGGGCATTGTTGGATTTCTCTTGGGTCGGGCTGTGCACACAGGACCCGTTAGTGTTTTGGCTGAATTTTTCTATGCGCGCGGGAGGTGAGTTTGAGTAATGGGAAGTGGGCCAACGTGGCGAGTAACGATTGGCTGAAAAATTCGACTGACATCGAAATTGAAACCAGCTGACTGACAAGTCCCGAGAAAAATACTATAAGGAGTCCTAAAAGGTAGGGGAGCACCTAATTTTGGGCAATAGGCATCGGAACATGAGTAGTTGAATTATCATTCAGAAAAATGCTGCTCCATAACATTTATCTAGGAACATACACATTTTGTAGCAATTGATAAACCGCAAATTATTTAACTTTGAACGTGCTAGCCAATAGCCATCTTCAGAAAGAAAGAAACTCGAACCTAGCTAATTCAGAGCAGATAGAAGGATCAAGGATCACGGGATCGAAGGCGTGATCCACACCGGCGGCGGGTAGAAGCTTTCCTGGTCCTCCCCGAGCGCCTCGATCTCCTTCAACGTGCCGTCCATGAGGCTGTACACCCCGACTGTCTGCATGTCGGCGTCATCGCGACTCCTGTACGAGTACGACGAGGACTCCTTGCGAAGCTCGGCAGCCCCAAGCAGGTCGTCGGTATAGTACACGCAGCCGGCCTTGATCTGCGGGCGCCCTGTCGTCGGCACGCACAGCGAGTTGTTCATCCCGACGAACAGCGCGAGGTCGCCGACGTCCGTCGTCTCCTTCCACTGCCCGTCATCGCAGAGGACATGTACCTTGAAGGCTTGAAGGAGCACGACCACTTCTTATCGCTGTAACGGCCCTCCACTTCCTTGGGGTACTTTATCACCACCATCAGCTGCCCGCCCGGTGCCGCCACAAGGTACTTGCGGCACGACAGCTCTGTGCCTTCCTCTTTGAGTTCTTCAACGGCGAGCCTTGGAGCGACGGCCGTGCTAGTGTACGCGCCAGAGTCCGCATCGCGCTCCCACGCCTCCACGAGGCCCGTGTAGGAGACGGAGTAGAACTGGCCGTCGTGGTGGATGGCGTCCTCGACGCCGTCGCGCGAAGGGGCCAGCCTCCACACTGGGTCCTCCGCCGTGGCGAAGGCCGGGGCGCCGGTCCTCCACTCCGTGATGAGCATGGCGGCGTAGGTGCCGGGGCGCGCCGGGGACGACGAAAGGACCACCTTGCGGTAGAACCACATGCGCATCTGATCGGCGGTGTACGTCAGCGAGGTGTTCCCCTCCGGCCCCCAGTAATGATCGTTGAAAGGCGGCCCGTGGCCGTACCGGATGGTCAGGAAGTCCTTTATCTGAAGGGAGAAGTGGTCGTATTTCGTCTTGACCTCGAAGACGCCCATGGTGGACATGTGAGGGAGCTCGTGCTGCTCGCCGTTGGCCGGGTTGACGAGGTAGATCTGGCCCCGGACGTCGGCCGTGGCGAGCCATCCGCGGGAGGAGCCGATGACAAAGTGGTCTCGCAGCGCGGGTTCCGGGGCGCGCACGGTGGCGCTGCGCTGATCAGCGACGGAGAAGAGCTGGACGGTGCCCGGCTTGTTGGAGGGGAGAAGGAGCCAGGGCGCGTAAGGCTTGAAAAGGTCATCGCCACAGGACGAGGTGAAGACGGCGGCGAAGGCGACGCGGTCGAGGAAGCTCAGGCGGTCGTGGATGTTCGCCAGCACGTCAGGACTGAGGCTGCGGCATGGCCTGGGGGGGCTCGGCGTTAACCTTGGGGGCATCGGGTACCTTGGGGGCGTTGGCTTTCCGGACGGCGGCGGCCTTCCTACGCCTGGCGGCGGCGCCCTTGCATCTCCCCATTGGCACGTACGTAGTCTTGCAGATCGATCCGGTGGAGGCGGTGCCTAGGTCTGAGCGTGGTGCCCTCAGCTCATATATAGATGGAGATACCGCCTCACAAAATTTTCTTTTTTAGACCCCACCTCGGAGTATTTAAAGGGTCTCAGACGGATCGATATGTACGTGTTTGCATCGGGATGGGCCTTTGTGTTTGCAAACTCTACTGCCTCCGCTAACACTGAATTCAACTACATAGATATACCATGTGACAAAACTACATGGGTGAGAGTGGACAAATGGAGACCGAGCTCCATGGAGCCCTCTATTTTCAACATTTTGACTAGTTGAATGCCCGTGCGTTGCTACGGGCGTGTTACAATATATTAATGTATGCCCTTACTATGCAAAAAAATAATTAGTTCGACCTTGGTCACAAAAGACATTTTGCGGTGAAGGTGGGATACATTTTTGTAGAATTATTTGCGGTATTATTTGTCCAGTACGTAGATAATTTTCAATACCATGTACATTTATTTTTATTATATGCTCTCCTATGCCAACATGATATACAGATTCCAGAGAAGTGGCCTTTTCCGCATGTTACCTTTTTTTATGAACTCCCAACAAGTCTTATTATGAAACAGAGAGTATATATGAAAAATAGTACCTCCTTGATGAGCATTCCACAAGGTCCATATCAGAGCTGCCATATCAATAGCAAAAACTTGCCTCTTATGTTTAGAACTTTGTGTTAATGCTAACTATCTATCATACATGAGATAAGTATAGTTGGTAACAATTCAAACCGAGAGCACATAGAACTACTCCTTAGACATATTTTGCAACCTTCAAGAGAGAAAATGGCATTGAAGGCATTTTTTCTCTTCTGTCGGCCCCTTTGTGCCAGGTCTCTAATTGGCACTAACTTGTCCCTTTTTTTTGCTAGGAGTTGCAATGAACTGAAGAAATAGTAAAATGCTTTACTTTGAACTCGTGTAGAAGAACCTGTAAATATTGAGGACACCTAACACACCCTTGGAACAAAAATCCGATTCTAAACATGAGTGCCGTTTGTAAACATACATATCATAATACTCCTGACATTTGGCCTCGTTAACATGAATTTTACCTTTTTTCAACTTGCGCTCACATAAATAAATATGAACATTTAAAATTTAGCATATTTTATACATTGGAAGGGTCACCCTTCCGACCTCTACATCATGCAATGTTTTTAGAAGAAAGGCACCAGGCACCAGGGCCCTGCTTTATATCGCAACCAACATACAATGTTTGTCCAAAATAATTACATTCATAAGCTAACTCCCTCTGCTAGGATAGTACTTCTAACCAGCCAAAATAACCAACCAGAAGAACTCACTTATCTCAGATAAGGCAAGCTATCATCCCAGACAAACATCGATGAAACAAACAGGAAACAAATGGGACCAACGTCCAGAACCTAGACAAAACTAAAGATATAAAGCATCAAATAGGCCACTTCCATCAGCTCGCAGCAACTTCTCAACACAAAATATCTCGATCCAGCAGGCCTACATTGGATAGTAACTCCAACTCCCACGTGAAAACAAAAGCTCCCAGGAAACTCCCCCAGCTCACATACATAACATTTTTATGCCCATATCTCACCCAGGCTGATTTAGATGCCTCATTTTTCTTCTGCATTCTTCAGGCCCAATCGAGCAACTCTTGGGTCTTGGCATCCGACAGAATCCGCCAGGTCTGTAAATAAGATAGGACACGAAAGATTGCATCAGCCGGTTTCTTAAGTGTTTTTTTTTTTTCAAAAAATTGTTTATTTCTAACTTTGTTGTAGCGGATGAGACAGTCAACATCGTTTCGCTAGTGCAGCTTAACCTTGTACAGAAGAAGCTGGGAGATTGGGTTACCTTGCGGGCCTGCGGTGACGAAGACCCCCTCCGCCCTACCACGTTTGCGCAGCTCTCCGCCGCCTCCTTCACTGCCATCAGCCCACAATAAGTAGACCTGTAGATGGAAAACAATTTTAGATGACTGACCCTGGTTATAAGAATTGAAGTATTAACATCCACCAAATTGTACTTGAGTGATTGGTACCTTGGACTACACATTGAGAACTTCTTTGTAGACTATATTCTTTGTAAATTTTGCAGTGGAGTTAGACCGGCCTTCCTTTTCCTTATCTGGGACAGTAAGAATCTTCAAATTACTTCTAGATGTAGCTCTAGAAAGAGCAACATAGAGTTGGCCGTGTGAAAATACCGGTTCTGGGAGGTATACACCAACATTTGGTATAGTTTGTCCTTGTGCCTTGTTGATGGTCATAGCAAAGCTAAGTCTAACTGGAAATTGCTTCCTCTTGAACCTAAATGGAAACATCTCGTCGTCCGACGGGCAGAGAGGAATTCGAGGAAGGAACACCCTCTTACCAGCATGCTGGCCCAACACAATCTCAGCATCAATTGCATTCCTCATGAAGCCCCTGACAACCAACCTAGTCCCATTGCACAACCCATTCGCTGGGTCAATGTTCCGTAACAATATAATAGGGCAGTTAATTTTCAACTTCAGGATATGGGGAGGTAACCCGTTAGGTGTTAATGAATTTAAGAATTCTGCAGGATAGTAGTTGTGTGGATCATCCTCAGCCCGATCAAAACTGTGGTATACCATCTCCTCCCCAGGAAATCTCTCAATCATCTTCATGTTGATCTTGTCAATGTACTCATTCCGAGTTGACAAAATTGCTCGGGATGTTATGTAGTTTGGATCCGAGATGTTTTCATCTTGCAGCATCGGGAAAACACTTTCGATAAGATTGTCAATATCAGAGGCGTCAGCGGTGTATGGTATGCAAATCTCATCTGGAAGACGTATGTAACCATCATCCACTGTATCTTCGGTGCCATTCCCAACACGCAGAAGATAATCAGCAAACCATGGATCAACCTGAGCCCTCATATTACGGACAAGTCTTAGTTGTCTCATACTATTCCAAAGATAAGAATTGCGTAGGGTTGCATCAGTTATCTGTGACCTTGTTCCTTTACGAACAACAGGAAGCACTTGTCTAAAGTCTCCCCCAAACACAACTGTCTTTCCACCAAATGGCAGGTCAGGTCGATCCATGATGTCCCTCATGCTATTGTCAAGGGCCTCGACTGCCTGGCGCTTTGTCATGGAGGCCTCGTCCCAAATTATGAGGGACGCCCTCATAAGAAGCTTAGCTATCCCACTTTGCTTGGTGAAACTACAGACCCCACCGTCTTCAATGTTCAATGGTATTTTAAACCTCGAGTGTGCAGTCCTTCCTCCCGGCAAGATGGATGCAGCAACACCCGACGTCGCTGTTGCAACAGCTATCTGACCCTCAGCACGTACTTTTGCAAGTAGTGCTTTGTACAGATATGTTTTTCCCGTGCCTCCCGGTCCATCGACAAAGAACACACCTCCTTGGCCACTACTGACTGTCGCAAGTATCTCATCATATGCATATCTCTGTTCTGGGTTTAGGAAAGATGACAAGCCAATGTGTTCCTGGTCCACCTCGACCGTGGACTCCTCTATGATCTCTCTAGGCTCATTATCTTGGGCATCATATGACTTGTCAATTTCTGGAAGAGGGAATGATGATATGTCCTTCCCCATCGATTGAAGCATATTTTTTATATCTACCAGAGCCATCTGCTCAACTACATGGGGGACATGTGGGTTAGTCGATAGTCTTCTGTCATAGCTTCCAAGTGTCTGTCCCATAGGCCACGCACATCGCTGGCCTCACAAAAGACCAATATAGTAGCAAATAGCCTCCGAAGGGAAGATGGCATCTGAAAAACCTCAGCCTCATTAAGACACTCGTCAATACTATTGTCAGACTCGATAAGGCCCCTCTTTTCAGCAGCTTCACGGAATGTCGAGAAAACAATACCATTCACTGTTCTTAGGTCTTGGAAGGATGTAGCACCCGTGACATGATTTAGAAGCACTCTAAGATAATACCTCTCCCCTTCCGCAGGATGTGCAGACACAATTCTCCCAATTTGCGTGCGTTCATCCCTCCTTTTCCAATACTTGCTACCTGACACCCAAACAAAAGATGCAGGGAAATCTTTATATAAGATTCCCTGGGCCAACTCATATTTCTTGTTTGCCTCAAAATACTCAGTTAACATGGTCCTGGAAGCTTCTTCTTTAGAGAGGACATCATTCAGATTTGCACCCATTGGGAATGACACCATGTGCATATTAGGGAGGTGGAGTTGTAGCTGTTTCACAGATGGAAATATCTCACTAAGGTCAAAACCATATTTTTAATACCTCTCCCAACAAATGCGAAGTACTCATCATCTTCTTCTTCAATCACTTGATCATCATCCACATTAAAGTTTTCTGTCGGGGAACCTGGGCCTATGGAGTCATTAGGGGCCAATGATGAACTGTCCACTAACGCAGATGTTGGACATCGCACCGATGTGGGTTCCTTGCACTGGGTAATATTAGCGACACCTAAATGTAAAATTGAGGAATGAAGTTACTACATAGTTTGAGTAGTGTGTGATATAATATAGAGAAAAAGAAGGCATCATCACCACAAGCATACCTTTGCTAGTGAAAACTATGTGATCATCTTCCATTGCTTCAGGTATGCTTTCTAAGTTACCTGTTATTTCAATGACAGTGTAAAAATGCATGCTCAATTTTTACCAAAATCAGCAAAGATAAAAGAATGTGTATGTCAGAATTACCTTGAATTGCAGAAAAAGTTTGTGTCAGTGTATTTGGGCAACTAAATGCATAAGAGCTTGCTGATGGATGTCCCACCAATGGACCTGTAGGGCACTTGAGTGCAATGGAATCCATACATGGGCTATCTCGTCTAGCGGCATAACTTGCATTACGTTGGGCTAGAAGCACCCGCCGCTCTTCGGGTGGTAGGCTTTGCCGACGCGCTCGCTGGCGTAAATTTATTTCTTGCCTCTCCTCTGGTGTCAAACGTTGCCTACGTGCTCGCTGGCTTGCATTCCTCTCATCAAGTGTCATACGCTGCCGTTTCTCTCTTCTTCGTGCATTAATCTCTTCTTTTTCCTCAGGTGTCAAATTTTGCCTACGTGCTCTATCACGTTCTCGCCTTGCTTGGATTTGTTCTGGTGTACGGCTAGCATATCTTATTGCTTCACGTGCACGCTTTCGCCCTACAGCATTTACATGAGAAATTAATTGAGTGGGTAAACGGAATTATATAAGCAAACACTTTCGCCTTATAGATTTACCTTTTGAGCTTTCTCCTCGCTGCAAGCCCTCGATTGATGTGAGCGTACCATCGACCACTGTGTTATTACACAAGTTGGACCATAAATGGTTAGGTACAAATAAGAAGTATACAACCACATTGTTTTGCCAAACAGTAAGGTACATGATACCAACCTTTTTGTTTTCCTTTAGCACTTTGTTGGTCCGAGAGCTGTAACATTTGGGGCGTAAGACCTGCTGGTTTCCCCAAAAAACAGAAGTGGAGGTTAGAAAAAATGAATCAAAAGCTGAAAAGCACAAAAGCTAGTACGACCGTTATATGCAATCTAACAAAAAAAAAACTCTTCTTTGCCAGAAGTCAAAGAAACATTCCTTTTTATGTCAGTTGATCATCATTAAATCCGAAATTGCACATGGATGAATTTGAACAACGCTAGGTAAGCAAGATGGATACAAAATAAATGATATGCACAGGTGTGGCAGCCCAACAGTACAAACAAAAACATATCAGGGGGTCATAGACAGAGTAACAGGGCGAAACACCTTCTGATAAGGAGGTGTGCTGCTCACGGGAATGGAAAACAAAGCAAAAGGTTACAAATATACCATTGAACAGCATGTCCTAAACAGGTGTGACGATACACTAATAACTTGATAAAGTGAGAAGGTAACGGTCTGGTACAATAATGGAAATCTTCCTTGGAAACAAATGAAACGTTATGCCACTTGCAACTTGGTAAATTGAAAAACAGTTTCTAACAATATATGATTTGCAGGTAACAAAAGCTGACATTTGTACGAATCTATTCCAGCTTTAAATACAAAATACAGTGTGACGCAAATGGATTGTGTAAGATAGGGGAAAACTACAAACTGAATAAATAGATTCACTCGTAATCATGAAGATTTGATGAATAAGACGAATTAGTGTGGCAAATGAATGGCTAGGCCAGTAAAGATGTAACATTGGTCTTGACAATAGCATTGATGATATCGTTTTCAGGGTTCCAGCATGAATACATATGAATTTTACACACTACTAAATAAAGTAATCCACCAGCATATTACAGGTTGATTGTATCCAACAGGCTATAAGTTTACACGACATATAACAGCATTTTCTCAACTAAAAAATGAAGCAAAATAGCTGTCTGGGAAACAGCACAAATTAGCAATATTTTTTTTTTCAGCTGCATTTTTCAACCAAATCCGAAGAGCGCCAATCAAAACCTAACCAAGATTGGACCCCTATCCATTGCAATCATTAGTAAATATTTGGATTGCATAACACGACATACCTTTGTCCTTGGAGAAGCAGATCAGAAGGCGAAGAACAGTAAATCCACCTCCTCACACTCTGTTCGATCTGAAGATATGAGAGAATGATCACCGTGTTGCTTTTTAGGATGATGAGTTCGAGCAGTTTGAGTCTCATCTGCCTGCTCACTTGTATTTATATTGGGCTGCAAGATTAGTTTCTAGACAGTTCGACCTAGGCGCGAATTCAGGTGACGAAAATTTGAATTTGGGAGGCGGCAAGGGTGGGAATGATGAGGTAGCCGAGCATAGCTCCAGAACATTCCGTGGAGCGCGTCGGTGGGAAGAATAAATACCGGCGTGCCTGCGGAAGTCGGCATCTGAGGAAGCGGGGGACAGGGGTCGAGGGGATGGCGAGGAGGAGGGGGAGGTGGTGGTGATGCCGGGTTGGGTACTGACCGGCCGGATCCGGTGGAGGCCGGTGCCGCCGGCGTGCATGCCGAGCCCTCCTCCTCGCCGTGGAGTGGAGCTGTGGAGGTGGGGGTCGCCGTGGAGTCGAGGAGGGATAGGAGGAGGCTGGAATGGGGGTCTCCCGTAGCCGACCGGCCGGATCCCGCGGAGGCGCGGACGGCGCGGACGGCGCGCCGGCGCCGCCCCTGCTGGCTGCTGCTGCTGCGGTCGCCTGTGTCGAGGAGGAGAGTTTTTTTTTTTTTTTTTTGAGAATTTGTCGAGGAGGAGAGTGCGAGGCGGACGGGTCGGGAGTGCGATGGTGTGTCACGACATCAGGTTGGGCTGGGCCGTCGAATGGGAAATGTGGAGCGTTCTGGGCTTTCTTTCGGTTTTGACCGGTTACCAGCGTTTTTTTTTCGGTTTTGAACCGAAATTAATTTTTGTTCGTTAGATATGAATCGAACGGTTGTGGATGAAAGATGGCAGACGCACCATCATCACCAACTGTGCTTTTTATAGGAGTGGAGATAATGCTTCTGGTGGGGTGACCCACCTGGAATCTCTGTATTGCTTTATTTCATCAATGTTCCCATCATTATCCACCTCGTCGATACAAACAGATGCTCGATCATGCCCCTTATATATGTACTTAAAGAGGTATTTTACAGCTTTTATGCTTGAGCAAACCTCGACATTGATGTGGCAATTATACCTTCTTAGAAGGTAAGGATTGTATGGAACAACCCACCTGTTGTCTAATTCTTCCCCTCGTACCTTTGCACGACGTCCATCATCTCTCCTCCTGTATAAGGGATATGAGTCCTTTCCCTGAAGGGTTGAGGCATTAAATGGCCGTGGATAGTAGTTCTTGCAACTACCATTCTGCATGCACACATTCTTGGGGTTTAAGACTCCACATGGGCCATGCATCATGTGCTTGATAACCATCTTGTACAACTCGGGGTACTTGGATTTGTCTGGCAATTCAGCAGATATGAGACAATCATATTGCTCTGGGCATGTTAGTTTGTACCTCCCCTCCATGATTAGGAGGAAATGAGCATGTGGTAGACCCCTTTTCTGGAACTCGACAACATAGGCATACGCTGCTACCTTACCGAGCATGTGCTTTTTGAAAAGTTGTATCTTGAGGTCTTCCAGCTTTGCTCGAAATACCGTACAATTAGATCAGGGCGATCCTGTGGGGTCTGTCCAGGCTCTAATGCACTAATTATCTCATCCCAATTCGGGTTGCAAGTCATGGTTAAAAAGATATCTGGTTTTCCATACTTTTGCACCAAGGCCATGGCATCAAGGTATCTTCGTCTCCTATCTCTTCTTCCCCCAATAAAGGATGTAGGAAGTACAGTCCATTTGCCCACAGCATCCGCACAGCTTTCCCCAGCTCGAAGGCTATCAACAATACCTTGGTATAGATCAGCGCGTATTTGTTTCTGGTGATTTCTGATATAGTCCAACCTAGAGGTTTCAACCTTGATGTACATGTCGACCACATATTGTTGGAACAGTCTTTTACCATATAGCATGGTGTTAAATACACCACGACGTATTTGAAACTTGTAACAATAGTAGTCTCTGACTGAGACACATAATCGACTACTTGTATATGCATCTACGGAAATGAGAGATAACAAAAAGAAGTAATTAAGAAAACTAAGTACATTGAGGATAATAAAAAAATAATACATGCTAATTTCGTTATATGCACCTGGTTTCTGTCGACCACTGCGACGGGATTTAAGTATCTCTTTCAAGCTGACGCCGTTCTTTGGGATCCCAGGATGCCAACCAATCTCCCCTCTTGGGAAGAATAGAGGGTAAGACAACGGATCATAGCATCCATAATATGGTTGGATGCTATATCTCTTGTTGTCGTTACCAAACAGGACAATGCTACGCTCAAAGTGCTTACAGAGTTCATTACCCTCAACCCAAACAGCTGCAACCTCTGATGATATAGGCAAGTTATATCTCCGTTGGTCTAACCTCATGTCTGTGTTCAGTTCAATACGATATTCCTCAAGATCATCAACTCCACCTAGATTCCTGAATGTTTCAGAATAAGGATTATCCTTAAGGATGTCGACAAGCCTTCGAATTACATCTCGGTCTAGGTTCGGGGAGCGCCGAAACCTATGTTGTAGACTGGGATCATCATCGTAGAAGTATAACTCTAGATGCTTAGGTCCATCTTGTGTTGGACCAAATGAGAAGACATTGTGGTAAATTTGACCGTGAGCTCGAAATGTATAGACTCCTGACCTCATATTTGTGTACCTATTGTCCAGACTGACTCCAAGGGTGGTGAATGAAAAGTGGCCATTGAAGAAGCGAATGTTATCCCTAAAATGCACAGCATCACGATCTGAACTTGTGTACAACATCTGAAGTTCCAAGGGTGGTTCTGACTGTGCTAACTTAATTTTTCCAGACTGGCAACAAAACCCATTTGTCTCATACTGGAACCTCTTTGCGCCACAATGCTTGCAATCGGGCTGTGGCGCCAGCGTGTGAGTACTTTCTGGTATATTCTGGTAGACGCGGTCATATGGGTCAGGAACAATGTTGTATGTTGTAAAACCATCTACCATCTCATAGCAATCTTCATCGTCCCCTGCATACACATGAGATGAATTGTGTTATATAGGTATCGCATTTTCGGTGCTATACATATCTTATAATCTTATAAAGTTTGTGTGGCCGTGGATATAGGTTTGCATGAAGACTATTGTGCCAAATGGTGTATTTAATTTTTATTAGTTCCATAGCAATGCCCAGGCATTCAACAAGTCAGGGAAAAAATAGAGCGGGTGTACGGCCGTGGCAGCACAGCAGTAGTCTGACTGCATGTAGAAGTTGCAGTCCAGTTCAGTGGATTTAGGGTAGTTGAATGGGGATTGGCTCTTACTACAAAGATAGATGGCCCTATTTAAAAGGGAGGTCTTTGTAATCTATTATTAAAACAGGTGCTGTAGTACTTTTTCTACCAACGGCTGCAACAGCATTTAAAAAAATAAGTTGATTGAATTGCGTAAATAAGCTGCAACAGCATTTATTAAAGATAGATGGTCCTAGCGTAAATAAGTTTTTTTATGCTGTAGTACTTTTTCTACCAACAGTTGCAACATGTTGATTAAATTGCGGTGAACTCTCATTTGCAACATTTCCCTCTATAGAAAAGAGAAATGTTACAATCTGTGAATTCACCAATTTAGCACAAAAACAGCAGGCCATAACCCATAAGCAGGAGACACAGACACATTCTTGTGGCTGACACTAACCATGCTACGTGTTGACAGGATAATGGAGCAAAGGGAGCAGCTCCTCCAGTCTTACAAGGAAGGTTTGTGCTGATCTTTTGCTATTTACATCATTTCATGCTCTGATATAGTATGCATTTCTCTGCTCAGTGCTCACACGTTGAGCTCTCATGTGTTTAATGGCCTTCAAAATGGACTTTTTTGCCAGAATGTGGCAAGATCCAGGCCCTTGCTCGTAGATATTCACAGAGGATGACTGATGAGGATCTAAAGCTTTGTTCAGAACTGGAGGATAAGATGCATGATCTTGACTCGATATCCAAGCATCTCGATGAAGCAGCTTCACAGAGTAGCCCTCACAAAAGGAACTATGAGCAAGAGAAAAAACATGTGTGTGATACCTTTGCTGCTGCCATCAAAAAAATCCTGAAGTTGTGCAAGTTCTTTTTTTCATCTTTCTCTCTTCTCAGTTTTACTTTGGATGTTTGGTTGCTCTTTGCTTCTCTTGCGTAGTGGCATTCTGTTTAATTATCATTAGTGTGTTCTTTCCTATTTTATTTTTCATGATTATCAAACAATAGATTTAGAAAAATGTCATGATAGGGAAATTGGTAAAATGAGGTATCTTGCTTTTGCAATTTTAATTTATGAGAAGCTTAGTTATGTGAGTGTTTTCTGTACTGATAATGCAGGAGAAACAAGTAGATCTATTATTGCACATGTTAGACCAGGAAGTGAATGCCAAGCAGAAGCTTGAGTTAGAAATAAAACAGCTGCATATAGCAAACTGGAAGCAATGAAGTACTCATCATCTTCTTCTAGTGTAGGGAAATAAGACATCCATGGCATTTTTAATACCTCTCCCAACAAATGCGAAGTACTCATCATCTTCTTCTTCAATCACTTGATCATCATCCACATTAAAGTTTTCTGTCGGGGAACCTGGGCCTATGGAGTCATTAGGGGCCAATGATGAACTGTCCACTAACGCAGATGTTGGACATCGCACCGATGTGGGTTCCTTGCACTGGGTAATATTAGCGACACCTAAATGTAAAATTGAGGAATGAAGTTACTACATAGTTTGAGTAGTGTGTGATATAATATAGAGAAAAAGAAGGCATCATCACCACAAGCATACCTTTGCTAGTGAAAACTATGTGATCATCTTCCATTGCTTCAGGTATGCTTTCTAAGTTACCTGTTATTTCAATGACAGTGTAAAAATGCATGCTCAATTTTTAACAAAATCAGCAAAGATAAAAGAATGTGTATGTCAGAATTACCTTGAATTGCAGAAAAAGTTTGTGTCAGTGTATTTGGGCAACTAAATGCATAAGAGCTTGCTGATGGATGTCCCACCAATGGACCTGTAGGGCACTTGAGTGCAATGGAATCCATACATGGGCTATCTCGTCTAGCGGCATAACTTGCATTACGTTGGGCTAGAAGCACCCGCCGCTCTTCGGGTGGTAGGCTTTGCCGACGCGCTCGCTGGCGTAAATTTATTTCTTGCCTCTCCTCTGGTGTCAAACGTTGCCTACGTGCTCGCTGGCTTGCATTCCTCTCATCAAGTGTCATACGCTGCCGTTTCTCTCTTCTTCGTGCATTAATCTCTTCTTTTTCCTCAGGTGTCAAATTTTGCCTACGTGCTCTATCACGTTCTCGCCTTGCTTGGATTTGTTCTGGTGTACGGCTAGCATATCTTATTGCTTCACGTGCACGCTTTCGCCCTACAGCATTTACATGAGAAATTAATTGAGTGGGTAAACGGAATTATATAAGCAAACACTTTCGCCTTATAGATTTACCTTTTGAGCTTTCTCCTCGCTGCAAGCCCTCGATTGATGTGAGCGTACCATCGACCACTGTGTTATTACACAAGTTGGACCATAAATGGTTAGGTACAAATAAGAAGTATACAACCACATTGTTTTGCCAAACAGTAAGGTACATGATACCAACCTTTTTGTTTTCCTTTAGCACTTTGTTGGTCCGAGAGCTGTAACATTTGGGGCGTAAGACCTGCTGGTTTCCCCAAAAAACAGAAGTGGAGGTTAGAAAAAATGAATCAAAAGCTGAAAAACACAAAAGCTAGTACGACCGTTATATGCAATCTAACAAAAAAAAAACTCTTCTTTGCCAGAAGTCAAAGAAACATTCCTTTTTATGTCAGTTGATCATCATTAAATCCGAAATTGCACATGGATGAATTTGAACAACGCTAGGTAAGCAAGATGGATACAAAATAAATGATATGCACAGGTGTGGCAGCCCAACAGTACAAACAAAAACATATCAGGGGGTCATAGACAGAGTAACAGGGCGAAACACCTTCTGATAAGGAGGTGTGCTGCTCACGGGAATGGAAAACAAAGCAAAAGGTTACAAATATACCATTGAACAGCATGTCCTAAACAGGTGTGACGATACACTAATAACTTGATAAAGTGAGAAGGTAACGGTCTGGTACAATAATGGAAATCTTCCTTGGAAACAAATGAAACGTTATGCCACTTGCAACTTGGTAAATTGAAAAACAGTTTCTAACAATATATGATTTGCAGGTAACAAAAGCTGACATTTGTACGAATCTATTCCAGCTTTAAATACAAAATACAGTGTGACGCAAATGGATTGTGTAAGATAGGGGAAAACTACAAACTGAATAAATAGATTCACTCGTAATCATGAAGATTTGATGAATAAGACGAATTAGTGTGGCAAATGAATGGCTAGGCCAGTAAAGATGTAACATTGGTCTTGACAATAGCATTGATGATATCGTTTTCAGGGTTCCAGCATGAATACATATGAATTTTACACACTACTAAATAAAGTAATCCACCAGCATATTACAGGTTGATTGTATCCAACAGGCTATAAGTTTACACGACATATAACAGCATTTTCTCAACTAAAAAATGAAGCAAAATAGCTGTCTGGGAAACAGCACAAATTAGCAATATTTTTTTTTTTCAGCTGCATTTTTCAACCAAATCCGAAGAGCGCCAATCAAAACCTAACCAAGATTGGACCCCTATCCATTGCAATCATTAGTAAATATTTGGATTGCATAACACGACATACCTTTGTCCTTGGAGAAGCAGATCAGAAGGCGAAGAACAGTAAATCCACCTCCTCACACTCTGTTCGATCTGAAGATATGAGAGAATGATCACCGTGTTGCTTTTTAGGATGATGAGTTCGAGCAGTTTGAGTCTCATCTGCCTGCTCACTTGTATTTATATTGGGCTGCAAGATTAGTTTCTAGACAGTTCGACCTAGGCGCGAATTCAGGTGACGAAAATTTGAATTTGGGAGGCGGCAAGGGTGGGAATGATGAGGTAGCCGAGCATAGCTCCAGAACATTCCGTGGAGCGCGTCGGTGGGAAGAATAAATACCGGCGTGCCTGCGGAAGTCGGCATCTGAGGAAGCGGGGGACAGGGGTCGAGGGGATGGCGAGGAGGAGGGGGAGGTGGTGGTGATGCCGGGTTGGGTACTGACCGGCGGATCCGGTGGAGGCCGGTGCCGCCGGCGTGCATGCCGAGCCCTCCTCCTCGCCGTGGAGTGGAGCTGTGGAGGTGGGGGTCGCCGTGGAGTCGAGGAGGGATAGGAGGAGGCTGGAATGGGGGTCTCCCGTAGCCGACCGGCCGGATCCCGCGGAGGCGCGGACGGCGCGGACGGCGCGCCGGCGCCGCCCCCTGCTGGCTGCTGCTGCTGCGGTCGCCTGTGTCGAGGAGGAGAGTTTTTTTTTTTTTTTTTTGAGAATTTGTCGAGGAGGAGAGTGCGAGGCGGACGGGTCGGGAGTGCGATGGTGTGTCACGACATCAGGTTGGGCTGGGCCGTCGAATGGGAAATGTGGAGCGTTCTGGGCTTTCTTTCGGTTTTGACCGGTTACCAGCGTTTTTTTTTCGGTTTTGAACCGAAATTAATTTTTGTTCGTTAGATATGAATCGAACGGTTGTGGATGAAAGATGGCAGACGCACCATCATCACCAACTGTGCTTTTTATAGGAGTGGAGAAAATCATATTTTTTGAAGTTTCAAACAAAACTGAAAAAACAGGTGGATGTAGACAATGTTTCATTCTAACGTGTAAAATCGCAACTGAAAGTATCATTTATTTTGGGATGTACAAAATGACAAAGTCTAACATCTGAAATTAGTTAATAGTGCAAAATTTAAACTCATCCTAATCTGTCAGATTTTGTTATTTTCATGTAGCGCAGAATATAAAATATTTTGATTTTGAGATTTTGCACCTTGATAGAATAGAACATTGTGTACATCCAAGATTTTTTTCAGATTTTTTTAAAACTTCACAATACGATTTTTTGAAAATAAAGTGCTCCATGGAGCTCAGCCTCCATTTGTGGTTTCCGCTACATGGATTGATGGATATACTACTTACTACTCCCAAAAAAAACTACATAGATATACTGGTTGGGTTTAATAAGTGTACTGGTCGCGAAGAAGATTCTGAGATAATTAAAACTTTCAAAATTATTCAAACTTAGTTTGAAACTTCCAGAAATTGTAAATTTCACAGGGGAGAGTAGTCAAAGAGACTTTACAACTGCTTTTGGAACAGAAACAATTACCAGTGCTCATCCAAATCATAAATAAAGGCAGTGTTAACAAGCACTCACGGAGCTCACAATGTTTCTTTCCACGACGAACCGGGTTTGCATAACAACACCAGGTCACCTCCTATCCTACCCAGTTTCATGAGTACGTCGCACAACCATTCCGACCCATATGCAATACATCGGCACACGGCGTCGCGCACGCGCGCCGTGCCGAGCCATCCATCCTTCAAACCTCCATCCGCACCCCGCAGAGCAAAGCGAGCTGCCTTCTATCAGCGTTATCACGTTACAGCTTCAGCATCCGCGGTACATCCGGTGTCCAGATGTGATACGCTGTTTTGAGTCCACTCCTACAGCAGCTCGGCGTCATCCTGGTCACCATCGACGTCGTCGGCTTCGTTCTCGTCCTCGTCTTCGGGCGCATCCGGGTCTATTCCCTGCACAGGGGAACCAGAGCAATTAACGATTCTAACTTACAGCAGAGCGAGTCTAGAGGGAAACCAAAACATGACAGGAAATTGGTGAATGTTAGTGACATATACCTTCATTTGCTTCTCCAAGCGCTCCAATCCTTTCTTGGGCTTCATTGTGCGGGTTTATCCTGCAAAAGAGAGTTCATTTTCCTTTAAACTACGTCACCAGGCTACAAGGATAAAATAGCAGGCATGTCGAGAAGTGCTTTCTTTAACTAAAGATTTTCGAAATCAAATTAGACCAGTTGCCTTCCATAATCAAGTTGGTACCTGACAGAAACTTCCTGGCAGCCTACTAGCAATGACATTCATATCTCTAGATGGGTTAAGAACTTAAGATACACTCAACAGTGATAACTAACGCACGCGTATTTGTCAATTCCTTTTACAGCTCGGTAGCTTTTGAGTAGCCGGCTTACTGGATCTGCCGTCCATGGCAACAGGGAGAAACTAATGGAGTTGTTGGACATGGCAAAACATCTACAGAAAATATCTGTATGACAGAAGTCCCTGGGCTCAATTGACTCTATTTAATTAAGACGAGTTATTAAATTTAAAGCTACGATAAAATCTTCTAAAAGGACAGAAAAGAATAACCAAGATATCGTAGACATATTTTGCACCTACTAATCAGTCAGTTGCTCGCATTCAATCTAACAGTCTGATGGCCTACAGCCTTGCAGACCCTTTTAGAGCTAACAAATGACCCATAGGTGACACGGAAAGACAATGGCTCTGGCAAGAGAAATGCCCAGGACTGTAAACGGATAGGATTGCTAGGGTGGGGAACACATGATTCAGTATGAAGCCTTCCACAATTTAGAATAGCTATTGCACAGTTTCAACTCCAAGGGGAAGTGTACCTTAGTGCAGATTGATAGTGGGAGAGTGCATCAGAAAGCAGATTTGTCGCCGCAAATACTTGAGCCAACTTGATATGTAGAGAATCATCTGCCCATTGTCTTAGATATCTTTCAAGCAACAAAACTGCCTCCTTATTCCGTCCTTCAGCAACATGCAAATCAGCCAATGCCAATGCTGCTCCGAGAAATCCAGGTTCGAGACGAATGGCAGATTCATAGAACTTCCTTGCCTGGAAAATAAGTAAACAACACAAGAACGTGAATAACTTGCCAAAGGTGCAATTACAAGAGAAGTATACAAAATGAAATCATGAGAGAAGAAAAGGCTTTTGGCAGTTTACCTTCTCTCTTCCACTGGAACTGATAGCATGCACATCACCAACTAACTTAAGAGCTTTCGCAGACTGATGCATAACCTTCATTGCCTCACGTGCAGTAAATAATGCATCTTTGCATTTAGAAAGTGCTAGATAAGCACGCACCAAACCTGAGAGTATATGTATATTAGGCTGCCTGCCGGATTTGAATAAGCAACCAGAAGTATCTATTTGTAACAACCTTGATAAGAGCGAAGATCAGCCCTTAGTTCCTGAGCTCCCCTGAAGTCTGTTACTGCCAGATCTGGCCGATTCGACGAAAGATGCAAATTTCCCTTAAAGAATAGTAAGCAAACATTAAGCCTGCCATCTGAATAAAGAAAAAAAACATAGGATCCTACAGCTGTATACGAACATAGGACACCGGCACAAAAATAAACTATGGTGTATGGACAATGCTTCGTGGTATTACCTTCATAATATAGCCGGTTATATGCCTATCATCAACTCGTAGGCTCTGCAAAAATGTAAAACAGTGTAAGAAACATTGAATGGAAGGGCAGCTTCCATAAACCATATCTAGAAAAGGTAAATACCTTTTCAGCATATGTCAAAGCTTTTCTTTCATCTTTTCTTTCCCAAAATGCTGCCAGAGCAACACATGTTTCTGGTCTTGCAGGATCAATATGCAGCATATCATGTACCAACTTGTTTAGCTTAGTGTAGTCGATTTATATTTTAGGATAATTGCATACTCATCCATATATGTCATAATGTTTGGATCAATTAACCGAGCCTGCAAAGCATGTAATGTTTCAGATACATATATTTCGTTACAAGGAATTCCAAGCCTATACTTGTCCATTTACCTTCTCAAAATTCATGATTGCTTCGTCATTCTTGCCTATGATGGTTTCAACCTGGGTATAAGAAGTGCAAAATCAGGATAGCCAATTGGAGAAAGGTAATCAAATTCACAAATGAAGTGTGATGATGAACTTTGTACTTCACAAGTTCTTAACATACAGAGGTACACAGCGTCATGAAACTTAAAGAAATCAAGAAATACATGAACAAAGTGACATTTCATAAGAGATAAAAAATTGATGATTCTACTTTAATACAATATATACAGGAGCATAAAGCGGGAAATTTGAAGAACAGACATAAACCTTTGCAATTTCCAGCAAGATGTGCACATTATTGGGGAATCGTTGCAATAGTTCCAGGTATATATCAAGGCCACCTATAAAAAGTAAACAATAGTAAGCTTATTTATTATGATGAAGAACATTCCAGTATCGCGATTAAATGTTGCAAAATTATGCCCAAAAGATTACAAAAACTGAAGTTTTGAAGCATTGGTTAACAAGCTACGATATAGCAAAGAGTGAAGGCTCATTCCCTCCCAGGAGGCTGTAATCAAACACTTCTTTCTGTTCAATGAAAAGAAACGCAAGGCTTTTGCGTTTTCTCGAGAAAAAAAGGCTCGTTTCAAGCTAGACCTGAAGCTTCACTTGTTTAGAATTAAATCTTCTTTCGTTCAGCCTCTCACTGCCTGGATAGATAGCTTGGACTTCTAGCTCTTTTTTGTCTCCTCTGTTTTTTGGGTCAATCTGTCTTGACTTTTGTTTTATTTTTAGTTCCTCTTGTACTGTTTGAACTACTCTTTTTAACAAATGAAAATCACACCGTAGGGACTTTCCCTATGGAGCAAGGTAAAAAAAGCAAAGAGTGAAGTGAGTCTAGTGGAGTACCAAATAAGACACAGAGTGAACTGGTCAAACGACTGGTTCGCCGGTCTGACCACCGGCTCAGCCGGTTCGAGAGCGACAAAAAACCCGTCATATTTAATTAATATCTAGGCTAATTTGGAGAAAAGTTGACCTCAAATCTATATATAGAATGTACTTCAGTAGTATTTCACAAAACTAACGTAGCCCAGGTGGTATTGGGTCTTGACAGGAAGTAGTTGAGCCTGCGTGCAGGTCGGAGGTTTGACTACTAACAGAGCACCTCATTTCTGTCATATTTTTCCTGTTTTTTGCTCATGCGATCTTTGCCTCTTACAAACCAGACAAGACAACGGTTCTGGGTTTTTCCCAGTCGGACCGCCGGTCCAGTCCGGTGTTTTAAACCAATGACTACATGGTGTTATATTGTTAATATGGGAACATTTAACCAGTGGCAAATATCCTTTGTAACCCTGTGATTCCTTGATCAGTTCAAAAAAATCTACGAACTACATCTGATGCTAGAATCATCAAATGAAAGTAGAAAAAAAACATTCAATACCTTTATAATCATGTGAAGCAATGCAACACTGAGCCTCTACATACCTCTGTCAAGAAAACAATAATTGAATTAAATAATTTTTTGAGCCAATCCATGACAGGAACAAGATTTATGATCAAATATTTGCCTGAAAGAGAAATACAGTTTGTGATGAACCATTAACAAATCATATAGCTCAGGATTACAATAAGAAATGCGCTGTAGCTGCGAAATAATATGGATCTTTTGGTAGGTTGTTAAAATTACCAATTTAAAAGTACTGTTAGATAGACCTTGATCTCCAGGAACCAGATCATGGTGTATTCTTACTTTAACATTCAGTAATACTAAAGCAGTTTGAATTAATTGTGGTACAGAAAACAGCAGAAGCGCACGTTCCCGTTGTTCTGGCAGTGGTGGCATATTCTTCAGAATCAAAAGAAGACCAAAGCTGTGTTTCAATTTAGTAAATCTTAGCATTTATACTGTGTAATGCTGCTTTCGCTTTGACTTTCAATCATCAATGTACTAAGGAAATCTAACATAAGAGAGCAAACATCTATGTGTTACTTAGGGTATACAATAGTAAACGCCACATACCGTGCAAGCTTAGCAGCTGTCAAGATATATTAATTTCAATATACACCATCTTTACTATTGGTGGCATGCCTCAATGGTAATGTTTCAAACATGTTATGATATCCTCTAGAAACATCAGCTGCCTACCAACATGTAAAATACTTCCTATCTGTAACAGAGTAACAGGATTGCGGCATAGTTCACTTACATTCCACCAACGTTGGGCATCTAAAAAATCACCTGGTGGCTTGCTTCCTCTATTTGGTGCCTACAGAGACACACAATTATTTTTCAAGTTTTCCGTTAAATAAGTTTCAGAAACTAATGGTTGAAAAAATGAGTACAGCTTAAGGGTACACTAAGCACTTGCATGTTCATTTTCCTACATAATTCACATACGCAGCGCTCACTTCTCATATATGTATATCCATCAACAACTTGAAGCTTATATGCACAGAAGAAATGCAAAAAAAAGTGGGTAAGTTTTGGTGGGATAATGGTCTTGTAAGTATGTAACTATGTTTAACTAAGGAAAGGTAAATAATGTATGCAGGTCAGATATCCTTCAGCAATCCATAAACAGGATACAACAAGTTGAACGAAAGGACTGCAAATGTATATTTGTTGCAATATGCACCTTCCATAAAAACAATTGAACACCTTTCTTGTATAAAATGTGGAGGAATAGCTCTTATCTGTGTAGTAAAGCAAACTATCACTTGTCAAATTTTGTAGCCAACTTGACTAACATGTAGTTAATCGTTAGAATCGGAGTACGAACATGATCTGAAACCAGGAAATTGAGCATAATTGATATTTATCTATTCTGACTAAAATTAGACTATATTCATATTGAGAGACCATGCTTCCTTTCCAGGTTATGAACTAAAGAAGCAGACACTTACTTGAGAAAATAATAAAGAAAACTCCTTTGAAGAAAGCCCCATTTCAGCCAAAGCTGCAATAGCCTCAAATACATATGGGCATTGCCTAGCAGAACATAAGATGTAGAAAATAACTTGTCAAAATACATCATCAAGGAGTAAAAGTATGGCCGATATTCTTAGTGGAGAAAAACTAGGTTGTTTCCGTATCAAAGTGTGGAAAAATAATTGTTAGGGTAGAACAGGAAAAATCAATATCAATTTATGGCTATGAACTAGTCCGTCTGATTTATAATAAAAGTAGTATAGGACAATGACACGGTATTTAAAGTAACACTTTGACCACAAATGTTTAAATAATACTTTCTAAACAAAGGTAAATATATAATTATATAGAAAATATATTTCATGACAAATCTAGTGATATCATTTCACTATTTTCCTTGTTGGTAATTTTTGTATAATGATGGGCAAACCTAAAAATTATTGACCCACTGAGACTCTAAAACTGCTTATATTATAATTCAGAAAACAAATCCATGATCGTAGAAAAAAATCATTTGTTATGCCGTACCTCAAACACTCTTTATAGCATATGGCCGCAGCACGATTATTTCTGGATATCCTATACAGCTTGCCCAACATCAGATTCATTTTTAGACTTCTTACTTTAGACGGAATCCCTTCCATCTGCAGAAACAATGTAGAGCAAATTGTACATCATTTTTCTTTGTCATTTGCCAGAAGAACTAACCACATCTGCATTCATATCACCGTACATATATTTTAAAGGATCCATGCTTCCGGAAATCGACCAACATTAAGGGGGTAAAAATAACAGCGAGAAAGAAAAATAGAAACCTCTTGGAGTGCTTCACGATACTCATGTAGAGAAGAATGGCAAAGAGCTATTTTAGACTTCACCTACGACAGTAGAGCAAAACAGAATTGAGTAATTTGGTAGAGTTGTATAGAATAAACTACCAACGCAAGAAACATCAGAATGGCCTGTTGAGCTGTTCACACCTCATTTTCATTGAAGGGCGTAGCATTTGAAGAATTTGGAGAAGGTGACCGGCCTGTAGTAGAAACTGAGATTCTGGTGGTACTTGTCGCTGGTTTAGGGACACTTTTGCTACATTGCATAGCCTGCTTGTAGGAACCCTGCAGTGATCAGAAAGGAGAATAAGAAAACTATGACCTCAAACAGCAGACACTTAATTGCCACTGAGCATGGTCAGTTTTCCGACATAATAAATTTCGTAAATGCAGACTAAATTTCTAAACAACAGTGGTTTCTGGGCAATATTACCAGTGCCCTCCGAAATTCTTTCTCCCCATACAACGCATCACCGTGCAGGACCTGCAATGCACCAGGGTAGCATTTCAGCCACGAGATGTGAAAATTGGGCCATTTAGGCAAACGGAAATGGGCAGTCAGCCGTGCCCGCATTCTGTCGAGCAGGACCAAACTAGCATCAACTTCCCCTACCTACCGAGCTACACAATGCAACTTACCAGGCTTTCCGCCTTCGTGGATACGCTGGCCTCATTACTTGCGCCACCCGAAGACACTAGAAAGCACCCCTGCAAGTGACGAAGGAACCTCTTGTGAGCAATAGTCAAGGCCCCATTTCCGCTTTTGCTACTCAGCTAAAAGCCCCCTGTTTACAACGCAACGCAGGATTTTTCTTCCATTCCTAACCCAGCGAGGCGGCTCGCTCCGTCGCTCAACGACCCGGTCACCAACAACGGAGCAGCTGATCCGTGGGCAAAACCCTAGCGATTTGGAGCGGGGAGGGGAGGGAAGGTAGAGGGGTTACGCACGAGCGACTGGGCGGAGTCGAAGAGGCCGGCGTGGAGGAGCGCCGCCATCGAATCCCGCGCCGCCTCCATCTCCGGCGCTCCGATCCGGCGGAGGGAATTTTGAACTGAGAGACGCGAAGTGGCCACTGCTTTCCCTCTCTGGAGTGGAGGGTCGAAGACAGGAGAAGAAGGGGGCTTCGGGATGGGCTCCGAGGGCTGGTGCGGCCCAGTTAGGCCCGTGTCGAAATTAACGCGAGTAATCGTTTCGTGATTAGTACCGCACCGCTAACCGAGCATCAGCGTCACGGGGATATAAACGCGCCGGTCGTGCTCACCAGCTTCGGAGGGCTAGGGTTGGCATCTTGGGGTTGCTTATCGTTGGGGCACACGAGCAAAGCCAAGAGCTAGAGGCGTCTCTGCAAAGAGACTTGTTGGATTACGTTCTGTCGGGTAAACAATGTCGATTCGGCGTTGTGTGCTGTGGGAACACTCCCCGGCAGTAACCCCAGTTGTACCGAACGTGTGAGCTTCCGAGTAAAACCTGGAGCTTCGTCGTTATAAACCGGCTAAGCTTGGCTCCTGGCTCCCTCTGACCCCATATGCCAGCTTTTTTTTTTTGAGCATGTCATTCTCTAATTATATTTGTGTTCTATATCCTTTTTAAAAATAATCCAAAATGATAATTTTGAGTTTTCAAAAATCTCGAAAAAAATTCACAGATGTAGATAGTGTCGAGATATATAGGCGTGCAAAATTTTACCTTAAAATTCGTTATAATTTGGGATGTACAAAAGACAAATCGGGGAAATTTTTGAAACTGTGTAGTGTTTATCACCCATTTGTCTTTTTTGTGCAGCCCAAAATACAACGAATCTAGAATTAAAAATTTGAACAATTGTAGATCTTGAAATATCTACATCCGGAATTTTTTCTCGATTTTTGGAAACTTAAAAGTGTAGATTTCAAAAAAAAATTAAAAAAGAACAGGCACCATGTAACCCGGGCTCCATTTTAGGTTTTCATTTAGGATGTCCAATATAAAGTTTTTGGTGTTTAGTGAGGCAAAAGCTAAAAATATTGCTCTTTGTAAAAGTTATTGTTAATTCGGTTCCCCTGCTGACAGTTTTTGAATTCAGATCTCAAAATGGTATCTTTCAAACAATTAGCCGAATTGCGAATTGTTTTTACTGTTTAATATTTATCTTCTCGTGTAGGTTACATTTGTACTTCCCGTGTAGGATTTTGTCATTTCCAATTAGTAGTAATAGTGTGTACGAGTGTGGCGTTTTGGAGTTCATGTTAGAAGGAGCTCGTTCCGGAAACGTTCAAAATCTACATTATGAAGTTTCAGAAAAATTGAGAAAAACTCTTAAATGTAGATAATAATATGATCTACATGTATGCAAAAATTCATTATATTTACGCTGATAAGAAATGACAAATGGGTGGATCTGGGTCGGCGAGCATTACTTTTTCAAAACTTTGAAATTCCTCATATTTGTCTTTTTTGTTTAGCCTAATTAAAATAATATGAATTTTACATTGAGATTTTGCACATGGATAGAGTTCGGCACTAGCTACACGCCTACACATTAAAGCGGATGTAGATATTGTCGAGATATTGTTTAATACTTTTTAAAACATTAAAGCAGCGATTTTAATTTTCAAAGAACCGAGCTCCATGGAGCTTTGTACTTCCTACTATGGTGAGTTCTTGTACTTATTTTTTAGATTCGAATTTTGAAACAATTTTTTAAAACTAATCATTCGAGTTATCATTTGTTGCATTTCACGTATCGAAATCTTCGACGTGTGACTCATGTTGATAATCTTCAACATTTTTCATACAAAGTGTGCTTGTCATATAGTTAATGTGTACACCCCAATTGTAGTTTGTGCTATGTCTCGTATTATGTGTATTTTTATGAAATAGATATTTAAAAGTAAAAGAACAAAAAAGAAAAACAAGACCCAACTAACATCACTGATCAAGTCTATTCCCAATCCATGGGATACCCACCCGGAGACAGCCTCACTCGACATCACTGATCAAGTCTATTCCCAATCCATGGGATACCCACCCGGAGACAGCCTCACTCGTGCACCTTCGTGATGTAGATATCGGCCACGCAACCAAAAAAACTTTGTTATGCAAAGCGAGATGTCGGGTTGTTGTTGTCATTCCTCGCCTTCACTAGCACTTAACGGTCTCGAACTCGACTTGAGGCGACTCGAATATGTATCTATAATATTAAGTTAGTCATGTTATCTCAAACGTATTACTGAAAGTGTTTCAGTTGTGGAACTATGTTTGTAATAAGATATTTATGTACATTGTCCCTAGTCAATAGCGTTTTTTGTGTGGTGGCTTAACTCTTACTAGTGTATTAAGTTGATTGATGACTTGGTTCCACTTGTCATGGACATGGAGATGTCAACTCGACACACGGACTCGACTAAAGGAGCTTAGCGAGTTGAGCTGACGCACTATGAGGCGCGATGAGCAAGTAGTCGTTTGCGTAACTCATTAGTGTGTATGTCGCATTCCTAAACTTGATGTTCTCGCATGATCCGAGTTGTGCTTCGGTGTCTTAGCCTTTGGCAAACTCTGTCTGTAGCAGGAAGGTCATAAAGTCAGAGTTCTGATAGTCTCAAGAAGCAAGTTGTGTGGCGTGGTTGAACAAGATGGGATTTGCCCCTCGGATATTGAAAGATGTTCTCTGGGCCCACTTTAGGTACTTGATTCGAAAAGCCATGCGACTCAACCAAGGAGTTAGTCGAGATGATTGAATCAAGGACACAAGCTGAGTAGAGAATTAAGTTATTTAAGGATGACTAGCTCTCGCCTATAGCTACAAGGTACACTGTGAGGCAAAGGGGAATGTCATATGGATACTGGACAAGAAGTCGTTAGTGACCTACTTCTGTCAAGAATGCTTTGACTATGGGACTTGAGATTGACTGTACATAAAGGCGAGTCGGCCAAAGGAGTTTGGTGACTCAAAGTTATGTGCGGGAGCTGAAGGATAAACCTGCCCGGTCACACACTTCACTTAAGAGGATTGGAGCAGGAGCCAGCGACGAGTGACGCGATGCCGACGATGACCATGAGCGGCGGAGTTGTTCGAGACGAGGTACAAGGACTGTAATGCCCTGACGCGCAATGGTTTTGCATTTGACAAACAAATTTGATGGAATGTGAAGCTGTAGATCAGCGTTGTAGCAGTGTCAAACTATGGTGGCGTCAGAAGCGACTCAAGGGAGTTACAAGCGTTGGTATATAGGTAAGTGAGATTTTTCGTTGGATTGTACTCCCTCCGTTCTAAAATACTTGACTTTCATATATCTACATATGGATGTATGTATGTACACACTAAAAGATATCCAAATATATCTGTATGTAGACAAATGAAAGTCATCTATTTTGGAACGGAGGGAGTAGTTCTTTTTCCTTGCTAAATTTGATCTTTATTCATACCTGAAATCGAACATAGTACAGTCGATCAAGGGCGTGGAGGTCTGGAGAACCGAACTGGTGAGGCCCAACCAGGCCCGATATTTCTTGTTTCGCGGCCTGTTGCAAATCTTAAACCGAGCAATTGTTTTGTGTCGATCATAGAACGGGAGCGACAGTTTCCGTACTGGTGCCAACAAAATAATACCACACGGCTAATCGACCACCGCAAATACCGGGATATATACGTATCGCTCGTCCGATCCATCGGCCGGGCGTGGTGGTGCGCGCCTGTGACTCCAGCCTCGGAGAGCCAGGGCGTTGGCATTTGCCTGTGGGTGCTCGATTTGCAGGGCCCGATGGACATGCACAGAACATCATCGTGTAGTGTCAAAAATCTCGGGAGTGTACACCCACACAGCGCATACGTGCCCATGGAAGGGAACGTATCTACCGCATGACACGATGAGGACGGCCGTAACTGAAGGTGTCAGGCGGCGCCCCGCAACGGCCCGCATAAGCAGGAATCAGTTGAAAAAGCTGAAAAGCTAGACACGATTCTAATAACTAGCCTAGGCTATTTTTAGTTGAAGCGGGCCGGGTTTCGGGTCCGCTCTGCAACCTGAGCCGTAACCCAGTCCTGTACTCACATCATCTGCCAACTCCTTTTTTTTTTGCATTATTTCTTTATCAGCAGCAGGGAAGCGTTGTGTCATTTTTTATATCAATTTTAGCATCGGCATTATTTCTTTTGCTAGCTGCAAAAAAAAACATATGCAGGTTCTACTCGCACATCTACTATTTATAAGGGAAAATTCACTTTGGCACCCGGTTATGCACCCGGTATTAAAAAATGAAATGTTGAAAAATCTGAAATAAATTTAGTGGATACATCTTCACATTCTATGTGTTCACGAAGTCGTTTCGTGTAAAAAAAAGTCTCGTGAAAAGCCTTATTTTAGCACCAAATTTTGTCTTTTTTCACCGGGGCGGGCCACTAAAATCCGGAGCTCTGCGCCAAACTATAAAATGGGCCCTTACTCCCTCTTTGTCAAAATTCGGCGACCAGTTCCTACTAAAGTGCCATAGGGATTATGAGTGGGTGATCCTCCGATCACAAGCGCGGAAGAAGTCGGGAAGGAACAGAACACGAATTGGAGCTTGACCCTTCTCGTCTGCTTTCTCATGTTCCTTGCTTCATCGATCGACAAGGTGGCCTCTCGTACGAGTCCATTATCTCGCGTCTAGGCGCCTAGTGAGGGCCTACCGATTTTCCAAGCCGATCTGAACTGTTAATTCGTTGCTCTTTGAGAAATATCGCTATCGTTTGTAAAAAATGGATAAATTTCACTTTAAATATTTAATAGTACCCCAAATAGATAATGTATACTCCTGATTTCGGTTTATATACCGAGTCCCAACGTACCCAGTGGTATTTCTTTTCAATCGTGTTTGCTTCCCATAAGAAGCGGGAGCGGTGTTTGTTCAGGCTCTGGTGAACCCCATTCCCCAACATGCACACCCCCATGGCATGAAGAGGAAGGCGCGAAAGGCACGCATTAGTGAGTGTGAGCCTGGCGGCGGAGGACATGAATTTGCCCATCTAGGGGTCCGCCCTCTTAGCAACTTTCCCGATAAGGGAGTTCCAGTTGCTAGCTACCAGGGACCGGTCACTCACCGGAAGCCCTAGATATATAAACGTGAAGGATCCTAATATGCAATTAAGCATATTAGCAATCCTTTGGCTCTCCGCCTCATTGGTCCCCAAAACCATGACTTCACTCTTTTGAAGGTTGATCATCAGCCCTGACATGTTCTCAAAACAGAGAAGTAGATATTTCAAGTTGGTGATCCCTAGATCGTCAGGCTGGATCATGATGATTGTATCATCCGCGTATTGGAGGTGGTAAATTCCTCCCGAGATGTGTGGGGGATCACACCCCCAATGTGACCCGCCCTTCGTGCCCTGTCCAGCATATTTGCTAAGGCGTCGGCAACAAAATCAAACAGGAGAGGGGAGAGAGAGGATCTCCCTGTCTCACCCCTCTACCGTTCCAAAAATAGTTGCCGATATCCCCGTTTATGTCAATGGTAGTCTGGCCCCCTGAGACCAGCCCCATTGCACGGTGGACCCAGCCTGGGTCAAAACCCTTCTTGAGTAACACCTCCCTAAGCAAAGCCCCATGGCAATGGCAATTGTTAGTTTACGAAGCCACGATTTATGTATATCACTATTACAAGGAACAAATGGCATGTGTCTGGTCATGTGTGCTGGTTCGATGAGAATGTTAGGAACATTATGTTCTTATTATGTTGCACGGAAGATTATGTGAAAGTCTGCTAGGGAAATATGGGTTGTGATTTGTCCCGAAAAAGCTTCCTAGAATTCTCTCTTATAGGATAGTCGGGGCAGCGCCCTGTCTTTTCTTGGTTAGGCTTATTGCCAGTCTTGGACCTTATGGACCATTAGAATCAAACTTGTCACTGAGACATCTCGAATTCGGTTAGTTGTTGATGTTTTTTAAATGTATCTTTTATGCAGGGTGTCGTCTGTTGACCAAGGAGAAAGATGAGGATGATGTGTCTATGTTGCCAAGTGCCCCAGCAATAACTCAATACTCTACTAATTGTTGGATGTTGTGCCAGTAAAGCGGGGCATAGTGTTTGTTATGTTGTAACCATTGCATATTCCCTTGTATCTCCTTCTATTTCTATGTAAAACACCTATGTTGTCTGGTTTATTCAGAGCATTGTTATTAATGGAAAAGGTAGGGGCCTTTGAATTTAATTAAAAAATATTGCCCTTCTACTATATATCGAGTTTGCTGAGGTTAATGATGTACTGTCAGCGCTGCATAAACAGAAGTGTACCTGTAGGCGTGGGTACAGCTGCCGCAGCCTTGCGCTTGCGTTGCGCCAGATGGAGGAGCAACGCGCCAGATCGAGGAGAACGACATGCACAACGACCACGGTCCTCCGGGCCCAGATTAGGCCCGTGCCGCCGCACGACTTCCTGCACGTCTCTCTATAGCTCCTGATTTAAAATGGAAGTCTTTTTCTTTGCTCAAAGTCTTCTACTTGTTCATTTGTCGGCTGCGGTTGGATCGCAACTTATACGGACGGTAAAAGAGAGTGAGGAGCGAGACAATTACACAGTTATCCAAGATGCGCGCCGCTGTGGGCAAGCCAGTAGGCAGTTACCATTCCAACTGCCACGACGGCGAGAAGAACGTCGGCGAGAATGGCATAATACGCCACCTTGTGCCCGCCAAATAAGTGCCCCATGGCCGGGTGGTATAACACGGCGCCAAGGGTAAGGATCAGCGTGACGGAACTCACTTGCCCCAGCGCGGGTGGGGTGAGACCCGCGCTGCCAGCGGTGACACTTCTGCAAATACGAGCTGCACGATCTGGCCCATGCCAGCCTCAAGATTAACCACGGGGAGGTCGAGTTGGACAAACATAGGACCAAACATGCAACGCCTTTGGGAGAGGCCGAGAGGGGAAGAGAGTGATCGAGGCTTGACCTGATGGATGCGAATGGTTTGAAATTAGGGTTAATTGGATAGATGTCACTATAATTTTCAGCTATTTGAGAAACGCCACTGTGCAGAGAACTTTGTGCAAAACCAAAGTATGGCTTGAGCAAGTTTTTTTCAGGGACATGGCCGAGCAAGTTAGGTGGTGTGAGATGAGTTGAGTGCGAACGACTAATTAATTATGATCCTCCAAGTCTGGATCGAGCTCAGCAACGGATCTAATTGAACCAGGGTAGCACGGGACACCGGGTAATTTTCGTTTTCTTTGTAAAATAATGATTATTCACCATATTTGCAACTCCTTTCCTTTCTTTAGAGATTCTCGAGAAAGCGAGACACAGTGAAGAACATCTAGTAATAAGAATATAAAATCATAAATAACAAAAAATTGCGCGGTCTAAGTCTAAGGAAGTCCAAAAAAATCGTTATTCAATTTTCCCTTTAAAAATGATTTTTGGCATTTTTGAAACCAGTGTAAACCCTAATCACCATCTCACCACTTCTCTGGCTACACCACTGATCGAGCTAGCTTACAATGCATAATAGGTACTGTTAGGCGGGACGTGCATTGCTGTTGCACCTCGGACGCGGCGCTATAGCTGAACCAGCTTTGTACGCACATTCCTTCGTAACTTGATCCTGTGATCGAGGCACGCTCTAGTTAGCTGTCACTCCCCTTGTCTCTTTTCTGAACGAGCTGAAACTGAAATCTTAGTTTCTTCCACCCACGTACTGGAATGTTTTTTTTCTAGATTGACTGGCATGTTAACCTGCCAGTATATGGGTGTTCAAGTGGGGCCCATACTGTATGTATATGTACATACGATAGGATACATGACTATATAGGCCAGTATATATGAGTGCAGATTTGGTGCTCCCGAGCTACAGTGTTCTCTTTCATTAAAAAATAAAAACCATATTAAAAATTTCAAAAAATTCTGAAAAAAATCATGCATGTTCCTACTGATATTTCCTACAAACGTGCAAAATCTCAATACAATATACATTAGGATTTAAGCTACACAAAAAGAGAAATGTGCAGAACCAAGTATAGTGAACTCCAGGTTTGACGCTGATGTTTCTCATTTAAGTCGGAATATTCTTCAGTGGGAGGCGACGTTCCCGTCGACAGCAAGGCGCCCGTGGTGACTTCGTCAATCTCAAGACTCGACCCGCCGACTCAGTCTCTCGGAAGTGCTCATAGGAATAGGGTGTGCGTGCGTGCGTTCATAGCGGTGAGTGTGTGCGTGTGTATATGAACGCTTGAGTTGTACTGTGTTTCGCAAAAAAAAAAAATATATAAGTTTCAAATTTTCAACTTTTATCTTTTTGTGTAGCTCAAATCATAAAATATTTTGCATTGATATTTTGCACGATTATAGGACATATCAGTATAAACATGCATGATTTTTTTTCAGATTTTTTGAAACTTTTAAATATGTTTATTAATTACTTGAAATGGGCGGGATTGACTTTCCGGCTATATAGGTGTTTAGCTGGGCGGCGGGGTCCACAGCAAATTTGATGGAGCTGGTTGACGGGCTGACGGCGTGCCACGCCGGGAATTTCCTCGAAGAAGAAGAGCGTGTGGGAAAGGGATGATCGTCTTGACGCGTCGTGGGCACGTTGGGCCGGCTCTGGTGCCGAACGGAGCACGCTGACTAGTCTCGTTTTGGTGCCGGGACGATCAAAAATTTGGAAGATCCATACGTTTCAGCTTAAACCAAGACAGGGGCCTGGCGCTCCGTATCCGCACGGCCCCACTAGTCAGGGACCGTATGCGAAGTGCGCAACGCCTTGCTTTCTGAATCCGTACGGCCCCACTCGTCAGGGACAGCACGAGCAAGTCGGTATCTTCATGCCGACATGGCCCACTCGTCAGGGACAGCACGAGCAAGTCGGTATCTTCATGCCGACATGGCCCACTCGTCAGGATACGGAGTTGCTCGGAAAGTCACACACCTTCCTCCGTTCCTTCCCGAGTCCCGACAGGAGATGGCGCCACGCAAGAGCAAGACAGGCTCCCGCGCTCCCGCGCGCCTACTATTTAAGACCGCGTGCTCTTCATCCTGCAACCACACCCTCAGTTACATCAGCAGACCAGCATTGCGAGCTAGGCAGCAGCCGTCATGGGCAAGATCGAGATGACGTCCCTGGTCCGCCGCCGCTCCAGCTCCAAGTCGCGGTCCTCGCCGCCGCCTCACGAGGAGGAGATGGAGCGGATGTTCCGCATGTTCGACGCCAACGGCGACGGGAAGATCTCCCGGACAGAGCTGGCGGCGCTGTTCCGCCATGCGGCCGCGGACGAGGAGCTATTCCGCATATTCGACGGCGACGGGAGGATCTCCCGGCTGGAGATGGCGGAGCTGATCGGCCATGCGGCCGCGGAGCACGAGATGTCCCGCATGTTCGACTACAACGGCGACGAGAGGATCTCCCGGCCGGAGCTGGCGGCGCTGTTCGGCCATGCGGCCGCGGACGACGAGCTGTCCCTCATCTTCGACGCCGACGCCGACGGGAGGATCTCCTTGCCGGAGCTGGCGGCCGCGGACGAGGAGCTGTCCCGCATGTTTGACGCCAACGGCGACGGGAGGATTTCCCGGCTGCAGATGGCGGCGCTGATCGGCCATGTGGCAGCCGCGGACGAGGAGCTGTCCCGTGTGTTCGACGACAACAGCGAAGGGTGCATCTTCCGGCCGGAAATGTCGGCGCTGATCGGCCATGCGGCAGCCGCGGACGAGGAGCTGTACGGCAAGTTCGACGCCAACGGCGACGGGTGCATCTCCCGGCTGGAGATGTCGGCGCTGATCGGCTATGCGGCAGCCGCGGACAAGGAGATGTCAAGCGAGTTCGACGCCAACGGCGAGTTCGACGCCAAGGACGAGTTCGCCAACGGCAAGTTCGACGCCAAGGGCGACGGGTGCATCTCGCCTCTGGAGATGTCGGCGCTGATCGGCCAAGCGGTAGCTGCGGACGAGGAGCTGTCCGGCGAGTTCGACGCCAAGGGCGACGGGTGCATCTCGCTTCTGGAGATGTCGGCGCTGATCGGCCATGCGGCAGCCGCGGACGAGGAGATGTCCGGCGTGTTCGACGCCAACGCCGACGGGAGCATCTCCCGGCTGGAGATGTCCGCGCTGATCGGACATGCGGCCGCCGCCAACGAGCTGTCCGGCACGATGGCCGAGGGGGACGTCGGCGACGGCTTCAACAGCCTCCAAGAAGCGCCCGAAGAGGACCAGGAGCAGGAGGAACTTCCGAGCGATATGATCGTTATCAACATCGATGACGAGCTAGGAACGAACAACGGAGGCGGAGGCGGCGTAATGCGCGTGTCGGCGGCGGAAGAGAACAACGGAGAGGATGACCGCATAAAGAAACTTTCGTTGATTGTGGGACTCCTAGGCGGCGTCTCTGACAGCGCGGCCACGGCCGCGGCCATGTACACGAGCCCGCGAGTGGCCGCGGCTCACGGCGGCGAGATCGTGTATCGCATCTGCATTGCGAGCCTATTCGTGGCGAGCGTGGCGCAGACGCTGGCCGCGTTCTGGGTCAGCAGTGGCCCCCAAACTCCCGGAGCTAGAGCCACCGGGAAGAAAATCCTCTACGTATCCATCGGCACGCTCATTCTTAGCGTCGCGCTCGACTGCGTCGCCATCGTGCTCAACATGTGAGCCACCGTGAATTTCGTGAGCTGAATTTCCCGAGCTGAATTTCGTGAAAATAAATACTGATGCAGTTGTACGCTGCTGGGAAGGAAAAAGTGGCGCTGGATCGAGGTGTTGCTCGTTCTCAGGCTACCTTCATGGGAGCTTGGAGTAAGCCGTATCCTGGAGTTACAGATCCCTTGATTGCTAAAGCAATGGCACTGCGTCATGGTGTTATCTTTGCTAAGCTGAGGGGTTTTACCCATGTGATTCTGGAAACGGAATTGCCTAGAGGTTGTTACACTCTGGAATTCTCGCCTCGACTCTCGGTCTGTCGTGGCACCTATCCTTTTAGAAATAGGAGAGCTAGTTCTTAGTTTCATTTCCTTTTTTGTTCAACATGTACCTCGATCGGCTAATGTCTCTGCTCATCTCTGTGCTAAGTTCTCTTGCACGGTTGACAGAGCAGAAAGCTGGATCGAAGACCCCCCAAGCTCAGCCTGTTGGCTGATTGTCCAGCGAATGCGTTGTTGAAAAAAAGCTCTCTAAGTTGTGTGCAAAAAAAAAAGTGAGCCACCGTGAAGTTAATTTGTGGTCGTCGTGTACCGTACGTACGTAATTGTCATTGCGCTTTGCTTAATCATATCAGGGACGGACCCAAAGTACAGCTGATCAGGGGGGAGTGGCCACATTTAAATTTCAGTGTAATTAATTCATACTTGAAGCAGAAAAAAATCAAAAAAAAATCGAATTTGCACAAGAACTTTCCCTGGTAATCTAAATTATCCCCACTGATTTTTATCTGCGTCCACCCTTGAATCATCTCTGTGTTTAGCTTAAAAATTAGGATTTAGCGACGGCTATATCAGTAACTATTGAGGAGAAGCTTGCGTGTTGATGAGCTTGTTTCAAAGCCTGCACTTAAATTCATCCATGCCTCCATGGTATGATACAAGAATTGATCGACAATTCGACATCAACTATATCTCTTTTCTTATTGATACCTCGAGCACGATTCCACAAGTCTTGCTCCACAGAGTGAGACTAGTCACAATGGGGAGTAACTAAGACTAGTAACATAAGCATGTTACTAGTCTTAGTTACCACCTCCATAGTGGGTAGTAACATAGAGGTGGTAACATAGAGGATGTCATTTATTGTTTTGTGGGATCTATAATAATACTTCAACTTTGTGATCTATATGTGGCATGTACCAATACAAAATTTTGTTTGCCGGAACCTATAGATAAATACTAAAAACACACATTTAGATAAATCATAATCAATAATAAATAATAAAGTGCCAATATAATATTATTAAAATATGTAAACCATATTTAGCAATACATGGATCAAAACTCGAAAATAATCTATTGGCGCCCAAACTTTTTTGCTATATGCTCAATCAGATCATTTTTCAGAGCCTTGTGTGTCGGACGATGACGAATTCTTGCATCTCTTTCAAGTACCTCCGCAAATACTGGCATGTCACCGTGAACAAATACCGATGGAAGGGCAATCAATGAGCCTGCTTCCTCATTCAAATCAAGAATATTTCCCGCCTCTTCTTGTTCATCTTCGACTATCATGTTGTGTAGAATGATGCAGGCTATCATAATGCTATGGAGATTGCCCCGATCATATAAACGTGCCAGACGTCGTAAAATAGACCATCACGCTTGTAACACCCCAAATGCCCGTTCAACGGCCTTCCTTGCTCCTTCTTGATGTTTAGCAAACAACTTGTGCTTTTCTGTTTGAGCCATCGGTATTGACTTCACAAATGCCGCCCACTCGGGGTATATTCCATCTACAAGGTAATAACCAAGTTGATATTCCTTCTCGTTGACACTATAGTTCACTTGAGGAGCTTGCCCTTTCCGTTGCTCAATAAACAACGTCGATTGATTAAGTACGTTGATATCGTTGTTGGATCCAGCAACACCAAAAAAGCATGCCATATCCAAAGATCCTGAGAAGCAACCGCCTACAGAATAAGAGTAGGGGCGCCTTTATACCCGCTGGTGAATTGTCCCCTCCACTCCAATGGACATTTCTCCCAACGCCAGTGCATACAGTCGAGACTTCCTAACATGCCAGGAAATCCACGATCCTCTCCAATTTCAAGTAAGCGTTGCACGTCGTCAACATTAGGTCTTCGCATATAATCATCACCAAATATATGAATCACGCCTTCGACAAAAAAATTTAAGCACGCTACTGAAGTGGACTCGGCAATCTTAAGGTACTCATCGAGAGCGTCCACCGGAGTACCATACGCCAATTGGCAAATAGCCGAGGTGCATTTCTGCAATGGAGAGAGTCCATCGCGATCAAGAGCATCTTTCCTTTGCGTGAACTCCGGAGACCACTCTCCTAGTGCATGTACAATACGCTCGAAAAGAGGCCTTCTCATCCAGAATCTTCTACGAAATACCTTGTTCTTGTAGATAGGATCATCGCAGAAATAGTCACGGACCAATTGTTCGGCGGCTGCTTCATGTGGCCTGTTCACGTAAGTCCTCGGACCACGTCTTGATTGATCTTCAAGGCTTTTCTTCACTTCTGTTGTGATCTTCAACTAGTATTTGTAAGCAGAACTGAACTGACATGAACTAAACTGACATACAGATTGTATTCCAAACCACAACCTTCAATTTACTATTCTGATCATTTCAAGTATTTGTACCTAATCAACTAAACTGATATGAACAAATCAAAAGTACATCACACATCAGGGTCAGAAAGAGCTATAGACTTCTCTGCTTGAAAATATATCATAGGAATTTTCCGAGTGATGCAAATTTGATTCACTGAAATTGCAATTGCTGAAAATTGATTCAGAAAACTGTACCATGCATTCAACGAGGGGACGGCAGAGGAGCTTTCCATGCCATGGGGATACATATGCGGCGGTGTCGAGGGGTTGGTGGAGGAGCTCGTCCGGGTGCCGGGGTACTGCTGCGGTGAAGGGTTGGCGTAGGAGCTTGCCGGGGCGCCGGTGAACTGCTGCGGCGAGGTAGCCGACGACCGGCCTGGAGCCGTCTCCTTGGGGGTTTGCGGTTTCGCCATGATTTGGATGGCTTCCTGGGTGGCGCCACCGGCCAGAGCTGCCGCTGGCCGGCGAGATGGAGAGTGGAGCGATGGAGGGTGGGGCGACGGGGATGGCGCCGCCGGCCGGAGCTGCAGCTGGCGAGTAGATGGAGGCGGCAGGGAGATGGAGAGTGGGGCGACGGGGATCGATGGCGTTCTTGACGAGGAGATGCACGCGGCTGGGGGGCGGCGAGGGAGAGGAGATGACCGCAACGGATCGATTTAGCATTAAAAAATATCGTGTACTGTGCGATGTTACGGTAACCAAATAGGTTACTCCAAATACCTCTCTCCTCATTAACTCACTGCCACGTAGGATAATTTGCTGAGTTGGACCCGAAGTTACCGCTGAAGTTACCTGCATTGTAACTAGTCTGAGCACACATTTCCTGCTGACGTCAAGACGCAAATGACCCTTGTTTCAAAAAGACGCAAATGGCCAGTTGATGTCTCATGGTTCAAGACCGGGGGATGGATACGTAGGCCCCCTTCTTTTCAGCTTATTTTCCAGATTCTCCCAGAAGCTACCCTCCATCAGCTTCTCCCAGAATCTCGTTTTTTAAATTTGTTTAAACTTTTAAATAAGTATTGGGAAGACAAATTTAGAAGGTTAAACAAATTTAAAAAACGAGATTCTGGGAGAAGCTGATGGAGAGTAGCTTCTGGGAGAATCTGGAAAATAAGCTGAAAAGAAGGGGGCCGTAGTTCCACCCATTGCTTCTCCCACTTTTGTCCTATTTTTTATGTGCACTTCCGCAAAAAGTTACTAACGATTTCAACGGCCATGGATGGGCCCACGGGTACAGCCAGAGGGTATGTTCCTTCCCGGTCGGGCAGTAAACTGGTATGTTGGAAGTTTCAGAGTGAGGTATGTATTTTGTATTGTGATAATCAATCCGTGGCCTATTTGTATTGCAGCCTGAAGTGTTCACTCGAGGAACCTCTGTGTAACAAACGAGAATTCGACAGCGGGCAGTTTAACGATCAAGATGAGATTAATGAGTGGTGCGCCTTTTCCAGTTTTTTTTTTCGAGAACCCGAGCTGCGCGTCTTTGTATTAATCTCAAGAGAGAACAACAAAGTCAAAGATTGACTACAACGCTTTTGGCAACTCATTAATCAAAAGATTAGCCACCACTCACACAACACCAACAGCCAGTGGCGGAGCTAGAACAATTGGAACCAGGGTGCACACACGGTGCCACAACACATTTAAAATATTTTTTGGGGTGCATATGTGGTGAAAAATTGCTATTTTACAAAGGAAATTATTTTTTCCCGGTGTCCTGTGCACCCCTCTGGCCTAAGGTAGATCCGCCACTGCCAACAGCAAAAGACTCGCCATGCCCAACATGAGCATCAAGACTGCGTCTCAACCCACACAACCCAACTCCGAAGAAACCTTAGCATCTAGACTAACCGCGCCGACATACACTCCACCCTTGAATGCCTATAGAGAGTCGACATGCGAGAGGTAGGGCTTGACTAGTCTTGAGGAGGTGGCCAACTTGGAGATGTCGAGAAGGCGTACATAGCGCCCTAGAGGCTCATGGCCTCAGCAATAGCAGACGCCGCCGTGGCACCAAAGAATGCCATGCAGTACAAGGTCTTGTCTCCAATGTGATGCTTTCAACAAAGTAGCGACGCCAAGACGCCGCCATCGCTAGTTCGGGACGCATGATCATGACTTTCACCCGGAGACAACACCACGAGGATGTAGGATTGGTATCATTTCACAGCGACGCCTCCATGGAGGAACACGACGCCCGAAGGCGCCGTCGTCGCCGGCACAAGGCAAGTGCGGGACTTTAGTCTGAGACTCCGCATGCCCAAACCATCACACCCGTAGCTGCACAAAGCCCAAAAAATGGCCGCCAGACTTGCCGGGGGGCAAAGCTGGCCGCCACCGAGCCATAGCCATGCCGCAGAGGCAAGCCTTGTCGTCTTCGTCGAGCGATCACTCTACCACCGCAGCTAGGCCGCCGTAGCGCAGGAGACGGGCGCGGCCAGCGCAGCCCAAATTGGGCCCGCGCGACGTCGGCAGCAAGCTGTTGGCAGCTGCCACACCTCCGCCTCCGCGCTGGCATGCCGGCCGCTCCACAACGCGAGGCGCCTCCGCGCCGAGGAAGACCGCCGCCACCACATTGTGCCCAAGGAGGACGCTCGCGTTCACCGCAGTTCTCCCACGCGACCTTTTTGGCGTCAGATGGGAGGTGGTGGGCCACCGGGGGAATGAAAAAACATGCTCATTAAAAACGTCACGTGAAATACTCGACTATATGGAATATGGAGTACATTTGGAAAATGGGTCAACAATCAACTTTCCTGCAGTTATAGGTTGTTCCTTCTGTCTGTCAGCCAAACACGAGCTTGCAAATTGCTTTTGTCACGTAACCCATTCACGTCCGTCGCCATCACCACATTAAGGGCGACGCGTGGCACGACACGATACGTAGGCGGAAGTGGAGTGCTACTAGTACGGACGAGGAAGCCCTCACCGATTGGTCCGTCTCGCTCGCTCGTGTGGTCCGCGTGCAGCTCTGACTTCAAGTCTTCAATACAGATTCCCAGGAAATGCATTAATAATCGATGATCGAAGAATTGAACCAGCTGGCGAGAGCGGCGTTTTGTCGCACGGGTGCCATGGCACCTGTTTTTTTAATTATTTTTTTGTCGTCATTTTAAGTTTTCAAAAAATCCGAAAAAAATACTGGACATTGACAAGTACTGGATCTATGATTCTGAAAAGTTTCAACGCGAAATAGTTTATATTGCGCCCTACACAAAAATGACAAAATTCTGACAAATTTTAGAGGATTTGAATCTCCACCCAGATCTATAAATTTGTCATTTTTGTGTAGGGCGCAATATAAATTAACTATTTCGCGTTGAAACTTTTCAGAATCATAGATCCAGTACTTGTCAATGTCTAGTATTTTTTTCGGATTTTTTAAAAACTTAAAATGGCGACAAAAAAATAATAATAAAACGGGTGCCATGGCACCCGTGCGACAAACCGACTATCCGACCAGCTGGCGCCATATCTGCATGTTTGGGCTCGGACTTTGCCATTAAGGTAGACTCGTGGATAGCTTGGTTTTGAACTTTTGATGTGGACTCGCTGTTTCCCGTGCCGTGACTTGTGCCGTCCACATCAGCATGCAGGGACCCAGACAAAGTCCTGGTCCGACAACTTTCTACTTCTTTCTTCAGACGAAAGGCGCAACAACTTTCCAGTGTATAGCTGGCTGTTGGATCTTGAACTTGCTCTAACCGAGGAGGAAACATCAATCATCATTAATTAATACTGTAGAAACGTTGCGATCACGCAAGAGCCAACATATTCTACTAGGAAAATTTGCGCGGCGACACGCCGCATCCGTGTGGTGACAGAACATAAATAAATTGGAGTTAGAAGTACGAAACTACTGTACAGAAGACATAACTTTCAGATTTATCACGACCGGACAAAAGAGACGTGAGCATACAAATTGGCTAGGATGTCATATTCTATACAAAATCAATCTTTGTACATGAGGTTTTAATAAATCAAAAACCATAAGAAAAAGGCTACTGATATCGTGATTCGTGGGCCATGAGTGTTAATGTAAATAAGCTGGGTATCAAAAACAGCGCTATCTATTCCAAAAAGTACTTAGATTGAAAAGAAAACTTTGTTTCCAACATGAATTAAAGGATCTTAAAAATGGGACTGCAGATTCAATGAAGAAGAAAAGGTATGGCAATTCTTGCACACTTATCTGCTCATACAAAAAATTCTTAGCTGACTCGGAGGTTTGATTAAAAATATTGTGCCAAGATGCCCTAAAGATTTTAATCTGCCAAAACCATAAGTTTATTCTTGATTCAACTCTGCATACCAAAAAATAATGTGCACTACAATAATTTTGTACCTTGCCAGCTGTTTGATCTTTCCCTTTTGTGTCTCGCCTTGAGATCCTGATGATCCATGGAGCAATCCTGCTGCCAGCCTTCTTGCTGATTGATCTGACGAACAAATCCCAGACAAAATACTTATTCAAACTTAGATGTAAAAAAGAGAAATCGAATGAACAAAAAAATAGCAGGCCAGAGGTACCTACCGTTGTTTCTAGGAGGTACAGAGCCCGCCGGAGAAGGAGGCGAGAAGGTTGAGGTTGGCCTGTGCTATGGGGAGGTAGTTGCCGATGCCCCGCCGACGCCTTGCCCGACGTGGTTGGCGCCGGCAGCATCATCTCCTGCGCATGCGGCAGTGGCGTGAAGCTGTAGAGCTGGTGGTGGTAGCTGAAATCCCTCGCTAGCAGCGCCCAGAACCTCGGCGCGGGGCCCCCATCGGCACGGCCGCGGAGGAGGCCTCGAGGGAGCTATCCTCGTCGCCGTCGACGCCACAGACCGCTTGCCGACGATGAAGAGCGCGGTGTGCGGGAGGTGCATGTGGTGGGGGGACGCGGCGTCGGGCTGGGATGGAGCGGAGGAGGGGCGTCGGGGAGAGAGGAGGAGGCTCGAGGTCGGGGCGGGACGGCGGACCGGTTCACAATTGTTAGAAAACGCGGGGGCTTTTATGCAAAAAAATGTGTGGGCCGTCGGATCTAGATCGGACGGCGCGGAGAAGGTCGCGCACTGTAGATTTGTATTGTAGAAGCGCAACTACAGTGCAAGGTGACGTGGACGGCGACACGCCGTGCCCGTTGTTTTGGTATGTGCCGTAGTTTTGTAGAATGAGTTATTAATTGAGATTGTAGGAATATAATTCGGTTCACGAAAACTATGTACATGAGAGGCAGGTAACAAAATGCCATTCTAGGCTAGATCTAAATGACAAATTTCTGTACAAATACCCGGATTCAAAATTTTGAAATATGTGAGAATTTGTCTTTTTTTTTGCACTACCTAAAATACAACGAATTTGAAGATTAGAAAGAAGTATGTCTATGTCCGTCAAAATAAAAAGGTTAAAACATGAAAATTGTTTGGAAGAGTGATATCCATCTACTCGTGAAAGAAAAATTCAAACGCATGACCGAGTGCGACGAATTTGACAAAATGCGTCAAATGTTTTTGCAAATTTGGATCCAAAATTAAGGAGCTACAGTCGACCAAACTCGAAACCGATCACGGGAATGAAATCTACTCGTCGACGCGCATATATTTCATGTATATGTTATTATCAAAAGGAGCACCGTCGGATCTAGATCGGACGGCGTGGATGATGTCTACGCACGCTTCTATTCTTGTAGACAGTGTTGGGCCTCCAAGTGCAGAGGTTTGTAGAACAGCAGCAAGTTTCCAATAAGTGAATCACCCAAGGTTTATCGAACTCAGGGAGGTAGAGGTCAAAATTATCCCTCTCAAGCAACTCTGCAATTAAGATACAAGAAGTCTCTTGTGTCCCCAACACACCTAATACACTTGTCAGATGTATAGGTGCACTAGTTCGGCGAAGAGATAGTGAAATGCAAGTAATATGGATGATTATAAGTGGTAATTGCAATCTGAAATAAAAATGGCAGCAAGCAAACATAAGACAAAATGAGAGCAAACGGTGTTTCAATTCTTGGAAATAAGGCCTAGTGATCATACTTTCACTAGTGGACACTCTCAACAATAATAATATAATTAAATACATAGATATTTCCTCTTCACTATGCTACTCTGAGCTATTCCCTTGTTGGATAACGAACACCAATCCACTGCGTAGGGCTATAAAAGCACACCTTAAAGTTGCATTCCACATCTAGGGAACCCCAATGTCACTAAGAGTGCCCCAAAATAGTACTAGACAAACACCACATTTCATAGAGACATCCAACACAAATAATAACTCATGATAAGTATTCATGTAATTTTTAGCCTAAGAGTCACACACGGTACGCACACTGTCAACTTCGCACCATGGGACAAAGGTGACTCCGGAGTTTGCATTAATAAAACCACTCAAGTAGCATAATTCATAAGATAACGAAGAGTAACATCCATGGATCCAACTAGATAACAAAGCTCATGATCACATAAAGATCACACCATGGGAGAGAGAGATGAACCACATAGCTACCGTACGAGCCCTCAGCCTTGGTGAAAACTACTCACACATGGTCATGGTGAGCACACTTGATGGAGAGGTTGATGAAGAGGTGCAGCCTGGAATGGAGGCGGCGGCCCGCAGCAGCCACGGCGCGGCGGCGGCGAGCGGCGGCGGCGGCCCTCGGGGGCGGCCGCCCTTGGCCCCCTTCTTCTTCCTTGGTGATGGTGCAGCAATGCAGGAGCTCCTCCCCCTCCTTGGCGGCTGCCAAGAGGAGGAAAATTCGTGGCTTTTGGTGGCTTGCTTGGAAAATAGGGGTTCCCTTCATTATATAGAGGTGGAGATGCAATCTAGGCCATGGGATGGATGCCCCTTTGATCTAAGTGCTCTTGGGCACCTCTAGAAGCTTCCTAGGATCCCCTCTCAGCCCTAATGAGGCTCCAATTCGTGTCTTGGCGAATCCATCAAATTTGGTAAGAGTTGGAGTCCATAAAGTCACAATCTTTCAGATTCTCGTCATCCCATTTAGGGTTGCAGTAAATCGGGAATATCTCGGCCGTACGGACTCGGAATTGGGCGAATTTTAAGTCTAGATCAATTCTCGGAAAATTCTCTGCAACTTTGTCTTCTGTCAGGTTTCCGTTTGACGTCGTCTTCGGGCCCAAACGTGACCATCTTCGAAAAACGTTTCCAGACAGATTTCAGGAAAGTCCCAATTTGACTCCAACAAGGTTTCCTTTTCCCAATTTTGATAATTTCTACACATTAAAGTGTAAAACAAGAACATTGTGCACTTTGCCAACTATTAGTAGGTTAGTCCAATAAATATCATAATATGATATAAAGTGCATATAAAACATGTGGCAATTGATATAAAACAAGCATGGAACATCAGAAATTATAGATACGTTTGAGACGTATCAAGCATCCCAAGCTTAGTTCTACTCGTTCTCGAGTAGGTAAAACGATAAAAACAAAATAATTTCTGAGGTGACATGCTACCATCATAAACTTGATCAAATATTGTAAGGCACATGTTATGAATGAAGTGATGAAGTTATTGCTACATAGAGTCAAATGATTCATTCTTCAAATGAGTAGCAATGTACAAGATAGATTATAAAGTGATATCAAAATAATACTGCAAGGATGTTTAATGATAATTCACAAAGTGTAACATAGAAGAAAGTACCATGGACCAAATGTATGCATAATGAAAAGTAAAAACATCCTATAATGGTCATAGAGTACTCTTATAAAATCTGAATATAAAAGGTGGACACTTTTTTTTTGACCAGCAAAACCGTAGGGGAGGCCCCCACGGTTAATTTTCCATTTTCAAAGCAACCACAGTACAAGGATAATTACAAAAAGTGCATGGGGAGGTAGAATATACAAAGGGTTGAGAGGCTCAACCCAAAAGAAAATACAAATAAAAGTGTTAAACTAAACAGCCGAGAGCCAAGAGAGAAGTTGATCTTTTTTGGTGCAGTTCAACCTGTGAGAACACAGGATAGCTTCATGCTTGAAACGAGCCTTCCATCTACCGAAGCTTCTGTCCAGATTCTCGAAAATCACTCCATTTCTTTCCTTCCAAATAATCCACGCAGCACATACTACTATCTCCAAAAAGCAGGGTCCAGCAAAAGAGCTTTTTGTAATTCTGAAAGCTTCGGAAATATTTTGGTTTCTGACCCAACAAATACCCAACTTGCTCCAGCATCTAGTAGCAAACGAGCATTCAAAAAACAAATGATCCCTGGTTTCCAAAGTATTAGCAGAGCAAAGCACACAATTTGGCCCAGAATTCAGGTGCCAGTGTCTCCGAATCATCATGTCCCTTGTATTAATTCTGTCTATGATCATTAACCATGCAAACACCTTCAGCTTAGGCAAACACTTGCTTTTCCATAAATGCTTAAAGAGATCATCAGCAACTATTCCTTGGAATATAAACTTATATAGGCTAGATGATGTGTAATGTCCATTATTCAAATTGTATTTCTAGATGTCATTTTGTCCTCTATCAGTCTCTCTTAGATCAGCAATCATAGCCTGCAGGGATTGCAGTTCAGCGTGTGCTTGCATTGACAGAGGAAGGTGGAACAGACTAGAAATGTCCTCTGTTTGCATTACTTGCCTCACAGAAACATCCTGATCTAAAGCAAAGGAGTAGAGCCTTTCGTGCCGATTTGCCAGTATTACTTGACCATCCCATTTATCCTTCCACAAAAGTATGGAGTCACCCGAGCCAACTGAGCAGGTTGTAATGCCCCTGTATTGAGAGAACAGGGAACAAATGTCCTTCCACCAAAATGATCCTGACTTAGGAGTTGCATGTGGGACTTTACCATCGTAGTAAGTATGCCATACTAAGTCCACCCAGGGGATGTCATCTTTGTTCATAAACTTATCCATGTATTTTAACAATAAGGCCTCATTCTGCAATTCCAGGTTCAATATCCCTAGGCCTCCTTTCTCTTTTGGACGGCAAACAGTGTCCCATGCCACTAGAGCTTGAGATTTCTCATCCCAATCACCTTTTGCCCAAATACAATGTCTTCTGGACCGATCAACAGTCTTGATCATGGTTTTTTGAATTTTCAGAGTGCACATATAAAATGTTGGCAAAGCTTAAAGAATTGAATCCAAAGGTGAACACTTTGGAAAGATATATAAATGAGTAGAGGTAAAACATGAATAAGTTTCATCTAACTTCCAAACTCTTCTACTTAAGTTAATGATTGCAATGTGGTAATCCTTGGTGTCAAGCTCTCAGTACCCCTATCATAGCATATTGAATGATTAAAGTTTAAAGTGAAATCAAATATGAGTAGTGTGCTTGACAAAGTATAGGTTGAATGTATCATGCCCCTTGAATACAAGTACCTACACCATGGTGTTACTCAACTTGGGAAACAAAGTAAGTTCAAGTTAAATATCATTGTAAGTAATAATAGCATCATTAAGAGCGTCAATTGGGGTACTTCTTGTCCCAGGATATGGAACAAGCCCATATCAAAATGATAAGACAAACAAACAAAATGAACAATCTCAACACCCTTTTTATTTACCATTGGTATAGCTTTTTATTATAAGGTGTATCACTGACGGTTCACCATAGTATGTAAGTAAATTTCCACCATGAATGATGCATGGCTTAGATTAGCGGCCCAGGCGTCTCTCTAACCATTTATACAAACTCATTTAAACTTGCTTTGTCTCCACATTTATTTCACCCATGATAAACATCCATTAACAAAAGTACATGATATCAACTAATAAAATGAAGAGCATGTTGAAAGCTTGCCATGTGACAGCACATATGAGCTAACTCTCAATCCAAGACATTTGTCAAGCCCACAACATCATAATTTTAATCACAATGGGTCATGTTTATTTAACGTAATAAAAGTAAAGTGTGCATCAAGTTCGTGAGAGATCTATAACCAACTTTTCCCTTGACAATCAACAACATAAGCATTTTCATTCAGAGATATAGATAATTCAAAATAACATGATAAACATACTAGGAATAGCATAAAGCTAATAGGTAGATATGGTGGACTCACTGGAAAAACTTTGGTTGAAGGTGTTGGAAACAAGTTTTTACTTGTTGGAATTTTTGGCTAGCAAGAGGGAGAAAGTTGACCGTCTAAATGCATGCATGAGTGTCCATAGAACTAACTAATCTATGTTAAACACGGTAAAATAACATTCAGCACCAAAACATGAGTAAAAGATAGCTCTTGATAAAATATTTGCAAATTATTACTCATTAACAAGCTCATGAATCATGTAACTATATGTATCTTTTAAAATCAACTCCAACATCCCTTTTCACAATCTAATAATAGCATCCAATATAATTCAACCCAAATTTCCAGTAGCTCTCTCATATATAAATGATAGTGTGGTGATCTCACAAAATAAAAATCAAACCAAGACAAACAAAAAGACGCTCCAAGTTTATGCGATAAAGTGTTTCGATCGAAAAACATAAGTTAGACGTGTGCAAACCGAGAGCGTGTAGGTCCAGTGGGGTTGTCTTCACATCCCCAAGCTTATGGTCTTCACCATCCTTGGATAGCTCTTGGTGCATCTCCTCTAATCCATGTGAAAAAACTTCAAAACACCGTTTCTCCCATTTCTTTTATGTGGGGCGCATTAGTAGTGATAAACAAATAGATTTCTTGCTGCATATAATCCTTGAACAAAAATTCATATGAATGTACAGAAAGTGTATAATGTTGTATGCCTACTCATAAACTCAATTGGATAAAAAAGATTCAAGTTAAAGGTTCTAAGCATGCATCAAACAAAATGGGACAGAATCTGTCCAGAAAAACAGCAGCAACAAAACGTATTTTTTACCCTACTTAAGTTTGTCGGAAAATTCCGAAAATATTCATGCATACAGAGGATGAAAAGTTGCAACTACAGTTCAAATATGAGCTGATTCGGAGTTACCGAATAGGAATTAAAAATCATACCGTGCACAGATTCGTGGAGGAATAAAATCTCCGAACGCTATAAGCAACTTTTTCACACCAAAATGAGTAAAACTTGGCACTTTATTAAAAATTCTAGAAACTAAACTAAAAACTAAGTCTCTTGTTACAGCAAGAGGACACAAATAAAAACAACCGGGTTGCCTCCCGTAAAGCGTTTTCTTTATAGCCATGTAGCTAGGCTTACTTACTTGTTATCAAGATGGTTGGAGTGAGGTGGCTTGGCATCCCCAAGCTTGAATTTTGTATTTATTTGATATATGTTGGGTGAGTCTAGGGGTAACATCCCCAAGCTTGACTGGTTGTCCCTTTATCTTTGTTCATCACCCTCAACTCTTCCACTTGAAAAATTCTCTTTACACAAAACTCAACATAAAACTTGATTAGAGGGGTTAGTGTCTCCATAAATTAAATCCTCAAAGGTACAGCAAAGACATATCATGAGTTGATTCTAAACATTAGCTACTGTCACTATGGTTGTGCATTGCTCTTTGATCAATAGAACTACACAAAACACAAGTAATGAGAGTAATGCAAAATAAAGACAGAATCTGTCAAAAACTGGACAGCCCGTAAAGAGTGAATTTTCAGAGGCACTTACGTTGCTCAAATCAGAAAATTTTGAACTAATGAAATGTGTATTAATAACTGAAGATTTCTGTCGTAAAATTTCAGGTCAAAATTCCTTTTCTGTGATTTTTAACATTTTTCGCAGTGAAGCTTATGAATCTGTTTTCTGGACAGTCATGATAGTTTTAATGATGCTCTCATAGAAATAAGAATTGAAATGCAAAATAGAGCGACAAGAGAAAAATATGAAACACATTTAAGTCTAACCCACTTCCTATGCATTGGGATCTTGTAAGAAAATAAATCAATAAATTACAAAGTGACTAGCATAGGGAGGCAAAGCAAGTGCAACTTCAAAATTTTCAACAAAAAGAGAGGAGACTTAATATTATTGTGGTATATGAAGTCATGTCTCCCTCTCTCATAAAAACTTTCAGTAGCATCATTGATAAAATCCACAATATAACCATCACATGAAACATTCTTACCATGATCCATATGCATAAAAGTATCAATACTCTCCACATAAGTAAAAACAGTTTCATTAGTAATAGTGGGAGTAAAACTATCACATCCATCATTGTAATCATCATAAATAGGAGGCATATCATAATCAACATAAACTATATCCTCAATAGTAGGTGGACTGAAAACATCACAATGATTATAATCATCATAAATTGGAGGCAAAGTATCATCAAAGAAATTTTTCTCCTCAAAACTTGGGGGACTAAAAATACCATATTCATCAAAACCAGCTTCCCCAAGCTTAGACTTTTCCATAGCATTAGCAATAATGGTGTTCAAAGAATTCATGCTAATAACACTGCTATCACTATTATGCAAACACACTTCCATAGATTTTTTAATTTTCTCTTCAAAAGCATCATGTCCTAATTCAATATAAAGTTCATAAAGATCTCTAATTTTTTGTTGTTGTTTTCCATTAAGCCTAACTAGTGAAATAAAAACAAGAAACAAAAAGATATAACTGCAGGATCTAAAGGAGATACCTTCCAGCACTTACCTCCCTGGCAACGGCGCCAGAAAATAGCTTGATGTCTACGCACGCTTCTATTCTTGTAGACAGTGTTGGGCCTCCAAGTGCAGAGGTTTGTAGAACAGCAGCAAGTTTCCCTTAAGTGAATCACCCAAGGTTTATCGAACTCAGGGAGGTAGAGGTCAAAGATATCCCTCTCAAGCAACTCTGCAATTAAGATACAAGGAGTCTCTTGTGTCCCCAACACACCTAATACACTTGTCAGATTTATAGGTGCACTAGTTCGGCGAAGAGATAGTGAAATGCAAGTAATATGGATGATTATAAGTGGTAATTACAATCTGAAATAAAAATGGCAGCAAGCAAACATGAGACAAAATGAGAGCAAACAGTGTTTCAATGCTTGGAAATAAGGCCTAGAGATCATACTTTCACTAGTGGACACTCTCAACAATAATAATATAATTAAATACATAGATATTTTCTCTTCACTATGCTACTCTGAGCTATTCCCTTGTTGGATAACGAACACCAATCCACTGCGTAGGGCTATAAAAGCACACCTTAAAGTTGCATTCCACATCTAGGGAACCCCAATGTCACTAAGAGTGCCCCAAAATAATACTAGACAAACACCACAATTTTATAGAGACATCCAACACAAATAATAACTCATGATAAGTATTCATGTAATCTTTAGCCTAAGAGTCACACACGGTACGCACACTGTCAACTTCGCACCATGGGACAAAGGTGACTCCGGAGTTTACATTAATAAAACCACTCAAGTAGCATAATTCATAAGATAACGAAGAGTAACATCCATGGATCCAACTAGATTGCAAAGCTCATGATCACATAAAGATCACACCATGGGAGAGAGAGATGAACCACATAGCTACTGTACGAGCCCTCAGCCTCGGTGAAAACTACTCACACATGGTCATGGTGAGCACACTTGATGGAGAGGTTGATGAAGAGGTGCAACCCGGAGTGGAGGCGGCGGCCCGCAGCAGCCACGGCGCGGCGGCGGCGAGCGGCGGCGGCCCTCGGGGCGGCGGCCCTTGGCCCCCTTCTTCTTCCTTGGTGATGGTGCAGCAATGGAGGAGCTCCTCCCCCTCCTTGGCGGCTGCCAAGAGGAGAAAAATTCGTGGCTTTTGGTGGCTTGCTTGGAAATAGGGTTTCCCTTCATTATATAGAGGTAGAGATGCAATCTAGGCCATGGGATGGATGCCCATTTGATCCAAGGGCTCTTGGGAACCTCTAGAAGCTTCATAGGAACCCCTCTCAGCCCTAATGAGGCTCCAATTCGTGTCTTGGCCGAATCCATCAAATTTGGTAAGAGTTGGAGTCAATAAAGTCACAATCTTTCAGATTCTCGTCATCACATTTAGGGTTGCAGTAAATCGGGAATATCTCGGCCGTCCGGACTCGGAATTGGGCGAATTTTAAGTCTAGATCGATTCTCGGAAAATTCTCTGCAACTTTGTCTTCTGTCAGGTTTCCGTTTGACGTCGTCTTCGGGCCCAAACGTGACCATCTTCGAAAAACGTTTCCAGACAGATTTCAGGAAAGTTCCAATTTGACTCGAAAAAGGTTTCCTTTGCCCAATTTTGATAATTCCTACACATTAAAGTGTAAAACAAGAACATTGTGCACTTTGCCAACTATTAGTAGGTTAGTCCAATAAATATCATAATATGATATAAAGTGCATATAAAACATGTGGCAATTGATATAAAACAAGCATGGAACATCAGAAATTATAGATACGTTTGAGACGTATCAGTGGAGAGGCATACTGTAGACGCGATACTGTAGATTCGTGTGGTACTGTAGATCGCCTATGCACGCACTGTAGATTCGCGCGGTACTATAGATCGTCGCACTGTAGATGTGCGCGTTGTAGATCATCTACAGTGTGGAGGATGACGTGGACAACTTCGCTATATGAAAGCAGAGCGAAATAGCGAGCTGAGAGCGCTCCGGTTACTGTTCATGTACAGTGTTGAACAGTGCCCGTGGCATTTTTGCGAAAAAGCCACTGCGTTTCCCCAAATTTACGAATCGGTCCTTTTGTATAATAGACCAACCCTAATCCTTAATCCTCCCCGTTCCCCTCCCCAGCTCGCCTCTCCCGGCCGTCCTCGTGCTCCTACACCGGCCTCCCACGCCGCCTCGATCGGCGCCCCCAGCAGGCCCGACCTCCTCCGACCTGCGCCGCCTGGCCTCTCTCCTGCTCCTCCACCGGCCCCCATGACCTCCTCCTGCCGACGCCGCCTGGCCGCCCTGCGCCTCGGCACGGACCGGCTGTAGCGGACCTGCACTTAAAAATTGGCAAGATCCCTGTGTATAGTGCAAACCGCTGCGGGGCTGCTGCTCGCGAGGGGAGATGGGCCACGGCCCAGTTCGGCTCGTTTCCATTTTTCTTTTATTTTTTTCTTTTTCTGTTTTCTGAAACTGTTCTATCTTTTAAAGTATGAATCCAAATGGATTCAAACTAATTTGTAAAGATTCGTAAAAATAATCTTTATCATTTAAATATTCAAGAACACTTTTCTAATACATTTCAAAATTTATTTTTTAAAAAAATATGTTTAAATGCAAAATAGGCACTTTATATCAATTTTAAAACTAGGGTTTTAATAAACAGCCAAAAGATAAATATTAAAAAAAAAATCAAATGATGGGAATAAAACATTTTATGAGATGAAGTTTTCTTTAAAATACCTTGAGTAAAAGAATTTAAGCTAAACTCAAATTGAAATTTAAGATCACTTGGATAATTAAACTATTAAAGTTTTTTTGAAGATGTCCAATGTCTTGTATTATTTGGTTTCCATTATAATTTTATATGTTTTTCTTTTACTAAAAACAAAAGTTTCAATTTTTAGTGATTTTTAAACAGTCCAAAATATTGGGATGTTACAGACTACCACCTTTAAAAGGAATCTCGTCCCCGAGATTCGGAGAGGCTAGAAAAAAAAGATAGGTTTGGGCAACTGGGTTTGGAGCATCCGGGTGGGCTACCACCCTTAAAAAAAACTTTTGTTGATAGTCTAGAAATCTTGTATCATCTTACAAACAATATCTAACAAACAACAAACAACATGGTGCAAACACAAACAAACAATCTAGTATTGTCATACAACCTAAGTTGGTATGATCAATTCACTAACACGATATCGTTGTTCTAATTAAGTGGTGGTCTCTAGTGTATCACTTTCTTGAGTGCTTCAAGTTCTTCTTCAACTAGCTTCAAAATCTTCTAAGTGTTTGAGCTCTGAATCTGGGTTCTTCAATGGTCTTGCATGTAGTGCGCCGTGTTGACTCGTAGAATTGCATATGAAGTAGCTGACTCAGACTTTAAGGACATGGTCATCTAGAATAAGATAAGATATTTTCAGAATGTAGATAGTAGATGAGAGTATGAGAAAGATAAAATGAAAAGTTTTGTGTTTTAGAAAACTAAATAAAAATAGATTTTCAATCCTATGGTCAAATATGTTTCTATCCAAACTTAGGGGTTTCGAACCTACAGGCAACACAGTGCTCTGATACCATCTGTAGCGGACCTGCACTTAAAAATTGGCAAGATCCCTGTGTATAGTGCAAACCCCTGGATCGATTCATTTGCACACACAGTCTAAGATGAATATCATGCAAATGCGTCAAATTTTATTACATCACGTGATCCAGACTTACAATTTTCATTACAAATTGCATAGCTCAAGGCTAGCATTTTACAAAGTTCAGCACAGCGGAATAAAAGTAGCAGTGAGTCTCCATCATCTTCATGTGCCACAGGCGAAAACATGTTGGTTATAGACTCAAAACCTTATACGAAACCTCACTCATCGTCTGAACATCCTGCAATAGGAAAAATGTTGCAACAAGGTGGGTCAGAACCATATAAAATGGAACTGGCAAGTGACACTCTGTGGACACTTAGTGGAATAACTCTAATAACCTATATGCATATTTGGCTGGTGGAGTTCAAAGGCTATTTTGCATAAAGCCAACTTTTTCCTATCTTTTTTTTGAAAACTTGCACGTACTCAGGTTCACTCATCTAACTGAGCCTGGGTCTAAACCAGGTGCACTCATTTAAATGAGCCTGAGTTTCTAACCCTTGTTCACCCTTCAAAGTTTTAACTTGAGAAGTTGGAATGTTGGGATCCTCTGTTGACGTCCTTGATCAGCTGCTCAGAATTGTCCGTAACCAGGGACACGGCTAAGTACTTAGTTTTGACACTCTCGAGAGGTTGTGCACGTTCACCATTTGACTCAATCAGCCCAAACTATCCTCTACACTCCATTAGTGATAAGGAAAAGGAGAAGATCGAGACGAGACTTTTCAGAAGTTGTGTTCCCATGATCATACCAGGAGACCACCGCCCACCTATCATCCCTACATCTGTCGATCTCCTGACCCAGGTCCCCACCAACGTACTCCGTCAAGACAGAGCCCATATGACAAATGGCTGCACTGGAAGCAATCTTCACTTGGAGTAACTTCAAATCCCTTTGTCCCTGGGTGGCAATCCACAAGTGCACGTACTCAGGTTCACTCATCTAAATGATCCTGGGTATAATCCAGGTGCACTCACCTAAATGAGCCTAAGCAGCCACTCAACTCCAACCTCCATCCACATGCCACATCCACCCAGGTGTTTTATTAACTTAGTAGAATTTTCATCCCTTTACTTATATAAAATATTTTCAGCGTAGCAACGCTAATATCTACTAAGTTATTATATAGGTTCATAGAAACATAGGAATAAGGGTGATATTCTAAACATGTCTTGCATAGCAATACTCATAACACCTACACATGCTTAAGGAAAATAAACTAAGTCGTGCATAGACAAAAATACTTAGGAATTTTATGAATATGTGATGACTCCCAAGTGCAGGAGATCAATTGTAGTACCTTTCAATTAGAAAAGGTTGTCGAACCCACGAGGAGCTGAAGGTATTGGTTAGCAAGATTGATAAATAAAACAATAAAAGATGCAAGTGTTTTTGGTATTTTTGGTTGTATAGTTGCAATGCAGAAAATAAACAGTAGCAAGTCAAAGCTCTCAAAGAGAGAAAGCCCAATCCTCTTATGTGCAAGAGGACAAGCTCAAGTGATGTGTAAATTATATGTGGAAAACGTTCCCGAGGGCGGCATGGATATTGCTAGGCATAGAGATTTATTAAACAACACGTTGAATATCTTGTCAAGTTTTAATCTTATTTGGTTGGAGCCATTATTAGGTATAGCTAAATAAATAAACTACAACCCCTTATGATGGATCATGTGGCCAAGTAAATGACCGCACAAGAATTATTAAGACATAAAGTCCCACCATAGCATTACACTCTAAGATCCCCGATACTAATACCCTCATAATATAACTTCATGATTCGGTCCCAGGTTTACATGTCCTCCCAAGTCTCCCTCAATTCATTATACTACGGTGTTCTCCTATGAGCCCATATAGGTGAAGTGTTGTGCAGTCGACGTTCGCACAACACCATCATAGAATCACATAAAAGATAAACTCTTGACAAAATACCAACACATGTTATATATAAATCATTGCCAATTCATCATATGCCCTCAGGAACATATGGGAACTACTCACAACGTGCAAACATGATAATATTCAGTGGCATAAGTGGTACAACACAATCTGAAAATATAACTTCACCACCAAATAATGACAAGTGATACGTGCATTTTATATCATCATCTATACCACTTATACCACCATATTAGGATGTTATTTGCATCATTATATCATTGTTTTTACATGTTTTAGATGATTTAGGGGACTTTCCTACAAAGTCCCTATTTTTAGTATTTAATTTCTGGGAGGCAGAAAACCTCCTTTTTTGTGTTTTTATTGTTTCAGGAGCTACGAAGGCCCAATTAATAAAAGGAAAATTGCACAGCTGGTTTTTCTTCGGGAGAACACCAGAGGGAAGAAGAAGCAAGCGAGGAAGGCCACGAGGCCCAAAATGGATAGGCCCACACGGCCAGATTCCCTGATCGCGTGGGACCCACCAAATGGAGCTTCGGGCACTTCCTCGCCTGGGGCTTTTTAACGAGGTCTCCGTCTCGCCCGAAAAGTAACGCCCTAATTTTTCCAAGTCCATCCGAGGCCGCGGCGGCGGCGAAACTCCTGATTCCCTCCGAGGGGGATCAGATCCTGCTGCTCCGGAGCTCCGGAGAAGGGGGAAATCACCGTCATCATCATCACCTCTCCTCCTTGGCGTGGGAGAAGGCCTCTACACCATCACCATCACCAAGACCAGCACCATCTCCATCATCATCTCCGTGATCCACTCCGTTCCCCTCGTAGTTTGAGAGTTGCTATACCCTAGATACTTGTCTCGTGCTCCTATTCATGTTTGTGATTGAGTACTTGTCATTATTTGTTGGTGGAGTTATACTTTCAGATTGTTTTGTACCATTTATGCCACTGATCATCACCATGTTTGCACGTTGTGAGTAGTTCCCGTATGTTCCTGAGGGCATAGGATGAATTGGCAATGATTTATATATGACATGTGGTGGTATTTTGTCTATTGTTTATCTTTTTGTGTGATTCTATGATGGTGTTGTGCGAACGTCGACTGCACAACACTTCACCTATATGGGCTCAAAGGAGAACACCTGAAAGGACATTTTGTGATCTCTTAGTTTTGTGTGTTAGTTAACAACACTTTGGATGTTTTAATCTGGTGCTAAGTGATGCAGGTTTTATTGTATACAACATATGCATCAACACCAAAAAGAGAAAAGAGTTTCTGGAGCATTTCAGGCCGGAGTTTCCGGCCTCCAAGGCCGGAGTTTCCGGTCCTTGGTCTTGTCCTCGAAGAAACAGCAAGCTGCTGATTTGCTGCTCAGCCCCTGGTGTGGGGCGGAGTTTCCGGCCCTCAGGACCGGAGTTTCCGCCCATGGCCGAACATTCCGGCCCCAGGGCACCGGAGTCTTTGCCCAAGCCTCTGCTGCGAAGTTGCTGCTCAGCCCCTGGTGTGGGGCGGAGTTTCCGGCCCCCTAGGCCGGAGTTTCCGCCCCTGGCCAAACATTCCGGCCCCAGTGCACCGGAGTTTTGGCCCGAGTCTCAGCTGTGAAGAAGTTGCTCAGCTCCTGGTGTGGGGCGGAGTTTCCGGCCCCTGTAGGCCGGAGTTTCCGCCCCAGGCCGGAGTTTCCGGTCACTAGGACCGGAGTCTCCGGTGTGATTCTTTCTGCAACGGCTACTTTTCTGGGAGGGGTATATATACCCCTCCATCTACCTCCAGCCAGCTAGCTCGCCCAGAATAAGACCCATTGTTGCAAGCTCAAGAATCACTAGATCTCCCAATCCCTCCACCCAAACTTGTTGATCTTTGGAGGATTGAAGGAGAAGGCCCCGATCTACATCTTCACCGAGCCGTTTGTCATTTCCCCCTCATTCACTTGAGGGACCATTTGCTAGGGTTTCCACTAGGAAAACCTAGCCCCCTATTGTACTCACTTGATTGTCTTTGTGACAGATTGTAGCTGTTTGGGAGCCCCCAATCCTTTGTGGGTTGTGCCCCAAATCGTTGTTGTAAAGGCTCCGGACTCCGCCTCGAAGGTTTCCGATAGTTGAAGTGAACCAAACCTTTGTGGTGCGGTTCACCGGAGAAGAGGGTGAGGCCTTTGTGGCCGTTGAACCATTGTGTTGGTTCACACCTCTCCAACGAGACGTACTCCCCTAAAAAGGAGGAACTCGGGATTACATCCGTGTCTCCGCGTGCTTTGACTTCGGTTACCTCTATCCTTGTTTACCGCCTTATTATATCGTGCTTAGTTGCTAGCTTGTCATATAGGTAAATTCACCGTAGTTGCATATCTAGAGAATTTACCTTTTGTGTCAAGCCTAAATTGAAAAAGACTAAAATTGGAGTAGCACCTATTCACCCCCCCCCTCTAGGTGTCATACCGATCCTTTCAATTGGTATCAGAGCTAGGCTCTCTTGTTTTGGGTTTAACCGCCTAAGAGAAGTATGACACAAAGTGAGGATGAGGCCGATCTTGCCAAGGCCAAGAGACCATGGCATCCATGGCCGATATCAAATCGTTGGAAACAACATTGACATCGTCCATGAATGACATGAATGTCAAATTTGATGAGTTGCGTGACATGCTCATGAAACTCACAAATGCCAAGGTTTCGGAAACCATCCCACTAGAGGGTATCTCTAACTCCGATGAAGGTGATTCCGAGGAGGGTAAAAAGAAAAATGAGAAGGGGTGGAAACCACCTCCGGATCTAAACCATCTCCTCCTACCAAGCATGAAGATGGGAAGGAAGAGTACCATAACGTTCCGGGATGGTACCCTATCGACCCACCTATCACCACCCGCATAAACCCCATTGGTCCTCCACCTAAGCTTAATGCATTAGCCTTTGCTAGTTGGCAACGCTCAATGAAATCTCATATTAACAGTGCCTCTATCGAGCTTTGGAGGATCATTGAAGATGGGTACAAGGTTGCGGATCCAAGCAATGTGACAAGAAGAGAATTTGCCGAAAAGCAACTCAATGCCTCCGCACTCCATATGATTGAACTTTCAGTGGGTGAAAGTGACAAGCATTATGTTCTCAATGCCACCACCGCCAAAGAAGCTTGGAATTGTCTTGAGGTTGCATTTCTTGGGAATGAAAGCATGAAGAGAAACCGATATGAGTCTTTGAGCAATGATGCCGAAGGCTTCTACATGTTTGACAATGAGACTCATGAAGACATGTATGGAAGACTCAAGACTCTTGCAAAGGCCTTCTTTGATGTGGGGGCAACCTATGTGGATGATGCTTATGTCAAGAGGAAGTATGTGAATGCTCTCTTGCCTTCCGAGCCCATCGAGGTGAAGGCCATTCAAGGAAGACACAACTACAACGAAATGACATCCAATGAAGTTATGCAAGAAGTGCAAGCCTCCAAGGTTGCCACCAAGAATGCCGAAGATAGCCGTGCTAGGGCCATGGGGATGAAACAAGGCCCCTCACTTGCTTTGAAGGCCAAGGTGGTATGTCTTGATGAGGTTGAAGCGTGCCCAAGCAACATTGCTCCAAATGATCTTGAACCGGCTCTAAATGGTCATATAGCTCTTGCCACAAGAGAGTTTTGGCAAGACCCGGCAAAAGCTAAAGCCAAGGTTGATAAAGAGAACAACTCAAGTGGGAAGAAAGAGCTAGCCTCAAAGTGGAAGACGTGCTACAATTGTCATGACAAGAACCACTACATAAGAGAGTGTCCTTATGAGAACCGAGAGCAAAATGGTGGGAAGCTCATCCCCAAGGACCATTCAAAGTTGATCCAAAAGAAGCCCGCAAGACCAAGGAAGCCTTTCTTCAAGAAGGCACCAAGAATTGTGTTGGTGGCACAAGAAGAATATGCCACAAGTGATTCCGAAGATGAAGATGCACCTACTAAAGAGGTAGCCGCATTGGCTATTGTATCAACTTCATCATCTTCTCTCTTTGAATCCCCCAATGAGAACTTCTCCACCAACAACGCTCGTTGCCTCATGGCTAATGTCACCGAGGTATCATCTCCTTCTCCCAAGACTATGCATGAAATGAGTGATCAATCTAGTCTTGTGATTAAGAAAGAACTTGTTGCTTTCGATACTTTCATGACTAACTTGCAAGGTGAAGCTAAGGAACATGTTGAGTCTCTCATGAGACAACTATGTGCGGCCGAAGAACTTCTTCAAGAAAAGAGTAAGATTGAGAGAGAGGATTCTCTCACCATTGCCTCTTTGAATGCTTCCGTAGCATCCTTGAATGCCTCTCTTGATGAAGAGAGTGAAGAAAGATGTTCTCTTGAGGAAAGACTTGAGTCTCTTGATGCTAAAAATGATGATATCATTAATAAAATCATTAAGGATAGAGATCATGTCGTTGCTAAATATAAAGTGCTTAAAAAGGAGAAAGTTGAACTTGGGGTTGCTAATGCTAGACTTCTTGAGGATATGGAGAAGCTTGACAAGGCTCACAAGGCCTTGGAAACAACTCACTCCCTTTTAGTCAAGTCTCATGAGCAACTTCAAACTCAACTTTCTAAATCTAGCTCAACTAGCATATCTATTCTTCCTCGTGTTCATGAAAATGTTAGTGCCAAGACCTCTATTCCCAAAGGTAAAGATAAGGGTATTGCTTACTTATTTGAGCAAAAACCACACAAAGGGAAGGAGGGTCTTGGTTATGTAGCCGAGCCCAAGAAGAAAGTGGGCAACAACAAGAAGATCAAGACCAAGCCCGCACAAGCCGAGACTTCCATTGCGGGTGGTAGTGCCACAAGGGGCAAGACCACTCGTAGTGACTTTGCGGGGCATAACAACCCCAACTATATTCTTTATGTTGATTATTATGGGGATGTTTATGCTCAATATGTTGGTCCATATGATGGTTACATTGATTACTCTATTTGGGTCCTAAGACCCTTGTTGCTAACCAAAGAGGACCCATTGAGAAATGGGTACCTAAATCCAAGCAATGATTTCTTGTAGGACTATGCTTCCGGTGGATCGAAATGGGTGGTTGATAGTGGATGCACTAGTCATATGACCGGAAGCAAGGAGATTATGACGGACTTGAGACCAAATCTAGATTATACAATAACCGTCTCTTATGGTGATAATTCAAAAGCTGAGGTAAAGAGTCTCGGCAAGGTGGTAGTTGCAAGGGATATCACCCTTGTAAATGTCATGCTTGTTGAGTCTCTAGGTTACAATCTTATGTCCGTTCGTGCTCTTAATAAGATGAACTTTGATGTCCATTTTACTATTGATATGGTGGTACTCTTGAGGAGCAAGACTCTAAAGGTCATGTTCGTTGGGTATGTTGAAAATGAGTTGTTTGTGGTAGACTTTTCGGGGTCTACCAACACTCAAGCAATATGCCTATTCGGAAAGGCCGACGTGGGGTGGTTGTGGCATCGCCGCTTGTCCCATGTCAACATGAGAACTTTGCAAAGTCTTCACAAGGGTGGCCACATTCTTGGACTAAAAGAATGTTTCTTTTTCTAGAGATCGTCTTTGTAGGGCTTGTGTTGAAGGAAAGATGCATGATTCTCCCCATCCGGGCAAGACCATTATTTCATCAACGAGGATTTTGGAACTTCTTCATGTTGATCTCTTTGGTGCCGTGCCTCAACCTAGTCTTGGTGGGAAGAAATATTGTTTGGTGATTGTTGATGACTATTCAAGATTTACTTGGGTTTATTTCTTCAAGACGAAGGATGAAACCCAACAAACCATCATCGACTTTTCCAATATTGTTCAACGCCAATACAATGTCCCTATTTTGGTCATTAGGAGTGATAATGGCTCCGAGTTCAAGAACTACACCTTAAATGAGTTTCTTAGTGAAGAGGGGATTCGTCATCAATATTCCGCTGCATATACCCCTCAACAAAATGGTGTAGCCGAAAGGAAGAACCGGACTCTCATGGATATGGCAAGGTCTATGTTGGCGGAGTTTAAGTCTCCGCTATTCTTATGGGCCGAGGCTATCTCCACGGCGTGTCACTCATCTAACCGGTTATTCTTTCGTGTTGGCAAGAAGTTTACATCTTATGAGATGCTCACCGGCAACAAGCCCAATGTCTCCTACTACCGAGTTTTTGGTTGTAAGTGTTTCTATAAGAACAAAAGTGTTCGTTTGTCTAAATTTGAATCTAAAGCTTTAGAGGGTGTTTTTGTTGGTTACGGTGCCGAATCTCACACCTATAGAGTCTATGACAAGACCGTTGGGAAAGTCATAGAATCTTGTGATGTGAGGTTCGATGAGAATGACGGCTCCCAAGTGGCGCAATTTCATGTTTGTGATGTAGATAATGAGGAACCTCAAGAAGCAATAAGAAGAATGGGGGTTGGTTTCCATCGCCCCATTGAAATCCATCATGAGCCTCCTCAAGCAAGTCCTAGCTCCACTCATGTGGAGATCCATCATCACAAGTTGAAGTTGCACCTTCTATGGAAGCAAATGATGCACCTACCAAGAACAAGTTCAAGGCCCTCCTCAAGTTGACCAAGAGGCTATTCAAGAACCAAGTTCTCCTATTGTCAACACTAGCCAAGGTCAAGACCAAGATCAACCCTCTCCTTCCTTTGTTGAAGATGAGCTTCAAGATGATCAAGGTCAACATCCGGTCAAGACGGGGACTCAAATGATCAAGATGATCAAGCGAAATTCCTCGCATCAATGAGGATATCGAAACCCGTCGTATAGCAAGAGTCAAAAAGGATTGGAGAAGAAAGAGTCTTCATCTAGAAATATCATTGTTAATGTCAAGAACAAGGTCACCACAAGAAAACAATTGGCAAATTTCAATGAACATCAAGCCACATCTCTATGGTGGAACCAAAGAAAGTCTTTGAAGCTCTTGAAGATCCGGATTGGTTGGAAGCCATGCATGAAGAACTCAATAACTTCAAGCGCAACAAAGTGTGGAATCTAGTGGAGAAGCCAAAAGATTGCCTCAATGTTATAGGCACCAAGTGGATATTCAAGAATAAGCAAGATGAGCATGGAATGGTTGTGAGGAACAAGGCAAGATTGGTAGCACAAGGGTTCTCTCAAGTTGAAGGCATTGATTTTGGAGAGACCTATGCTCCCGTGGCTCGCCTTGAGTCCATCCGTATCCTTCTTGCATATGCATCACATCATAATTTCAAGTTGCAACAAATGGATGTGAAAAGTGCCTTTCTTAATGGTCCTTTAAAGGAGTTGGTATATGTTAAGCAACCTCCGGGATTTGAGGATCCACACTTCCCTAACCATGTCTACAAACTTGATAAGGCGCTCTATGGTCTCAAACAAGCACCTCGTGCTTGGTATGAGCACCTAAGAGAGCTATTGTAGACCGTGGCTTTGAAGTGGGGCAAATCGATCCCACTCTTTTTACCAAGAGGGTTAAAGGGGAGCTTTTCATATGCCAACTTTATGTTGATGATATCATATTTGGCTCTTCTAACAAAGCTTTTAATGATGAATTTTCAAAGCTTATGACCGATAGGTTCGAGATGTCCATGATGGGAGAGTTGAAGTACTTCCTTGGTTTTGAGATCAAGCAATTGAGTGGAGGGACCTTCATCTCTCAAGCCAAATATATCCAAGACATGCTCAAGAGGTTCAAGATGCAAAATGCTAAAGAGAAGAAGTTTCCTATGGACACCAAGTGTCATCTTGAACTTAATCCAAAGGGTAAAGATAAGGATGTTGATCAAAAGCTCTATCGTCTATGATTGGTTCTTTGCTTTATCTTTGTGCATCTAGACCCGATATTGTGTTGAGTGTAGGAGTGTGTGCAAGGTACCAAGCGGCTCCCAAAGAAAGCCACCAAACGGCGGTTCTTCGAATCTTTCGATATTTGGTTCATACCCCAAGGTTTGGTTTGTGGTATCCTAAAGGCTCAACTTCTCTCTTGCCGGTTACACGGATTCGGATTGGGCCGGTTGCAAGGATGATAGGAAATCAACTTCCGGGGCTTGCCAATTCCTTGGTAGGTCCTTGGTGAGTTGGTCTTCTAAGAAGCAAAATTGCATATCTCTCTCCACCACCGAAGCCGAGTATGTGGCGGCCGCTAGTTGTTGCACTCAATTGTTGTGGATGAGGCAAACTTTAAAGGAATACGGTGTCCATTGTGACAAAGTGCCTCTTTTATGTGACAATGAAAGTGCTATCAAGATTGGCCACAACCCGGTGGAGCACTCAAGAACGAAGCATATTGAGATTCGCTATCACTTCATCCGTGATCACATCATCCGGGGTGATATTGAGCTTGGTTATATTCCCACGAAGATCCAACTTGCCGATATGTTCACGAAGCCACTTGATGAAGCAAGGTTCACTTATTTGAGGCATGAGCTAAATATCATCGATTCGGGGAGCGTCGCTTGAATCTTGCATACACACCTATATCTTAGCTATTTGTTTGGTTTAGGTGTAGGCATGGACATAGGGGGAGTGCGGTCCTAATCCATTGGACTATCCCTCCCCCCATTATGCCGATAGAAAGAACTCATTTTGTCTCTATATTGTTCATTTTATGAATTGTGAGCTTAAATGACGAGTAGTGGCGGTGAACCCAAGATATATCTTCGCGGTGTCACACCACATACACTCATACATGGTGGCTTAGGCCACCGCCATCTTCTTTGTGAAGATTTGATCTTGTTGGAGCTTTATGGCCTTTTTGCCTATCCGTTGGTTTTTATGGAAAACACACTCAAATGATGCTTCTTAATGTTTTCTTTGTGCCTCTTACCAAGTTTGAGTGTGAAGTACCATTTCCAGTGACTTTGTGTCCCATCCCAGGCCTCTCCTTCTGAAAACTTGCTCCTCTTGCATCTTGCATGTTCAACAACAAAATCTGGCATTTTTGAGTTGGTGGGGCCGGAAACTCCGGTCCTTTGGGCCGGAATATCCGGTCTGACTGAAGTTTCCGCCCTAAACCCGGAACTCTGGCTTAGGCCGGAGACTCCGGTGTTTAGGCCGGAAACTCCGGTCTGGGCAGTTCTCGCAGGGGTCCAAAAGGGGATCGGGGTGGGAGTTGACTTCACAACTCCCACACACCCCCGACCCCCAACCTCTCCCCTGCAGCCGCCGCCGTCTCAAGTGCCACTCCGGCTGCTCCCCGCCGCCGGAATCCGCCGTGCCTCCGGCCTACTCCTCCTCACCAACGCGGGGACCTTCCTCTCCTTCGTTTGGGCTGCACCATGGACAAAAAGGGTACCTCCTCTCTCTCCTTAGGTTTTTCACCTCGATCTAAGTTTGGAGAGTAGTTCCCCTAGTTTTTCATGGTGTAGAATCTTCTAGATGGCAAGGTGTATCCTAGATTTAACCCTAGAATCTCAGCACAAAGTTTCTTGAACTAAATCGAGGTTCCCCATCTCAGGGCCGGAGACTCCGGTCTTCCAGGCCGGAAACTCCGGTCAGGGCCGGAATCTCCGCCCCCTGAGGCCGGAAACTCCGGTGTAGATCAGACACTTTGTGCCCAGAATTCTTTGGTTACTTCTTCTTTTGGTTCCTGGACATGCAAGCTTATCCCCATGCTTTTCTCCTATTCTGTTATTTCACAGGTGGGCAGAGGACAAAGGCTTCCATGAAACATCCTGAAAAATCACCAAGAAAAGTCATCCGTGCTCAAACAAGGGACAAGCTTCTTTTTGACAGCAGCGCTGGCCGTCTGAGACAGCAGGTACCATAGATGAAGAAGCCACAAGACATGCTGCCCTAGGTGGTTTGATAATGAAGAAGAGGCCGAGAGAGCTCATTTTGACTCCTTGACCACTGTTTTGGGCATGGGGAAGCTCGAGTTTCGTCGGATGAGATCTCAGCAGTTCTATGACTTGCCATCCAACACCGATGATCCTAGGTTTCCAAGGAGAGAGCAGCAGCTGATCATGAATGAGATTTATGCCCGCATTGAGAAGCATATGGTGTGTGAGCAAAAGTGTTGAGCCTTGAGAGCTTGGACAAGAAGCCTTATTTTCAAGAGGCCGTGTGGATTGCTCGGAAGCTTGGACTTGAGAGGCTCATCTCTCATGTTCATGAAGATTATGATATTCAGCTTGTGCATCAGTTCTTTGCCACAGTGGTGTTTGATAATGATGAAGATATCACCATGACTTGGATGACCGGTTCTCAAAAGTGCACCTCTAACTTTGTGGAGTTTGGAAGATGTTTGGGATACAAGTTCAAGGGTGCCACTACTTGTGTTGGGAAGAGGATGCATGTGGAAGGGGTAGCCTACAACAAACGCCGCTTGCGCCCTTTATATTCAGTTGCAATCCGTTGGCACCAATCAAGACCTCCTCCCCACCTTCAACATTTTCCTTCGCATGGTTCGGCTCAATCTTGCTCCTCAAGCCGGAAATGTGGATGCCATTCGAGGAGGGCTTGTCAATCTCTTATACCATGCTTACAAGGTGCTCCAAGCCGGTCCGGATTGTGAAGGCCAAGAAGTTGATGTCATGGATTTCATCAAGTGTGAATTGCTTTGGGCCATTTTTGAGCACAAGAACCCTCTCTATGCACCTTATGTGATGAAGCTCATCCTCTCCAAGGTCTCCAACATCGATACCTCTCGCCTCACCAAGCATGCCAAGGGGACTCTCCACCAACTTAGCAAGCACACCAAGCAACCGTCTTCCTCTCGTGCACCTCCTCCGCAATCTAGTAGTGAGGAAGCGGAGACCGAGGCCCCAATGCCTAGAAGGAGAAGCAAGAATGCCGACCCTCCCTCCTATCTTCAAGGAAGGGCTCAAGTGAACTCGGAAGTGAGTAAACTCTCTTGGTGGAAGAGAAAGTTGCTTTGCATGGATGTTGCACTTCACAAGGAGAACCATGCCTCATATGTGAGAGAGAAGCATATCATTGACAACCAACAAATCATGATCAAGGAGTTGCGCAAGCTCAACAATGGTAGTATCACTCCTCCTCCGGAAGAAGATGAAGATGGCAATCCTATTATCTCCTCCTCGTCGGCCGAGACTATCCCTCTTGAGAAATGGAACGAAGACGTCTTTCCTTGGTCGGATTATGCGGATGTGACTTCATTGCCCTCCTCTTCTCGCAACACCGGCAAGGCTCCCATGAACCTTTCCGATGAGGACTACAATCAAGAAGGGGAAGGTGATGATGACATGGAAGAAAGCTCCGGGTGATCTCCATGGGTATCGTGTAGTTATGCTCTTTTCCCTTTTTGGCGTCTCGATGCCAAAGGGGGAGAAGTAGTTCTATTAGGTTCTCTCCGGGATTTGCATGGGTTGGACACAAGCATGTGCTTTTATCATTTTATTGCGCTTGTGTCCATTTTATGTTATTTGGAACTTATTTGCATCTTGTGTTGTGAACTATGTGAGTGTAAGACATTTGGATTTCTATTATGTATGGTTGAACCTATATTATTGTGCTATGGTTATATGGATGTTTATCTACATTTATATGCACAAGGTATGGTTTTTATCTCTAGGCTCAACCTACTTTGTGATATGTCTTGTTTGTGCTTTGTATCGTTTACATATCATGTCACCTTATTGTGGAACTTGTTTCTCTATATGTGTGCATTTGCATTCCAAAGCAAATGAGTTATATGCACACATCTAGGGGGAGCTTTTCCTTTTGTTAAACATGATAGTATGGTGAACTATATTGCAAATCCGTGTGTTGTCATCTAACACCAAAAAGGGGGAGATTGAAAGGACATTTTGTGATCTCTTAGTTTTGTGTGTTAGTTAACAACACTTTGGATGTTTTAATCTGGTGCTAAGTGATGCAGGTTTTATTGTATACAACATATGCATCAACACCAAAAAGAGAAAAGAGTTTCTGGAGCTTTTCAGGCCGGAGTTTCCGGCCTCCAAGGCCGGAGTTTCCGGTCCTTGGTCTTGTCCTCGAAGAAACAGCAAGCTGCTGATTTGCTGCTCAGCCCCTGGTGTGGGGCGGAGTTTCCGGCCCTCAGGACCGGAGTTTCCGCCCATGGCCGAACATTCCGGCCCCAGGGCACCGGAGTCTTTGCCCAAGCCTCTGCTGCGAAGTTGCTGCTCAGCCCCTGGTGTGGGGCGGAGTTTCCGGCCCCCTAGGCCGGAGTTTCCGCCCCTGGACAAACATTCCGGCCCCAGTGCACCGGAGTTTTGGCCCGAGTCTCAGCTGTGAAGAAGTTGCTCAGCTCCTGGTGTGGGGCGGAGTTTCCGGCCCCTGTAGGCCGGAGTTTCCGCCCCAGGCCGGAGTTTCCGGTCACTAGGACCGGAGTCTCCGGTGTGATTATTGTCTGCAACGGCTACTTTTCTGGGAGGGGTATATATACCCCTCCTCCTACCTCCAGCCAGCTAGCTCGCCCAGATAAGACACCATTGTTGCAAGCTCAAGAATCACTAGATCTCCCAATCCCTCCACCCAAACTTGTTGATCTTTGGAGGATTGAAGGAGAAGGCCCCGATCTACATCTTCACCGAGCCGTTTGTCATTTCCCCCTCATTCACTTGAGGGACCATTTGCTAGGGTTTCCACTAGGAAAACCTAGCCCCCTATTGTACTCACTTGATTGTCTTTGTGACAGATTGTAGCTATTTGGGAGCCCCCAATCCTTTGTGGGTTGTGCCCCAAATCGTTGTTGTAAAGGCTCCGGACTCCGCCTTGAAGGTTTCCGATAGTTGAAGTGAACCAAACCTTTGTGGTGCGGTTCACCGGAGAAGAGGGTGAGGCCTTTGTGGCCGTTGAACCATTGTGTTGGTTCACACCTCTCCAACGAGACGTACTCCCCTAAAAAGGAGGAACTCGGGATTACATCCGTCTCCGCGTGCTTTGACTTCGGTTACATCTATCCTTGTTTACCGCCTTATTATATCGTGCTTAGTTGCTAGCTTGTCATATAGGTAAATTCACCATAATTGCATATCTAGAGAATTTACCTTTTGTGTCAAGCCTAAATTGAAAAAGACTAAAATTGGAGTAGCACCTATTCACCCCCCCCCCTCTAGGTGTCATACCGATCCTTTCAACACCGTAGTGTAATGGCGTGAGGGAGACTTGGGAGGACACGAAAGCCTGAGACCGAATCATTAAGTTACTTTACGGGGTATTAGTATCGGGGACCTAGAGCGTAATGCTATGGTGGGATTTTATATCTTAATAATTCTTGTGCTGTCATTTAATTGGCCACATGATCCATCATAAGGGGTTTAGTCTATTTATTTAGCTGTACCTAATAATAGCTCCGTCCGAAGAAGATTAAAACTAGACAAGATATTCAACGTGTTGTTTAATAAATCTATATGCCTAGCAATATCCATGCCGCCCTCGGGAACGTTTTCCACATATAAGTTACACATCACTTGAGCTTGTCCTCTTACACATAGAGGATTGGGCTTTCTCTCTCTTTGAGAGCTTTTACTTGTTACCATTTACCTGCTGCATTGTCACTGTCTTGCAATTATACAATCGAAAATACCAAAAACACTTGCATCTTTTATTGTCTATTTATCATTTCTAATAACCAATACCTTCAGCTCCTCGTGGGTTCGACAACCTTTTCTATTCGAAAGGTACTACAATTGATCTCCTGCACTTGGGAGTCATCAAGATACTTTTCTGGCGCCGTTGCCGGGGAGCGTAGCGCTATTGGTAAGAAGTTTGGTAAGGAAACTTGAAAGGTGAATTTTATTTACTGTTTTATCTCATTGCTACTATGGCATTTATGAATCGTGCCTCGCTACATCTTGCTCTATATGAAAGTGCTTATGCTCCTAAAACTGTTGAAATACTGTGCCTGAGATACCTAAAGTGGGATATAAAATTCCCGTTGGTCATGTTAAAAGAGTTATGAAAAATCCATTTACAGGATGGAACTAAATCTGCACGTGAACACATGGAAACAATTGAGGCTATATGTGGTTTATTTAGACTTCCTGGTATTTCTGAAGATCAGGTAAAAAGGAAGCTGTTATATCTGTCTTTATCTGGTAATGCTCGTATTTGGTTCAGGTCTTTAGATGAAGAAGTCACTATGGACTGGAGTATTTTGAGGAAGGTTTTCTTTCTTAAGTATTTTACTCCTAGAGAAGCTTATGAGAACCGCTGCTATATATTTAATTTCTGGCCACATCTGGGAGAAAGTATTACTCAAGCTTGGGGGAGGTTAAAGGAACTCCTCCGCAAGAATCCTTGTCATGATCTTACAAGGAAAATTATTCTGATAAACTTTTATGTGAGGCTACCAAGGCAACAAAAGGAATTTCTGGATAATTCATCTAGTGGAAGCTTTACAAATAATACTGAAGAAGAAGCATGGAATTTATTGGAGACTATTTCTGAGAATACTGGTCATTGGGATCTTGATAAAGGTAATGAGCCCTATCTGGACTATGAGTATTCATGTGTAGAGAATTTCTCTACTTCTACCTTGTTTAAAAATCTGAGTGATACTTTTAATCTTGATCCTTATGTTATAATTGAGGTAGCTAAATCTTTTGCTAATCATATTGGTATTCCTAAAACTGGGTTTGAAGCTTATGTTGAACCTGTTAAACAATCTATTGTTGTACCCAAAGTTATTAAACAGGTAGAACCAGTGTCATCCTTGACAATTGAGGAGTATGTTGAGGCACCACCATATCCAAACCAAGTCAAGGAAAATTTACTTATTGCTGTTTCTAACAAGAGTAAAAGAAGAAGATCTCAGCCTTATGAACAGATGGAAGTCAACAGTCAAATCTCTATTATCAAACAATTAAATGAAGAAGATCCTGTTGATGTTTATCTATGTGAAGATGCTACTAAAGTTGTTAAAGGCAATTCGGCCAAGGTTGGTAAGCCTGTTATATCATGCACTATTGGGACTTCTAGTTATCATGGCTTATGTGATATTGGAGCAAGCATTAGTGTCATTCCATATTCTCTGTATCTTGAAATCAAGCCTGATATTGATCCTATCATATGGAAGAGACAGGTATGACAATTCAACTTGCTAATAAAGATTATATTAATCCACTTGGAATTGTTAGAGATGTTGAAGTATTGGTAGGTAAAATTAAATATCCTGCTGATTTTATTGTGCTTGGTTGCCCTCAAGATTCATTTTGTCCTATCATTTTCGGTAGACCTTTCTTACATACTGTTGGTGCTGAAATTGATTTGCTTAAAGAGAAAGTGTTTATTAATTGTGCTGGAGAAAAACTTGCATTCAACTTTTCTAAATTTTCTGATAAGCATTCAAAGAAAGAGCCATTTTCTGAAGATGTAATTGAAACTCTTGCTCATGTAGCTGTAGCTTCAACAGACGTGGTGGAAAGATACATGCTTAATCAAGATGAACCATTTAATGAAGAAGAAAAAGATGCTTTAGAACAAATACTTTCACAACAGCCACCACAATTACAATTGCATATCCCACCTGATAATTTAGGAGTGTACCACCACCTAAAGGGGATCCTAGTTTGAATTAAAACCTTTGCCTAAAATCTGAAATATGCATATTTGGATGAGAAGAGCATATATCCTGTCATTATTAGTGCTAACCTTTCAGCTGAAGAAGAAGAGAAATTACTTGATGTGCTTAAAGCTCACCGACCAGCCATTGGATACTCTCTTGATGATCTTAAAGGTATAAGCCCAGCTCTATGTATGCATAAAATTAATTTGGAGAGATGCAAAACCTGTTGTTGATTATCAACGCCGTCTCCATCCAAAAATGAAGAAGTGGTAAGGAAAGAGGTAATAAGACTTATTGAAGCTGGTATCATTTATCCCATAGCTGATAGTAAGTGGGTTAGTCCTGTTCATTGTGTTCCTAAAAAGGGTGGAATGACTGTTGTTCCAAATGATGAGGATGAACTTGTAGCTCAACGCACTGTTGTTGGTTATAGAATGTGTATTGATTTCAGGAAGTTAAACAAAGCAACTCGTAAAGATCATTACCCATTGCCATTTATTGATCAAATGTTAGAAAGGTTATCTAAACACTCTCACTTTTGCTATTTAGATGGTTATTCAGGTTTCTCCCAAATTCCTGTTCATAAAGATGATCAAGAGAAAACCACTTTTACATGTCCATTTGGTACATTTGCTTATAGGAGAATGCCATTCGGTTTGTGCAATGCTCCTGCTACTTTTCAAAGATGCATGAATGCTATATTTGCTGATTATATTGAAAAGATAATGGAAGTCTTTATGGATGATTTTTCTGTGTATGGTACTTCCTTCGATAATTGCTTGTTCAACCTTAACAAAGTTTTGCAGCGTTGTGAAGACCAACACTTAGTTTTAAACTGGGAGAAGTGTCACTTCATGGTTACTGAAGGTATTGTTCTTGGGCATAAGATTTCTGGAAAGGAATAGAAGTTGACCCAGCAAAGATAGAAGCTATTGAAAAGCTCCATTCCCAAGGGATCTCAAAGGTATAAGAAGTTTTCTTGGGCATGCAGGTTTTTACCGTAGGTTTATTAAAGATTTCTCTAAAATATCAAAACCCTAACCAATCTTTTGCAAAAGGATGTTCCTTTCTCTTTTAATGATGATTGCATTGAGTCCTTTAATATTTTGAAGAATGCTTTAATAAGTGCTCCTATTATTCAACCTCCTGATTGGAATTGCCTTTTGAAATTATGTGTGATGCTAGTGATTATGCAGTTGGGGCTGTTTTGGGCCAACGTGTTGATAAGAAACTGAATGTCATTTATTATGCTAGTAGAACACTTGATGCTGCTCAAAGGAATTATGCCACAACTGAAAAAGAATTTTTAGCAGTGCTATTTGCTTGTGACAAGTTTAGACCTTATATTACTGATTCGAAAGTCACATTGCATACTGATCATTCTGCCATTAAATACTTAATGCATAAGAAAGATGCTAAGCCTAGATTAATAAGATGGGTACTTCTATTGCAAGAATTTGATTTACACATTGTTGATAGGAAAGGGGAAGATAATCAAGTAGCTGATCATCTTTCTAGAATGGAAAATATACCTGATGATCCTATTCCTATTAATGATAGCTTTGTTAATGAACAACTTGCAATTGTTAATGTTTCTAGTGCTAAAGTTGCATCTCCATGGTTTGCCAATTATGCAAATTTTATTGTTGGTAAAGTTTTACCTCCACACTTCACTACTCAACAAAGAAAGAAATTCTTTTATGATCTTAGACATTATTTCTGGGATGATCCTTTTCTTTATAAGAAGAGTGTGGATGGTATTATTAGACGTTGTGTACCTGAGTATGAACAACAGGCTATTATAAGAGATTGTCATGACAGTCCCTATGGAGGACATCATGCAGGAGATCGTACAGGTGCAAAGGTATTACAGTCTGGTTTTTATTGGCCTACTTTATTTAAGGATTGTGCTGAATATGTTAAATCTTGTGATAAATGTCAAAGAGTAGGAAATATTGGTAGGAGAAATGAAATGCCTATGAACTATTCCTTACCACTTGAACCATTTGATGTGTGGGGTTTTGACTTTATGGGACCTTTCCCCGAATCAAAGACAAAGCATACTCATATTTTGGTTGCAGTGGATTATGTTACAAAGTGGGTGGAAGCAATTCCAACCAAAAGTGCAGATCATGCCACGGCAATGAAGATGCTTCAGGACATCATTTTCCCCAGGTTTGGTGTTCCTAGGTTTTTAATTACTGATGGTGGTTCTCATTTCTTACATGGTATTCTTAGGAAAACTTTGGCAAAATATGATGTTAACCATAGAATTGCATCACCTTATCATCCCCAAACTAGTGGACAAGTTGAATTAAGTAATAGGGAAATTAAACTCATTTTGGAAAAGACAGTGAATAAGTCTAGGTCTGATTGGCCACTTAAAATTAACGATGCATTATGGGCTTATAGAACTGCTTTTAAAAATCCTATGGGAATGTCTCCTTATAAAATGGTTTATGGAAAAGCTTGTCATTTACCTGTTGAATTAGAACATAAAGCTAGATGGGCTATTAAACAATTGAACTTTGATTTTAAAACTGCTGGAGAGAAGAGAATTCTTGATTTAAACCTACTAGATGAATGGAGAAATGAAGCTTATGAAAGTGCCAGGATGTTTAAAGAAAAAGTTAAGATTTGGCATGACAAGAAAATTAAAAAGAAAGAATTCAAAGTAGGTGATCAAGTGCTATTATACAACTCTCGTTTCAAGTTTTCTGCAGGTAAGTTAGCTTCAAAGTGGCAGGGACCATTAGTGATACAGGAAGTATACCGTTCAGGAGCTATCCGTCTTCATGGTGATATGAAAGGTAAACCTCATGTGGTTAATGGACAACGCCTTAAACATTATATTGCAGGAAAAAGCTTCATTGGAAAGGTGGAGGAATTCATTTTACAGACACCGGAGGAGGTAATTGCAAAGAAGTTTGCAGTTTCAGAAATCCAAAATCAATAAAAGGTAACTTTTACTCTGGAAAGTTTCTCGGAATTGCGTAATATTTTACGGACATCATTTTTTATGGAAATTAACGTGTGGGACAAGAAAACTGGACGTGACGGAGCTTCGAGAAGGAAAAGAGGGGGTCCCACGCGGCCAGATTCCCTGACCGCGTGGGCCCACTCCTTTTGCCCCTCGGAGTCCCGATTCGTCCCGTTTTCGACTCCGACTCTTCGTCTTGCCTAAAAACCGTCAATATATACCCCGTTTCGTCAATCTAATCTCGTACCGAGAGCTTTCGAGCGTTCTTTGCTTTTGCTGTTTCTGTCTGTCAGGTTTTTAGCCATGTCTTCGGGAGACTCCTTCCAATGCTCCTCCATGGACAGAGATGATGACGAGCTCGAGGGCCTCAGCCCCACTTCCATGTGGAGGAGGAACAGGAAGAGGAAGGACTACTCAGATGATGAAGACTACGAGCCGGACGAGGAGAAGGTGGAAGAAGAAGAGGAAGAAATCGAGCCATGCCTCGACATCGCGCCTCTGGCTTCAGCACCACCTTCCCCTATCCCTGTTGCTGCTGTGAAGGTGAACGTGTCTCTTGGAAACAAGAGGCAGACGGCGCGCATGAGCACAGGAGGGAAGGCCCCTAGACACGCACTTGCTAGCAGAAACGTAGCTTCTACTCTTATTGACAGGGAATTCAAGCGTGTCACTCAAGAGAACTATCCTGGTGAATGGGACCGTAAGATCCCGAATGTGAAAGTACCAAGCCCGGAGTGGAAGCCTAACAAGAAGACGGTGGAGAAGAATCTCATGGAAAAGCTGGGAAAAGCTGCAAACAAATTTGAGCAAGCCTACAATCTTATGATGGCATCATTGGAGAACTTGAAGAGAATTATTATGAAGACAAAGAGAAGAAATAAGAGCCTCTAAAACGTCAAGCTTGGGGGAGTTCCACCTAGTCTTTATCTTTACTAGTTTATCATATCTATCTAGTCATGGTGTGTTTTGCTTTTATCATTTAGTTATCAATCTCTTTTAGGCTTGTGTGAGCTCATGGAGCATTATCATGTATCCCTATCTTATGGTTTATCAATGAATATTAAAGTATGGTGTCATCCATGATTCTCTTGTTTGGAGATTTATGGGTAACACTCATGCAAATGAGCGTGGTTTATTTTAGAGGTTTCAGTCACATCTTGCCTTGAATTTAATTAACTTGAGTATGTTGGACAATTGTAGAATCTAGCTCAATATAAATAAGAAAAGAGTGAGTCATTATGACTTGAGAATTAATAAGTTTAAGGTTGAGATATAGTCTTGTAGCATAAAAAGTTGGGAATAGTTAATGAAAAGGATATGAAACACTCTTGTTAGAATCTAGTATCTTTTGAGCAAATTAATGATCATGGATGTGTCAATACTTATGCTTTTGTAAAGTGTATGAAAGGAAGGCACCCGAGGATTCGGTTAGCCATGGAAAGTGTGAGATAAAGGTTGTTTGAGCATAAGAACTTGATTGAAACATCCATGACTAAAGTTTGCACTAGTTACTAGTGAAGCAAGGGTGCAAATAATTTTATATCTGTCTTTTCATTTGTCTTCTTTAACTTGTTATCCAATGAGAGTTTATCTTGTCTTTAAACTTCAGTAAAGTATTAAACATTATGATGCTAGCCATAAGAGCAAAAGCATGTTAAAAATAGTCAACATACAATGGTTATTTGCTTTCAAAGTGTAAGGGGTGATTGCTAGAGCTTCTACTTATGCTGCCCTTATGTGTATGAGTTTTAATTCATTAATCTTACATTGCAATTGAATATGATGATGATACAATGCTCGTATTTATTTATCAACCATAAGTCCATTGATGCATGTAATGATCTATGTCCTTACTTACTTGAGGACAAGTAAGGGTTTAAGCTTGGGGGAGTTGATACGTGCATTTTATATCATCATCTATACCACTTATACCACCATATTAGGATGTTATTTGCATTATTATATCATTGTTTTTACATGTTTTAGATGATTTAGGGGACTTTCCTACAAAGTCCCTATTTTTAGTATTTAATTTCTGGGAGGCAGAAAACCTCCTTTTTGTGTTTTTATTGTTTCAGGAGCTACGAAGGCCCAATTAATAAAAGGAAAATTGCACAGCTGGTTTTTCTTCGGGAGAACACCAGAGGGAAGAAGAAGCAAGCGAGGAAGGCCACGAGGCCCAAAATGGGTGGGCCCACGCGGCCAGATTCCCTGACCGCGTGGGACCCACCAAATGGAGCCTCGGGCACTTCCTCGCCTGGGGCTTTTTAACGAGGTCTCCGTCTCGCCCGAAAAGTAACGCCCTAATTTTTCCAAGTCCATCCGAGGCGCGGCGGCGGCGAAACTCCTGATTCCCTCCGAGGGGGATCAGATCCTGCTGCTCCGGAGCTCCGGAGAAGGGGGAAATCACGTCATCATCATCACCTCTCCTCCTTGGCGTGGGAGGAGGCCTCTACATCATCACCATCACCAAGACCAGCACCATCTCCATCATCATCTCCGTGATCCACTCCGTCCCCTCGTAGTTTGAGAGTTGCTATACCCTAGATACTTGTCTGTGCTCTATTCATGTTTGTGATTGAGTACTTGTCATTATTTGTTGGTGGAGTTATACTTTCAGATTGTGTTGTACCATTTATGCCACTGATCATCACCATGTTTGCACGTTGTGAGTAGTTCCCGTATGTTCCTGAGGGCATAGGATGAATTGGCAATGATTTATATATGACATGTGTTGGTATTTTGTCTAGTGTTTATCTTTTTGTGTGATTCTATGATGGTGTTGTGCGAACGTCGACTGCACAACACTTCACCTATATGGGCTCATAGGAGAACACCGTAGTGTAATGGCGTGAGGGAGACTTGGGAGGACACGAAAGCCTGAGACCGAATCATTAAGTTACTTTACGGGGTATTAGTATCGGGGACCTAGAGCGTAATGCTATGGTGGGATTTTATATCTTAATAATTCTTGTGCTGTCATTTAATTGGCCACATGATCCATCATAAGGGGTTTAGTCTATTTATTTAGCTGTACCTAATAATAGCTCCGTCCGAAGAAGATTAAAACTAGACAAGATATTCAACGTGTTGTTTAATAAATCTATATGCCTAGCAATATCCATGCCGCCCTCGGGAACGTTTTCCACATATAAGTTACACATCACTTGAGCTTGTCCTCTTACACATAGAGGATTGGGCTTTCTCTCTCTTTGAGAGCTTTTACTTGTTACCATTTACCTGCTGCATTGTCACTGTCTTGCAATTATACAATCGAAAATACCAAAAACACTTGCATCTTTTATTGTCTATTTATCATTTCTAATAACCAATACCTTCAGCTCCTCGTGGGTTCGACAACCTTTTCTATTCGAAAGGTACTACAATTGATCTCCTGCACTTGGGAGTCATCAACAAGTACTCAATCACAAACATGAATAGTAGCACAAGACAAGTATATAGGGTATAGCAACTCTCAAACTACGAGGGGAACGGAGTGGATCACGGAGATGATGATGGAGATGGTGCTGGTCTTGGTGATGGTGATGGTGTAGAGGCCTCCTCCCACGCCAAGGAGGAGAGGTGATGACGATGACGATGATTTCCCCTTCTCCGGAGCTCCGGAGCAGCAGGATCTGATCCCCCTCGGAGGGAATCAGGAGTTTCGCCGCCGCCGCGGCCTCGGATGGACTTGGAAAAATTAGGGTGTAACTTTTCGGGGAGGACGATGGCGTCGATAAAAAGCCCCAGGCGAGGAGGTGCCCGAGGCCCCATTTAGTGGGTCCCACGCGGCCAGGTACTTGGGCCGCATGGGCCCACCCCTTTTGGGCCTCGTGGCTCTCCTCTCTTCGGTCTTCTTCCCTCTGCCTTTCTCCCGATGAAAAACCAGCTGGGTATTTTCCCTTTTATTATTTGAGTCCCTGTAGCTCCTGAAACATTAAAGACAAGAAAAAGGAGGTTTTCTGCCTCTCAGAAATTAAATACCAAAAATTGGGACTTTGTATGAAAGTCCCATAAATCATCTAAAACATGCAAAAACAATGATATAACAATGCAAATAACATTCTAATATGACACTAAAAGTTGTATAAATGATGATATAAAATGCACGTATCAATATGCCACTTGCCTTTGGAAGTTGTCGTTGTTCTCACACTCTTTTAATCAGGGAACAACGTTGCACTCCGTTCAATCTATACATAGAAATCATACAACAATAAACAAACCACACAAAAACACAAAGCATACAAAAGCAAAAATACAAAACAAAGTCTTCACACAATAAGTGGTCAAGGAAATATCACATAATTCAATATGCAAAAAGAATTGATGTCATTGGGTTTATGGTTTTCCATTGTGGTTAATGGTTGGTCAAACAAATAAATTTTGAACTTATTAAATTATATTGAAGTGATATTCAATATGTTTTAATGGGTTGGTCTTTAATCAAAAATTATAACACATTAATTGGGTCAAAAGTATTTAACACAAATTAAATTTAAGGGTTTGCCAAGCAACATTTTTAAAAGGCTTTTAACACAAACTTAATTGCAATAAATTAACAATACAATAAATATGCTATGCATGAAATGCAATTAAAACACAAATAAAATTATTACATTAACTTTTCTGGTTTTAATAAATCATGCATGAAGCCAAAATGCAATTAAAACAATTTTTAATAAAAACCATTAAAAAAACAAATCCTAAAAAGTGAATAAACACAAAAAAATAGTACTACTTTTAAATAAAATAATTTACAAAATTATGGAAGGGGTCTCTCTTGCCAGGAGAAAATATTTATGAATTTTCTCAAAAAGAAACATATTAAAAAGAGTTACTAGAATTTAAACTATGCCAAAAATACTCAATTTAAACCTCTAATGTATAAATCATAAAAATAATGCTCAAAAATATTTTATAGCAGAGGCATAATAATACACATATTCTAAGGTTTCTAAAACTATTTTATTTGCAATTCTTGGACTTGTGGATCTAAAGTTAAGTCAAATTTACTCAAACTCCTCATTTGAAATTTGAATCAATCTAAACTGGACAAATTTGAAAACTAACAGTACCAAAACTCTCTACAGGTCAAGGGCTTTCCAGGGGTATAAAGTTTGTAAAATTTGGATATGTTGGTGAAAATATATGACAGATCTAAGATCCAGGGGCTTTTCTGCAAAATTGCCAAATAGATCTAAATAGGAAAAACATTTTCCACGCGGGCGCTGACTGGATCTGACGTGGCAGCTGACTGGACGTTGACTGGGCGCTGACATGTTTAAGTGATTTGTTCTGGATCGTTAGATCTGGATCTAAGGGCTGGAAACGAAAGATACCTCTGCGCAAAGATCTTCTAATCGCGGCCGTCCGGATCAGATCAGACGGTTGCGGTCGCGTTGACCAGCTCGTGGTGGCGGATCTTCGTCGGAGATGAAGCAGACGGTTGCTGGCGGCTCGGGCGGTCGACGGAGAGGGCGATCCGGTGGTTCCCGGGCTCGGGGAAGACTTGACGAAGTGCGCGGCGTCTCGGCGGACTCAATGGAGGTGGCATCGTCGTCTCACGCGTGATGGAACGGCGTGGCGTCACCGACGGAGCTGCCGCGACTCCGGCGAGTTTCGGTTGATCAAGCTCTGCTTGATTCACTGCGCAAAAAAAATCGAACACGGGGTCAGGGAGATGCGCAAGAGAAAAACGGAGAGGAAGGGGTCGGAGGGAGGGCACGGGGTTCACGGAGGTCGCCAGAGTTCGAGGTTTTCGCCGGCGGAAATGGTGGGGCTCCGGGGATGCTTGTGGACAGCCTGGTGGCTCCCGAGCTTTGGTGTTTCGGGCAAAATAGGGAGGACGAGGTGGGGGTTAAGTAGGCGTAGACGGGAGCGGCGATCGCGGTCTTCATTGCGCGAATTGAAGGAGAGAATCAATCGGCCATTTCTTGCCATGGACGCGTGCGGAATTTGGGGGAAGAAGACGACCGACAGGTGGGTCCCACCTGTCAGCGTGAGAAGAGAAAGAGGCCGCTGCGGGGCTGCTGCTCGCGAGGGGAGATGGGCCACGGCCCAGTTCGGCTCGTTTCCATTTGTTTGTATTTTTTTCTTTTTCTGTTTTCTGAAACTGTTCTATCTTTTAAAGTATGAATCCAAATGGATTCAAACTAATTTGTAAAGATTCGTAAAAATAATCTTTATCATTTAAATATTCAAGAACACTTTTCTAATAAATTTCAAATTTTAATATCTTTTTAAAAAATATGTTTAAATGCAAAATAGGCACTTTATGTCAATTTTAAAACTAGGGTTTTAATAAACAGCCAAAAGATAAATATTTAAAAAAAATCAAATGATGGGAATAAAACATTTTATGAGATGAAGTTTTCTTTAAAATACCTTGAGTAAAAGAATTTAAGCTAAACTCAAATTGAAATTTAAGATCACTTGGATAATTAAACTATTAAAGTTTTTTTTGAAGATGTCCAATGTCTTGTATTATTTGGTTTCCATTATAATTTTAAATGTTTTTCTTTTACTAAAAACAAAAGTTTCAATTTTTAGTGATTTTTAAACAGTCCAAAATATTGGGATGTTACACCGGCTTGGCACGGGCCGGCCTTCTTCCACGTCTCCCGCGCTGTCCAGCGCTTGGGAGAGAGAGAGGAACCTTTCTCCCCATCGCTCGGCTAGGGTTCTCGCCCCGCCGCCGCCGGCGGCCTCCTGATGCCCACAAGTATAGGGGATCGCTGAAATCTTCGTTGGAAAATATTACCCAAATTTATAGTTCGACATGATGGGAACACTAGAATACCAATAAGACTTTGGCAATTGAGGCGTCACTCTCAACCACACCTGTATATCAATAAACTTGCAACAGTGATAGTGATGGCAGTAGTATGATTCAAGTAGCAAATAGAACAGCAGTAGTGAACAAGGGTTTCCCAGTTTTCACCGGAAAAGTGAAAGTGTAACTCAGAGATTTAAAACGTAGACATGAGGTGATAGCGGGGTGTTGCATGAATAAGATTGATCATATAATAAGATATAAATAGCAATGGGACTTATCTCCAACTCTGATATATGTAGGTATGTGTTCCATAATTAGTTGTGCGTACTAACCAAGAGAATTTGCACAACATCTATTGTCCTACCTGCCCATTTCACCGGGGCCAACTTGGAACTACAGGTAATTAAGGTCTACCCTTTCGAATAGCCCGGAACAACGCATGAACACTTCATGAACACATTGAATCCTCAAACTAAAACATCTCCCCCTAGTTTTCACTATACTGTCACTTTTAGGGTTCGCAGGTGATGCATGTAAAATGCATACATGAACTTTACATTTTATTACATGTTATTCCATGTTATTTGCATCATATAAGGGTTATATTCATGATTTATATTAAGTTTTGGGGATAATTAACAATGTCCCCATTTTTCTGGAATTAACCCTGCACTGTCAGAAAACCCCCTTTTCTATATTTTTACGTTTTAGGCGACCAAACGACGTCCAAATGACCTGAAATTTTACGGGGATCACTTTTTTGGAAGGAACGAAACGTAGGCGCAAAGGAAGCGAAGAAACGGAGACCAGAAGGCCAAAACAAGTGGGCCCACACGGCCAGATTCCCTGACCGCATGGGACCCCTCATCCTGGCCCTCGGGCCTCCGCTACTGTCGATCCTTCTTCCCGAAGCTTCGTCTTGACCTAAAAACGACTATATATAGAACCCCAGGGCTTTCACGAAAGAGAGCGCCGCCGAAACACAGAAACCATGAAACAGAGACCTGGAGCTGAAGATTGGAGGGGGAAAACTCCGGCGGAGCGCTGCCGGCGTTGTCTCCTCCTCCAACAACATCTCCACCGACACCATGATGAAGAGGGAGTAGTCCACCCCTGGACTATGGGTTTGTGGAAGTAACTTATGTATCTCTCCTCTCTATGAGCTTCACTAATTAGTACCGTATGAGCTGCTGAACATGATTACGGTCATCTATGTAATTCCTTTGTGGTGGATCTTTATTATGAGTTAATACATGTTTGAGATTGCAATGGTTTTGTTTCAGTTATGAAAGTAGATGCATATTATGTACCCCGTTCTTATTTACTTGTCATGATCAAGCATGTTTATGAGAGCATGTGAGGGGGAACGTGTGCATTAGTTGGAGTAACGGGGGGTGGCTAGTGCAGTGAACGTGACAGATAGTTCTGCGATCCACTTGGGTTTTCTACCTTACTTTGTTGCCTCACTAGGGATAAAAAAATACCATGCTACCGGAGAGTGGATGTGACCTTGGCCACTACCTCCATGACTAGATCTAGCATGTTCTTATTTTAACTTCATGTCATTGAACTTATTGCTATGCTCTGATTTATCTTAATTACTAAGGTGTTATGATTTAGTTCGCATCTTGGTGGAGCATAAGAGAGAGAACAACTTATACTTGAGATCTCTATGTTAGGACGTGATGCCCATATTATTAATAACTTGTCAAACCATGTCTTGCCATCTTTCATGTTAATTTTAGTGTTCCATTGTCTACCACGTTATCAAGAGAGAGTGCATTTGTGAAACCATGAACCCCGGTCCATTTTTAATCATAAGAAACACCTTTCCAACACTTTTATCACCACTTTTGTTTGCTGCCATTATTAAATCCGAAAATACAAAAACACTTTTATATCTTGCATTCATTATAAAAAATCCAAAAATATCATTTACCATTGTTTCCACCATCATTGCATATTTATTTTACCATCATTGCATATTTACTACTGTTTGCATATTTATTTTATTATCATTCTCACACCTTGTGCTTGACAACCACTTGGTGAGGTTGAGGGCACAAAACAATTTATTTTGTTGCAGGTTCTCAAGAGAAGGATAAGGAGATAACACCTGAAATACTGGTTCCCCGAGAGTTCGATATTAAACCCTCGAGTCACCCCTCGTGGGGAAAACTGTCTTCCACTACTACATACACTCTGCACTTGGAGTCTCAACCTAACCCATATTCTTTTGACGCAGGTAACTCCACGCCATCAAGACTGTTTTCTGGCGTCCGTTATAATAGCATCATTGGGTATCAAGACGTTTTCTGGCGCCGTTGTCGGGAAACCATAGCTGAAAGGTTTATCCAAGGATCATTCACATCAAGTCAACTTCATCACCAACTTGTGTAACAGCCTAAGCTTGTGGAGGTTGCACCTAGGTGAGCATCATCTTATCCATCTTTACCTACAATCATTTTATTTTGTTTTGTTCTTGTCTTGCATATCATCTTTATATTTCGGTTTGCATTTTTATATTCAGTTTTGCATTTTTGTGTTGCATTTGTTATTTCGAGTTGCATTAGTGTCATTTTACTTTCAGTTTTGAATAAAAAATTAAAAACACATAAAAACTTTATCAAAATGAATTCTAGTGTTGAAATGAACAATTTTAGTCAATATTATGGAGAGTCATTAATGGAAGCTTGGTATAGAATTAAGCGCATTAGTAAAAATGGTAAACATACCCCTGCTGCCTTGATAAGAAACTTTTATAATGGTTTAAATGGCTGGTCAAAATGTTTTCTAGATTCCTTTACTAATGGAAATTTTGCTTCAGGAAATCCCTCACATGCTAATAATTTAATGGAAAATTTATTTGGTAATTCTATAGAAACAAAAGAGGAAACCGGGATTAGACAATTACAAGTTTCTATGGATAGGTCAATATTAAACCTACAAACCTATGTGGAAGAGTATCCTACTAAAAATGAGATGCATTCATTTATCCTTCACACAGGATCTAGGATGAAGAAGACAAAGAACACTCTTTTAGACATTTCTTCGAAATTGCAAAATGTATTGACCCATGCCAAGTCTGAAAAAAGGATAACTAAGAATTTGAATAAAAAAATCTTCTATGTTAGAGCCTCTAGACATGGACATTAAGAATTACATTGAAAATGATGATGAATCTCTTATGTTATTTGAGTATGAGGAAGTTAAAATGCTTAGTGAAGTTAAGGAACCATTTGTTGATTTAGAGAAGTGTAGCTTGCATGAATTAATTTCTATCTTACAAAAATTTGCAATTGATCCTTCTCTTAATATTAACCAGGCTGGTTTTAGTTCCTATATTGCTAATCATGTCTTAAAAGAAAAGATTGCTAGGTACAATCAAGAAGCTATGATACCACCTAAGCTTGGAGATATCTGGATCCCTAAAGTACTAGTAACCATTGGAAAAGAGACACACCATGCCATTTTAGATCTAGGATCTAGTGTCTCTATGTTATCTAAAGAACTATATGAAGTCCTTGAACTTAAAAATATTGAGAAATGCTCTATTGAACTTGCACTTGCTGATGATTCCATTAGACATGCTCTAGGAAAAGTAAATGATGTTATGGTAGAGTTACACATGACTTTTGTGCCTGTTGATTTTCTAATCATGGACATGGGGAATAAAACCTCTAGTCATATTATTTTGGTAAGACCTTTTCTTCGTACTACAGGTGCCATTATTGATTCAAAGAAAGGGAATATGAAGTTTCAGTTTCCACACAAGAAGAGCATGGAACACTTCCCAAGGAAGAGGGACACACCAAGGCTCAAGCTCCCTCATGAGCTACGTCCCCTTTGATTATCAAGTAAGTAAGCCTAGCTATATGGCTATAAAGAAAGCGCTTTACGGGAGGCAACCCGGTTGTTTTTGTTTGAGATTTTTTTTGAGTCCTCTTGCTGTAACAAGAGAGTAGTTTGTTAGTTTTGTTTCTGGATTTTTAATAAAGAACCAAGTTTTACCTATTTTGGGTTTGAAAAGTTGTTATTTATTTTCGGAGAGTTTTCTGCCTGCACGAAGTCTGTGCGCGGTTTGATTTTTCATTTTTTACCTGTAACTCCGATTGAGCTGTAATTTGAACCGTAGCTTCAATTTTCATCCTATGCACACGTGATTGTTTTCAGATTTTTTTGACGAGTTTAAGTAGGGTAGAAAAATGCGTTTTGCTGCTGCTGTTTTTCTGGACAGATTCTGTCTTGATATTGTTTGATGCATTCTTTGAGCTTTTTGCTTGAATCTTTTTGATTCAATTGAGTTTATGAGTAGGCATATAACATTATATACTCTCTGGACATTCATATGAATTTTTGCCTAAAGATTTTATGCAGCAAGGAACCTATTTGTCTATCACTACTAATATCACCCCACAGAAAAGAAATGGGAGAAACGGTGTTTTGAAGTTTTTTCACAAGGATTAGAGGAGCTGCACCAAGAGCTATCCAAGGATTGTGAAGACCATAAGCTTGGGGATGCCAAGACAACCCCACTGGACCAACACACTCTCGGTTTGCACACGTCTAACTTCTGTTTTTCGATCAAAGCACTTTGTCGTATAAACTTGGAGCGTCTGTTTTCTTTTGCTTTTGTTATTTCGGTTTGTTAAATAAGACCACCACTATCATTTATATATGAGAGAGCTACTGGAAGTTTGAGTTGAATTATGTTGGATGCTATTAAATATATTGGGATAGGGATGTTTGAGTTGATTTTAAAAGATACATATAGTTGCATAATTCATGTGCTTTGAATGAATGTTAATTTGCAAGTGTGTTGTCAAGAGCTATCTTTTACCATGTTTAGATGTTGAATTTTAACTTTACTTTGTTTAACATGGATTGATTAATTCTATGGACACTTATGCATGCATTTAGATGGTCAACTTTCTCTCTATTGCTAACCCAAAAATTACAACAAGTCAAAAGCTTGTTTCCCAACACCTTCAACCAAAGTTTTTCCAGTGAGTCCACCATATCTACCTATTAGCTTTATGCTATTCCAAGTATGTTTATCATGTTATATTGTGTTATCTACATTTCTGAATTTAAATTCTTATGTTATTGATTGTCATGGGAAAAATTGGTTAAAAGCTCTCACGAACTTGATGCACAATTTACTTTTATTGCATTTAATAAGCATGAACCATTGTGATTAAAATTATGAAGTTGTGGGCTTGACAATAGTTTTGGTTGGGAGTTAGCCCATATGTGCTGTCACATGGCAAGCTTTCAACATTGCACTTATTTATATTTAGTTGATGCCATGTAATTTTGTTTATGGATGTCTATCATGGGTGAAATGAATGTGGATACTTAGTAAGTTCAAAGAGTTTGTATAAATGTTAGAGAAATGCCTGAGCCGCTAATCTAAGCCATGCATCATTCATGGTGGAAATTTACAGCATAACCATAATGTTCATTCAGTGATACACCTCATAATAAAAAGCTATACCCATCATGATGAAGAGGGAGTAGTCCACCCCTGGACTATGGGTTTGTGGAAGTAACTTATGTATCTCTCCTCTCTATGAGCTTCACTAATTAGTACCGTATGAGCTGCTAAACATGATTACGGTCATCTATGTAATTCCTTTGTGGTGGATCTTTATTATGAGTTAATACATGTTTGAGATTGCAATGGTTTTGTTTAAGTTATGAAAGTAGATGCATATTATGTACCCCGTTCTTATTTACTTTTCATGATCAATCATGTTTATGAGAGCATGTGAGGGGGAACGTGTGCATTAGTGGGAGTAACGGGGGGTGGCTAGTGCAGTGAACGTGACAGATAGTTCTGCGATCCACTTGGGTTTTCTACCTTACTTTGTTGCCTCACTAGGGATAAACAAAAATACCATGCTACCGGAGAGTGGATGTGACCTTGGCCACTACCTCCATGACTAGATCTAGCAAGTTCTTATTTTAACTTCATGTCATTGAACTTATAGCTGTGCTCTGATTTATCTTAATTACTAAGGTGTTATGATTTAGTTCGCATCTTGGTGGAGCATAAGAGAGAGAACAACTTATACTTGAGATCTCTATGTTAGGACGTGATGCCCATATTATTAATAACTTGTCAAACCATGTCTTGCCATCTTTCATGTTAATTTTAGTGTTCCATTGTCTACCACGTTATCAAGAGAGAGTGCATTTGTGAAACCATGAACCCCGGTCCATTTTTAATCATAAGAAACACCTTTCCAACACTTTTATCACCACTTTTGTTTGCTGCCATTATTAAATCCGAAAATACAAAAACACTTTTATATCTTGCATTCATTATAAAAAATCCAAAAATATCATTTACCATTGTTTCCACCATCATTGCATATTTATTTTACCATCATTGCATATTTACTACTGTTTGCATATTTATTTTATTATCATTCTCACACCTTGTGCTTGACAACCACTTGGTAAGGTTGAGGGCACAAAACAATTTATTTTGTTGCAGGTTCTCAAGAGAAGGATAAGGAGATAACACCTGAAATACTGGTTCCCGAGAGTTCGATATTAAACCCTCGAGTCACCCCTCGTGGGGAAAACTGTCTTCCACTACTACATACACTCTGCACTTGGAGTCTCAACCTAACCCATATTCTTTTGACGCAGGTAACTCCACGCCATCAAGACTGTTTTCTGGCGTCTGTTATAATAGCATCATTGGGTATCAGCAGGTTCAACATAATAGCAGGTGATACACTTTGCAGATAAATACCAAACTAAATTATATGATGAAGCAAAATAAGTTCAGTACTGAAATCATGCCACTCGGGCCCTAGTAACAAGCATTAAGTATAGCATAAGTGCATCAACACAATACAAAAATATCCTTAAGATAAACCCGAAGATCTCGAACAACGGCTATCATTACATGATCAATCTCATCCAATCTCCATCCACCTCACATGCCTACAGCGGACTACTCACACATGGTGATGGAGAGGGAGCTCATGGTCGATGGAGATGAAGGCGGTGAAGATGGCGGTGAAGACGGTCTCCGGATCCCTCCACCGGAGGAGAAATCCTGGATCAATCTGTCTCCGAAAACGAAGATCGTGGTGGTGGCGGCGGTGTGTTTCGCGAAATCCCTCCTCCTCCTAGGGCACCCACTTTTTCGTATATATGAGGGGGTAGGCGAAAAGCCGAAGGAGAGGCGGCGCCCGAGGCTCCATTTTGGTGGGCCCACGCGGCCCAAGGATCTGGCCGCATGGAGCCCCCTCTTTTGGGCCTCCGGCGCTTCCTCGTGTCCATCCTTTGCACGTTGTCCTCCTTTTCCATAAAAAATGACGTGGTATTTTTCCCCGATTTAATTTCCTGCAAAAATATCCAGAAACGAGACTTTGCTAAAAACAGCGTCAGATTCAGCAGGTTTATTCAAATATGGGAAGATTACGGAGCAAATTATGAAGCAAAGTGCTTGGAAAAGTAGATGCATTTTAGGTGCATCACCTCCCCACCGGATCCCGTCCTCCCCCTGCTCACCTGAGCTCGCTCCTCCAACACACGGCGATGGCGGCGAGGACACTCGCCCGAGCGCTCCTGCGACCGGCGGCTTCCACCTCACCGGGCGCCCAACGGCTGCTGCCGATTCAAAAGGTGCGTTCACCAGATCACTAGATCGCTCCCTCCCATTCCACTTCCAGTCAACTCGATCCAGATCTCATCACCAATACGGTAGAGCCCTGAACCGAAGCGGGTAAATTCAGGGGATATAGGGAAGCGTCTCGACTATCAATTCAGCCATAACTCCATGGGGAATAGAGGCGGAGAGTTTCATGCTTCATTTTGTGATGAAGAGGTGAGGTGGGGAATGCATTTCCCCTGCTCCATCAGCCTCGGTTAGCAGCCAGTAGCGGTGATCTGGTCGCGCGAGTTCTGAAATGGCGGAGCATTTGATTGGTGTTTTTGAAGATTCGCAAAAAGATTTGGTGGCTACCCTTAAACTGAATCCTGCTCAATTTTCTGCACGCACATCCAGTTTTACGGTAAAAAAAATCTCTTTCATCGTATAGTGAACCCACGCAATGCATGGCCTCGTGTGTGCATTATATAGTATAACTCATTAATCATTATGTGAGCCGAGTTTACCATGCACGTGATTTCTATATGCATGCACATAGCATAATTTTTAAGCCATCATATGTGCAAGGTATGTGATGATGAGATGCACTATATTATGTTTAGTGCAAGTGATATAGGGTATGATCTTATTTATCATTTAATTTTGTGGATGCATTGACCTTTATGAAGGAATGCATGGTTTAATTTTAATCTCTACGGGAGATTATCTTACGATATGAGAGCTAATTGCATACATGCCACTTTATATTTTAACTCATGTTTAGTTTTAAATATGCCTTCACCTATATGGAGTGCATGTCATGGATTTAGCATGTACGTTGATTTTCTACATGCACGAATGGACCATGATGATTTATCGTCGTTCATACTATCACTACTATAGCATAGAATGTATGCTTATAGTGCAGCCAAACAAAAGTATGCATCAATTTATATATTTTATGGACATGAAGTAGATTGTCGACTCAGTTTAGTTATATGATGCTAAACAATGCATACAATAAATATCATATATCCTCTTTGAGTTCTTCCTTAAAGTTGTTTCAAACGTTCCTCCTGCAGTTGCAGCTAGGTTGTCGTACAGATCGAAACTGGCCTCCCATATTACTTCGACTCCGAGACCATATGGAGACGGTGCAGCTCAAGGGTCAGCTCTATCTCTGTTCTACTGATGCATGTCTTCTTGGTCAATTTATTATACAGAACATATGTTACTTCAGTCAAAGAAGCTTCCGTTTCCTGCAGTCAGTTGACGTCTTTACTCGAACTGTAGGCTTTTTGAGTTTTACTATCAGCCAACAAGTGAATGTCATTATCCCTGTCTTCGAGCATTACGGCCGGTATTTATTCATTACTTGGGTATATCTTTCTTTTGAAAATAAGTTGTATGAGCTATTTATCGTCTAACAATTAATTCTATTTGCTTCTATCCATGTTTGTGTGCTGATTTCAGAGTATGCATGCAATTGAAGAAGACCTCTCCCTTCACATCTGATGTTGAATTACTTGATATGTCTAGAGAGTAAGAGAAATGCAAGGTAATTATCTGCATGTTTTTCTGCATTCTATTTCTGTGCTGGCTGAAGGCTTTTTAATATGATATGTTCTTAGAAATACATTCCATGCTCTGAGTTATGCATGTGCACACTTGTGCGAAGTAGCAGTAGATTGACGCCGTCTAGATATAAATAATCTTATTTTGTTCATTGTATCCTTTAATCAATATATTGGAGATATAATGGATCCAAGAAGGGGACTAAACCTGCGCTTTGGCATATGTAATTGATGGTTGGATGTATTGTGTTGCCCTGTTAAAAGAACACTAATGAGAAAATGAGATATGTTATGGAGTTGCAACAAATTTTAAAAATTTGTTAGATATTGAAACTGTTAGTCCAGTGTCCGACTAGGCGATTATGGGGAAGAATCACCTAGCGTTCATCAAGGGCCAGTATCCTTATTTTCTTTCATTGTTGCTTCCTGCGTTTGAACCTTTGTCAGTAATCACCGCTTCTCACATCCTGATAGTAAAATATTCTTGGATGTTCTGTCCTGATATTAGCTTAAACCGAACTGGTTGAAACTTTGATCTAGTTTGGAAACTGATGTCCACAATAATAGCAATGTAATTGCTGGAATTGGTGATTGGTCACATATGAGATTTCTTTTATTGGAAGGGTGAAGTAATGACACTGTCATTTAGAATATGGCCATATGGGAAGTAATATATGCTCTGTTATATTTTGCAGGTTTCCTTTGCGCTTTTTTCTTTGCAAGGGATCGTCCTGACTAACATTTTGAAAATTCATGGACAATATCAATTTGAAGCGTCGGTTTGCAGGTCCTATTTACTAAAATATTAATTAAATTTTCATTTTTTCCGAAAAGGTAATTAACTTTTCATGTGGTTTCTTTCTTCTTTTTAGTATCATTTTAGTATGACAAATTATTTCATGTAATTTGTTTGAATTCGCTAGGTCGGCCAATCTTATTTAACTTGAACCTATAAATCTTGACCAAGACTCCCTATGTAAAGCTATGGATCGATACAAACACTCTCCTACATATTCTTTGGTGACATATTAATCACGTTTTTCACTAGCCGGTTAAGTCTGCATTGAGGTATTGTTGTTATTGCTTCAGTTTTTCTATTGGTAGGTGTATTGGGATCAATTAGCTAACACAGTTCTATGTTCTGAGGTAATATATAGGCCGTGATTGGTGCTGCTTTGTTCGGAGCTACCGGCAACGATGGACATCCTCACGTTGAACCCAACAGAAAATTTGGATCAGATTATGATCCTGCGCTTGCCTGTTCACGAGTGGCAAATATGGCGGTCAGTGCTCCCTAATTATTTCTTCTACTCCTTATGTTCTTATTAGACTTCTAAGTAACATTGTCCGGTATCTGCAAGCAAGATGTTCATTAAATTAAATCCCATGTGTTTCATAAAACTTTTAAATCATTTTGATTAGGTAAATGTTTTCATAGACGATAATTCAGAGCAATACAAAGGCCACATTTCCATTTATTTGCAGGCATAGATGACAATTCAGAGCAATACAAGAGCCAGATTCCCATTTATTTGCAGGTTACAAAGGATTTGATTTTCTCAGTTTTGGCTCTGTGAAGGTCAGCTTAAACAATTCAGTAAAGGTCCTTGCGTTTGCTTCTTTCATGTATGTGGACTATGAAGTATTTTAAGCAAACAATTCAGTAAAGGTCCTTGCATTTGCTTCTTTCATGTATGTGGACTATCAAGTATTTTAAGCCAGATGATGCTAATACTCAACTATATGTAGTACCAACTTCAGAGAGATCTGGTACATGCCTATTTATAAATTATCTTCAGGCTACAACAGATGTTCATGTATAGTTACCAAGAGGCTAAATGTAGGATTTTCTTGCTTCAAATTAGAAGATCAGATTTATTTACCGTAATTACTTGCTGCGATTGAAAATTCTGCAAGTTGGGCTAAAATTAAAAGGTATTTCATTGTCGCTGACCATTTCTAATGTACTTCCTTGCTGGCTCTACTGCAGGTGTGCTATTGTTGTTGGGACTTTTGGCTGTATTTATTTGATGGATATGCTTCGAGAGAATATTTTGTTCCCTTGGTATATATTGAAATGAAACAATTTACTTACATTCTAAAAGATGTCTTGGCTAATTGTTCTCTGAATTTGTCCAGGTGCTTGCTTTTATTTTGTTGTTTTTCATATTGTTGGGCCTCCCATTCATTTAGTTTATTGTCTTTCATGAAATACTTGCAAAAGTTATTATTCATTATTGAGTATGCAAGCATCCAATTTACTTGATAGTTAATATTTAATATGTATTTACATGGTTTTGTACTCAGGACAGCGGACATTGTGGAAGTTGTTCATATTTAATTAGCTATTACAGTTGATTAATGTTCTTATTCTCTTTGGCATATTCGGACGAAATTAGAGTATATTTGTACAGCTACACTGCTAGCTAGATCAGACCTGAACTTGGTAACAAAATTTCATTGTCCAACACCTTGATCTTTGCCGGATATTTTCAACTTCTTATGTGACAAGTTAGGCTCCCGTTTGCTCACCGTCATTGATTATTTCAAGTTTCAACTTATCATTCACATTTATCTACTAATTTATTTGCAATTATGGAGTTGAGTGATTATTAAGCACCTGTAATATTATATAGATGGTTGGTTCGCTATCTATATATGATATATGCGCGCTATCGTTTTGGAATTGAAATGATATGTTTAATGAAGCAAATCAACTATTCCTGGCCGCTTGATGTATCTATGGTTTCTTATGTGGCCTTATCTGATCATGCAGTTTCAATGCATTTCTTATATATTTGATCCCCACTGTGCGGTCCAAATAAAATTCAGATTTATAGCCAATTATTACTACTTGAAAGTGTACTTGCACTCATTAGCATTTTGTTTTCTTAGCAGTGTTTATAACTTGAAAATTGCATCGCCATTGTTATGTAGCTTCCAATGACAAGAGCATCAGCTAGAAACTTAGAGCTACTTCTCTTTCATCTATCCATGTAGATGTTGTTCTTCTCCTTTTTATTTCACTCTGCCTAAAATTCTCGCAAAGTCACGCCGCGCTGAAATTCAACTAGTATAGTAGTATGCATGCCCGCAATTGGATTGCGATAGATAGAATCAGCCTTTCTTTACATGTAGTACAGCTTGAGAGTGGCTCTCTCGACTGATACGGAAGAGTCAAAATTGAGTAGTGTACAGTACAGGGAGACCACTTCAGTCACGGCTTCGTAAAGGCGATCGACCACGCTCGCACGAGCTGGCCCCATGTCGATCATCGTGCCATCGTGGCGGCCGTGCCGTCGACTTGGAAGCCGGTGGCGGCATGCTTGCTAGGTGGCTGGGCTGGCTGTCGGCGGGCTCTCTGGGTTCTCAAAAAGAAAAGAAAAAGAAAACTTTAGTCACGCAGTTGCTGGGTTTGCTGAGGTTCGTGCGATTTATACGAGCTTTTTTTGTTTTGAACAAAGATTTATACGAGCTTGGGGACGTTTGTGCGACAGGCCGAGGACTTCCCGTAGGCCGTAGCAGTTGACATTGGTTATGGCCGGCTGGAAAAAACACCGTGGCGATACCGTAGGCAAACGCTGACAGGATCCACGCAGTGTGAACCGAACACACCGTGTCTACGTGTCCTACTTCCATTGGTCCGGAGTGTACTTCCTTGTTCCAAAAAGTAAAGTGTCGTGCCCTTTGTTGCTGAATCAAAACTGTTTGACATGCAGGTCGCAGTCTCCTCGTCCCGCTTTCGCTGCTCCTTCCTCGCCGCCCGAATATGTGGTTACGCTACGGTTCCATTAGCCTTATGTGGGGACGCAAGTTTTTTTTTTCTTTGAACAACAGAAATTTCATTGATTATCAACATCGTACATGTACAACCGTGCATTGCAGCATTTTTTTTTGAAACAAGGAAAAAAAACTTTCACTTTTATATTGACTAGTAATTTTGCACGCGCAATGCGCGTCGAACTAAAACTCCTTCTGTTGATATAGATATTTAAAAGGTGTATTAGTTTTCAAAGTTTACACGCAAAACTGTTGCAAGCTGATGTCACGAACGACGACGGAGGTCCTCCTTCGTGGGCCGAGAGGGCGGGCAAGGCAGGTCCAATGTGAGAATGGGCCGTTGTTGTTCATGGTGCTTCATTTTCATCTTTTATTCATGCCTTGCTAATAAAAATAAATTAAACCTTAATCCGCACAGTCTGTTTTGTATGGAAAATAGATACTGATTTCGTTTGCCAAATTGACCGAAGGAAAATTGGATCAGTTTTACTACTATTATTACGGAGAAGCATGAAAATTGTATCTCATTGATGCATCCAAGCTGAAGAATGGACGTGCAAATTAACAGTTTCAGTGATCAAGTTTAGACATAATTCCAAGTTACTGCGAAACCAGCAGGTGCTAATTGACATTTATACGTGCTTCCACCTCCAGAATAGATGATTGTATTCAGATGCAACAGTTCATCTTCAGTACCAAATCGATCAGGCACTGTTGACTAAAGAATAACCATCACAATGCAAACACCTCAACCAATTCATTCGCAAAAAATAGTGAAACACATCCATGATCCATCAAGCACCAGTGTTACCGCATTCAGAACATCACCTTCAGAGTTCAGTGAGCTTAAGTTATACAGTACTGTACTACCTAGCCATCAAACTAATGGAACGAACGAAAGAAACGATGCTGATCATGGCTGGGTGGTGATCACCGGTCGAGCTCAGGCATCAGACGAGCAGCTGGAGGCCGGCGTACTCGGGGCCGGAGAAGGCGTCGGGCATGATTACCGAGGGCGTGAGCTCTCCGTCCGCCTCCAGGAACAGCCGCACCATGGTCTTCAAGTAGCCGCTCACCAGCGCCACACCGGCCTGCGCCGCCACCACGGGAACCGACGCCTTAGACGTGCCCACGTTCTAGAACACTACCTCGGGCTCGGGCACGGTAAGGCCTCGGCCTCGAAGCTCTTCCGGATCTCGGTTTGTCGTGTACGTATGAACCACCGACGAAGCTGAAGGCGTTCTCAGGCGCGGTGCTGTTGTGCACGACCCTCAGCGCTGCCGCCTCGCCAGGCTCGACGGTGAACTCGTCGGGCGTGTTCCCAGGCGCGGTGATGTTGAGCACGACCCTCAGCGCCGCCGCCTCGCTCACCGTCACGCTACACGCCCACCGCACCCGCTTTGATCCCGCCAGGCTAGCGACCGGCACGATCTCACGATCGGCGTGTTCAGGTCCGAGCACCACTGGCTGGGATGATTTTGCTTCGGGCGATCGTGGCGGATCGGAACGATCGGAGTTGTTTACAATCAGGAAACTTTATTCATTACGACACTATTTTCCATCGCAACACGCGTTTTTAGATTTTCCGACAATCTGGATCGTTGATCGAAAATTGAATGGACAAGATTTAAAGTGTTTGCTGCTCGACATCAGGACAATCTGGATCGTTGATCGAAAATTAAATGGACCAGATTTAAAGTATCCCAACATGTTTGCTCTTTTAATAGTAGTATAGATGAAGGAGAAACAAACATGGTGTAGCCTAGCCCAAAAGAAAAACACACCCACGGACTAAGCGATAATTTCTGCCATATGTTTAGCGCCAGGTAAGATCTAGCTTCTTCTTCTTCTCTCGTCCTCGATCTTCTGGAAAAGACGGCATTAAGAACTTGTTATTGAAGACACAGACGTTTTCGTTCCTTCCATATCTCAAAGGTGATCAGGATGATAGCCGTTCTGAGCCCTTTGCAATGAGCAGTCAGGTTCTTGCAAAAGGCCTAGCGGTACTGAAAAGAACAGTTGGACGACCCGTACCCAAATCTTGCATCAAGGAGGGACAAGCAAGCCAAGATCTCGCGACGCTCAAAATCCCCCGGGAGTAACGGCATTCGAATATGATATGTCTGGCATTTTCCCCCTAGCACTGGGATAGCTGAGAAAGCGGATTGTGCGGTCACCCCCTCACGGCAAGACGATCCGATGCAAAGAAGCGACATTTAGGCGGCGCCCATGTCTTTCAAACCAGCTGCTCGAAGGAGCAGGAGGTGAATCCAAGGAACTGGGCTTTGTAGGCCGAACCAGCCGTGTTGCATCCGCTGTTAGTCAAGGTCCAAAGAATTGTGTACAGCCGGGCGTGCGTCTTATGCCCTGAAGCACGTCCCAGAGCTTGATGAATTGGGGGATATGGTCTGCAGTGAAGTTGTCAACTGAGATGTCCGCGATCTAGTTGAGATTGGCAAGCGCATCCTAAACGCATGTTTTCTTTCTTTTGGAAGCCTTGAAGATATTGGGCGCTATCGATTTTGGGGAGGCCCCATCAGTCAAAATAGGCTTTTCGCCCGCTTTATAAATAAAGCCCAACGGCCAAAACGATACAAATTGATGAGGTGACCCTCTTACAAAACATATCTAGGATAAAGAAAAGAAAAACATATGTCCCATTCATGGAAATGGCTGTGAGTGTGACTAAAGTCCCACGTTGCTAGTTTGGATATAGTTGCACCACTTTGTAAGGTGAGATCTTCTAACACTTGTATTAACATGACAAGTGGAGAGTCTCCCGCGTACTCCTCCTACGTTGCTCGCCTTGCCATGCCACGACGCACCACGTCGGGTTTCGAGAATGACCCGAGCCAAAGAGGAGAGCCTCCCACGCACTCCTCCTACGCCGCTCGCGAGGACTATGCTATGCATCTTGTTTATATTTTTTATGTTTGAAAAAATTAATGCGTCATTAATTATTTATTTGAGTGTACATACAATGTCGAGATGACGCGCAAATATTCTTTTCAAATTTTTTGACATTTCGAAATCTTTTCTCCCATAGTAGGAGAATATACTCCAGTTGCCAAAGTGGATTTCACAAGACTATGTGCATTGCTTGTTTGGTGAACAAATCCAACAACATAATCTGTACTCCGTTGGGAATCAGGGTGCAAACCACATTCCTTTGCATTTCCATTTGTGAAATTAATATGTATTGCTGATCCAACTTACATCCTCGTAAGTCGTATCCAAAAAGGTTTTTCTAAAAGATGCGCATTGTGCCCTAGGATGCAGGCTCGCTGTTAGGCTTAATCAATCAATGGTACTAATGAATAATGGAAAATATTTGCACGTGCAAGTGAATGCACCGATTGTACTACTGTAGAATTTAAAAACACTACTAGTTTCTCCCCGCAAAGGAAAAAGAGCTTTGGAAACGGATACAAACACGTAGCCGTTGACAGTCAGTTTTTTTTTTTTGAGAATACGTTGACAGTCAGCTTTTTTTTTTTTTTTTTTTTTTGAGTATCCATATCCCACTAATTAAACTTCTAAGATTACAGGAATATCCACACCTTCAGGTGGATCTAAAAGCCAAACTAAACGGCCAAAATTATTGTGAACTGAAAATCTTGCCAAGTTGTGAGCCTCTTTGTTCGCCGTTCTGCGTTCGAAGACGATGGAGAACTCCTGGAAATCACTTCTTCTCGCCGTCATTTCATGCATGATCTGGGCGTACTGCCCTTTTGTTCCTTCGTGAAAGCTACGCACCACTGACTGGCAATCACTCGCAACCAGCACCCTCCTCGCTGCTATATCTTCAGCAAGAGACATTGCTTCTCGACACGCCAACGCCTCCAGTGTCTCCGGATTACTACGGCCAGGGAAGATCACCGCTGACGCTCCCAGGTAGTGACCGTCGCTGCTTCTCGCAACAGCCGCAACTGCGCCCTTGTTCAAGTTCTTCGCCACCGCCGCATCCACATTAATTTTAACTACACCACTCGGCGGTGCAGACCAGCTAGAAGTGTTCGCCATTGTTGTACCCGACGGTTTGGTCTTCTTCTGCACTTCCTCAACGCTCCCCAAATCAGCCAGAAAGCTTTGAATAAACGCGAAAGTTGACAGGGGGCTTTGATAAACCTCTTCGTGGATCACCTTCCTTTTAGCATGCCAGATCGCCAAAGGGTAACGAAACATGTCACCTGATCATCCTCAGAAAGAGTATCGATCATACTGAATATGAAATCTCGAGCGTGGTTGTAAGTGGAGTTGCACATATGCTCAACAATGTTCTTAGATTTTTTTCCCCGCTGTTTTGGTTTGGTGGCCTAAGCCTGATTGGGCTGGTCAGAGATCAGGGAAGCATGGGCTACAACGCTGTTCATCGAGTGAGTGGCGAGAGAGCACCAGATTCGGCCCAGTTCCACCGGCGCTGTTCTCGCTCGTAGCTGAACTAGGACAATCGAATAGGTGTTTATGACATAAAGATTCATTAAAGTAGTAGGATTCATCATAAGTAGAGCACAAGTTTTTAGCAAAATAATTCAATCTACTTATTTGTTCCCATAAATATTTCCCTTTTTGAGATAAGCAGTATTCCTTATAATAATTTAGTTGTTTCTCTGTGAACCCACTTAGCAAATAAGATTTCGCTTCAGAGAGACCAGCCATTGATAGCAAGTAAACAACTAGACATAATAACAAACCGAAATAAACTAGATGCAGAAAACTAATTTTTTTGTGTTTTTGATAAATAAATCAAACAAGACAAAATAAAAATAAACTAAGCAAGACAATAACAAAGTAAAGAGATTGGAAGCGTGAAACTCCCCTTGCATAAATCCTCTTGCTCCCCGGCAACGGCGCCAGAAAATATGCTTGATTGCGTGGATCACACGTTCGTCGGGACACCCCAAGAGGAATGTATGAAGCAGTGTAGCAGCAGTTTCCCTCAGTGTGAAACCAAGATTTAATCGACCAGTAGGAGCAAGAAATCACTTCTGAAATTTGTTGGTGGCGCCGTTTACGATCACCAACGTGGAATCTGCACACAACACAATCAAACTAGTTTGCCCCAACTAAACAGTGAGGTCAATCTCACCGGCTTGCTGAAAACAAAGAATTAAACGTATGGTGTGGAAAACAGTAATAGATTGCTGAGAATGAAAAAGAACAATGTTTGCAGTTGGTTGTATTATCAGTGTAAAAGAATGGATCGGATTCCACAGTTCACTAGTGGTGTCTCTCCATAAAAGATAACTAACTTGCTGGGTGAACAAATTACAGCTGGGCAATTGACAAAATATTGAGCGCATGACAATGCATATATATGACATGATGATTACTATAATATTCATGCGGGCATTACGACAAAATACATAGACCGTTATCCAACAGCGTCTATGACTAATAATCCACCGCCGGGTTGTCATCCGAGTTCCCGTTGGTATTAAGTTGCAAGCAACGGATAATTGCATTAAGTAATATGCGTAATGTAAACAAATGTATTAGACCTAACGGCGCACCCTTAAGCTAAGCATCGGTTATTTTATCCCTAGTGGCAACAGCACATCCACAATCTTAGAAGTTATTGTCACTCTTCCAGATTACCAGAGGCATGAACCCACTATCTAGCATAAATACTCACTCTTGAAGTTACAAGCATCTACTTGGCCAAAGCATCTACTAGTAACGGAAAGCATGCAAGATCATAAATAACATATATGATAAATTGATAATCAACTTGACATAGTATTCAATATTCATCGGATCCCAGCAAACACAGCATGTAGCATTACAATAAGATGATCTTGATCATGTTAGGCAGCTCACAAGATCTAAACATGATAGCATAAAGTGGAGAGACAACCATCTAGCTACTGCCATGGACCCGTAGTCCAAGGATGAACTACTCACGCATCACTCCGGAGGCAGGCATGGCGATGTGGAGCACTCCGGTGACGATTCCCCTCTCCGGCAGGGTGCCGGGAAGAGTTTCTGAACCCTCCCGAGCTAGGGTTGACGGCAGCGGCGTCTCTGGAACTTTTCGTGGATAATGGCTCGGGTATTTAGGGTTTTCGCGTCGGGAGGAATAAATAGGCGAAAGGGCGGCGGCTGCAGAGCCACGTGGGCCCCACACCACCCCACGGCACAGCAGGGGGGCCCGCGCGGCCCCATGGTGTGGGTGCCTCGTGGCCCTCCTCCGTCTCTCCTTTGGACTCCGTGTTCGTGTTGGAAAAATAGGAAGTTATGTCCAAGTTTCGTCCAATTCCGAGAATATTTTCATACTAGCTTTTCTGGAATACAAAAACAGCAGAAAACAGGAACTGGCACTGTGGCATCTTGTTAATAGGTTAGTTCCAGAAAATGTATAAAAATGCTATGAAGTGTATATAAAACATGTAACAATTGGTATAATATCAACATGGAATATCAGAAATTATAGATACGTTTGAAACGTATCAGGCCACACCATAGGGCGGCGCGGCCCCACCTCCAACCGGGCCGCGGTGTGGTGTGGGCCCTCGGGTCGCTCCAGCCGCCGCCCTTTCTCCTATTTATTCATCTTCACGGGAAAACCCTAGACACCCGAGCCATTATCCACGAAATGTTCCAGAGACGCCGCCGCCGTCAACCCTAGCTCGGGAGGGTTCAAAAGCTCTTCCCGGCACCTGCCGGAGAGGGGAATCATCACCGGAGGGCTCTACATCACCATGCCTGCCTCCGGAATGATGCGTGAGTAGTTCATCTTTGGACTACGGGTCCATAGCAGTAGCTAGATGGTTGTCTCTCCACTTTATGCTATCATGTTTAGATCTTGTGAGCTGCCTATCATGATCAAGATCATCTTATTGTAATGCTACATGTTGTGTTTGCTGGGATCCGATGAATATTGAATACTATGTCAAGTTGATTATCAATCTATCTTATATGTTATTTATGATCTTGCATGCTTTCCGTTACTAGTAGATGCTTTGGCCAAGTAGATGCTCGTAACTCCAAGAGTTACTATTTATGCTAGATAGTGGGTTCATGCCTCCGGTAATCTGGAAGAGTGACAACAACTTCTAAGATTGTGGTTGTGCTGTTGCCACTAGGGATAAAATAATCGATGCTTAGCTTAGGGTGCGCCGTTAGGTCTAATGCATTTGTTTACATTACGCACATTATTTAATGCGATTATCCGTTGCTTGCAACTTAATACCAACGGGGAACTCGGTATGACAACCTGGAGGTGGATTATTAGTCATAGAGGCTGTTGGATAACGGTCTATGTATTTTGTCGTAATGTCCACATGAATATCATAGTAATCATCATGTCATATATATATGCATTGTCATGCGCTCAATATTTTGTCAATTACCCAGCTGTAATTTGTTCACCCAGCAAGTTAGTTATCTTTTATGGAGAGACACCACTAGTGAACTGTGGACCCCGGTCCATTCTTTTACACTGATAATACAACCAACTGCAATCATTGTTCCTTTTCATTCTCTGCAATTAAACACTATTTTCCACACCATACTATTAATCCTTTGTTTCAGCAAGCCGGTGAGATTGACAACCTCACTGTTTCGTTGGGGCAAAATAGTTTGATTGTGTTGTGTGCAGGTTCCACGTCAGCACGCCACTGACAACCTTCAGAAGTGATTTCTTACTCCTACTGGTTCGATTAAACCTTGGTCTCATACTGAGGGAAACTTGCTGCTGCACTGCTTCATACCTTCCTCTTGGGGTTTCCCAACGAACGTGTGTCCCACATCATCAAGCAATTTTTCTAGCGCCGTTGCCGGGGAGCAAGAGGATTTCTGCAAGGGGAGTTTCACGCTTCTAATCTCTTTACTTTGTTATTGTCTTGCCTAGTTTATTTTTATCTTGTCTTGTTTGCTTTATTTATCAAAAACACAAAAAAATTAGTTGTTTAATTCGAATTGTTATTTTTCTGTCTTGTTTTAATTTCACTAAGTTGTGTGATTTCACTAGCACAAACAACAATGATTTCATTAGTACACCTATTGCTCCACCTGCTTCTAAAGCAGAATTCTATGAAATTAAACCTGCACTTTTAAATCTTGTTATGAAAAAGCAATTCTCTGGTATTAGTACTGATGATGCTGCTGCTCACCTTAATAATTTTGTTGAACTTTGTGAGATGCAACAGTATAAGGAAGTAGATGGTGATATTATTAAATTAAAACTTTTTCCTTTCTCTTTGAGAGGACGTGCTAAACAATGGTTGCTATCTTTGACTAGAAATAGTATTGATTCATGGACTAAATGCAAAGATGATTTCATAGGAAAATATTATCCTCCTGCTAAGATCATATCTTTGAGAAGTAGCATTATGAATTTCAAACAATTTGATAATGAGAATGTTGCTCAAGCTTGGGAGAGAATGAAATCGTTGGTAAAGAATTGTCCCACCCATGGACTGACTGCTTGGATGATCATCAAAACCTTTTATGCATGATTAAATTTTTCTTCGAGAAACCTATTGGATTCGGCCTCTGGAGGTACCTTTATGTCCATCACTTTGGGTGCTGCAACAAAGCTTCTTGATGAGTTTAAAAGTATATCACTTCTGATCTAAATATAGATCACTTGGGGCCATGCCAAAAAATACGAAACGACGCTCGCGCGAGGGTAACCGCCAATGTTGTAATTTTTCTATTTGGCCACAGCCCATAGCCTAACTAAATTCTGAAATTCTCATATGTCCCATTCATGGAAATGGCTGGGAGTGTGACTAAAGTCCCGCACTGCTAGTTTGGACAGAGTTACACAACTTTATAAGAAGGTGAGCTCTTCTAACAGTTGTATGAGCATGAAAAGAGGATAGCCTCCCACGCACTCCTCCTACGCCGCTCGCCGAGGACTATGCTATGCATCTTGTTTATATTTTTTATGTTTGAAAAAATTAATGCGTCATTAATTATTTATTTGGGTGTACATAGAATGTCGAGATGACGTGCAAAAATTCTTTTCTTTTTTGACATTTCGAAATGTTTTTCTCCCATAGTAGGAGAATATACTCCCAGTTGTCAAGTGAATTCCACAAGACTATATGTACATTACTTGTTTGGTGAACAAATCCAACAACATAGTCTGTAGTACTCCGTTGGGAATCAGGGTGCAAACCACATTCCTTTTGCATTTCCATTTGTGAAATTAATATGTATTGCTGATCCCAACTTACATCCTCGTATCCAAAAAGTTTTTTTCAAAAGATGCGCATTGTGCCCTACGATGCAGGCTCGCTGTTAGGCTTAATCAATCAATGGTAGGTACCAATGAAGAATGAAAAATATTTGCACGTGCAACTGAATGCATGGATTTGTACTGCGGTAGAATTAAAAACACTACTACCTCCGATCCATATTAGTGGGCACAACTTTGTCTAGATACACATATATCTAGTCTAAATACTTAACTAGATACATATGAATGTAGACAAAGCTATGCCCACTAATATGGATCGGAGGGAGTACTAGTTTCTCCCCGCAAAGGAAAAAGAGCTTTGGAAACAGATAGAAACACGTAGCCGTTGGCAGTCAGCTGTTCTTAGATTTTTTTCCCCGCTGTTTTGGTTTTGGTGGCCTAAGCCTGATTGGGCTTTTCAGAGATCAGGGAAGCATGGGCTACGACGCTGTTAACAAATAGACAGCAAGGACAAAATCTTTTTGACGTTGGGCTATACGCGGGAGGGTGCAGTTTCGGCCCAGTTCCACCGGCGCTGTTCTCGCTCGTAGCTGAACTAGGACAATCGAATAGTCCCACCTCGCTAGTTCGATGCCGCCAACACCAGCTTATATACCCGGCTCTTCTCATGCGCGTCAGCCAAGCGTTGTAGTGAGCGCTTGTCACTCCAGCTGAAGGAGGGCTACTGAGTTTGTACGTTGGGTAGTGAGCTGAGCCAGTGTCAATCGTGGAGAAACCTGCTGCAATACGCAGGTTGTGTGCTCGAGTCGCGCCCCGTGCGGGGTTTGCGACTCGCACTGTTTGATCGTGGCGCTGCGCACGGAGCGTATGCCCGGTCGTTGTCCTTTCCCCTCTCTCTCAAAAAGGAGCAGGAGGAAGGGTGTAGAACCATCCATCAAAAATTTGGTGGCTGGTTGAAAGTTTGGCCCAAGTGGTTGGCTCAAAAAGCCATCGGGAGGAGGCGCTGTGGGACTTGTTTCCCCGGTGCACAGCCCAGTTCTGATCTTGGGTTTCCACGGAGATGGTTGTCCTGCTTGAGTAGGCCCTACTCCGTGGTACACTGGCTCGCTCACTTCACCCGGTCGTTGTCCTTTCCCCTCTCTCTCAAAAAGGAGCAGGAGGAAGGGTGTAGAACCATCCATCAAAAATTTGGTGGCTGGTTGAAAGTTTGGCCCAAGTGGTTGGCTCAAAAAGCCATCGGGAGGAGGCGCTGTGGGACTTGTTTCCCCGGTGCACAGCCCAGTTCTGATCTTGGGTTTCCACGGAGATGGTTGTCCTGCTTGAGTAGGCCCTACTCCGTGGTACACTGGCTCGCTCACTTCACCCAACGTACCAACTCTTTTGCATTTTTCCGTCTCCAAATTATGTTGTAACATTTTTCCCACTAGTAATATTGCTCTTGCAACGCATGTGTCGACTTATTGGCCTATTTTTTTGCGATATAAAAGTGAGCCAATTCACAAGCAACATAATCATTTTGTCACGAAGTCATGTATGTGTAACATCTAAGTTCTAAAAAGAGTGTGGATATCATGAAGACATGTGAGAATATATTAGGGATGTGCACAATTACCCTGCTTCCGATTTTTTGCCGAGTAAATCGATCTTCAAAATAGTGCCGGCTTGCAAATATACAATACTTACGGTAAGCACAACTTGTAAATTTTAAATCACAGTCGTATGTACTTTACAACAAGGAAGATGTGAGGTGTATCGAAGGTTTCGTGAGTGAAGTTTGTGTGTGCGAGCAGTTTGCGGAATTGTAATTACACGATTAAGGGATGATAAGCACTAAACACGTTAAGGGCTCAACATTGCGGCGAGCCGGACCGTTAGATTGCCACCTATCGGTGGCTGGGTCTGTCTCACTGGATCTTTTTATCTATACTCCTATATAGTGTACCAATTTGAAATGAACTTGGAGCATTGAACCGTTGGTTTCCTAAATCTAGCGGCGGCGGCGTTCCGATGCGCAGCACCCGCGATCCAATCTGCGGCGGCGTTCCGTTCCTACGATCGTGTGCGGCGGCGTTCCGTGCGGAGCTACGCATGGTCCAATCTACATCAACAACTACAGCGACGGCGGTGTTCCGGGGGCGCAGCCTCCGCGATCCAATCTGACAACGGCGCTCCGTGCGGATGCTACGCAACCCAATCTACGCCAACAATGGCGGTGCTACTCGCCGCACCAGGCCAAGCAACTCGCGTGCCGAGACATCTTCATCTGCCTGGCGCTCGAGGGCTCCACATCCATCACCGTCCTCACGCGCACCGATCCAATCTACAAGATCCAGCGACAAGTTCCATCATCAACATGGAGACCTGGCGTCCGGCTCCCGACGTGCCGGCGGGTGCGTCAATCCTTCCAACCAAGCAGGCGCAAGGCACAAGGAAAAAGTCTTCATGTACGGTAGCTGCTCCTGTTCGGCTGGAATCAGAGGCTAGTACAGATCGATCCGGATACTAGTCTCGAGATGGCCAATCCGCCGAAGCTGCTCAGATTTCGGCGACATCATCGTGTTGAAAAGATCCAAACCAGATCGATCAATTAAGCAAGCACCCGAGCGAATCCAATCAAGAAAAAGCAAGCAGCGATCCATCCGGCCACTCACATGCATGGATTTTGTGGCCGGCCTGCTAATCACGTGCATGGATTTACCGGCGGGAGTACTAATGAGAACTACGTATCCATGTGAGAGAAAAGGCAAGCGTGATCAGCTCAAATTCATCAGCTCGACAATTCGGGTATCGCGACCGTCGTCGTGGTTGACAACCTCGCCGCAGTAGGGTCATCATCGACTTCGTCTCCACCACGGAAGACTTCGACTCCCTCGGCTTCATCAAACACCACGGCAGCACGCCACAACAGTTGGCTTCGATCCCATCAATCCTTGACTCGCCAGCGAGCTGGCGAGTCGGCATCTTCGGCAGCGATCAACTTCGACTACGCGCACCCGACAGACTGGCGACTTGGGACGGCGGCGGCGTTGCGCATCTTTATCGGCCGCTCGCCAAACTCTACACCGACGCAGGGCGCACCCAACACTCGGGGGCTGGCACTTCGACATCAGCAACATCGCTGCACCCGACAAGGCGACTCCGACGCCTTCAACGATTCCGCATCTTTGACTCTGCCTCGTCGACTCGACAAGGTGGACTCGGGGGCTGAACGATGTCGCCGTGTCGACTCCGTCCGCGTCTACTCCGACCACCACATCGACTACGCCCACGCGTGTCTACGCCAAGATCACACAAAGCTAAGTTCCTCCGCTACGAGTCGATAAATTGCCTTTATCATGTCTTTAACCTGCTTCGGCCACCCGATGCACTCCCGGGGCTGCATCTTAATAATCTGTTGGGTGCACTGCCACCAGGGTGCTCCCGATTCCGCTCAGTTTTGCTTTTCACGAAACAATCCGAGTAGCTGGTACGGCCTGATGCCAAACCCTTGATCACTAGCCCGGTTGACGCACTCCCGACTGACAGGCTGGCAAGGCGCAGCGGCAGAACAGGGTGTTGAGTTGAAACTACCTAATGAACTATCGCCTCACAGAAATTAAGCTGTTAACTCGCTCAAGTTCCAAGCACACGGATTTACATTTTATTTTATGCATACTGCAAGATACGATCACTTCTTTATTTATTGATCTCCCAGATTGATTTACTGCTCATCATCGTTACCGATGCACCATCTCCAAATCATCAACGCTGGTGATGTCTACTACACCTTGTCAACTCCGCCGCGTCGACTCCGGTCCGCCGCGTCGACTCCTTGAGGCTAAGCGCGGCGCGACTCCGACACTCGGGGGCTGCGCCATACAAGCTACACATAATCGGGGGCTGCGCCATACAGGGTGTGCAATTAACCTTGGCCGCACCTGATGCTCTATCGGGTTCTGCGCCGCACAGGCCGCAACAAATTTGTCTTGGCCGCACCTGATGCTCTACCGGGTGATGCGCCGCACAGGCCGCAACACATTTGCCTTGGCCGCACCTGATGCTCTACCGGGTGCTGCGCCGCAACACATTCTTATTTAGTTTTAGTATCGGCGTTCTTTCCTTTACTAGCTGCAAAAATCATTTGCACGTTCTACTCGCACATCTACACTTTCTATAAGTACAATGTCATTTACAATAAACACAATGTGCATACGACGAGAATCATGGATTTAGTCGCAAACATACCTTTTGGTGTTCGTCGAAGCTCCTATAGGCATGGAGATCGTCACCCCGGCCGAATCAGACGCCGAAGACCAGACTAGGTCAAATACGAGAGGGATAAGAGGCAAAAGAGACCGATGAGCTCGACCCGACCATGACAAGTTCAATTGGTCGTGGCGAACTCGAGGAGTGGCCGAAATTGGCGGCAGCGACCGAGAACCACAAGCTCGAGGAATGGGATGATCGACGTGAGGCAGTGGCAGAGGGGCGCAACAAGTGAGCGGTTGGAGCCTGACTATTCATAGCCCGCTATTTTAAACTATGGGTTTTCTTGAAATTTGGTGTGTGCACATACAATTTCGAGATGTATGAATATTTTGACTATTTTAAATAATTTTTCCTACAGTCGGGGGATGTACTCCCACGTTTTAAAGTGAATTTCACAAGACTACGTGCATTACTTGTTTGGTGAACAAAGCCAACAGCATATTCCGTACTCCGTTGGAAATTAGCGTGCAAACCACATTATCTTTGCATTTTCATACGTGAATTAATTTGTATGGCTGAATCAACTTATATAGACCCTCATATCCAAAAAGGTTTTTCCAAAGGACCTGCTTTGTGCCCTACCATGTAAGGCAATTGTAAGCTCACCCTTAGACTAAAATCGATTAATGGTACCAGCGAATAATGGAAAATATTTGCAAGTGGAAATGAACATCGAACCTTGCATGGAATTTACTGCGATATAATAATTTACAACAATAATTCCTCCCCGCAAAGGAAAAAAGAGCTCTAGAAAAGATAGAAACACGTAGCCGTGGACAGTCAGCTGCTCTTAGAGTTTTTTTTGGGAGACTTGCGCTATTTTTGTTTATGGCTTTGACCTGATGGGGCTTTGTTGAAGAGAATGGAAGCATATGGGCTATGACGCTGTTCAACGAGCGAGTGGCGAGAGAGCACTGATTCGGCCCAGTTGACCCCGCGCCGTTTTCCCTCGTAGCAGAAGTGCAGAACCACGAAAATAGTCCCACCTCGCTAGTTCGATCACGCAAACACCAGCTTATATACCCGGCTCTCCACATGCGCGTCAGCCAAGCGTTGTGGCGATCGCTTGTCACTCCAGCTACGGAGGGCTACTGAGTTGGCACCGTGGGTTTGTGTGCTCGAGCCCGTGGCAGAAGGTCGTCTCTGCTGGAAAACGGCAGAGTTTGCTCCCTGCGAGAAATACGCAGGTTGCCTGAGCCGCGCACTGTGTGCGTGTGCTCGCCATCGGATCCGTGGCGCTGTGCACAGATCACAGCCACCGGGCCCAAGACGTTGGCCTATGGCCACCGGGCATATGCGCGGCCGTGGGAATGTTTCCCCAGCTGTAAGCCCCCCTCGAAACGGTTGGGTTTCCACGGAGATGGCCTTCACAAAGGCCTCAGCTTCGTGGTGCACGGGCTCGCACACTTAAACCCCCAGCACCAACTCTTTTGTATCTTTTTAAAAGCTTGATAAGGAATGGTATTTTTCATCGTTCCGGATTATAATATGTTTTAGCTTTTTTCCCTATTCATATGTATCTACACGAATTTTAGTGTGTAGGCCACATTAAAATGTTTAAACAATCCTATATTTTGGAACATAGGGAGTAGTATAAGGAAAGTCATCGACACAAATTTTAGTGTGTAGGCCACATTAAAATGTTTAAACAATCCTATATTTTGGAACATAGGGAGTAGTATAAGGAAAGTCATCGACGATGTTCGTCGGCATGGTTTCAGGAGTTGTAGGCCAGATGGGAGGTAGATTTCTATTGGCTCTCAATATTTCTTTTTGAAATGGAGAGCATAGCCCCGGCTCTATGCATTAATAAATTTGAATTGGCTCCCAATGAGAATGAAGAAAAAGGGGTCAATGTGGTGAAGGTAGAATGTGGCAGAAAATAGACGTGATGGAAAAAGTTTTGAAGCTAGAATGTGGTGAAGCTAGAACTGGCACCGGACATCTTGGTAATAGGTTAATTCATAAAAATGCCGTAAAATGATATAAAATCCTAAGTATATAACAATAATAAAAAAGTAGCATGAAACAATAAAAAATATAGATGCGTTTTGGAGGTAACAGAAATCTTTAGCTACTAATCTTGCTTTGTATATATCTATAATTCCATCAAACTTTTGTTTTATCTTATAGACCATTTGCAATCTATAATATTCCTAGCTTCCTTATGTGGTATCATACTCACTATCCATGGCATCATACTCACTATCAATTACATCCTTCAAATTTTTAATACCTCAGATAAATCTTCTGATTCTTTATATTTCATTATTTCCTATTATTTTCTTTATATCTCGTTTCTTTTACTTCTTTCTTCTTTTCCGTTCTGTTTCTTTTTTGTGTTTTTTCCTTTTACTTTACTTGTCTAGGGTTAAAAAAATATTTATAAAATGTTTAGATATGAAAAATGTTTGTATTTTTGAAAATATTGGGATTTGAAAATATTCAGTTTTGAAAATGTTAAAATATGAAAAAGTTCAGATTTGATAAATGTTCAGTAAAAAATAGATTTTTAAAATATTCAGATTTGACAATATTCAGTTTAAAAAAAAATCGCATTTAAAAAATGGATTAAATGTTTTTCGAATTTTAAAAATACACAGATTTACATAAAAAATATTTTTGAAAAAATGTTCAAATTTGAACATGTTTAATTCAAAAAAAATATGTTTCACGAGATAGAAAAGGTATGTCCGTGGGCGCGAAAATAATGTTCACGTGTTCTAAAAAATGTTGCGTATTAAAGAACACATACATAGGCTCATATAAATATTTACAGAATCAAAGAAATATTCATGTATCAATAAAAAGTAAAAATAGAAAGAGAAATAATTGAAAAATAAAAACAAAAGTGAAAAAAGGAAAAATGTAAACAGTAGAAAAGAAACGAAAAGGATAAATAAGTAAATAAGACAAGAACATGGGTCGGTCCATGGAGACAATCGCTATGAGCAAGTCTGTACACCGACTAGCACTAAGCGATGTATAGTGCCTTCGGTGTGATCGAAGTCAAGCGTGGATAGGAGCGATTTCATAGGAGCGATTTCATCTTATCATGATCAAAGTCAAGCCTTGGCTTGGTATCTTGTCATCGGTCCACTTGGTGTGTGGCGCCCTAACCCGACTGCTATACTGTGATGCTGAGTGTCACCGGTTAAGCGATACAACCGGAGGTTATGGGTTTACCAATCCCCGGCCAAAACCTTTGGCAGGCGTTGCTCGGAATAACCGGCAACGCAACACCCCGATTGATGCCTTAACACAGGCTCAACTATCAAAGCATAATAGAGAGATCAAATCTTGTGGAACAACTGGCACATCACAGACTCTACGACACAAATCATATAGTTCAACTCTTATAATAGAGAAAGATAGCAAATGACAACCAGAGGTCACAGACCCAACATTACAACAAGCGGAAGCAAATTAGGTTGTTCTAAACAACAAGAACCAGATTATGGCCTAAGAGGCCTACAAATAACCATCCAGCGCCAGCTGTTCCGGGATGTCCCAAGCTGCCACCTGGGAACCCCAGACTACTCGTCGACGTCCACAAAGAACCCACCTTCGAGGTCGGTGAAGTCCTCCTCTGAAACAAAACAAACGACGTTGAGTTCGACGAACTCGCAAGATTATATATAGAGCTTTAGCTCGATGAAGCTTTCAAGGTTTTATGACTGTTTTGCATAAAGCTGATTTTATATATGAAAAACATAACTCAAAGGCATCGACTATTCAGAGTATTTTCGAAAAGGGGTAAGAAGTGACTCTTTTCTTTTATCACCTTTCTCAACATCAACCATCATCAACCACTGTACCTGTTCATCAAAGGCACCTCCCCGAATCACCCTCGAGGAAGTCAACCTTACATTCTTGAGTGGTACCTCTAGTACCCAGTTTTTAATCATTCCGTTCAAGTTATTCTATGATCTTATCGTCCTTTCCCAAGTTGTCCTTAACCGTGGACACGGCTTTTCGAAAAGATTTACCCTGCAGGGGTGTACATTGTTTGCCACGCGTACCGTCCGGCCCATTACCTGTACAATTAGCTCTCTTCCTTGGAAAGCCGGCTGGGTGGGAGCGGTGTCGACTTCTCCCTCGTTAAGGACTTTCCAGGATCATCAGTGGCGGCAGGACAGCCAGTGCCTGCAACACCCGCCCCACGGCCACTTATTTCCCTAACACCACAATCCTCATCTCAGTTCATCCCACCATCATCACGCACGCGCAAATGGAAGCCCGAACTAGAGGACCCTGGCTAGCCCCGCCCGAGTTATTTAGTCTATGAGGGTTCCTGTACTGCGAATACATAGGCCTCACGCATGGTTGCACGCTCAGTCTTGGTTCGGGAGGTAAAGAACTCGCACCTAGGCAGCGAGAACGAGACAAAGCACCACAACCACAGTGGCCTCTCATCCCCACCTTTAAGCATTTTATTATCCGTCACCACAATTTCTCCACCATCATTCTCATCTCATCACCTGTTTCCAACATGACCCATCCATCGTATAGCTATGCAATTAACTAAGCATGGCTAAGCATCAACATTGCATAGTTAAGTATCTCCGGCCAACAATACAAACCTATGGATAACAGGAGGGGAAACAGGTAATGGCATCGGAATCTTAATGCAACTATAGGATACTCTAATCCAAGCAAATTGACATTTGGAACCGCATGCAATATTATAGTGGAGAAAATATTTGCGGAAACATAGGATAAGATATGCTCAGAGGGGGATTACGCTTGCCTGGTTGAGCGGAGTAGCCAAACTGCTAGTCGGAGTAATGATGTTCAACTTCGAACTTGTGATCTACCGGAGAGCAAACAACACCGGAAAGCAAAAACAACAATCAACACATGGCAATTGTGTAATGCATACAAAGATGATGAGATGTCAATTTAATGCATTTAAGTTACCCTTAGGGTCCACTTAACAATTTAAAAGGGGTACCATATTTGTTTTTAGCAAATTTGGGATCGAACCTTCACAAATTTAGCAAGGAGGCATTTTTAACCTTCCATATACAGTACCAAACTAAGCTTCAAAGAGGCATGGCACTGGTACCATTGGATAGGCCTTAATTTTCTAACAATTCTGGTACCTTGTTTGCATTTTTCCGATAAGAATTGAATTCGATAAGCATTTTCAAAGTTTCTATAGATTTAGCAAGTTTTCAAAATTGTTCAGAATTTAATTAGTTCCAACATGCATGAATATGATGTAAAATGTTAGGGTTTGTCTTACTGAACACTTTGATACCTCAATTACAAATTTTGGATCAACAACTAAAAAGTTATTGCTTTTCTAAATTGCATTTTAGATATGTCCTTTTGATAATTTATATAAAACAACAATCAAACTAGTTGTCCAGATTTGGAAAAAAATAAATCAGAAATTTTATTAGTTACTGAATAATTCGGAATTACTCCGGAATTCCGAATTACTCGGAATTTTCCGAGTTGGTTCCGAGTTGAATCCGGGAAAGCGCACTACGTACTGGATCCTGTCGGAATGAGGTTGTTAGATACCCGGAATTTTCTGGCCATCCGGAATTCCGGATGTGTTCCGATTTCATTCCGAGCGACGAAGAACACTGAGTTCTGTACACGGTATATCCACGCGACGGCGACGGGAACACGGCGACGGTGGCTACGGCGGGATTCGCGAACCAGCGCGGGAGGGGAAGGGGAAAAGGGTGCATTGGCACGGGAAGCTCACCACGAGCTCGCAGGGGGGGTAGGGGTGGCCGGAGGAAGGTCGACGGTGACGAATTCCCGCGGCGGAGCTCCGGACGGTCGCGAGGAAGTTGAGGATGGCGGGGTCGATTCCGCGCGGCTCGGCGTGATTCCTCGGACGAGGTTGTAGAGGACGGCGCGGCGGACCTGCTGGTGGTCGCCGATTGGTACGGGGCGAACTTAGATGGCGGCGACGAGCACGGCGGGCTCGGCGGCCATGGCGGCTTGTGGGGGGGAAAGCAGAGGGCGAGAGGAAAGCAGGGGAGCAGTGAGTGAGCAGGTGGGGGCTCGGGGTCGGGTGCTCCTCTTCTCCCTGCAGTGGGGGCGGCGAAGGGGCCCGGCGCAGCGCGGGCAGGGCGGCGAGGTGGTCCGGCGCGAGCTGGAGAGCTCGGTCGCTACAGCGACGAAGGAGATGACATTTTTACAAAAAGCCCCTGGAAGTTTTGAGTTCATCACAGTTTGGTCCTTCCCAGTTATTTTCTAATTACAGCAGCATTTCCTGAATTTTATTAGGGCACCAAAACACTTTATAAAAATTTGAGAAAATTTGGGTAGCATCCCCATATTGAATAGAAGCTACACAAAAATTGGGGCTTCAAGATAAAATAGTATGGACCACATTTGCTCATGGGATTGAATTATGGCATGTTGTTAAATTTCAAAATGTTGCTCCTTTGTAAATTTTAGAGCAATGACAAAATATTGTTTTGAGCTCTTGGGACCTCCTTGACAAATATAAAAAGCCAAAGTATTTATGTTAGCAAGTTTGGGCATCTTCATGGTGGTGAGATTTGTTGGAACAAGTTGGGCATTTCACTTTTCAATGTTGCCACACCAACTATGGTGTTGTTTAGCAATTTTAAATGGATGGCATGATGCATGTATGGAATGCAAAAAGCGAAAATTTTACTCGTGTTTTTAGGTTTTCAAACTTTGGGCTGTTACAATTCTACCCTCCTTACAGGAATCTCATCCCGAGATTCTTAGAGTAGGAAAGAGGGAAGAGGGTTACAACGGTACTACACGGTCTTCTCGCTTCAGGTGGTGACCGAGGGCATCATGAAGATCTTCATCGGCTTCCCTTCGAGGTCACTAACAATGTACACCATAGGAAAGAAGGAAACCTCTCCGGAAGGATGGGTCTTTGTAAGGATACAACGACCGAGTACCTCCTAGTAGAACCTAGGATGAGACTTCAAGCATCCCTTGAGTTGACAGTTAGGAGACACAAGCGGGTGACGGGAGATTGATAAGGAGCTTCCAGTTGGTAGACAACTGTTTCTCAAATATTCAGAATATGAACTTTGCACATGGCCTTGAATTTCTGAGGGAGAGTGTTGACATAAGATTCCAACCGAGGGAGAGGCAATTTCTACCAAACTGCTTGAGTAGAACTTTCCTCACGGAGGAGCATTTCAACCCACGGAAGAAGGATCATGAAGAGGGACCGAGAGAACTTTAGAAACTCCGGGAACGTTAGCATCAGGACCACTTCTTGATTTTTCTAGACATCGGGAACAAGCTTCTTGAGGATCACCAACCATCGTTTCTGATTGAGAGTCAAATCCGGGAAGTGTAGAGATACTTCAGACTCAGCACCGGTAGGAATAGGAAGCTTTGCAATGCATACCAACGGATTACAAATGCTAGGACCCCAAGAGTTGGACTGCAAGGTCTAAATCCAAAGGAGGGACTAGATTGAGGAACTCGCGTATTAGCAACTTGTCAGAAGACAATCTGCACCTACTCGAATTACTTGCAACGGAGCACAATTTAATCCTTGTTGGGAAACACCATAGAAGACATTGAAGTTCTCAGACTTCCTCCCTTTCTGGAACAATTCCATCAGCGGCTTGGATGCATAGATGAAATTCTCTAGGAATGGAGGTAACAACGTACCATTCCGAGAATATTCTACACATGCACGATCGAGTTGAAATGATTCGAGGAACCAGACAATTCACTCAGATCCACGGCGACATCTTTCAGCAATTGCACGTGAACCAGGGAAAGTCACTTCTAACTCCAGAACACATACCTTGTGAAGACACAAAGTTAGTTCCAACAATTTTCCAATGCTAACGCCCAATATCCAATATAAATCCCCTCAAACATGGAGAAGATAAGAAGGTAGTTGATGGGCTCAACCACAAACTATCCAGATACTTGATACGTCTCCAACGTATCCATAATTTCTGCTGTTCCATGCTTATATTATACCATTTGCTACATGTTTTATATACACCTCGTATCACTTTTATGCATTTTCTGGGACTAACGTATTAACAAGATGCCACAGTGCCAGTTCCCTGTTTTCTGCTGTTTTTGGTTTCAGAAAGTTACTTCTGGAAATATTCTCGGAATTGCACGAAACAAAAGGCCAGGTCCCTATTTTTCCAGCACGTACACGGAGTCCGAAGGAAAGACGAAGAAGAGCCACGAGGTGGCCAAACCACCTGGCGGCGCGGCCCCACCCCCAGCCGCGCCTGCCTGTGGTTTGGGCCCCTCGGGGGTCCGCCGACATCGCCCCTTCGCCTATTTATTACCCGAGACGCGAAAACCCTAAAACACCGAGCCATTCATCCATAACATATTCGCTGCCGCCGCCATCGTCAACCCTAACTCGGGGGGTTTCTGAAGCTCTTCCCGGCACCCTGCCGGAGAGGGGAATCATCACCGGAGGGCTCTACATCGCCATGCCCGCCTCCGGAGTGATGCGTGAGTAGTTCATCCTTGGACTATGGGTCCATAGCAGTAGCTAGATGGTTGTCTTCTCCACTTGTGCCATCATGTTTAGATCTTGTGAGCTGCCTATCATGATCAAGATCATCTTATTGTAATGCTACATGTTGTGTTTGCTGGGATCTGACTTATATTGATACCTATGTGGAGCTGAATATTATATTATCATGTCTATGTCATTTGTGATCTTGCATGCTCTCCGTTACTTGTTGAAGCCTTGGCCACGTGAATACTTGTAACTCCAAGAGGGGGTATTTATGCATGATAGTTGGGTTCAACCTCTATTTAACCTCGGATAGTGACAGCAAGTTCTAAGGTTGTAGATGTGTTGTTGCCACTAGGGGTAAAACAGCAATGCTTTATTCAAGGATGAATGTATTGTTTACATTACGCACATTACTTAATGCAATTGTCTGTTGCTTGCAACTTAATACTGGAAGGGGTACGGATGTTAACCGGAAAGTGGATTATTTAGGCATAGATGCATGCTGGATAGCGGTCTATGTACTTTGTCGTAATGCCCAAATGAATCTCATAGTAGACACCACAGCTCACACATGCATGTTATATGCACTTATCAATTGTCAATTGCCCAACTGTAATTTGTTTACCCAGCATGTTAGTTATCTTATTGGAGAGACACCACTAGTGAACTGTGGACCCCGGTCCATTCTTTTACATCTGAAATACAATCTACTGCAATCATTGTTCTCTACTGTTTTATGCAAACAAACATCATTTTCCATTCGATACGTTTAACCCTTTGTTTTCAGCAAGCCGGTGAGATTGACAACCTCACTGTTAAGTTGGGGCAAAGTAATTTGGTTGTGTTGTGCAGGTTCCACGTTGGCACCGGAATCCCTGGTGTTGCGCCGCAGTACACTCCTTCACCAACACCTTCGAAGCAAACCTCATTTTCCTACTGGTTCGATTAAACCTTGGTTTCATACTGAGGGAAAACTTACTGCTGCACTCATCATACCTTCCTCTTGGGGTTCCCAACTGACGTGTGACGTACAAGCATTGTTGCTGGCACTATTGCCGGGGAGATATTCCCTCGTCAACCTAGAGCCACCAATACTCCAAGACGGTATATTCATATTTCACCAGAACGAGGCATAAGTATTGGTCAGACTAACACATTCAAGTAGGTTGGTCTGAGTTTGATTTGACAATAGCCCAATTCAAATCAAAAGATTTGGAGGTTAGCATTTCCACAAAGGAAATACCACCTTTCTTCGACACGAACAGACTAGACATCCCTTTGAGAAGGAACTATATCGGGATAGAGCTCTTGTCTTTCAACTCTCCAAGTTGTCGTTTAAGCTCAACCGACTAATTCTGGATATCTAGCACGATTTTCTTGGAGAAGGGAGTTGTTCAGAGAACCAGCTTACTCATAAGCTCGACATCACGGTCAGGTGACAACCTGGCGATACTTCTGGAAAGACCTCCAGAATATCACGATCTACATATAGGATATCACGACATACCGGTGGATCTTGAGTTCAAGAGAGGATCATGCCTTTCAAGACAGAACGAGGTGGTCTTGGGAGCTTCGGCACAAACCTAGCTCTTTGACCGAGGGAGTGCATCAGAGCCAACTGACTTGGTAGCACTGTCAAACTCAACTTATTGATTGGCTAACCAATCATGCTAAGGAGGACAATAAATGTCCTTGGATTTTTGCGCAGTAAGAACTGCTGACAATGTCCGATAGTTGCATTATTGCTCACGTCTCATCCTCCTCGAGTAACAAGTTACATGGAAGACGGAGAGCAACAAGTGTAAAAGCATCACTTCATCAAGAGGATCAGGATACTCGACACGATACCCTGCTATCAAGGAGTGTGACACTCTAAGGTGGAGCAGAACGGAAGCTAGACACGGCCCTTATTCTGCAGATTACAATACTTTGACCTGGTCCGAGAAGTGGACAAGGTACTAGAGTTGTTTCTTCTATCGAGACGAAGTGGAAAGTCTTGACGGATCGAGAGAGTGACCTGCATCGGAACATACCAACGCACGATAAAACTTTACTGCCAACAGACAGACAAAGGTCGGAAAGCAGATTAGAGTAAGAAACATACTCAGGAGAAATCCTAAGATGTTGAAGATGCACCGATTATTACTCAATTGTCATAACCATTCCCCAAAAGGAGAGATGCAGCAGAGTCATGAACATAGATGGGGGATTCGCTAAGCGAATTCTGGTCATAACCCAGATGATTCCAAGACAGAATCTCCAACTATGGCAGAGTTAAAGTTACATAGCCATCCGAGGTGTGGGAAATTAAGGTTCAACCATTTACCACACAGACCACATACAGGACTTGGGTTAAAGGTCAGCTTCATGTGCCGAGAATCATAAATAGCATAACGATCACATGGGTATCAACCCACACAATTCATCATACCAGAATCACAGCACAATCCGGGACCTTCGGTTCAAGACCTTGGGCTCCTCCATTCTCTGGGTTTTAACCGTGGTCTTGAAGAATTGGAGTTGCATCGGTCCGGCAAAAGGAGTTGGAGACTCTGAATCCGACAACCTGATACACAACTAGAGATGGATCCCAGCCTTTAAGATCTCGTGGTTTCTACTCCGACGCCTACTTGTAACTCGTGAGCTGGAGTAACAGGTTAAAAGATTTAGGGACGGCCCACCCAACGTGTCAATCAAATAGAGGTAAGGTGACTCAGAGATGGAGCGATACCAGGTTAGGAGTAAAAAGAATCCTAAGCAAGTTTTCACAACTCATTTTTAGGTTCAAAATATTTTCACAAACACTAGACTCAACGTCGACCAGTAGAAGGGTTTCCTACAGGCAGTACTGCTCTGATACCAACTTGTGGCGCCCTGACCTGACTGCTATACTGTGATGCTGAGTGTCACCGGTTAAGCGATACAACCGGAGGTTACGGGTTTACCAATCCCCGGCCAAAACCTTTGGCAGGCGTTGCTCGGAATAACCGGCAACGCAACACCCCGATTGATGCCTTAACACAGGCTCTATCAAAGCATAATAGAGAGATCAAGACTTGTGGAACAACTGGCACATCACAGACTCTACGACACAAATCATATAGTTCAACTCTTATAATAGAGAAAGATAGCAAATGACAACCAGAGGTCACAGACCCAACATTACAACAAGCGGAAGCAAATTAGGTTGTTCTAAACAACAAGAACCAGATTATGGCCTAAGAGGCCTACAAATAACCATCCAGCGCCAGCTGTTCCGGGATGTCCCAAGCTGCCACCTGGGAACCCCAGACTACTCGTCGACGTCCACAAAGAACCCACCTTCGAGGTCGGTGAAGTCCTCCTCTGAAACAAAACAAACGACGTTGAGTTCGACGAACTCGCAAGATTATATATAGAGCTTTAGCTCGATGAAGCTTTCAAGGTTTTATGGCTGTTTTGCATAAAGCTGATTTTATATATGAAAAACATAACTCAAAGGCATCGACTTTTCAGAGTATTTTCGAAAAGGGGTAAGAAGTGACTCTTTTCTTTTATCACCTTTCTCAACATCAACCATCATCAACCACTGTACCTGTTCATCAAAGGCACCTCCCCGAATCACCCTCGAGGAAGTCAACCTTACATTCTTGAGTGGTACCTCTAGTACCCAGTTTTTAATCATTCCGTTCAAGTTATTCTATGATCTTATCGTCCTTTCCCAAGTTGTCCTTAACCGTGGACACGGCTTTTCGAAAAGATTTACCCTGCAGGGGTGTACATTGTTTGCCACGCGTACCGTCCGGCCCATTACCTGTACAATTAGCTCTCTTCCTTGGAAAGCCGGCTGGGTGGGAGCGGTGTCAACTTCTCCCTCGTTAAGGACTTTCCAGGATCATCAGTGGCGGCAGGACAGCCAGTGCCTGCAACACCCGCCCCACGGCCACTTATTTCCCTAACACCACAATCCTCATCTCAGTTCATCCCACCATCATCACGCACGCGCAAATGGAAGCCCGAACTAGAGGACCCTGGCTAGCCCCGCCCGAGTTATTTAGTCTATGAGGGTTCCTGCACTGCGAATGCATAGGCCTCACGCATGGTTGCACGCTCAGTCTTGGTTCGGGAGGTAAAGAACTCGCACCTAGGCGGCGAGAACGAGACAAAGCACCACAACCACAGTGGCCTCTCATCCCCACCTTTAAGCATTTTATTATCCGTCACCACAATTTCTCCACCATCATTCTCATCTCATCACCTGTTTCCAACATGACCCATCCATCGTATAGCTATGCAATTAACTAAGCATGGCTAAGCATCAACATTGCATAGTTAAGTATCTCCGGCCAACAATACAAACCTATGGATAACAGGAGGGGAAACAGGTAATGGCATCGGAATCTTAATGCAACTATAGGATACTCTAATCCAAGCAAATTGACATTTGGAACCGCATGCAATATTATAGTGGAGAAAATATTTGCGGAAACATAGGATAAGATATGCTCAGAGGGGGATTACGCTTGCCTGGTTGAGTGGAGTAGCCAAACTTCTAGTCGGAGTAATGATGCTCAACTCCGAACTCGTGATCTACCGGAGAGCAAATAACACCGGAAAGCAAAAACAACAATCAACACATGGCAATTGTGTAATGCATACAAAGATGATGAGATGTCAATTTAATGCATTTAAGTTACCCTTAGGGTCCACTTAACAATTTAAAAGGGGTACCATATTTGTTTTTAGCAAATTTTGGATCGAACCTTCACAAATTTAGCAAGGAGGCATTTTTAACCTTCCATATACAGTACCAAACTAAGCTTCAAAGAGGCATGGCACTGGTACCATTGGATAGGCCTTAATTTTCTAACAATTCTGGTACCTTGTTTGCATTTTTCCGATAAGAATTGAATTCGATAAGCATTTTCAAAGTTTCTATAGATTTAGCAAGTTTTCAAAATTGTTCAGAATTTAATTAGTTCCAACATGCATGAATATGATGTAAAATGTTAGGGTTTGTCTTACTGAACACTTTGATACCTCAATTACAAATTTTGGATCAACAACTAAAAAGTTATTGCTTTTCTAAATTGCATTTTAGATATGTCCTTTTGATAATTTATATAAAACAACAATCAAACTAGTTGTCCAGATTTGGAAAAAAATAAATCAGGAATTTTATTAGTTACTGAATAATTCGGAATTACTCCGGAATTCCGAATTACTCGGAATTTTCCGAGTTGGTTCCGAGTTGAATCCGGGAAAGCGCAATACGTACTGGATCCTGTCGGAATGAGGTTGTTAGATACCCGGAATTTTCCGGCCGTTTGGAATTCCGGATGTGTTCCGATTTCATTCCGAGCGACGAAGAACACTGAGTTCTGTACACGGTATATCCACGCGACGGCGACGGGAACACGGCGACGGTGGCTACGGCGGGATTCGCGAACCAGCGCGGGAGGGGAAAAGGGTGCATTGGCACGGGAAGCTCACCACGAGCTCGCAGGGGGGGTAGGGGTGGCCGGAGGAAGGTCGACGGTGACGAATTCCCGCGGCGGAGCTCCGGACGGTCGCGAGGAAGTTGAGGATGGCGGGGTCGATTCCGCGCGGCTCGGCGCGATTCCTCGGACGAGGTTGTAGAGGACGGCGCGGCGGACCTGCTGGTGGTCGCCGATTGGTACGGGGCGAACTTAGATGGCGGCGACGAGCACGGCGGGCTCGGCGGCCATGGCGGCTTGTGGGGGGGAAAGCAAAGGGCGAGAGGAAAGCAGGGGAGCAGGGAGTGAGCAGGTGGGGGCTCGGGGTCGGGTGCTCCTCTTCTCCCTGCAGTGGGGGCGGCGAAGGGGCCCCGGCGCAGCGCGGGCAGGGCGGCGAGGTGGTCCGGCGCGAGCTGGAGAGCCCGGTCGCTACAGCGACGAAGGAGATGACATTTTTACAAAAAGCCCCCTGGAAGTTTTGAGTTCATCACAGTTTGGTCCTTCCCAGTTATTTTCTAATTACAGCAGCATTTCCTGAATTTTATTAGGGCACCAAAACACTTTATAAAAATTTGAGAAAATTTGGGTAGCATCCCCATATTGAATAGAAGCTACACAAAAATTGGGGCTTCAAGATAAAATAGTATGGACCATATTTGCTCATGGGATTGAATTATGGCATGTTGTTAAATTTCAAAATGTTGCTCCTTTGTAAATTTTAGAGCAATGACAAAATATTGTTTTGAGCTCTTGGGACCTCCTTGACAAATATAAAAAGCCAAAGTATTTATGTTAGCAAGTTTGGGCATCTTCATGGTGGTGAGATTTGTTGGAACAAGTTGGGCATTTTACTTTTCAATGTTGCCACACCAACTATGGTGTTGTTTAGCAGTTTTAAATGGATGCCATGATGCATGTATGGAATGCAAAAAGCGAAAATTTTACTCGGATTTTTAGGTTTTCAAACTTTGGGCTGTTACATGGTGTCTCTTGAAGGACGGTCTTCTTGGTTTGGGCTACATCATATGCGGGCTAAAGCGACGTCGGTTCCTGTAACGCCCCAATTTTGGGAAGTCAGAAAAACACAGTTTTTAGAGAGCCAAAAATCAGGACCAACAAAAACTTTTTGAAAAGGCTTCACTAATGCTTGTGTTTCACTTCCCATTGCTCTGTTTGACGTTGATTGCTTACTTGTTTGAGTTAACAACCACCGAAGACACCAACCTTTGAACTCAACTGGTATAGCATATCATTTAATTTGGGTGATCATGTCATGACAAGAAGAATGATCCATATATCTTCTCCAATCTTATTTTGGCCAAACTCTTTCTCAAAGATGTTTTGATTTTAGCACCAATCCATGGACCTATTATTTAAGAAAGTAAAGTATTTCCAAAACTACATGTTTACAAACTATGGAGGTCTATATAATATCTCCTACCAATTTCCAACTCAGTTATTTTGCAAGTATCAAGATCCTTTTTCAAAACTCCTATTTTCAACACCTTTTGAAAATGATACAAGTGGGAGATAAATTACCCCTATATTTCTCTTTATCAAACCTTTTGAAACTATCAAGTTATGAGTTGAGATACTTTTAAACATCATCTTGTCATGGTTGTGTGTGATTCACTTTTTCACAAGATGATGATGATGGTTATGGAAGACTATGGTGTGACAAGTTGTTGTGGTTTGACTTGTGTGATCTTGGTGGTGATGTTAGTTTGCTTGTTTGTATTGACTTGTTTGCGTTAAAATTTTGTTATTAACTATTTTCAACAAGACTAGAGTTGGTTATTAAATTATTTCGTGAACAAAAGTGTTTCCTAAAATCTTGAGATAAATCCCTGACGTGCACATGGTCATGTGTGACCTAATTGAACATCACCACCACCTTGCCTAATTCAAGCTCTTGAAGAAACAAGGCAAAAACCTTCTCTGGACCTATCTTCTTCTCTGTTAAAAGATACCCCATCTTGAGCCTCACCAAATCTTTAACTTTGGTCAATTTGAAAATGCACCTTCATAGATCTCATCCAATCCATCTTATCTTGACATCCAACATGTAATTGAACCTTTCAAATTCATTTGCTTATCTATCCATGTTCACTTTGTGGCCTAATCAAAACAGTGACCATAACTGCAGTACTTTATAGCCTTTTGGCAATTTTGTTTTGACACTTAAACCTAGCCTTTATGGAAATGCACCATCACATGATCCATCCCTGACACCTTGTCTAAACATCCAAATCTTTTTTTGAGTTTTTCTTGTTTCACATCTCTTATTCAATGATGGTTTTGTTACCCTCGTGATAACCGTTTTCTGGGACTTAGAAGAATTTTCACCAAGTCTAAAACTTTTCTGAATCTGTTATTTTATTCTGTTTTTGCCTCCATGCAAAACCATACAAACTTCTTTATTAATAAGTTTATTTGTGACCTCTGTGATCTACATAGATAGTACTCCACCATCGCACCTTCTTCCTTAATCCTTTTCGTAATATGACCTATTGTCCTTGATGGTTTTGATGCCACCATAACAACAGGTGCTGGAAACTGTTAAGACAATCAGTCCTTACCAGCATGAGCCTGTGCTCAAATCATTTTGTTTAATTGAATAAAAATGTGTTTCACAATCTCGGGAGTATGTAATTCAAGTCCCTACCTTTATCCAAAATTATCCAGAAGAATAGACCTTCAATTCGCCTGCAACTTTGAAACGAAAATAACAGCATTTCAGGACTTAGAAATTTCTCTAAGTACCGAACTCTGAATTTTCTGAACCTGTTATTTTATACCCTCTTTACCTCCTTGCAAAACCTTGCAAAATCTCTTATTCCTTCGTCCATTGTTGACCATTGTAATCAACATAGTTAGTACATCACCCCTAAATCTCTATCCTTGATCCTACTGTCCATTTGATCACTTAACCATGAAGGTTTTTCTACCTTCGTGTCGTCAGTTTTCTGAATTTTCTGTCAACTTCTAAACTGGCCCAAATCTTTTCAAACTCGTTTCTAAACCTGTAGACTTCTTACCAAACCATACCTAACCATCCCAGTTACTGTCTTGGCACGTTATTGCGTTCCTTTTTGCTGTAGAACCGAGAGAGAAAGAGAGGAGAGTATGATGGCCATGGCAATGATGCCATGCTTGGCCAAAGCATTCACCACCCCCCTCCCCCTCTCCAACCTGTGGGCTAGCACGCATGTCTGCACCGTATTACACCCCTAGACAGCCCCTCTCCCCCTCGTTATCATCCCATCACCGCAGCAACCTCCAATCAGCTCCCTGGCATTTACTCGAGCACCTGGCGTGCAGACAAGACCATGCCTCGAACCAGGCCGAGCCAAAGGGCTCCAAGCCTCTCCCTCGCATCCAAAGCCCGAGGCTGGGTGCCCTGACACTTCTACACCGCCCACAGCAGCCAATCCCTCTCCCGTGCGCCTCCTCACTCGAATTCGTGCTCGGAGTCCACCGTGCACCACCTCTCTCTTGGATATAAGGCCACAGGCCGTCTCCTGCTCCCCTTTCTTGTCCAAACAACTCCCACACCTCCATGCTCCCACCCCTAGGCCTAGCTCAAGCTCTCTCGTCCCCTGCCGGCGAGGAACGTAGAGAACTCGCCGCCGGCCACCGTAGCACTTCCGTGAAGATGGTCGTCGAAGCAGACCACCTCTTCTCTCCATTCTTGTTCCCTCGTATTCGCCACCTCGAGGTGTAGCTTATGGACACCTCCGTTTGTTTTTAGGAACCCCGGAGTAGCCGCTGCCATCTCGTCCCGTCACGGCCGTCCTCAACATTGCCGCTGTTCCAGAGCTCGCCAACAAGAACCGCCGCCATACTCAACATCCCCAAGCTCTCTGCATCACCCTCGACCCCTCCCCTTCGTCCTGCGTGCCCCCTAGGTGAGCAACTCATGCTCGAGGCCATGGCCGGACCTCCGTCTTGTTCTGGGCGTGCTCAAGAAAGAAGAGGAACAGGAACCGTCGGATCCCTGATCGACGCTCACGGTTAATCCTGTTTTTTTTAGTCTCCTGCGCATGCCTGGGCGCGGATCTGGGCCCAATTCGGCACTGTGCGGCCCAGGTCGTGCAGATCTGGCCCGATTCATTTTTTCTGTAGTTTTATTCTTTTTCGTGTAGATCTGTTTCTGTGCTGTTAGTTTAAATCGAAATAAAATAGCTAAACCTGGAATTTCTGCAAACTAAAAATCACCGTGGTAAATAAATAAGTTTAGAACCACCTCCAACTTGTAGATCTGAAAAATATTATTTTGTGTGTGCTTGTTAATTACTGTACTGCCACTGGTCCGAATCAAAGAATCATTTTAAACCCGAGTTTTATGAATCTAAAAATGATGAATCCAACTGTTTTGGAATGCTTAGAAGTATAGATTTCAGTAGGATTTTACCTCATGTGTTTGTGTTGCTTAGTTTAAAAATGGCATGTGTTTGAAGTTTGGACCAGTAGCAATTTAATTGATTTAATTGATTTTCTGTGAATGAAATTTTAGGGTGAATCCAATTGAGTTAGCTTATAATACCTACAGGGAACCTAAACCTAGCTTTGCATAAAATTTGGTTGAACATAACACCCTGGACTTAATAAACTATAAAAATGGTGTTTTCTGCCTATTAAAAGTGATGAAATAATTGTTGGTCCTTTATGAAAATTGCTAGTCTTGATTGTGAAGAGTTTTTGTACTGAAGCTCACTAAATAATGTTACTTATAATATGTTAGTACTGTTAGTGCTTAAGTAAAGCTAAAATGAAGTTAGTAGTAAAGTGCTAAGTGTTACCTAAAGAAAGACCAACTTGCTTAATCATGTTTTGTGATTAAAATAAAAGTAGGAGTTAAATTAACCATCTTTAATTAAATTGTTTAGATACCGATTGTATCAAGTATGTTAGTGTTGCTTGCCTTGTTTGTCTTTGGTATGATTAGTTGGAATGCTTGTCTTGCTGTATGTTGATTGTGTGTTTTTACTTTACGATGCTAGAAACTCGCGAGGAGGGAATTCTGACTGAGGATTATTGTGGAGATTTTATTGATTATCAGCAGCAGGAGCAGCCAATAGATCAAGGCAAGCCACCTCAACACCCTATTGAACTCCTACTATCTGTACAAAGCATGTCTTGTTTTCAAAATAAAATAATGCATGTTTTATCTTTTATGTGGCATTTTGTCACCCCAAAACTATTTTCCAAAAATTATTGTTTGGCCAAATATATATCTACTAGTATATAATAGGTTTTGTAAAAATAAGACTTTACTTGAGAAGCCTTCCACTGAAGGCGCTATCAAGAAAATTATATTTTCTAGTAGTATATCCTTATAATCTTATCTCAAAACTATAGGATGGGAGCCTGGTTTTGATGAAATGTTTTCGGAAGAAAACCCGAGTCGCTGGGAGCGATCGGCGAGAAAGTATTTTATAAAACCCATGTTGCTGGGAGCAAATGGAGATGTTCATGAAAACCCGAAGCGCTGGGAGCATTCGGTGAGTTTACGAAAACCCGAGCTGCTGGGAGCAGTCGGAGGTGGAGATGTTTTGTAAAAACAAAGTACAGCCCTAGCGGCCGCCCGAACAATTGACCCATGCAACCACATTACCTGAGATGGGTAGGGCTTAGCCGGAAACTTGTTTATCTTAGTACGGAGCGCCTCAAAATGCTTAGGAGAGCCGGGCTCTCTGAACCAAGTTATCTAAATGCGGTATCCAGTTCGAGTCTGGTTCACTGCTGGTTGCAAACAGTGGGCCTCCTGTCATGGCGCAATGTTGCTTGGAGGGACCGGATCGATATGATGGCCATCTCCACTGGGTGCCGGGGAGATTCAGACCCACTGAAGAGGAGGCACTGTACTAAGATCGACTTAGTGGAAAGCTTTGATCGATTATCCGAACCCCGCATACTGATGTATGACGGACCGTGGCTGATCACGGCGGAATGACCGTTTGGTGTGGTGAAAGTGCACCACCTCTGCAGAGTGTAAAACTATTCGAATAGCCGTGTCCACGGTCATGGACGGTTGGAAAGGCCACCGATCTAGGCGTATGGGCAATTTTATGTTTTCAAAGGAAAAATGGTTTTCTCGGTGGAAAATAAGGAGGCATCAAGAAGGTACCTGGGAGGTACGGAAATGGGAGAAGATGGTTGGTCTCGGGGAGACAATCAGTCTGATTTCATGGAAAGGAAAAAGGGGTATCCCCATCCTAGTGTCTTTGAAAAGTTTCACAAAAGTGTTTTTACAAAGATGTGGAGATAGCACATGCTATTTCTACAAGAGAGAATTCTATCTCTAAATGTTTTGTTTAACAAGGATATAGAGATGTTGTAATATCTATGTCTAAAAGCATCGTTTGCGAAAACTAAGCCCTATAGCAATATATAGCAGCTATCCCAGTTTTCGAAAACGTTTTATTGAATTACCATGAAAACTTAAGCCTTGAGGTGGTTTTGCGAGTACGTAAATGTACTCACATGGCTGTGTCCCTGGATATTCAAACGTCCAGATTATAACGAGGAGGTCTACGCCGAGGAGGAGGAGTACGCCGACGACTACGCCAACTGAGTGTCACCAGTCAACTGCTCTGTGGGAATGCGTCCGGTTGTGAGGAGGGCCGACGCTAGCCGAAAGCTTCCGTTGTATCGTAGTTAATTCCGTCCTGCGCGACGATGATTTGCAGACTTGGCCATGTGACCACTTTGTGTTGTAAGACTTTTATTCGTACGACTTGAATGATGTAACTTTGTATACCATGTTGGTTATGTGATCGCGATGCACTGATCATTGGGATCGTGATCTGTTTACATAACGTGGACATCTCGGACTTCGGTACGAGGGGTCCTTACAGACTTGGTATCAGAGCCATCGTTGACCTTAGGAGACCTTAGTTAGCATGGTCGTTAGCTTAGGAAGGAAATATTTTGCTAAAACTTATTTCTACAGAAATCTATTTTCTTCAAGGTAAGCCTAGTATGGTTTCCACTCCTCACCTATTCTCAAAAATATCTTGATCTTACCTTTCTAATTTCAAAGTATTTCAAAAGAGTTTTCTCTACTCTCTTGTCCCTATTCAAAACTTGTTTACGCTTGACGATGGACCCAAGTGAGACCTAAGTAGCTAGAGTCAAGACGGAGACAAGAGTCCTCAGATGCATAGTCCACAAGACCAAAATCGTCGATGACAGCAAAGCCAGGACCTCCAAATATCTCGGATGTGCAGAATGCAGGACAAGAATGCAAAATCACCTTCGCTCCCTCGACTCAACCCCAACAATGTTACTCCATCAGCAAACCGGACAATCTCAAACTTTTTGGCAAGAACCCAAGGTGATCAAATGAGGACTTCAGTAACAATGTGACACCAAACCCCATAGGATGAAGTAGGATATGACCCTTGGTTGGATTACCCGACTATCACGATTGTTGAGTGCCCTTTTGGTACTATAGGTGTTTCGTGTGCTGTTTTGCTGGTATGCTTTTTGCTTGTGTGTGACTTGTTTGTGTGTTTGTTGTTGGTGTGTTGTTTTCTGGTATGTTTCACAAGCACACCTTGTCGGCAACACATATTAGGCACATACTTCCCTTTTGTTTAAACATCTTTTTGCCTCTACACAAAATACCTTTTTGGCCCTTTAAGCGTTAGATGCATCGTGATGCATTTCAAAACTTGTTTAGGAAACCTCTCTTTAATGTTTTGCCTCTGATCTAAACTTCAACACGTGAGAGCTTTTAACCGCACCTGATACAGAAGACCACCCCGAGAAAGCCCATCCCCGTGAGGTGACGAGCCTTACCTAGTTTAAATTGACTTTTAAAATTACAAGTATACCATCACTAACTTAACATATCTAACTTTAGAGTAACATCTAACACCAGTGACTTATTACTAACTAACCTCTTCAAGACCTACAAACGGCGACAAGACGGACTCAAAGATCAGCAAGAGCCACTACTTTTTGGAGATTTTGTGAAACCCTCAAGTCGTGTCATACAAAGGAGATCGACGTCAGCAACAACGAAGACAACCAGCACTAAAGATCGTCTACATGAAGGTGTACCACGAAGCTAGTGTCATCAGTGCCTTCTATGCGCCAACCTTATTAACACAACTTACCCCGACTAGAGACTGCTTTCAAGAAGTACCTTCACTAATCTTTTAGGCTAACTGGGATGGAACCGACCTCTGAAGGATAGAGCGAAGCGTCATGAAGCCCAAGAACCAAGGAAGTCTTCATCAATATTCTTCGTCTGCTAAACCGAAGGCGGACACAAATCAGGATGTCATATTCAACAAGGTGCCAAGAACGACGAAAAGCCCGAAGACTGTTGCAGTTGAAGACACTAACACCTAGCAAGTTCTAACGCATCTAGTAGCTTGTAGAACCCTTTGACTTAGTAAGGAAACTAGAGAGAGTCAAGTCTACGGACCTGACACCCTTGTGAGGCTTGAAAAAAAAAACTATTGGCATGTATTTAACTGTCAACCCCTCAAGACGGCAATATCAGAACGTGATGTCTGCACCCACCCAAGCACCGAGGAGCGACACCAAAAATGAAGATCGTCAAGCTACTCAAGAAGAGCGATGCCTCAAAGTCAACACCAGCTGCAACCTTCAACCTAACCCTTCACGGTCCCTTTTTAAGGGGGGAAGGCATATGCTAGTTTTATTAGGGAGTTTTGACAAATGGTCCTTTGCGCCCCAACTCTGGAGTATTTGAAGACAACCCGACAAGAACGCTGATCAGCATCGACCTTCATGACAGCACCTTCAGATGAGACCAAAAGCCTTCCGGAAGAAAATCCGATGACGTTTCAACAAGGAGACTTCAGTTGAGAATCGACAATCCCGAAAGATAAAGGAGCAACAAACCCACTAACCTTGCACTCTCTTAGTACCCGCTTAGGAATCTCGGGACGAGATTCTTTTAAGGGGGGAAGGTCTGTAACGCCCCAATTTTGGGAAGTCAGAAAAACACAGTTTTTAGAGAGCCAAAAATCAGGACCAACAAAAACTTTTTGAAAAGGCTTCACTAATGCTTGTGTTTCACTTCCCATTGCTCTGTTTGACGTTGATTGCTTACTTGTTTGAGTTAACAACCAACGAAGACACCAACCTTTGAACTCAACTGGTATAGCATATCATTTAATTTGGGTGATCATGTCATGACAAGAAGAATGATCCATATATCTTCTCCAATCTTATTTTGGCCAAACTCTTTCTCAAAGATGTTTTGATTTTAGCACCAATCCATGGACCTATTATTTAAGAAAGTAAAGTATTTCCAAAACTACATGTTTACAAACTATGGAGGTCTATATAATATCTCCTACCAATTTCCAACTCAGTTATTTTGCAAGTATCAAGATCCTTTTTCAAAACTCCTATTTTCAACACCTTTTGAAAATGATACAAGTGGGAGATATATTACCCCTATATTTCTCTTTATCAAACCTTTTGAAACTATCAAGTTATGAGTTGAGATACTTTTAAACATCATCTTGTCATGGTTGTGTGTGATTCACTTTTTCACAAGATGATGATGATGGTTATGGAAGACTATGGTGTGACAAGTTGTTGTGGTTTGACTTGTGTGATCTTGGTGGTGATGTTAGTTTGCTTGTTTGTATTGACTTGTTTGCGTTAAAATTTTGTTATTAACTATTTTCAACAAGACTAGAGTTGGTTATTAAATTATTTCGTGAACAAAAGTGTTTCCTAAAATCTTGAGATAAATCCCTGACGTGCACATGGTCATGTGTGACCTAATTGAACATCACCACCACCTTGCCTAATTCAAGCTCTTGAAGAAACAAGGCAAAAACCTTCTCTGGACCTATCTTCTTCTCTGTTAAAAGATACCCCATCTTGAGCCTCACCAAATCTTTAACTTTGGTCAATTTGAAAATGCACCTTCATAGATCTCATCCAATCCATCTTATCTTGACATCCAAGATGTAATCGAACCTTTCAAATTCATTTGCTTATCTATCCATGTTCACTTTGTGGCCTAATCAAAACAGTGACCATAACTGCAGTACTTTATAGCCTTTTGGCAATTTTGTTTTGACACTTAAACCTAGCCTTTATGGAAATGCACCATCACATGATCCATCCCTGACACCTTGTCTAAACATCCAAATCTTTTTTGAGTTTTGCTTGTTTCACATCACTTATTCCATGATGGTTTTGTTACCCTCGTGATAACCGTTTTCTGGGACTTGGAAGAATTTTCACCAAGTCTAAAACTTTTCTGAATCTGTTATTTTATTCTGTTTTTGCCTCCATGCAAAACCATACAAACTTCTTTATTAATAAGTTTATTTGTGACCTCTGTGATCTACATAGATAGTACTCCACCATCGCACCTTCTTCCTTAATCCTTTTCGTAATATGACCTCTTGTCCTTGATGGTTTTGATGCCACCATAACAACAGGTGCTGGAAACTGTTAAGACATTCAGTCCTTACCAGCATGAGCCTGTGCTCAAATCATTTTGTTTAATTGAATAAAAATGTGTTTCACAATCTCGGGAGTATGTACTTCAAGTCCCTACCTTTATCCAAAATTATCGAGAAGAATAGGACCTTCAATTCGCCTGCAACTTTGAAACGAAAATAACAGCATTTCAGGACTTAGAAATTTCTGTAAGTACCAAACTCTGAATTTTCTGAACCTGTTATTTTATACCCTTTTACCTCCTTGCAAAACCCTGCAAAATCTCTTATTCCTTCTTCCATTGTTGACCATTGTAATCAACATAGTTAGTACATCACCCCTAAATCTCTATCCTTGATCCTACTGTCCATTTGATCACTTAACCATGAAGGTTTTGCTACCTTCGTGTCGTCAGTTTTCTGAATTTTCTGTCAACTTCTAAACTGGCCCAAATCTTTTCAAATTCGTTTCTAAACCTGTAGACTTCTGACCAAACCATACCTAACCATCCCAGTTACTGTCTTGGCACGTTATTGCGTTCCTTTTTGCTGCAGAACCGAGAGAGAAAGAGAGGAGAGTATGATGGCCATGGCAATGATGCCATGCTTGGCCAAAGCATTCACCACCCCCCTCCCCCTCTCCAACCTGTGGGCTAGCACGCATGTCTGCACCGTATTACACCCCTAGACAGCCCCTCTCCCCTCGTTATCATCCCATCACCGCAGCAACCTCCAATCAGCTCCCTGGCATTTACTCGAGCACCTGGCGTGCAGACAAGACCATGCCTCGAACCAGGCCGAGCCAAAGGGCTCCAAGCCTCTCCCTCGCATCCAAAGCCCGAGGCTGGGTGCCCTGACGCTTCTACACTGCCCACAGCAGCCAATCCCTCTCCCGTGCGCCTCCTCACTCGAATTCGTGCTCGAAGTCCACCGTGCACCACCTCTCTCTTGGATATAAGGCCACAGGCCGTCTCCTGCTCCCCTTTCTTGTCCAAACAACTCCCACACCTCCATTCTCCCACCCCTAGGCCTAGCTCAAGCTCTCTCGTCCCTTGCCGGCGAGGAACGTAGAAAACTCGCCGCCGGCCACCGTAGCACTTCCGTGAAGATGGTCGTTGAAGCAGACCACCTCTTCTCTCCATTCTTTTTCCCTCGTATTCGCCACCTCGAGGTGTAGCTTATGGACACCTCCGTTTGTTTTTAGGAACCCCGGAGTAGCCGCTGCCATCTCATCCCGTCGCGGCCGTCCTCAACATTGCCGCTGTTTCGGAGCTCGCCAACAAGAACCACCGCCATCCTCAACATCCCCAAGCTCTCTGCATCACCCTCGACCCCTCCCCTTCGTCCTGCGTGCCCCCTAGGTGAGCAACTCATGCTCGAGGCCATGGCCGGACCTTTGTCTTGTTCTGGGCGTGCTCAAGAAAGAAGAGGAACAGGAACCGTCGGATCCCTGATCGACGCTCACGGTTAATCCTGTTTTTTTTAGTCTCCTGCGCATGCCTGGGCGCGGATCTGGGCCCAATTCGGCACTGTGCGGCCCAGGTCGTGCAGATCTGGCCCGATTCATTTTTTTCTGCAGTTTTATTCTTTTTCGTGTAGATCTGTTTCTGTGCTGTTAGTTTAAATCGAAATAAAATAGCTAAACCTGGAATTTCTGCAAACTAAAAATCACCGTGGTAAATAAATAAGTTTAGAACCACCTCCAACTTGCAGATCTGAAAAATATTATTTTGTGTGTGCTTGTTAATTACTGTACTGCCACTGGTCCGAATCAAAGAATCATTTTAACCCGAGTTTTATGAATCTAAAAATGATGAATCCAACTGTTTTGGAATGCTTAGAAGTATAGATTTCAGTAGGATTTTACCTCATGTGTTTGTGTTGCTTAGTTTAAAAATGGCATGTGTTTGAAGTTTGGACCAGTAGCAATTTAATTGATTTAATTGATTTTCTGTGAATGAAATTTTAGGGTGAATCCAATTGAGTTAGCTTATAATACCCTAAACGTAGCTTTGCATAAAATTTGGTTGAACATAACACCCTGGACTTAATAAACTATAAAAATGGTGTTTTCTGCCTATTAAAAGTGATGTAATAATTGTTGGTCCTTTATGAAAATTGCTAGTCTTGAGTGTGAAGAGTTTTTGTACTGTAGCTCACTAAATAATGTTACTTATAATATGTTAGTACTGTTAGTGCTTAAGTAAAGCTAAAATGAAGTTAGTAGTAAAGTGCTAAGTGTTACCTAAAGAAAGACCAACTTGCTTAATCATGTTTTGTGATTAAAATAAAAGTAGGAGTTAAATTAACCATCTTTAATTAAATTGTTTAGATACCGATTGTATCAAGTATGTTAGTGTTGCTTGCCTTGTTTGTCTTTGGTATGATTAGTTGGAATGCTTGTCTTGCTGTATGTTGATTGTGTGTTTTTACTTTGCGACGCTAGAAACTCGCGAGGAGGGAATTCTGACTGAGAATTATTGTGGAGATTTTATTGATTATCAGCAGCAGGAGCAGCCAATAGATCAAGGCAAGCCACCTCAACACCCTATTGAACTCCTACTATCTGTACAAAGCATGTCTTGTTTTCAAAATAAAATAATGCATGTTTTATCTTTTATGTGGCATTTTGTCACCCCAAAATTATTTTCCAAAAATTATTGTTTGGCCAAATATATATCTACTAGTATATAATAGGTTTTGTAAAAATAAGACTTTACTTGAGAAGCCTTCCACTGAAGGCGCTATCAAGAAAATTATATTTTCTAGCAGTATATCCTTATAATCTTATCTCAAAACTATAGGATGGGAGCCTGGTTTTGATGAAATGTTTTCGGAAGAAAACCCGAGTCGCTGGGAGCGATCGGCGAGAAAGTATTTTATAAAACCCATGTTGCTGGGAGCAAATGGAGATGTTCATGAAAACCCGAAGCGCTGGGAGCATTCGGTGAGTTTACGAAAACCCGAGCTGCTGGGAGCAGTCGGAGGTGGAGATGTTTTGTAAAAACAAAGTACAGCCCTAGCGGCCGCCCGAACAATTGACCCATGCAACCACATTACCTGAGATGGGTAGGGCTTAGCCGGAAACTTGTTTATCTTAGTACGGAGCGCCTCAAAATGCTTAGGAGAGCCGGGCTCTCTGAACCAAGTTATCTAAATGCGGTATCCAGTTCGAGTCTGGTTCACTGCTGGTTGCAAACAGTGGGCCTCCTGTCATGGCGCAGTGTTGCTTGGAGGGACCGGATCGATACGATGGCCATCTCCACTGGGTGCCGGGAGATTCAGACCCACTGAAGAGGAGGCTCTGTACTAAGATCGACTTAGTGGAAAGCTTTGATCGATTATCCTAACCCCGCATACTGATGTATGACGGACCGTGGCTGATCAAGGCGGAATGACCGTTTGGTGTGGTGAAAGTGCACCACCTCTGCAGAGTATAAAACTATTCGAATAGCCGTGTCCGCGGTCATGGACGGTTGGAAAGGCCACCGATCTAGGCGTATGGGCAATTTTATGTTTTCAAAGGAAAAATGGTTTTCTCGGTGGAAAATAAGGAGGCATCAAGAAGGTACCTGGGAGGTACGGAAATGGGAGAAGATGGTTGGTCTCGGGGAGACAATCAGTCTGATTTCATGGAAAGGAAAAAGGGGTATCCCCATCCTAGTGTTTTTGAAAAGTTTCACAAAAGTGTTTTTACAAAGATGTGGAGATAGCACATGCTATTTCTACAAGAGAGAATTCTATCTCTAAATGTTTTGTTTAACAAGGATATAGAGATGTTGTAATCTCTATGTCTAAAAGCATCGTTTGCGAAAACTAAGCCCTATAGCAATATATAGCAGCTATCCCAGTTTTCGAAAACGTTTTATTGAATTACCATGAAAACTTAAGGCTTGAGATGGTTTTGCGAGTACGTAAATGTACTCACATGGCTGTGTCCCTGGATATTCAAACGTCCAGATTATAACGAGGAGGTCTACGCCGAGGAGGAGGAGTACGCCGACGACTACGGCAACTGAGTGTCACCAGTCAACTGCTCTGTGGGAATGCGTCCGGTTGTGAGGAGGGCCGACGCTAACCGAAAGCTTCCGCTGTATCGTAGTTAATTCCGTCCTGCGCGACGATGATTTGCAGACTTGGTCATGTGACCACTTTGTGTTGTAAGACTTTTATTCGTACGACTTGAATGATGTAACTTTATATACCATGTTGGTTATGTGATCGCGATGCACTGATCATTGGGATCGTGATCTGTTTACATAACGTGGACATCTCGGACTTCGGTACGAGGGGTCCTTACAGTTCCCACCCGCGAATCTAGCCGGACCGTAACGAAGATTGGGGCACGTACCCGCCAATTCAGCTTCTCCCCCAGATCCCGTTGTACGTGGCGCGTGGCTACTACGGCGATTTCTACGAGGATTATCTCACTACAGTTTTATGTGGACGACTCAGTTACCGTTGTGTCAGTATGGTGGATTTAGATATACTTTTAAGGTTTCTCAGTGGACTTTTCTATAAGGGGACAACTATCTTAAATCTGGTTGTGTAGTTTGTGGTTAATATGTCCAGATGTTAGCCGTAAAAAAAAAAAGCAATTCTTTCCTTTTTTTTTGGGCGACGCTGTTTTGGTTTGGTGGTTCTCATCTGATTGGGCTGGTTGGAGAGAAGAGAAGCATGGGCTAGTTTGTCTACGATGCTGTTCAAGTAAATGGGGCGAGAGGACAACGTGGCTTTACGCAGGAAGGTGCAATTTCGGCCCAGTTCGACCACGACGTTCTCGCTTGTACGTGAACTAGGACAATAATCCCACCTCGCTAATTCGACGACGGTCGCACCAGCTTATAAATGCCGCAGTCCCCCTGCCCGTCAGCCAGGCGTGGTAGCGCGCGCCTGTGACTCCAGCTACGCCTGTGCGACACTGATGGCCGTTGCCTGGCCCAATACCTTGGCCTCAGCGGCCATTCGGGCATGTGCGGTCGCCGGAGATTGTTCCCCGGCCGTAAGCCCCGCGATGACATTGGGTTTCCACGGAAATGGCCACGCGGGCCTCAGCTTCTTGGTCCACGGGGTTCGCACACTTAAAAACCGGTACCAACTCTTTTGTATTTTTTTTGGTTATTTCTACTTGTTTATTATTTCTCCTCGCGAACCTTGTATCTTTATGACTTACTGCCACTTAAGGAACGTATTATCTACTATTACAGATTAAACATAATATACAGTCATATATGTGATTTTCTAGGGCTTATCTATAATAAATTAATGGATTTGCCCGCCATTGTGGCTTAATATCGCGATGAATCATGATCTGTGTTGCTGACCAAATACATGAAGTCATCGGTTATGTTCATCAGCGTGTTTTTGTGAGTTAAGAAATGTAGTACAAATACTCCCACCGTTCCAAACCAAGTGTTGTGATTTCAATTCAAATTTGAACTGAAAATAACATTTAGTCATCTAGTATGTGATTGTCTAGGCATATCTACATTACATCTACGGATTTGCCGGCCATTGTGCTTAACCTCGCAATGAATAGTGATTCTGATCAAATAGAGAAAGCCAACGACTATGTTCATCGATGTGTTTTCATGAGTCGTTGGCAACATGGGAGGTAGATTTGAATTGGCTCCCAATTTCAACGAAGAAAAACGAAAGTAAATATGGAGTCATGGTGCCGAAGCTAAACGTGTGAGAAAATAGAGTGATAGAAAAAAGCCCGAAAGACTTGAACATAATCGATAGTTATAGTAAATAAATGCATAGATTTTCCAAAAATTATATCTTATAGCACGACATTCAGCGAGTAGGCAGAAATCCTTTTGGGGGAGGCTATTTAGAAACAACTAGAACGCTTTTTTTCTTCAGCAACAAACATAAATTTTGCATGTCTACTTGTGTTAGTACAAGAGGAATTGCTGAGAAAGATTTTTCATTTGATCATTTAAACAGGGACATAAGTTTTGTCTAATTTATTTAAATTCTATTATTGAGGGTGCATTAAACATGTCCTTATCGGCTTCGCCATGACCAAGGGTGTATTATTTTTGCAAATTTCCCAAAAAACGTATTCTTTATGGAATTTGTTTTAACAATGTATTATTTAAAAAAATGTGCATCGTAACAACCAGGCGTGGTAGCTCCCGCCTATTACTCCAGCTCTGGAGGGCTAAAGGGTTGGCATCGTGGGTAGCGGGCTCGAGCCTGTAGCAAACGGTCATTGCCCGTGAAGGGCAGGACAAACATCATCCGTTAGACTTGGGGTGGCCCTAGCCTTCGCCTCATACACTCGTGCCTGCGACAGGTGTTGTATATTAAATATGTTCATACTATTTGAGAAATTTGTGTCTGTATATTAAATAAAATAGTTACCAACTAGTGAATAACAATATGTACAATTACAAAAAATTGTGTTATGCAAAAATATGCTTATTTGAAAACATCTATGTACTTCGTAACAAATATTCATGGTTGTAAAAAAATATCCACGTATTTCGTATGACATTTTTGTGTATTGCAACAAAGCCCGTGTATTAAAAAAATCATTCTTATAAAATGACATGATAAGTATCACTTTAATGAGGAGCACCGAGAAACAAGCAATCGCAGCACGGCGACGACACCGAGATTTGTTAAAGCAGTTCAGCGAACTCGCCTACATCTGCGGGGCATGACTATGGGCGCTCCTCCCCATGATACCGCTGCACCAACCGCCTTGGTCGCCGGCACAAGCCGCCGGCTCCCCTTCCGCGCCTGCTGCTATCAAGTCATCATAGGTTACATCGTGTGGTGCCCCCTCATTATATGAGAGGCTCAGACTACAAGAGTTCAACTCTGATACTACTCGTATCCTATCCACACCTAACACAACTCTAAGTCCAAACGAAACCTAACTCGTACACAATATTCGACACAAACACGTTAGGCGTAAATTAATCTGCCGAGAAACAAGCAATCGCAGCACGGCGACGACACCGAGGTTTGTTAACGCAGTTCGGCGAACTCGCCTACATCTGCGGGGCATGAATATGGTCGCTCCTCCCCATGATACAGCTGCACCGGCCGCCTTGGTTGCCGGCACAAGCCGCCGGCTCCCCTTGCGCGCCTGCTGCTATCAAGTCGCCATGGGTTACAACATCTGGTGCCTCCTCATTATATGGGAGGCCCTAGGATACACGTGTTCGACTCCAACACTACACGTACCCTGTCCACACCTATTACAACTCCAAGTCCACGTAACCCTACTCGTACATAATATTCGACACAAACACAACAAACTCCACTTTGACGAATATTCTCCATCACCTTGAGTTCATCCAGGCGTCAAACTTCCATGTACTCCGGACTTGGATTGTCTTCTTCGTAGCTTACCGAGAGCTACCCGACGAGTCTGCCGTAGACCCGCCGCCTCTGTGGAACACAGCTGCTACTCCCGCAACTCCACTCACTATGGCTCCACCTGCAATAGTGCTCCCTCTCAACTTGTAAAGATGCGACGCCGTCCTCTCTCCCGTCATCACGATCACCTCATCCTCCATGATTCTCATGGTCTTCTTATCCCGATCACAACGGAATACCATACCACCATCATGGAGAACTCCAAGCGAAATTAGATTCCTCCTTAGCCCTGGCACATGCCTGACTCCCCGAAGCATCCGCTCTACTCCGTCGAACATCTTGATTTTGATGTCACCTACTCTAGCAACACGCTAGCCCGTGTCATCCCCCAGGTAGGCTGTATCAAGCTCACCAGACTTGTACGAAAAGAACCACTCCCTATTGGGTGTCGCATGAAAAGAGCTAGCTGAATCCAACATCCACACTTCACCTTTAGTTGACCGTCTATCTGACACTAAGAGAACATCACCACTGCCGTTCGAGTCATCACCATGAGTTGCTACATTAGCACTTGACCCACTCTTGAGATCTGGACAGTCCTTCTTGATATGTCCCCACTGCTTGCACTTGTGGCACTGCACCTTCTTTTCCTTGTTCTTCCCCACCTCGTATCCTTTCCTGCCTTGAGCACCATTGACCAGCAAACCTTCACCATGAGCGACTTCCTCTGTGTTGTTCCTCTTCCTCATATCATAGGACAGTAACGCTGCAGTGACATCCTCAAGCTTGATGGTCTCCTTGCCGTACGTCAACGTAGTGATCAAATGCTCATAGGACAGTGGCAACGAACATAAAAGAAGAATCGCCCTATCCTCGTTGTCAATCTTCACACTCAGACGTGCTAGATCCGTGACAACTTGATTAAAGGCATTCATGTGCTCCACAAAATCTGACCCCTCCTGCATCTTCAGCCTATATAACTTTTGCTTCAGATACACCTTGGTCGTCGCAGTCTTGGACATAAACTGACTCTCTAGCTTCTCCCAAACCTTCTTGGGCGAATTCTCATCCATCACATGATACATGACCTGGTCCGATAAACACAACCGTATGGTTCCGGCTGCTTGAATCTGCAACTCCTCCAAGTCATCATCATCCATCTTAGCTGGCTTGCTATCCCGCAACGCCTTCAAGCATCCTGTTGTGCCAACAAATCCTTCACCCTCGTCTGGCATAACGCGAAGTTTCCAGTTTCGTCGAACTTTTGCACTTCAAACCTGGTACCCGTTGGTGCCAAGCTTTTACCTGTACGGCTGACCCGCGAAGAATTAACCGAGCTGCTGTCCCTTTTGCCTATGCTGCACGTACTGCTGCTCCTTGGCTTGGCTAACCCCCGATGCTAGCTGCTGCCTTAATCTCGCCTGCTACCCGATGGAACTCCTTGATGGATTTAATCCGCTGAATCGATTTGCCGGTGATTTTAAGTGTTCGTTCGAAACATTAGAGTTGAATAAGCTAGTTGATGATGCAATACATTCAAAGAAGAAGAAATTCAGTTGGATAGATAGAAGCTTGCGATGCAGGAGAGGGTTACTAGTTTGGGTTGAATTAGCATGTGAAAATCGGTTGGTTGTTGAGCTTAAACGCAACTAGTTGAATTCGGCGCGGCGACACCGCCGCGCCCTTTAAGAGAAATTTTATGTGTGAAATGTTTTGTTGTAATGATATAGTAAATGTTGCATATTTGTATAGAGGGACCGATTCGTAATTTCTGGAAAACTTGAGAACTTTCTTGCGAAAATGACGCATAAATTACAACGAATTTGAAGATTAGAGAGAATTATGTATATGTCCGTAAAAATAAAAATGTTAAAACATGAAAGTTGTTTGGAAGGGTGATATCCATCTACCCGTCAAAGGAAAATTGAAACGGATGACTGAGTGCGACGAATTTGACAAATTCGTCAAATGTTTTTGTGAATTTGGATCCAAAATTAAGGAGGTAGAGTGGACCAAACTCAAAACCGATCACGGGAATGAAACCTACTCGTCGACGCGCATATATTTCGTGTACATATTATAATGAAAAGGGGAGCAAATAGTAATTTTTGGTAAATGCGAGGGTATTTCCGCAAAAGCGCCGGTTCGTAATTTCTGGGAAACGGGGGGACTTTCTTGCAATATTTCCACGTGGAACGTCGGATCGAGAGGCGATGGCGTGGATCGAAACACTGTGGAGTATCGTGGCAAAAAAAAACCGTGTCAAAAAAAAATGTCGCCGTGCCCTTTAAGAGAAATTTTATGTGTGAAATGTTTTGTTATAATGACATAGTAAATGTTGCGTATTTGTATGGAGGGACCGGTTCGTAATTTCCAGAAAACTTGAGGACTTTCTTGCGAAAATGCCGCCTAAAGTACAACGAATTTGAAGATTAAAGAGAATTATGTATATGTCCGTAAAAATAAAAATGTTAAAACATGAAAAATTGTTTGGAAGGGTGATATCCATCTACCCGTCAAAGGAAAATTGAAACGGATGACTGAGTGCGATGAATTTGACAAAATTCGTCAAATGTTTTTGCGAATTTGGATCCAAAATTAAGGAGGTAGAGTGGACCAAACTCGAAACCGATCACGGGAATGGAACCTACTCGTCGACGCGTATATATTTCGTGTACATATTATCATGAAAAGGGGAGCGAATAGTAATTTTTGGTAAATGCGAGGGTATTTCCGCAAAAGCGTCGGTTCGTAATTTCTGGGAAACGGGGGGACTTTCATCCAAAATTAAGGAGGTAGAGTGGACCAAACTCGAAACCGATCACGGAAATGGAACCTACTCCTCGACGCGCATATATTTCGTGTACATATTATCATGAAAAGGGGAGCGAATAGTAATTTTTGGTAAATGCGAGGGTATTTCCGCAAAAACGCTGGTTGGTAATTTTCGGGAAACAGGAGACTTTCATCCAAAATTAAGGAGGTAGAGTGGACCAAACTCGAAACCGATCACGGGAATGGAACCTTCTCGTCGACGCGCATATATTTCGTGTACATATTATCATGAAAAGGGGAGCGAATAATAATTTTTGGTAAATGCGAGGGTATTTCCGCAAAAGCGCCGGTTCGTAATTTCCGAGAAACGGGGGGACTTTCTTGCAAATTTGCCGCGTGGAACGTCGGATCGAGAGGCGACGGCGTGGATCGAAACACTCTGGTGTGTCGTGGAAAAAAAAACCATGTGGGAAAAAAAGAAAAAAGAAAAAAAAAACACTACAGTGCCCGCTACAGTGCCCGAGCGCTCTCAGGCCGGCAAAATCTCGCGCCTTAATATATAGGGTAATGTTGAGAAAGAAAAGGGAAATTCAAATCGTGTTGGCAAGGAAATGACAACCCTTGAGATGATATGGCGATCGACGGTGAGCCCACGACCATCGAGGGTGGAAATGACCCTTTTCTAAACTTGAGTACAAATCGAATCTAGATTAAAAAAAACATAATATGACCCTTTTTTGCTTGGCATCGTTGGGTAGAGCGCCATACTACATTGCATTCCCTTAGAATAGAACATGGTCGAGAGTCACAACTCACAAGGTGCCATGTAATATATCATGGCGTCCCCGGCCATTGTCATGAAAAAGTGATCGTGAAAAAAAAAATCTGATTCATTTTGTATTAAAGTTTTACAAACCAGTTTTGTCAATTTTCACCCATCGAGAAGGATGAGGCGGCCGACATTTCGTTCGAGAAGGAGCACTCCGGAGACATGGCCACGAAACGAGATCGTGTCGCCGCGAGAGACGTGTCACCAGCCATCCCTCGGTACAGTTATCAGATGGACAAGTTCGGCGACAGGTGTCCCGCTTTTCCTTTCCCATCTAATCGGAGCGTACTCTGTCTGCAGATGAAGCGGCATGTCCCGCCCCCGTACTCTGTCTGCAGATGAAGCTAGCTCCATCTCGACGCCACCTGCCACCCGCCTTCGCCCCGACGGACGACGACGAAGCCCTCAGCTCGCCTTCCGCAATTGCACCGTCGGGCTACCCACTCCCGCTGGTTAGTTTGTTCTCCCTGTCCTCTAGTCGCGGGAACAGAGAACCGAGATCCGTCCGAGGCGCGCGCGTAGCAGTTGTAGGATTCCGAGTCGGAACAATCTCCCCAATTCTCTACTGCATAAACTCCCTGACGGTGTAACCCGGCCGGGCCTTGTTGCTCTTGGATTCGGACTTGTCTCCTACTCGAATCAGAATTGAGGCCTCCGTAGTTTGGTAGTTGGTTCAGCCGATATAAGTGCTGCAAGGAGGAGCCTCAATCGTAGGTTGAATTGCAAGTGTGGTTCATAGCTGCAGAAGCGATTCAAGGCCAGATTTCGCAATTGCCCCAATGGAGGCGTGTAGTGTCGCTAGGATAATGAGTTTAGGGCATCTTGCCTTGAGAGTTCTGCCTAAGCTGCTGGCTCTTTCGCCCGGTGCACAGAGGAAATTCAGAAAAGACCCGCAGCTGATGGAGAAGACGCAGACCATGGTGCAGAGTTCGTCGGAGCTGCCGGTGGATGTATTGGTGGATATCTTTGCCCTCCTAGAGATCCCCGACTTCATACGTGCGGGCTCTGTCTGCTCCGCCTGGCGCTCCGCGTGTACCATTCTACACAGCCAGCCTGAGCACTACAAAAGGCCCCAGACACCTTGCCTCCTCTACACCTCTGGCTCTGTTGCTGCTGACAACGTAGCTTGTCTCTACAGCCTCGCGGAAAAAAAGGTCTACAATATTACTCTTCCAGATCCACCCATCCGTAATAGGCATCTGATTGGATCCTCCCATGGCTGGTTAGTGACTGCAGATGACAAGTCCGAGCTTCACCTTCTCAATCCCATAACTGGCCAACAGATAGCTCTCCCGCCTGTGATCACCATTGAGCACGTTGAGCCCATCTTAGACAATGCTGGAGCAATTATTCAGTATGAGCTGTGGGATGATGACTCGGATGTGGAAATCCATGATCTGGACAAGCTCCGTGACTGCCTCTACTTCAAGGCATTTGTGTTTCCTGATCCGTCAACGGGAAGCCACATTGTGGTTCTCATCCTCCTTCCAGACCGTCAGCTTTGTTTTACAAGGGTAGGTGATTGTAAGTGGACTGTGCTGTCACCGGGTTCGGAGTCGGACTATGATCAATGCATCTACATGGATGGTCTATTGTACGCATTCACGAGAACTGGAGGAGTCGATGCTTTTGATCTGACCGGTCCTACCTTCACGAGGAATATTATTACAGATGAGATGGAGAATTACATTAGTGCGACAGATGGGCTGATGTACACTGTTCAGACCCCATGTGGTGATCTATTGCAAGTTTGCCGTGAAGCTGAAGTCAAAGAAAAGGTTCTCGTAGAGACTGAGAAAATATTGGTATATAAAGCTGATATGGCAGCAAAAAAGCTTGTGAAAATGAATGGCTTGCGTGATCATGTGTTGTTTCTTGGCCGCAGTCAGTCGCAATGCCTTAGTGCTGAAGAATATCCACAGCTGAAGGCAAATTGTGTTTATTTCACAGATGACGAGACATATATTTCAAAGTACAAGAATAATCGCCGGGATATAGGTATTCTTAACTTGGAAAATGACAGTAGGGAAGAAATTATATCTCAACTTTGGTGCAACTGGCCTAATCCCATATGGATAACACCCAATATCACAAGATGAACATGGAGTTGTACATATATTTAATGTACTGCATTTGTTTGTGTATATAGCTTCTCAAGTGCTATTAGAGAATGTCCAATAGGGCCATGTTGACCAAATTCCCAATTTTGTGGGAAAATGCTATGGAACAGAGGCATGCTCTGTTTCTCTTTTCTTCATAGAGGGTTTCTTTTATTTTATATGGCCTTTTTGTTCTGAACTGTCCAATATGTTTTGTTTCAGGGTTCACATACTATCTTCTCATTTAGGATAGGTCTAACATAGAACCACAGTTTTTAGATTTTAGCCGCATGTTTTGAGGTAATCCCTTTCATCGAACTCGGCCTACGATTTGCCCACGCCTAACACAAAAACTAACATCTGCCCTTCATATGTCGGCTCATACATGCCACAGAGATACCATGCACTCCCAAGCCTACATGTCTTCACCATGCCGTGATCCATGGCTTGAGTAGGTTTTTCTGGCGGTGCCTTCTCGGACCTGATATGAGGAAAATGGAATGAGAAATGAATAGCCAGTTCCCACCTGTCACATGTGCAGGTCAGGAACTTTGGAGGTTTCAAGAAATTAAAAAGAAGTTTATAATTCGGACATGCTTAATGATTGGTGCTAAGACTTGCAAATGTTCTTCCAAGTTCGCTTACAGAACTTAGCTCAAGGTATATACATGGAAGGAACAAATATGCAAGGGCATTATCCTAGGTAGAGTGATAATCATATATCCGGTAAGCTCTAGAACCGCTCGTCTCATCTTGGGATGCCAATATCAGCTGTACTGTAATCCTACAAAAAGATGAAATATGAGCGTCGGCAGTCACTGAGGGACATGCCATGTTCTACAATGAGAGAAGATCTAGTGCAACAAAGGCTTCTGGTACTACCATCTTGCAGTCAGTTCTGGAGCATTGGATCCGAACAATCCGATAAGATGATTAACTGTTTTTGCATCTCGCACCCGCACATATCATTTTTCCTTGCAAAGACATCCCAAACCCCCAAAGCGCTACCAGGATTAAGTAATTCTATCTGCAACGCTGCCTCCTCCTGATTTGGGCTGCAGTCCCCCATTCAGTACCGGTGGCAGATCGCTGTGAAGAATAATGCAACGCGCGGGGTACATCGTAGACATTCATGGGCTTATTTTTATTGGTTCTCGCGTGGAACTGCACGGTACATTCATGGGCTCGTAATTTGTCTGCTGCAAAATGGTACTACTCTTTTAGCACTGAACTAATGTCCCCATTCATGATCGTCCTCTTGATCTGCTCAGGAATAGTTAGGTTGACTGTTGAATAATTTTCAGAAACTCTGTACTCTGTTATTCCTGACATTAATGCAAAAAATTCATGGTCACCTCAATTCCAATGAAGAAATATTCTACTTTTCCATGTCTAGCCTGAACCTCACTGGAGTTTCTGTTTTTTGGTTGGGTGTAAGATGTCAATTCAATTGAAGTCCTAGAAATTCATGTATTCTTTTTTATGAACTTAAAGTAGCTTCAGTCATCAGCTGTATCATGGACTGGTTCATAGGTTTAGATTCTATGAGATGCAAAGCAATAGCACAAGAAGTTGTGGTGGATGAAAGTACCTCTAAAATCGAAAGTTTTCTTATGGCTGGCTTCTAATAAAAGTATTTTGACGAAAGAGGTGCTAATTAGAAGAGGGTGGAGAGGTAAGGACACCAAATGCTGTTTTTGTGATGAATTAGGGACTTTGGATCACTTTTTTGGCTGTTCTCTAGATATATATGTTTGGGTAGTAGTAAAAGTTGCTACTGGTATAGTTAATATTCCTACATGCTTCCAGGATTTAAGTGGTTGGATAGCTGGTTTCTCTGGTAAAGAAAAGAACTGCATTTATGTGGGTGTTGCTGCCGTGATTTGGGCGTTGTGGAAGACGAGAAATACGGCGTGTTTTGATCATGTTTACCCGCATGATACAACTTGTGTTGTGTATCAGGTCTCTCGGTGATTAACTCTTGAGTTGAATTTCAGAAACCAAAAGCCAAGCAGGACCTACGGGTCGCGGCACAGCTTCTGACAAAAATAGAGGCGGAATTCTTCAGTAGAAGATCGGGGTGAGCGCCAATGATCAGGAGAATTGGTTTTGGTTGATCCGCGTGAAAAAATAAATCTGGACAATCTGGGATGTGTTCGGGTGTAGAAGTGTTTTACAATACCTGTAGATGTGGTCAGTGTATCTACATTCAGTAGATTTAGTTTAAAAAATCCTGTAGTTCTTGGCTCTGGCTTATGCTTGAGAGGGATGAGTATGGTTGAGGCAGTCTCGTGGAGCTCGAGCTGCTGTAAGTTTGGTAATGTTGGTCTTACAATGAAAGTAGTGTCACAAAACATTCCATGTAAGTAAAAAAGAAATAATTATGTTCTTTTATATAACATGCAGGTGATTGAAGATGTTCATCCTTCCCCCTTCCTGTAGGAATGCATGCTATGTTGCGTTTTGTAATAAGTCCCTGACTAGTGGTGCTTTACTTTTCTGCAAAAAATCTACCTGGAGCTGCAGTAGCTGCGCTCTGTTATGCTTGAAACTGAATGATTTATTTATTTGCAATGTTCGAGTTCACAAGTTGAGCACACATCATGTAAGGCCAGAAAATCCTATACTACATGCTTTGGATGAACGATCAGAACTTCTACCTGGAATACGACTCATTGTTTGGAATTCCTTTGTGCTTTTACACACATGACATGAACAAACTTCTGGCACAGCCAACGCTTAGTATCAAGAGCAGCAAGGCAATCACAACACATTTCATGGTCCTTGACTGCTCCAAACACTAGCAAATAGCTAAAAAATCCTATGTAAAACTAGTACAGTTCAAACTTCTGGCACAGCCAACGCTTAGTATGAAGAGCAGCAAGGCAATCACAACACATTTCCTGGTCCTTGGGCTCCAAACACTAGCAAATAGCTAAAAATTCCTATGTAAAACTACTACAGCCCATGCGCATAATACTGATGGTGACTAATATCCTGACGGTTAGTAGCCATTGCGAAGCAACCTGGGCACCTGATGAAACCTCCCTTGTGCTCAGACTCCATATGCTTGGTGACCTGTGTGACAAGCAATTACAAAAATATATAAGTTGAGTTCAAACGAAAACTGGACCGATTCGATTGGAAAATGCAAGGGAGAGGTAGCGAGAATGACCTCGTAAAGTTCCTTCACAATTGGAACCCGTTTCTTATTGGGATTGTCCTTCCTCAGAAAGCACGCCAAACAGTAGACTTGAGTTTTCTTCAGAGCTGAACAAGCTGCAACGTACCCGCGATGAATCTCCTCACGGCGCTGATCTTCGTCTGCTTCTTCCTGGAACAGTTCCCAAACATGCTCTCCACTCCTTTGAGGTCATCCAACAGGCCGACGGCGGCGGCAGGAGGGCGCTGCTGGCCCACAGCGGCGGCGGCAGGAGCGCGTGGAGCGATGTCCGGGAAGCGCGCAGAAGGGGCTGCAGGAGGGCGCTGCTGGCCCATGGCGGCGGCGGCAGGAGCGCGTGTAGCGACGGTCGGGGAGCGCGCAGCAGGGGCTGCAGGAGGGCGAGGCTGAGGCGTCGGTGGAGCAGGTGGTGCGCGCCTCTTCTTCTCCGGGACCTTGTTCCACTTCTGCTCGGTGGAGGTGGCCGCGACAGTAAGACGGCGCCGTGGTGCAGGCCGCCGTGGTCGGCCACCGGCGAAGCGTCGATGGGGGAGCCGATGCCCATGGGCGGCGTGCGCAGATGGAGCGCCCTGGGGTCGGTGGAGGCGGGCTCGGCGGCCCCAGTGGAGGAAGTGGCCTCCTGCTTCTTGGCGTCGGAGGTGGCGGGCTCGGCGATCTTGGGGTCGGCGGCCGCGCGCTTGCGCTGGCGACGGCGTCGCCTCCTTGCTGCGACGCCCGTGGAGGAAGCGGCTTCCGCCGAGGGGTCCGTCTTGGCCGCGTCGAGGTCGAGCTTCTGCTTGTCCGAGGCGGCGGATGTGGCCGCGTCGAGGCAGCGCTCCTGCTTCTTGGCGTGGAGGTGGCGGGCTCGGCGATCTTGGGGTCGGCGGCGTTCTTGGTGGCCTCTTCGACCTCGAGCACCTGCGTGACCGAGGAGGCTGCGCTCTTGGTGGCCGTGTTGAGCCCGTTGGGATCGGTGGAGGCGGGCTCGGCGACCTTGGTGTCGGCAGCCCCCGTGGAGGAAGTGGCCTCCGCCGAGGCGTGAGTCTTTGCCGCGTCGCCGTCGATGCAGAGCTCCTGCTTCTTGGCGTCGGAGGTGGCGGGCTCGGCGATCTTGGGGTCGGAGGAGGCGTTCTTTGTGGCCGCGTCGAGATTGAGGTCCTGCGTGCCCGAGGAGGCGGCGTCGGAGGTGGCCGCGTCGAGCTGGAGGTCGCGCAGGCGGCGGTTGAGGTGCTTGCGGCGTCTCCTGGCCGCTCGCCCCGTGCAGAGCGGGGCCTGAACTCCGACGAGCTCCACTCCGTCGTGTGGCGGTGGGGAGGAGCGCGGAGGGGAGGAGGTGGCGGCGGGCGGCGGGGGCTGAACTCCGACGTGGGGCGGTGGGGCGGCGGGCGGAGGAGGAGGAGGAGGTGGTGGCGGGCGGAGGGGAGCGAAGCATGCTCAGAATGGTCCCCATTGGGTTTTTGGTCGATCGGATTGTTGTGCGGGAGAAGGAAGGAAGAGCGAGAGCTCGGTTTGTTATGGAGGGAGGGAAGAAACGGTTACGAGGGTGGAGGGGAATTTGAAGGAAGGAAGAGCTCGGTTTGTTTCTGTTTCGCTCTGTTCTGGGCTCTTCTTGGGCTGGCCGCCCGATTTCTTTTTATTTTGGCTCGGTTGCCTGATTTGGTTCCAAGGTTTTCTTTTCGTTTGATTTTATTTGGACGGGTTTTCCTTTTTGATTTGGTCGTCTCTGTCGGTCATGGCGACCCACGGCGGTGCTGTGCTGTGCTGGGCGGAGGGACGGCCGGTGACCGACACGTGGGCCATTCCTTCTACTTCCCTAGCCAAAGCTGGTTCGACCGGACCGGACCCGACCCCTAGCCAGAGCCACACAGTCACCACCCAACCAAATCGCCGCCGCCGCCGCCACCGCGAAATCCGCCTCCCCGGCGCCCTCCTCCCGCCCAAGGCGGCGCCGCGCCCGCCAGGGGTTCTCCCGCCGCTCCTCCTCGTCCGCGCCCACCTCCCCGCCGCTCCTCCTACTCTACAGCAGCTGCGCGACCTCGCCGGGATCTGGAAGCGCGCCTCTCCAAACTCCAGGAGACCGTCGCGGATCGCAGCGCGCGCGCCTCCCGGTGCAGGGCGCGGTGAGTCGACCGGCGACGACTCACCACGCAGCCATTCCTCGACACAGGCCACGGCGAGCATGTTGTCACCGGGGGCTCGCCGTCGTGAACGCGACTTCACCGTCATGAGTGATTGCATGTTTCTTCACTCCCCTGGGCATGAGTGATTTGCACTCGCCTCTGTGTGCCGTCTTGGTCAGGAACATTGCAGCTTCACCACCTTGCTGTCCAGATGAGAGTATGAGACACTGCAGTTTGCACGGGAGGTGTTTGATGGAAGTCCAATGTCCAGCAGATGGTCTGAATCAAGTGCTGACGAGGCTGAATTGGTTTGCTCAATCTCTGTGCATGCTTTGACAGGCTCAGCAGTTGGTGCTACTGGGGTAATTCAGCTGCGAGCTTTAATTGAAGATCATGAAATGCTGGTATTGGTAGTCGTTTATCCACCGGCAATTGGTATCTCAGATGTCTGGCACTCAACCATTACCCAAACCATGCCGTGTGAATGTAGCTGCTGATAGGAAAAACGATGGTGTGGCAAATTATATACCCGAGGAGCTTGAAAAGGTAACTCAATAAACTGTTTTTCTATCTGCTGCAACATACTTTTGTGTGCCCAGATTGTACCCTTACACTTGATGTCAAGGATCATCAGTCTTGCCCAAAGTATATTGCCATCTCATCTGAGCCCTATGCTATTTCTTGATGCAGGTTGGTTTAACATTGTTTTGTAACAACGAGATGCCCAGGGTATCAGGGGTTATAATAGCAGAAGAGCAAGTCATGTCTGCTGGGATGTATTATTAATTGACATGTCAAAGGTACAATAGCCTGTGCAATGCCTAATTGTTGAATTAGGAGACAAATTTGCTCTTCACTAGAATAGTGTGCTGCCTATTGGTTCGACAGTTGCTTAGATTGCTTGGACACTTCTTACAGCTTGGCATACGCATATATGATTCTAAATAGTAGTAATTTTCCCACAATGTTTCGGCCATTATATTTGAGCGGGGGGCATCATCTGGATAATAGTTGTCAACCTATTAGGTCACTGCTCCTCAGTGTGGATGTGGAAGGGAAGCCCTGGAAATATAGCAGATAAATGACAATCTTGTTAAATATAGCAGTAGTAGACATATGAATATGAATATCTTTGAGTCTACACATGTTGAACAAGTAGTGACTTCTTGCATGTGAACTTCTGCAGTATTTTTCCTTCAATGTCGAAAAATACCAACTGCCACAGGGTAAAAATATGTACGATCAAAAGGCCCGCCCCAGTCTTTAATTACTTTTTAATCGCGTGTTGTGTTTTTATTTTGTCAGTTAACTGATTATGCACATGGTCTGAGAAATGTTTCTTTTATAATGCAACACCAGTCTACTGCACATGGTCAGCTGCTAGATCAAATGTAAGACCTTATTTAGTTTCAGAAATCTAAATCTATTATTTGATGTATCAAGGACTCGCTCGGTGGCAGGGATGGGGCATCGTCACGCCGTCGACAAGTTTTCCGCAATGTTCAGTCTCTCCTGCAACAACCTCATGAAGGTGCACTCCCATGCTCGAGTTCGTTGTTGTTATCCTTCTTTTCCGATGTAAATTAGTGAGGTGATGGTGTCATAGTGTACTTTCCTGGGAAGCCACTGAGCTGGTAATACAGGGACTAGATAGGGTGAAGGATGAGGTGGACGAGATGAAGAATATTGGTAGGTTGCTATATTTAGTTTTCTTATTCCTGTAAATTTTGGAATACATACACATCAAAGATTTGTTGTTGGCTCCTTAATATTTTTATCCGTTCATGTGGTCCTGGAATTTGAATTTGTGAATTTAATGATGCGACTGATCTGAAGTGGTACCAGATGTTCATACTTTTCTGAGATTTGAGAAGCTTTTGTCTTTCGAATTGTATCTGTGGCTACTGCTGTTTTGCCAGTCTGTCTGTCCCCAATAATGAACTCTCGCTGACCGCGCCCTATGGGGATCATCGAATCGATAGCAATAAGCTCTGTTTGAAGGGGTTCATATACAGAACGCCTGGAAATTCTACCCGGAGCAGGAGATTCAATTAAGCGTGATTCCGAAGCTACAATTTCGCCTATCTTTTATTGTATCTTGTTCCTAGGTTCATAGCTTGGAAATTCACGATTATCATTATTTTTTTCTTTGTATGGATCTTTCAGTAGTTTGGCTAGAACAATAGCATACACATCACATAAGCATAAATATACTTGTTCAGCAACACAATATGCTTACATTGGACATAGTTGGTTTGATCTTGTTTGAGTTTGATGCACTGAGATGCCTTATTGCTGTGTAGATGTAGACCTCATTTCAGAACCTATTGGCTCAGAATGCAACCTTGCTCTGTGGTCTGCCTAATTCAAATGCTTCACTCTTCTCTTGTGCCTCCTTGATTTGGACGCTAAGGACCGGGCTTCAGCCGTTAGTATAGTCCATTGTGGATTGCCTCGCAGCAATTCTGCAGTAGTACTGTCCATTTGATAGAACGAACATGGAAAACTGTACAGTTTGGTACTCTTACTCTTAAAATCTCCGCTATATGCCCTGCTGAGTTCTATCAAGTGGACAGTTACTATTGCAGATTTGAGTGCCGGGCATACTGTGTGCAGTTGTACATATGTGCCTGCACTGTACTCATTATTCTTTCATTCTTTAAAGATATTTTTCTCAGTTTTTTATACTATTAAAATTCTCCAAATCTTGTAAGGATATGCTAACAGTTGTGAATGAAGTTTCAAATGCGAGATAATTTCCTTTTTCAACAGTTCAGACAAGAGATACCTTAGAGATCGGCATAATTACGTCAGGCCTTGTTTGATACTCCCGGATAAACCTCAAATCCCAGAATACCATCGAATTGCCATTTAGTACTAGAGTTTTGGCGTGGGTTTATCCCCGCCATTCCCGAGAGTACCCGAGACGGTGTGTGTTTCTTTCTACATGTACAGGTGTAATATTCATATTCTTTCTAGCACACAGATATGGTGAGATGTGTGTGCTGCTGATACTAACTACTGCATAGTCAATTTATTTAGTTACAGATGTAGACTTTTTTTTATAATTCTTTGTGTCAGCTTAGTTCTTTTGTCATGCTACATTCGCATAGAGAGGCTTATATCTGGCGAAAAAATGATGTATGCATCCGATAAGCCCAGCTTATTTATTTATAGACTAATGTACCTAAGTTTATCTATATTTAGCTAGGCATGCTAATGGGAAGCTATAACAACTTAATTATTAATATCTACACCATTTTTCTATTGAAGTTGGCGTGTAGCCACTTGATTGCTCTACTGTTAGTCTTCGGAGTTATTTTCTTTGGGAGTAATTGTTTCGGAGTAGTTCAGGAACATGACACTTAACTTATGCATCAGCAGTCATTTTAATCAAGCCATGTTGCACAGTCTTGTCCTGTTATTTTTTTAGTCTGTACCAAAAGATACACTAGCTTCTTTAGGTTCTTATTTGGATATTATGTGAAGGTGTTGCAGTTTTATGGTAAATAGAGAGATCTGTTCTGTTTAGCAAGTTCCAATAAACCACTTGTGATTTCATTTCCATATATGTTCGTATGGATCTTTCTTTTGCAGCTGTACCTCAATTGGATAGTTGCTTTCTTGCTGTGATAATCCTGGTGGTTGACTTGATGCAGTTTATTTCTGCATATCTATATACACTTGCTTAAATAAAAGTTCCATGTAGTTCATGCTCTTTGGGATACTGCACATATAGCTCATGTTAACTTTCTGTTGTTCACAGTATGCTCCCGCGCGCGTGACGGGGTGTGCATCCTCCCGGATGTCAAGTGCAGTGGTGCCGCTCCTCCTCTCCCTGTTCATCATCGCCGCCGCCGCCACCGTCGGTACGGGTGCCAGCCTGCGCAGAGCCTTCTTTGCGTCCGCGCAGTACCTCCTGCTGGCGCCAAGGACTTACATGCCCAGCCCGGGAGTCGACCACTCCCTGCGGCCTCTGCCGCTGATCTTCTCCTCAAGCCAGTGTGACAGGTCGCCGTTCCATAGCTCGAGGATGTCGGCCAGCTGCTCAGAGCCTTCTTTGCGTCGGTGCAGTACCTCCTGCAGTCCTGCTGGCGCCAAGGACCTACATGCCCAGCCCGGGAGTCGACCACTCCCTGCGGCCTCTGCCGCTGATCTTCTCCTCGAGCCAGTGTGACAGGTCGCCGTTCCATAGCTCAAGGATGTCGGCCAGCGTGCTGCTCCGGCAAGATAGGGAGACGCCGGACGTCCGAGGACGCGCCTGACTCCAAGGGACCGCAGAGCACGGGCTTCGCGCTCAGGAGCAGAGCACCAAGAACCTGCATGCTCTCGGAGACATCGTGGCATGTCCTCCCAGCTCTCCTCCCACCGGAGAGCGGGAACAGGGTGCGTCGCGGCTTCTCCGTGGATGTCGTTGGGATGGCTTTGCCGGCAGGGTGCCACGTTGACCAATTGACCATGCACGTTGGCGGAAGAGCAGTCCACGATGAAGCTCCACAGGCGCCACGACGTCGCGCAGCTGTCGACATAGCTGAGGCGGGGGAAGTGCCTGGTGAGCAGGTCCGATGACGAGATCCTGGTGAGCCAGTCGAAGAAGGTGCCGTCGGCGCAGACGTGTGGAGCAGTGGGTCGAGCAGGTGCGCCAGGAGCCAACGACGTGCCCAAGAGATTGGCGAAATTGGCAGGGGAACCGAGAACGGGATGAGAGACGAGCGAGGGAAGGTGAGATTCAGACATTCTCTTTCGTCAGCATAGTTTCAGGTTCATAATGCAGTTGATTGAGAATCCATGCTGAGGGTGAAGAGTCTTTGCGGGAAGCACAATGCATGTGTCCTGCGAGCTGAGCAATGTGGTCAGAATGGTCTGCAATACATAATATTCGGCCGTCGCTTTAGACGAGTGGGATATTTTACTTATGCCTGAAAACTGAACACAAGATTTAACATCCAGATCGTTACAGAAAGATGATGAAGATTAATTTTTACTCCCTCCGTTCTAAATTAGTTGTCTTTCATTTATACAAAAGTGGATGTATCTATACTTGTAACATGTCTAGATACATCCACTTTTGTACAAATGAAAGACAACTAATTTGGAACGGAGGGAGTAGATGTTTAGATTTAGAAACGCAGATCACAATGTACTACCACTGATTTATGGTCGTGACTATGATTGAACTGAACATAATATATTGGTGAATGCACTTGATAGAGTTGAGTTATAAGTTGTTGTTTTTTTTGGATAAAATTGAGTTATAAGTTCTATGCTTGTGTTAGATTGATTCCTTCATGATTTGACAGCTACTAATATAGTACTCCACAGATTCCTTATGCAATCATCTCTGGTAAAATACTCTGAACACTACGGCAAACCTTTGTTAAACTGAAGCACATTGCAATAAATATTTTCTGTATAAATTGCTCACCTACTGCGGGTTTTCAGTGTGACCATCAAATATCCATGAGCATGGGACATGGCTATTATAGAAGAAGACAAACTTCTATTTTGACACAAACTTGTGTTATTTGATGAACGTGGGAGGAATACCACTGCCAAAAAAAGATGGATTCATAAAAAAATATCTAAGGCCTAGTTTGGGAGCTCAGTTTTTTAAACCACATTATTTCAATAATAAAGTATTTGAGTGCCTACGTAAAGGATACTGAAGTTTTGTACCATACTGCAGTTTACAAAAAAAGTGGTCCGGACTGAAGTTTCTATATGGCAAAAAACTGTTGTTTTTTGTACAATACTTTAGTTTATAAATACAGTATTCATTGGACCCTAACACGTCGAAGTATTTGATACTTCAAACTTTTTTGAAACTGAAGTATTATCAGAATCTCCGCATCAAAGTGGTCCGGACTGAAGCTAGCTCTTCTCTTCCCGCACCTCCGCCTCTGCCGCACCACCCCTCCAGCGATGGTGTCGAGACACGACGACCATATGCGGCAAATGCTTCCACGAGGTCCTGCTTGAGCGCGAACACGGACTCCTAGAAGCAGCCGTGCGCGTCGGTGAGGCAGAGGAATGAGGAATGCTTCCAACAACCGTCGGTGAGGCCCGAGAGAGCAGTCTGGGCGGGGAGGTCCTCTCCTCGCTTTGCTCCTTGCCTTCACACCCGTCTCCTCTCCTTGCTATGCTTCGCATCCTCCGAACCTCCCCCCGCTTTGCTCCTCCTCATCCCGTGCGCCCAGCTCGCCACAGCCGCCACTCTCCTCCTTTGCGAGCACCAACTCCTCTCATCTGCCTTGTTCCGGATTCCATCCACCTCCAGTGCACCGCCGTGGCCTCAGCTGGCGGTGCTCGAGCCAGAGCCCAGAGGCAGCAGGGAAGCGGCCGCGCGTTCGCGTCGCGCGAGGCATGCCGGCGGCGCTTGTAGCTCGGTGGAAAGTGAGAGGAGGGAGGCGACGGGGAGCCGGCTGGGAGGTGGAGCCGCGCATGCGTGGTGTGTGTGGATTTGCACATAAGCTGTTTGATAAAATGTACTCCCTCCGTTCTAAATTAATTGATTTCTATTTGACTACATGTAGATGTATCTAGACATGTTACAAGTATAGATGCGTCCATATTTAGATTAATGAAAGTCAATTAATTTGAAACGGAGGGAGTAAGAGAGAAGCGGTCATTCTTTATTAGAAAAGTCAACGCTGTCGTTTGGGTCAGCCTGTCAGTTCTGCCGTTAAGTTGAGATCAACCAATTTTATGTGCAATTTGTGAGGGCTGGCCTCAAAAGTGCTACGTATCAGCAAAACCTTCACAAATATGCACAACCTGTTAACCTAGTTCGAATTGTAGTACCAAACTATAATTTTGTCTGGAAAATATCTCGGGCGACCAACCAGTAAACCTTTCGGTTTTGCTAACACTCAGTCTGACTGGGAACTTGCTTAGCGCTCAGTCGACTGATCCGCCGTTCATCCAGTGCGTCGAGATTCGTGCGAACCCTAGACTTCATCGTCTTCCTCGTGACGGCGGAAACAAGCCGAGCCGCAGCCGACCGCGGTGGAGGCGGGGAGCAACTTAACTTTGGGGTGCGGGTTCACGGGTGCCGAAGAAGAAGGGGCGGAGGTTAGAGGGATGGTCGGGGCGGCGGCATACCAGCGAGGAGGAGATCGGGGCAGGGCGGGGCGGCGAGGCGTCGCGACAGCGCGTCGGCCACAGGCGTGGTGGACGACGGTTAGGTCGACGGGGGCTGCGGGGAGGCAAGCTCGCCGGTGTTGAGGAAGAAGAGATGACGTCAGCCACTGAGAACTAAGTTCTCAGTCGACTGCACACTAGAGATACCCTAAAACTTTTAAGATGGATATAACTATTTTCGAAGAGCGGCAAGTCTAGAAAAAACAATAAAACCCTAATATAAGGCAAATTTGGCAATCCGAACTCTAAATTAACCAACCACAAATTGCGCTTTCTTTATTAGATTTCTTGTAAAAGACAGAGCAGGAGCTATATATATGAATTACACTACAGAATATTTAATTTCTCACACAGGAAGAACTAAGAACCGAACTACGAGGTCTTCAACGCGTGCAGGGCATGGACGCATCACTTGACGAGGTTGGTGATGGCTATGGCGATGATGGCCGTCTGCAGGCAATCACCGCTGTACCTCGGCAGTGGCGACGCGAGGCCGACCTTGGCGAGCCCGCCATCGCAGCGCAGCACGAGCGGCGCCACACGCGCCACCTGCTCCTTCGCCGCCGGGTACCGGCGTGACCTGAGCTCGTCGGAGGCCTCCGCGAAGGCTAGGCTCACCTTGTCGTACGCCTTCACGCATACGTCCATGGCCGCCTCGGCCTTCTTGTCGGCGGGCGGCGGGAAGAGCTTCTCGTTGGTGAGGTCGAAGATGGCGTCGTCGCCGAGGTTGATGCCGATGAGCGCGGCCGTCCTGGCTAGGCCCCACGCATCCGCCTCGGCCGCGCCGTGGTACGCCAAGAACTGGCGCGTGCAGAACGCGACGTCCACGCGCCGGTCGCCCGCCGCCGCGTCCCAGCACGTGCTCTCGATCGTCGCGTCCGCGCCCCACGCCGACACGAAGACGAGGGCCGCGGTCGCCGCGAAGGCCATGGGAGAGGTGCTGGGCGCCCTGATCATCTTTATTTCTCTGGCGGATTTACTCTGGAATATTTGTGTCACTGTGAAAAAGTTGAAGCAACAGAGCTGCATGAGGTTTTATATATAGGGGAGAACTTTTCAAGAGAGGAATATATGCAGAGAGGAGTGGTGTGTGAGTTCAGTTTGCATGGGACAGGGAGAAGCCACACAAGTGTCCGGTTAGCAATCACTAGCAGCTGACTGCGATTTGGGCTCGGTATTAGCCGCGCAACAATTCCACTCGACTGAAAAACACAAACAAATAGTAATTATTTTCAATAATGGTTAAGAAACACAGATTTAAAATACGATTTTTCTAAATCTCGGTCAGCCGAGAACTAAGCTATAGCGCTCAGTCAGGCCGGATTGTTTGCATTTTGTGCGCGCTGCGCGAGCGCGTGCAGAGGGATCAGTTACGAGCGTGGGCTTTTCTCGTCTAGCTATTAGGCCTCTTTGAGCGTGGGCTTTTCTCGTCTAGCTATTAGGCCTCTTTGTCTTTTTTGGTTTTGTTTGGCCCTTTTTTGTAAGGGTCTTTTCTATTGTTTTTTATTTTTTTATTTTGACCTTCTTTTGTTTTTGTGCAATTTCGCACACGCATTTGGCATTGCGCATTTGCTTTATTTTTTCTATACCTTCATGTTGCATGTGTAATTGGACTTGAAACCTTCACGAGCTCACACAGTAATGTGTAACTACAAAAAAAAAATCATTTTCCTTTCCCGTGCTTCGCACAGTAGTGTGTAATTACAAATGTATAACCATTCCCCCTATTATATGTATAATTGCAAATTATTCGCATTCCATTTTATGTAATTGCAATTGCCATTGCGCAATCAGACAATGTATTTTCTCCATATGTGTGCGATTGCATATGAAAGCACCTAGCAATTGCATGTATTATTATAGCGTGAAAATGCATTGTAAATCTTAACCCGTAATCTCAAATTTAAGGAAGCCTTTTACTCATGTGCACGCAAAACCACCACGTAATTGCACATTGTACTGATGCAAATTGCATTGTAAAATTCTAAACTCGAAATCACAGTTTGAATTAATGCATTTTTCCATGTGTGTTTGAAATTGCATATGAAACCATCACGACATTTGCACATGTATGTTTTCAGCGTGCAATTGCATTTTTAATGCGCTCATTCGATATGAAGGGGCTACAAAGACAAATAGTCACTTTGCCTCCCGACCTCCGGTGATCTTTTATTTTAATTTTTAAAATTATATTTATAAGTTTTAAAAATGTTTGAAAAGATTCATAGTGTACTCAATGATGTATCCTACAAGCATGTGAAATAGTAATACAAAATTTGATATATTATGAGCTACACCAAATTGGCAAAATGTTGTATATTTTGGAGATTAGATAATATGTTTAGTTAGATCACACATTTGTCATTTTTGTGTAGTGTAGAATATAAAGTATTTCAAATTGAGATTTCGCATATTTGTGGGATACGTTGTTGATAAATTGCATTTTTTCGAATTTCAAAAACTTATATATATGATTTTTTAAACAAAGGATCACATTTTCCCGGTAGTCAGGAATCTCCGCTCGTAAAAAGAAACTAGGTAATTTCGACGCGGCGGCTCGCCGCGGCCTTAGTGAGAAAGAGTGGTGACATTTTTAATGTTCGTATTGTTAAATATTTTCTTTGGAAAATTGATAAAAGTTGTGATTTATGAGTAGAGAGAAAAAAAGTAGAAACTTCTAAAATGTTGGAAAGGTAAGGAGCGTTTTTAAAAAATGCGTATCATTAGGTCCAATATGACATATATATGCTGTTAGAAATAATGGTACTAAAATTAGTTTGGGAAAAGTTATTTGGTGAAGATCTCGATAATGCAACGACCTTTGTGCAAAAGAACCACGCGGTTTTATTCCGGGCGGCCGATTCACATTTTGTAGAAAACGCGAGGACTTTTCCACAAAAAGCGGCGCGCGGGGACTTTTGATGCAAAAAGTTTTATTCCGGAGGGCCGATTTATGATTTTTGGAAAACGCAAGGGCTGTAATGCGAAAAAGCGGCGGGAACTGTAGAGGTGCACATCTATATGTCCGTCGGAGATCCTGTCCGGCTTCTTCTACAACTTCTTGATTTGCGATCTCAGTTTCTGCAATCTGTCCGGGAGAGGCCCCCCTTTGGTCGATGCCTCTCTCCCTTTCTTTCGCAAGAACTATGAACTTGTCATCCCCAGACATTGCAGCTGGGGCCTTGTCCTCTGCAGATGCTGGAAATCACATCCTCGTCCTGATGAGTGGGAGCTGCCTCTTGATCCTTTACAATTCGAATACGAAGATGAGTGCAATCTTGTCGTATGCAATCCTGCGACTGAGAAGTGGACTGAACTGCCTCCTTCTCCTATGGGTTTCAATGGCGGTGAACAATATTTGGGTTTCGACCCAACCGTCCCCTCCCGTTTCGTGGTATTCGCGCACCGCTGGGAGCAAGAAGAATTGCAATTGCAAGAAGTGGCGATCTACTCATCAGACACTGGACGATGGACTACCGTGCAGCCTGGTTTGATTAAGGAGCGGATTCTTGCTGGTCCATGGGAATGTGTCTTACTGAATGACACTATGCATTTGATGACCAGTGAAGATTCAGTAATCATAGTGGACACAAAAGGGAAAGTTTGGAGGGATATTGACATTCCAGGAGGTGTGCCAAGGAGTTATGATCCTTCCATTGGACAGTCTCAGGGACGCTTGTATGCTTGGTATATAAATGATCCTAATGTTTGCCAACTCTCAGTTTGGGCTCTTGAGGATTATTGTAGTGCAACATGGACCTTGAAGCATACTGTTAACGTTTTGGAGCTGTTTGGAAGGCGTTGTCGCAAAGATGGCGAGTCCTATAAGATGATTGCAATTCATCCAGAACGTAATTTGATTTTTCTTACTGACGGGAATGAGAAGACTATCTCGTATGATATGGATAACCAGGAAGTGCATGTTATCTGCACTTCTAAAAAATTATTGGGTGTTCAACCTTATATTCCCTGTTTTGCGGAATGGCCGTCAGATGGTCACTGAAAGTCTGTGCAGGTTCACGTAACTATGATGGAAATATTGCCTTAATAAATTCAGTTGTTGGATATTGGCAGTGGCTTAGATAAGTCATGCATGTACTTCATCTTTCTTTTCTTATCTGTATCATGCCTTTTTGTGGCCTTGAACGATGTATTTTTTCATGTCTTGCTTTGAACAATGTTGGTTAGCCATGGAGAATATGTAGCACCAAGCAACCTTCCAATGGCCAGTGGGTAAGGCTTAGTTGTATGAATGAATCTAGACATGTAATATATCTGCAACATCTAGTACTAATCATTGTGGTCACTTGTTAGCTTTTGATGTGGGGTGAATGTGAGAGCGCATATCTATGTTTAAATTGTTTGGATTTTCACCCCTTTATTTCCATTTATTTCTTGCAAGTGTATGTATATTTTGTGTACGACTTGTTCTCCGTCGTTGTTAAATATTGATGTCACCCTGTTTTTATGCACCTGTTAAAGATTTGAAATGCTTGCCTCTTCTACAACAACATTATATTGTGAACTATCTCTTCTGTTGCTGCATGAACATAGATGCTAAAGAAATTTTAGTGTCCTTTATCAATTCTGCTTGGTAGTCCACTGATGATGTCAAACAATATGCAGTTTAACATACCTAGAAATCATAATTCTTTCCTCTTCTATTTTTGATTAGGGGAAGAGGACTTCTCGAAGGGAAGAGAATAACACGATCCCTCGTTGTTTTTTAATTCTTGTTTTGATTGAGCTGTCTAGTGATTCTCCTACCTGAATTTTGACTGACGGAAATTTCTAGGTTGCTGTCGGTGTAAATATGTATTTGTGCATCTTACATCGTACAGTTTCTGCATATGCAAATTGAATTATTTTCTTGTTGCTAATTTTTCGAGAAAACGCAAATGACATCTGCGTTTCATTTTATTGAAAAGGTAGAGTTTGGTGATACAAGCCTCCTAGAAGGTCGAGAGCATGATGTTACAATCTATCAGTGAACATCCAGGTCTGTGGGATGATGGCCCTAAGCCCTAGCGCGCCTGCCCGTGCCCAGAGGGCAGCCTCGTCTCTGATCTTTATTGTCAGCGTTTGCCAAGCGGTTCTCCTGTTCTGATATGTATATCAGTGGAAGAACTGAGCACTAAACTGTATTGTGTCTGGCTACTAAAATAGGTGTGCATTTTCACTCTCATGTGGCTTATTTTCTAGCTTGCGTAAGTTAAATGAATAAAGAGAATGAAACAAGAGCTAATTCTGATGTGGGCATGATTTCTAAATCTTACAATTTTTTACTGCAACTTAGTTGCTAAATTTTTACTGTGCATTATTTTCTACCGCAAGCTAGAAGCTGAGCGCAACAACATTTTTTAATCTCCACAGCAGATAAGTTACCTTGGTTTTGTTACTAATTACAGATGTTTTATCATACTAGGTTTTCTATACTAAACATGGAGTATCAATTGTTGGAAAACAAGGTCACAAAATGGATTTCGTAAACGTTTGGAAGTAAATAGGTGTTGCATGAGCCTAAAGCGAAAGATCGAATTCCCATCACTGCTTTGTTTGGTTAATGCTTATGATCAACTATAGTTGAAAATTACAGCAGGTAAGTACCTGTTCATGAATTTCTAATAGTACACATGTTTTGTTGTTCGATACTCTGATCTATGGTTTATATTCGACTTAGGGCACAGATTAATTATTTGTCTTTGTACATATATGATATATGACTATATCTGCTTCATAGTTTCATTGAATGTTTGCAACATTACCAATTAATCAGGACTTTAATAAATTGTCAACAGTTATATTGTTAATTCAAGAAATACTTTTGTTTCTACTTTCTAGGTAGTTTGATGTTACTTGTTCTTTGCACGTCCACTGGGCCTGCAATTTTTTTCTTGTTGCCTTTCCCTCTGCGTGAAACCTTAAAACTTGCACACCATTTAAGAATGGAACAAAAGTAATACAGTTATCTTACTGCCATTAATCCGTGAGATCGATCGGGGGCGTTCACCATAGTGTACAACAAACAATACCCATATTTCCCAATTGAGGACATGGTGGTATGCAAATATGGAGTATGAGGAAAATCCACAGTTAATATCATTGCAGAAACTATGCTTCTATCCAGCATTGTCGCCTTATCAGTGGTGGCAATGTTAAACTTTGCGAAGTTAAAAGACCTGCTATTTGAGATGACATTTAACATTTTTCTTCAGTAAAGTATTAGCACCGAAGGTTTACGATCATCAGAACGTATGCATAGAAGTTCTAAAGACAACATGTATGGATGGATATGTTCTAGGCTCAAATGATGCTGGGCCTGTGTGTAGCTTCAGTAATTCTTCATCTTAGCTGGGTAACTTCCAGAAATTGCAGGATGGAGTTACTGAGCTTCCAGGATGAAGGATTACTAAGATCCTGAGCATCTAGCATTTCCTTTGTGGAGTCTTGGTGCCAGCATGTTGGCTGTTTTCTTCTGTTTCTTGGGGATGTATCCTTTAGGAGTTGTAGGTACTAAACTGCACTTTCGCTTCATTCATACAATGATCTGGGCGATGATACTGTTACCCTAAAAATTGTTCTATACTCGATGATAGTTAAATCTGATTCTTTTTTGTTTTGCTAATTTTTATTACAGTTTATCCTCAAATTTATGATTTGAGCATGACTTATTTTTTAGGCTAAAAGCATGACTTTATTTGAAACTGCGAATTATAAACAAAGTTACACGGACTTTGATGTGTACCTTCTTTCCATTGGTATTCCATACTTAGATGGTTTGTCACCAAAGTGCAGTTGCATCAGTAAATTCTGGTTAGTGATGTAGATAGTTACACAGACAATTAATTAATGTTTGTATTGTCTTGACCGAAATACCACAGGAGTAATTGATAAGTTGCTCTGAAGTGTTAAAGCACCACCAAAATATAGATATTTGCAGGTTGTATATCAAGCTCCATACTTCTATTTGACTCAGTTCTCCTCTATGTTCTCTAATAAGTGCAATATGTACCTAAATCCGCGTTCGAGTTTCTACTGTTATGCCAATCTATAAGGATAGCACTGTGACTAAATAAATAAACTGATCTGTATGAGGTTTGACTTGGGAGCACCATAACATTCACTGAACTGGAACCAACCGTTAATGCAGAGTCACTTCACAGCACCATTGCTTCAGCTATCGTTGAAAACCTCAACTGAGTCTCTGCAGGGACCTGACTAATTAATTTTTCCACTCAATGCAAACATGGCACTATTGGAAAATGCTTATCTGAAAAATGCATGCACTTGCTTAGTGCTAGCCAAAATCCAATCCAAAATGCATGCATGTGTTTTATTTTGATTTATTCAGGGTGATCCGCACAACAGCCCAGTTCCACACGAAACTGCATGCAATACATTACAATTTCCTCTATGGTTGGATCTCCACTACCTCTTGGACTTGAGACAAAAAGTCACCGGAAGCATGCTAAGTGCAGCACCATTACACTAGTGACTTCACCATAGTAGCCAATTGCCATTTTCACAATGTGCAGTATTGGCACCAGAATACTTGTTATCAGGAGAAGTTCGGTGCATGCGCAGCCGCACCATTACTGCGACGACTTCGCGTACTGGAACCGATATATCCATCACTTTAACCATCTATAAGAGCACGCCAAGAACCCATAAACCATGCAGGCAGACCGAGACAGCGTAGTAAGCAGTACTAAGACTGTAAGAGTTGAGACATGGAGTACTCTCACTGCAGGTTGCTCATTGTGTGCTCAGTTCTTGCGCTGTGCCTCTGCAATTGTGTGCTCAGTTCTTGCACTGCGAGGGGCGACGAGTTAACGAGTGAATTTTACGACTACACGTGCCCCGGCGTGTACACCGTCGTCCAGCAGCATGTGTTTGCCGCCATGAGGGATGAGCTGAGGATGGGAGCTTCCCTGCTCAGGCTCCATTTCCATGACTGCTTTGTCAATGTACTTAAAATGTTTCTTCTGAACTACCTCTGGATTTTTGTTGCAATTCTACTGCAGTTACTGAATTTTGTTGTTGTTGTGATGCATTTAGGGGTGTGATGGTTCAATCTTGCTGGATGGCGACAAAGGCGAGAAATTTGCGCGACCCAACCAGAACTCTGTCAGAGGGTACGAGGTCATCGACGCGATCAAAGCCGATCTCGAAAGCATGTGCCCCGGGTGGTATCTTGTGCCGACGTTGTAGCCCTTGCAGCTGGCTTTGGAGTACTCTTTGTGAGCACCTTACTACATCTTTCAGTCCATTTTTTCGGATACATTCAGTATGTCAGTCAAAGTATTAAGTACTAACAATGTACTGATTTCTTCAGAGTGGAGGTCCTTACTACGAGGTTCTTCTGGTAGAAGAGACGGTCTGGTGGCAAACCAGTCAGGAGCTGACAACGGCCTGCCCTCTCCGTTTGAGCCGATCAGCAAGATCGTAGAGAAGTTTGCCGATGTCGGTCTCAACACGACAGATGTCGTGGTCCTGTCAGGTACACCAGTTGACCCATTGATCACAAAACTTATCTATCCCTGACATTGTTCAAGTGTGACTACGCTTAATTCAGAGTAGAAGTAACTTTCAGTCTGCAACTTCATTTCTCACATGCAACTGTCACCAAATTTTCCTTGGTCAATCAGTACAGAATTCTCATGATCTGATAGAATACATCGTCAGAAATTCAGTTGGTCCAAACAATATTAGTATCTTGGATTCTGAGCTTTTAAAACTCGTAGGTGCCCACACGATCGGGCGAGCCCGGTGTGCGCTGTTCAGCAACCGCCTCACGTCCACCACGTCCTCGGCGGACCCGACGCTAGACGCCACCATGGCCGCCAACCTGCAGACCCTCTGCGCTGGCGGGGACGGCAACCAGACCACCGCGCTCGACGCCAGCTCCGCCGACGCGTTCGACAAGCACTACTACCAGAACCTGCTGACCAAGAGGGGCCTCCTGTCCTCGGACCAGGGCCTCTTCTCCGGCGACGAGGACGTCGTGGCCAGCACGACCAAGGCGCTGGTGCAGAAGTACAGCGACGACGGCGAGCAGTTCTTCTCGGACTTCGCCGCGTCCATGGTGAAGATGGGGAGCATCCCCTTGACGCCGGGGTCCGAAGGCGAGATCCGCTGTAACTGCAGGGTTCCTAATTGAGCAACAGCGATCAAGCAGAGTTCATCAGCTTCTAAGCCAACCGGTTAATAAAGCAGGAATGAGGATATAATCCCAGGACGTCTAGCCCATCCACCATAAGGTGCACTGATGTTAGCCGGAAGAACACTGGATTGTTACTTCATCCACTGCTAGATGATCTTGCAATTAATTAAGTCCACAAGATATATTCTATGTCTGTATTATTGAGATCTTTCATGCTTGAAGAGGAAGGGTGCATGATCGATAAATAATGAACTAGTAATTATGTTCCTTGTTTGGTTATGAGCTGATGAACAATCAATCAATCAACTAATAATTGATGGCCCTGATGATTGATTTGACCCCATTCAATTTCGTCACATCATGCAGGTTTGATCTGAGCTGTCCCTAGCTACAGTTTGACTTTGGCTTGCATCCTGCTGATCATGGCCATGTGGGCAACAACATTAGAATCACCAACAAGGCAACAACCAATTACTATAGCTCGAGTAGTTTTATATATTCTCCCCGTACATGTGGTGGAAATGATGGATATTGTTAATAATCGTTGGCATGAAGAAGACTGATGTCTCTCGCATAACCACCACGGACACAGTGCATCAACCAAAACATATTCTCTCTTTCTTTGGGCAGTCCTGAAATGCCAAATTTCACAATAGTTTCGAAGCCTAGCATGCACGGTAAACTGATTTGGACAGACAAATTTAGCACGGTATGTGAAGTAGATGTCATATGAGCCATCTTGATTTGATGATTTCCGTAATGAAACAGACAAAGGGGAGCTGGAATAGAGATAACATGAAAGCAATCTGTCTAGCTTAACAATACCACGAGATCCAAGTTGGTCAAGTTTTTTTCCTCTTATCCCTGACCGCAGTACACAGCCCACACACTTAAAATTTCGGATATATAGGTACGCACGCATCACAATCCCTATTAATTTGTGCACATGGGTACATTTTCTCCTGCTAGGGAAAAGCTAGACAGGTACGTGTGCAGGTGCTTATCTCTAGTTAATATCTCGCGATGTCGTGCACTAGGCACACGCATAAAGTTGAATACGTGAAAGGGACGGCGAGAAACTAAGTGTATATCCAAACCACGTGTATTTCTCCACGTTAGGGTCTGGATGTCTATATCCAAACCAAATATCATGTCTGCTATGTGCTGGCGCTTCTAGAGACTGGCGTTGTATTTGCCCAAACCATTTTAAACGATGTTGGACAAGATCCTCTTCAATCGGTGCTACCCCACCTCGCGGGTGACTCTAGAGACCTTCATCGCCAGCCCGCCATAAGAAAATTGCCACAACTAGAGGAGGTCATCCCACGATGGACGATGGTGGCAGGTAGGGATGAAGACGGATGAGATTGCATCGGATTTAGCCGCTATCGTATTCTCTACCAGATTTTTTTATCAGATTTAGAGCGGAGCGTATAATACCAGTTGTGGTTTCAGAGACAACTATATAAGATTATGGATTCAAAACGAAAATGGAGCGGGATCAGAGCCAAAACAAAACTTATCGGATAGATACGCACATAGGTACATCGGCATACCGTACAACCATGAATGATTGTTCAGTAACCTAGGAGTTCAGAATCGGATATCCTTATCTATAGGATTATTTCAAACAGGATATGGATTCTTTAAAATGATTTTGAAATCGAATTCGGTGTAGAAATTATTCTATATGCTTACATCCCTAGTGGTAGTACTCAATAAACACACTCTTTTTCTCTGGCTCTATTACTCTATACCGCCCACCTTGTTAATTTTCCTACTACTGGTCATTCTCGATCTGGCCGTCGTCGTCCGACCCCAATCTGGCCAAATCAGACCGTCTAATATCTGGTCGTCACCGATCCGTAGTTGTAGCACAATTTTGAATTAGTTTCGAGAAATAGGCAGCAATGCATTAAATCAATAGAAAGTAGCAAGAAACCTTGAAAAATTGAAAAACTTTGGCCCAAGCCATGATATAGGATGCCTTAAAAATGACAAATGCAAATAGCAAGTTTGAATGTTATTTTTGTTATTTGCTTCACAATTTACCGCCTTTGTCAATGTAATAAGCAAAAATGGGCACATCATCTTGAATTATGGTATAATAATGTCCGTGACCTTGGTCATCATGGCTTTAAGCATAAGATAGTCCATACATGTGAATCCCATTTCTTGAAGAATTTTTTCAATATTGGTCAAAAATCAACTTTATCATTTTAATACAAGTTAGTACTTAAAATAAAGTGATAGAGCCGAAGAAATACACTGTCATCCTATTCTTTAATTTTATTCAAAAAAGGGAGAAAATTGTTGTCACGGCTTCTCATACTTACAGATATATTTTATTGAAACAACTTACGTATCCTCCATAGCTTTATATTTGGGTACCTTAAAAACTATAATTGTTTTGACCATCATATCATCTAGTTGTAGTGCAATTTTAATGAGTGTTGGTGAAAATGGGCAGAAATATATTAAATCAATAGAAAGTAGCAAGAAAGTTTCACAATTATGATTTCTCCGGCTCAAGCCATGATAAAGGATACATTATGAATGAAAAATCCAAAGGGGAAAATTTAGATGCTATTTTCGGTACTTTCTTCACAATTTATCACGTTTTTAGTTTGATAAATAGAATATATTTCTGGTTATGTCTTTCACACTATTGTATGTCGATTTAAAAAGAATCTTTGTCACAGAGCACATTATCATGAATTACGGGATAATAATGTTCGTGACACTGGTCATCGTGGATTGAAGCACAAGATAATTTATACATGGAACCCCATTTCTTGAAGACTTTTTTCAGTACTCGTCAAAAATCAACTATAGCATTTTCCTACCAACTACTCCCTTCGTATCGAAATGTAAGATGTTTTAACATTTTTGGACCCGCATGTATCTAGACGTGTTTTAGTGTAAAATGAACATGAATCTACACACTAAATCGTGTCTACATACATATGGTCAAGAAAAAGCTAAAACATCTTATATTTTGATACGGAGGGAATAGTACTTAACATAACGTAGCAAAAGAAATGGTCTTTCGACATTTGTATCATATTTTTTATATTTTAAATGTCGACTTATCTTTCCATACATAAATCTAGATTTGTCGTAACCAACCTATTATGTAGTCATAGTGCAATCTTGAATTAGTTTCAAGAAATGGGTAGAAATTTATTAAATCAATCGAAAACAGAAAGAAAACTTATAATTATGAAAGCTCCAGCTCAAGCCATGATACATTTTCAGTGGAAAATATGCATAGTGGCAATACTGAATGTTATTTTTAGTATATGTTTCACAAGGTACTCCACACTGAATGGTATTTATCGCACATATTTGGTTCTGAGGAACTGTGTGTGTGTAGTTATCATGTTGAGAATTGCAATCATGGAGCTGGAAGCGGGGAAATTGAATGCGGTTGATTTTTTTGGAATTGTATCCGCCCTATAATGCGCTAGTACGTATAATGCATCAATCCATGGTTCAATCGCTATTTCCATATTTTTCATCCCCGCTTTCTCCCACACTCTCTCTGCAATCTCTCGCAGCGTAGCCATGGCCTTCTGGAAATGCTCTTTGAATCAGGACTTGTCCAGCCGCGATGACAACCGCCATCCTGATTCTAAGCAAGGTTTCACTGGGCATGCAATCCATGACGGTGCCCTACAGGCCCTCCAGCTCTTAACTGAATACATCTAGTTCATAGAAGGGCCAAATGAGCCATCAGAGACCGACTTGGTGTTGATGTATCCCGAGGAGGAGCACCCGGATGATGATGACAAGATTAACGACAATGAGGACGAGGATGACAAACGGAAGCTGATGGTCATCGGCAAGAAGCATCCTTGCCAAGAGGATGCAGAAAGGGCGTCGTCGAAGAAGATGAAGGATTATACTAGCTAATATATGTAGTACCTCCCTTCCACTAAATAAGGCGTACTCTGTCTAAACTTAGGTAAAAAGTCAAAACTTATTAAATTTTACTAAACATATATAAAAATCAACATCTTTAATATTAAATAAGAAAATCATGAAAATAAATTTTATGGTGAATCTATTGATATTGATTTGATACAGCAGATGTTTACATTTTTATCGATAATATTGGTCAAACTTGGAGACATTGATTTTTGTTTACTAAACTAATACGGGTTATTGGTTGGAATGGAGCGAGTACCGACCGGCAACACTTCTGTTCCTGTGACATGACAACCTAACTATGGCATGGTTCTAGTCAGATAACTACAGCTTCACGTGATTCCGTGACGCATAATCGCACTTTTAGTTGTTTGTCCATACGCCATATATACATAGCCGCCTGATATCATTGATGTGGACGAATGTGCCAACGATGCCAGCGAGCCTTAATACTACGGTTGCAACTTTACTAGTCATGATAGCAATGTACTCAGAGTCGATCACTCCGAGACATGGATGACATTGGCACGTTCATACATTTGTCCTTGGCATGTCGTCTAGTAGTCATAGGACAATATTGTAACTGTGCCCCAGGTAAAGTGCCAAACTTATACGTACATAATTAGCTACTACACAGACAACGATCGGTCCCTCGCGACTGCATGTATTTCCAAACGAAGATAATGCTGGCTTTGCCATAATAATTCTCATGTCATGAGCCACATGGCTTGGATGTCATGAGTATACATGGAGAAGAGAGGAAGTTTCGTGTTTACAGCTCACCTTGATCTTCTATTCTATTTTCTTGATAGAAGGTACCGATTGTTTTTAGCAATTAATAATATGTATGTGAAAGTTGATGCCGTCACATTCTAAGCGTTCGTTGGTGCGATATTAATTGCAAGGAAAGAGGACGAGGAAGAAGGGAACCCTGATAAGACTATATGTCTACGAGATAAAGATACATGAAATATACGAGTACGATTCCAGAAAAGCCTCCTTGTTTCAAAAAGATTCCAGAAAGCCTATCAAGAAAAACCATATATATACCACACAGCTCCAAACTAGCTAACACTATCCAGCTAGCATGGCGACATATAATGTTGGGCTTTCACACTTTTTTTGGTTTTTATTAGACAAATTTGGACTCCGGATGTTGTCTTGGTGGTGGTTTGTGTTGCAGCTACAAGAGATTGATCAGTGTAGCGGGATCTTTTGTTTTCTTCTTCTTCTCTTCTTCTTTTTGTAGAGTTGTGTGCATCCCTAATGTCTTTAGGACATTTCGTTGTTATATAGGCTGAGTGTAATTGGTATCTGTGTGGTATTAATATATTCCCTTTATCGAAAAAATACATGGAAATTGTCCATGTTTTGTCTAAACTTTCTCAACTTTGATCTCATATGTGTGAACTTGAGATGTCACCAAAAGAGATAAATTTTCCGAGTTAAATGAATTTCTTCTGAGATACATGGATTTCGATTAAAAAATATGTTGAACCTTTATATGAATTGTGGAGATATTTTAGTTTAGTTTTGATGTTTGCTCGCATAAAAGTATTCCTATATTTCAATACATGCATGCATATTTCAGATGGTTCACAGCCGTTTGGAAAGTAGAGGAACATCTCTAGAGGAACATCTCAATCAAGCAATCGTTTCGATGTCAAATCAGCTGCATGCAAAAAAAAATTGGCCTGCTCCAAACTAGCTAATAGCTAGCATGGCGGCGATCCGATATATAGAAATCCAAAAACAATTCTTGCTAGGTATGGACTTTGGAGACTACACACCACCAAACACATGCACACGAACCTCAGACATGGCGCATATACGTTTTGCAAGCATGTGATGATACTGTATAGATTAGCTAGCTATAGGTATTATCTTGTCACAGTCACTGATTAAACCGGAAACATGAAAAAAAAATCGGAAGCATGAAAGAAAGGAGAGGATCAGAGGACCGTGACGAAGTTTGAAAAGTAGTCCACGGAACGGAACATGACTGATTGCTCAAGTTGCAACTTGTTGATTGCAACCCATTCGTCCCACGTACCCAGGTTAAACACCCTAGCTAAGCTAGCTCGAGGTTGCATGGACGTTAAAACGGTCGAGTTACGTGGCTGGTAGACTGTCAACAGTTTTTTTTTTTTTGCGAATGGTAGACTGTTAGAACTAGCTGCCGGCCGGCGCACTTCTTTTGCCTATAAATTCAGCTCTGCTTTCCTCCCAGTACACATCAACCCGATCTCAACATGGCTTCTTCTTCCTCCTCTCGCGTATCCCTCGGCGCCGTGGCCGCAGTGCTAGCGGCCGTCTGCCTCGTCCTCCTCCCCCATTGCGCGAGGTCGGACGATCTGTGCGTGGGCTACTACGACGACACTTGCCCGGACGTGTTATCCATCGTGCAGGGGGTGCTGGTGGAGGCGCATAGGTCGGACCCGCGCGTCTTCGCCAGCCTCATCCGCCTCCATTTCCACGACTGCTTCGTGCAGGGCTGCGACGGCTCGCTGCTGCTCGACACCTTCGACGGGTTTGAGTCGGAGAAGGACGCGATCCCCAACGCCGGCTCGGCGCGGCGCTTCGACGTCGTCGACGACGTCAAGGCCGCCCTGGAGGACGCGTGCCCCGGCGTCGTCTCCTGCGCCGACATCCTCGCCATCGCCGCCGAGATCTCTGTCGAGCTGGTACGTACAAACACTGACGATCGAGTGATCGAACTGAAAAACGGCCGGGGTGCATGATGGTAGGTCCGACGTAGCTATCAGAGTGCGTGATTTGACGACTCGCGTCTCGTGTGTCGGGACACAGGCATGCAACTACGCAAGCAGAAGCAGGACGATGATAGCTAGGAATTGGATGTTAATTAAGTTACTATATGGATGCAGTCCGGAGGACCCGGGTGGAACGTGTTGCTGGGGAGGCTCGACGGCAGGACCTCCAGCAAAGCCGACGCCGAGAACATGCCAGGCCCGTTCGACGGCCTGCCGGTCCTCAAGGCCAAGTTCCGGAACGCCACGCTTGACGATACTACCGACCTTGTCGCCCTCTCAGGTAACCAAACGAGCCCTCTCACGTGGATTATACTAACTAGTCATCAACCCGTGCGACTGCACGGGCAAGCTTTTCTACGGGAAATATATTGGAAGGTCAAAACTATTATTCGCATGTGAACATTTCACAACTTCAAATTTAAAAATTAATTATGGATATAGTTTGAAAAACTACAACTAAAATACAAACCCTATATCACTGTTCATAAAAGCATATATTTCTTCAATTAGTTTATTTAGACATTGTTATTTATGACCGTCTATGTTATGTTACAATATATTTATGGTTATTTTGAATTTTTTATTATCAGGCAACTTCAGTGGGAGAGCAAACTTTCACTACTGTAGTTCTATATTTAGGTGAAGCACATATTAGTATTAAATAGTATGGAAAGCAATAGGTGGCAGACTCAAATATTAATATATTATCATATGTTGGTTCACATTCTCATGGGTGCAAGTTCTGGTTCCTATTTACTATTCTACAATTCTTCTCCGAAGAGAGAATCCTCGGTGCATAAGAAACTTAGAGATGAATGCAAATTGTAAATTTTCTTAGCTGTACACAATAAATTATGTGCACCAAGTTATGTAGAAAAGATGTTTATTTGCATCATAACTACAAATCAATAAGGAAGCTAAGTATTTAAAAAAACATTCTAAATTCCATGAGAAGGGGTAGGTTGAGTTATTAATGTGAGATTATAACATGAGTTATTTAGGTCTTACTAAGAGAATACTTATTATTACAAACTAAGAAGTACTTAACATGCAGCTGTCCCCACGAAAAGCATGGATGCACTCAAGTTTGGATATTCGTTAGTTGTGTGCTCCTCACATGGCCGAGAAAAAGAAGAACTCTGCAACTAACACGAACTCATACTTATCAGCTCCAACTAATGCGCTTTAGGCAGTCAATATTTTCTACTGAATGAGGTAAGACTTACGTGGCATAGTGACACATAATAGAGATCTTTAGCAGAAAAGTACAATAATATGTAGAATTAAATATGTGAATTTGACCTCATTGGACAGTAGATGAAAATATCATGAAGGCAATCTAAATATTTGAAAAACAATAAATCTCCTATGGCGAATATTAATCTACTACATGTTATGTGGAAAACCCTAAATTATAAGCTTTTAAATATACTTCTCAAAATATGAGTTGAAGTTCATAAGAGAAATAAGTAATGCACGTGAACCTTACATGAATCAACAGCCTAGATGACTACACGTGATATACATTCGAGAGCAGCCAGGCTAGACTCCTAGTAACATTCATCAATTTCTATTCAAGTATGCTATAAGCCTAGAACTCTCCAGGAAATAACAAAGCGGCCCGTATATCTAAAAGAATCCATAGGCCTGACCAGAAAGTATGTTTGTCCACGAAACGTTCATGAGACCTCGAATTCCCAAAAAACAGCCTGCATTATGCCAGCAGGTCCCACCCCCAATTTATTGAGTAACCCTTTAAAAAATATAATGCTTAATCTGATAGGTATAATTTATTAATAAAATATGCTTTATTTGGATTATTTTTGGGTATGTAACGGTGGTATATAAACTCTGGTAGAAACATTGGTATATCAAGAAAGCGAATAGAAATGAACTTTCAGTAACTACCCATGCTACCAATTTATATGTCCACAAATTCTCAGTAATCTAACTACCTCTTGTACTGACCAAAGATTTCCTGCCGAGGTTAAACCATGCCTGCAAAAATACATCAAACATCAATTTTATTTTCTTGCATATCAATCCCACTATTCTTGAAGAACTGTATAAGCATATATCATTCTAAGTTCGAATATTCAGATTGCACTCTAATGTAACCAATTCCAGCAGGTAGATGGTTCTTCAGATGGGAAACAATAGAAAATTAAATCATGCAAAAAAACAACATATGAGTGTATCCATTGAAATCTAGATATGGCAACGTGTTTTCTTTCATACTATACCTAGCAGTGCTGACAGTAGGAATTATTGGAAGTAGTTCCTGTACTTTTCCGCCCACAGCCACTGGCCAAACTGCTTCAAACCACCGGTTAGTCCATCACTTACCTTGAAATTGATTGGCCTAGAATAAGATTTTTTTTTTTTTTTAATGCGGTGAAATTTGGAAGCAAGATTTAATGGTTCAGGAACAAAAGATACGATGTGATTGAACTTCACTATGAGCCTAGATTGGATCTTCTCTTTTGTCCAGATCGTCTGTAGGGTGGACTGCCGCATGGAGATTGGATTGACACTGCGAGGCAAATTAAAATACAAATTAGTCGATTAAGATACTGTGCATGACTACTAAGAAAATATGCGTATGGAGTTATTACCTGCTGGAGCTACCTCTCCCAGTATTAGATGAACATATGTATTGAATAAGTTTACCATGCGCACAGAGCTCTAGATTTCAGATCGGAGTTCTAAGGACGCGCTGGCTTTTCCGGAGGCGATCGGCTGCATCAAGAGAATATTGAATATTGATCCGGCAGGCTTCAGTTCAGCTGCCGGCGACGATGTTTCAGAGCGGCAGCATGGGAGATCGAGGACGGTCCTAATCCCCTCTGACAGCCCATCTACAGGTGCTCCAATTGTTGATGCCGCTTCTCTACCATGGACTGGCTGATTAAATTGGAAGCATCTCAATCTTTTTTGCCAAATCTAGGAAGAGGCGTCGGTCAGATCTTCTTATTGTTTTAATTATTTTGAAGAGCAATGAGAAGAGACCAAGGTGTGGACGACTTCTATGCGGGAGGCAGCGCTGGCCATGCTCACGATTAATCTAACGGATACGGGCACATTACAAAATTATCGGATGGACGAAAACTCTTTTACCTCTAGGATTAACGTGGTGCTTTCTACGGTGCCTCCAATTAGTAAATATAAGATTTGAGACGATACTATACTGAGAAATATTATTTATGAAATTTATTTTCAAGTACAAATTTGACACCAAGATCAAACCCAAGTTTAATTACTAGTATAAACCGATGGATTAGTTATTCTTTCATGATCAAAGACAAATACTTAATATGCTTTTGTACCAATGTCTAGGTGCCCACACTTTTGGTCGTGTCCAATGCCAGTTTGTCACGGACCGTCTGTACAATTTCAGCGGGACGAACCGGCCGGACCCGTCCCTAAACGATGCTTACCGGGTGTTCCTATCAGAGAGATGCCCAAGGAATGGTCCTGGGAATTCTCTAAATAACTTCGATCCGACGACACCTGACACCTTCGACAATCACTACTTTACAAACCTCGAGGCGAACCGTGGCTTCCTCCAATCCGACCAAGAACTCAAGTCAGACCCTGGTGCATTGACCTCAACGGCGCCCATCGTCGATAGGTTTGCGAGCAGCCAGGACGCCTTCTTTAAGAGCTTCGTAAATTCTATGATCAAGATGGGAAACATTAGGCCGGTGACAGATCCTTCTGTAGGAGAAGTCCGGACCCGGTGTGCATTTGTCAATGACAATTAGGGAGAAGACCACATGGGGATATACTCATATACAAGTGTGACATGTGCTATCTGTGTAATCATGGATGTAAGGATGAGCTCTTATGGTCATGTTCTCAATAATTGGTACGTCAACCAATGTATGTAGCATTTCATGCATATTTGTTCCCGCATGTGCAGCAAAGTGAATTTGAATCCCCGCCTGTCATTGATCAAATATGACATCATCGGACAATTGAAAAGTTTCCTGTGAGAAAAAATAAATAATACTCCCTCCGTTTTTTAATATAAGATGTTTTAGGTATTGCACATGTTATCTAGATACATACTAAAGTGAGTGAACATGCACACTAACACATGTCTACATACATTTGTGTACATGTGCTTGTAGACAAATGCTAAAACACCTTATATTAAAAAACGGAGGAAGTAGTTGATAAGTTGTTCCCGACCACCTAAGTATGGTTCTTGAAGAGCACCTAAATATGATCTTCAGATCGGGGTGTGTTTGGTTGACCACCGCCTTTTCACATTTTCAACCTTCATGGTCCAATAGCCTCTATCGATTGGGCCAATCTTGGAGAAACATTCTGCAATCCGTTTAGCTGTCGGCATTGCACTTTGAGGTGGTTTCATTTGTGACGTTTGGTTGGCATCATGTGATGCTAAAGGTTGTGAAGATGCAAATACCTTTGTTTGGTTGCTTTCCGCCTATTGTTGGGGCCACCCCTTCTCACTAGTGGTAGTCTTCCCACAAACTACAGTACACCTTGATGTAACTGGCAATACCAAATTAGCATTGTTTTAGCACTCACTACTAACCAAATGGTTGTTCGTCATGATAGTCCTACCTACTGAATAAATGATGGTTTTCATCATGATATATAGACCCACCTACTAAGAAATGACAATTATAGAAGTCATGGATCAAGGGGGAAGTTCATCACTGGCGATGAAGGGGGTAGTTCACCATCTTCTTCAGATCCGTGTGCTACCTCTGTCAGTCCATATTGTCTCATCTCACTCCATCCTTTTGCACTTCCAAGGTTCATTGTCATGTGCGTCCACACCATGGCCTTGGTCAATATAATCAACTAGCACATCGACTTTGTCTGGCACATACTCATGAAGACCAAATCCTAAGTTCCAACTATGTAGAATGCGCAACATGCAAGAACAAACTTAACTTGGACGGGGAATGGTGGAATTACTTTTGATCAAGAATCTTAAACCTATTCTTCAAAGCAGCAAATGCGCTATCAACCGCAAGTTAAAGGCTAGAGTTCCTGAGATTGAGCAATTCCACGGTAGTCATAGGATAGTTCGTTGTTGAGTTCTCATGAAGATTACCTTATTTTCTAGAAGGTGAAAAATCCTAGAACAACATGCGCATACCAACATCTCCTAGATAGAAAAAACCATACATAATATTGATCCCATCACGTCGAGTCCCGCTGTCAGCAAGAATGCTTGCACCATGCATGGGTTGATCTTTCTCAACTAGCTAACACATATGTGAACTTGAGATCAAAATCAACAACAATAAGTACATTCTGCACGGTGTAGTGCTTTCTACCTATGTATGTTGTAGCATATGAAATTGACAATATAGAAGCCACATGGGTACCATCAATTATGCCAATACAATACTATGATAGTGTCGTGTCCGAAGTCACGAACACCGGAGGTCGCAAGACCCTCTTTTAGAGATTCGGCGAGGGGCGCTAGGAGGATCTAGGCGAGTAAACGAGAGATGCGGAAAGTAGAAAACACAGGCAGTTTACCCAGGTTCAGGCCACTCGGAAGCGTAACACCCTACTCCTGCATGTCTGAATATATGGTGGTGATATGCGTATCTGGGTTACAAGGAAGTGTTCCCGGGCACTCTCTCCCTGAGATTAGGATGATCCTCTCTCGATCTGATCTGCCTACCTAGCTTGTGTTTCAAGATGATGCTCGGGACAACCCCCGGTCCTCCTTTTATAGTGCAAGAGGATACCACAAAAGTAGGCTGCCCATCCTCCTTTTGGGTAGGTGAGTTGCCAGCCTTCGTCTGCCGTGGGCCCGCTGAGCACGCGCCGTGTCCCCCCGGTCATCAATCATTGTTAGGGTATCCGGGAAACTCTTTCCGGGAAGTCTTCAGGTACCAAGTCAGACAATTCACCTGATGCCCGGTAAGGGGCGTATCTCCTTCCTGGGGTGGTTCGCGGGAACCCCTGGTTTCCAGGGTGCGACAGTAGCCCCCGGACACGACCACAACACATATTAGGTTTTGTCGCTGGGGTTGTGTCCCGGTCGATGCCCCGTTTTGTCGCACCCAACCTTGTAGCTCGGCGCCGAATCTGTAATTATGGCACGGGTTGCACATCATTGTTGGAGATATGCCTAGAGGCAAATAAATATTAAGTATTTATCGCATTATCTCATTAAGTTTATAAATAAGTTTTATACCATGCTATAACTGTATTAATCGGAATTATTGATACACGTGTGGTATGTAAACAAACCAGAGTCCCTAGTAAGCTTCTATATAAACTAGTTCATCAGTCAACGGATGATCGAGAATTCCCGGTCATGCTGATTCATAACAGTTGATGATGAAGTCATTTTATTAGTAGAATAAGGTGATGGACATTACCCACCAAAGTATTGCAAGAGGATCGTATCACTAAGTTCATTATTGCAATAGGAGAGTAATGTGATAGCTTATTCCTCAGACCGTGAGATTATATCAAATCACTGTTTCTGGAATATACTTTGATTGCATCAAACGTCATGTCTTATATAGTGTGACAATAAAGGTGACACTTCCGGGTATCCTAAGGGAGTAGTTGAGGCGAGTGATCAAGAGCGGGATTTGTTCATCCGCGTGATGGAAAGATACTCTGGGCCCACTCGGTGAGATTATATCTATAAAGCTGCGCAGCGCATGACTAGGTCATTGGAGATATAATATCACAGAACGAGTTAAGTAACCCTTGTCGGTAACGAGATAAAACACAACATAGGATGTTGACGATCGTATCTCGGACTAGGGTAGTATCGAAGGAACAAAAGGAATGAACATATCATGTTAACGGTTCATCGACGATTATTCTGGAATGCTCATGGACCGTCATAGCCATCCAGGTCTCTCTGATGGTCATTGGCGAGCAAGGGGTCTCGACCATGGCTGGAGTATTTCCCGAACCATAGGGTAACACACTTAAGGTCTTGATGACGCTTAGAGATCATTTTGGAATTATCGGAATAATAGAAATAGAGAGAGAAAATGAACCGGAAAGGTTCCGGTGGAATCAGAAGGGTTCCGGGGAAGACCGAAGGAAGTTCGGGGTGGTCCGGAAATTGTTTCGGAGTGACGGGAGATTAAATTATATGTAAATATATTAATTATTGAATTATATATATTTATATTAATTTAATATTAAATAAAAAGGAGAAAAAGGGGCTGCCCACCTAGATGGGCCAAACCCCGGAGGGAAGGCCCACTAGGGGCCGACCCCCCATGAGAGGGAGGTGCGGCTGGGCCCTTGGGCCCTGGCCACCACGGCCGGCCCTAGGGTGTCCGGCGCACCACCCCCTCCTCCTCCCTTTGTTTAGTCCCACATGGGGGAGCAAGGGAGAGGGACACCCCCTCTCCCATAATAAATAGTGGGGCATATTATTTGGAAAAATACACAATAAATTAAGGATTTATTCCTATTGGCCAAGGATGCCCCTCCGCCCACTTCCACCCTCTCTCCACCTCCCGCTGTGCGTGGTCCCCTTGTAAGGACAGCGCGCGCGTGAGAAATCTATACCGCAGCATGCCGTCGTGCTGCGGGATTCCACCCAAACGTTCTACTTCCGCTATCTCGGCTGGATCGGAGAGCCCGGGAGTCATCGTCAAGCTCCGCACGTGTGCGAGTACTCGGAGGCGCCACGCTCGTGGTGCCAGGGCGTCATCGTCGCGCCACCTTCGGCTTCGTCTTCGTCGCGCCAAGTTCTTTGCGACCTCGAGGTCGGCTACGTCGTCTTCATCGACAACGCTTGTTGCGGGAGTGTAATCCTTGCTATCGATCTACAAGGGTATGTTACCGATATCTCCTCCATTACCGCATTACTAGATAGATAGATCTTGGCTAGTTTTGGTGTTGCGATAGTTAGAAAAATTATTGTTTTCTGCTACGAACCCCTTCAATCATTACACGTTACCCCCTCGATTCTCGTTCTCTGAACACGGTCAACACTTCTCTGGAAAGGAGGTGGTAACTTCTGCATGCGGTATCTCAGTCAGCAAGTTTTCCCGGATGGAGCGACAGATTCCTTCTTGTTGAGTTCAGCGTCCGTCTTCCTGCCGCTTCGTTCTCCCTATCCAGTTTCGAGGCGGAAAACAAGTCCAACCTTCATGCTTCTCGTGGATATTTGCCATTGCGCCGCCAGCTCCTTCCCATTCCCGTAGCGGATCGTAGAAGGGGAGAAGAAAACGCCAAGGATTCTTCAAACCCAATCGCTCGGATAGGCTGATCTTAGCTCTCTTCTCGCCTTCACCAATGGATATGGATGCGACCAAGGCGATGGTAGCTAGTGACCACAATGAGTGGGGAGGCACTATAATCCGACATCCTTCTTCTACGGTGGTAAATGAGCTTGACGCACCAATCTTCAGATTGTTCGTGGCGATGGGGTTAGTCCTACCTTTCTCACACTTCTTCCGAGCGGTAATGATGGCATTTGGGTTCCAGCTTCTCCAATTGCATCCCAGCGCTGTCATCACTTTGGCGGTCTTTGCCTACACCTGCGAATGCTTTGTGGGGATAGCACCATCGTTAGCCTTGTTCCGCCATTTTTTTGTCCCACAGATTAATCTTCAAGTGATTTCCGGGGGGTGGCGCTTCGATTCAGAGAAGGAGCTGAATCCCAATTCATCGAGCTGGCGATTAGGAGGAATTGGAAGGAGTGGCGAGGTGACTAGTGCCTAGTGAAAGTATCTCACATGGAACCCCTCCTTGCTGAACCCGAAGGTGGGGCCGTGTACCGTTCCAATTCCATGAGATTGAGCCCGAGGGAGAGTGATTTCGCCCCTGTTTTGGAAAGATTTCTTCTTCTCCGATCCCACGGATGGACTGGTCCTGATATAGCAATGCATTTTTTGAGCCATCGCATCGCTCCTCTTAAGCAAAGATCCAGGTTCATGTGGGAATATTTCGATTAGGACTCCGACCCAATCCTATTGAGCTCTCACGATCTTCCACAGCTAATGGTCTTCAGGTGGATTGACCAGTTCTTTGAAGCTTCTAGGGCTCCTTGTTTCCCCACCGGCCCCGTTCCATTGTACAGGGATAGGAACTGCAACGCGATTAGAGCGCTGATGCCAAGATTCAGTGCTCGTGGGGTAGTTGGCTTCGAGGCTGAAGAACCTCTTCCCAGGACGGGGATAGCCTCTGAACTGCTGCCCGTCCCCGTGCCAGCCGTTGCTCATGGTGGCGTCAGTGAGTCATTGTCACGTGGTCGAAATCCTAGGAGGGATTCGACTTCATATTCATCATTGCTGCGAGCACATCCGCCCGCTAAGGACCGGCTTCCAAATTTCCCACCGCCACTGTTATAGATCTGGTCAGCGACGAAGAGGAGGAACCGTTGGGAAGGTCCTCAGCTGGTAATCGTCTCAACAGCCAGACTCTCCCGCCAAATCCCATGGTTCAGGAAGGATCCTCCTCGTCGGTGGGTGAGCTCAGCTCTCCGTTCAAGGCGCGGCGATGGCACCGCACTACAGCCAAGAGGAAGGTGCCCGAGTAAGGCTTCCACCCTGTTTCAATCTTCACTCGCTTTAGGTTGAATTGCCGATGATATAATTTTTGATCTGGTGATTCGTGTTTGTAGTTCTAATTCCCTCGAGCCCCATGCCAAGTGATTGTCAGCTGAACCCGTGATTGGCCCAGGGCTCGAACCCATCGAAGAAGCTGGGCGGTCTTTAGAAGCGATGAATGTCCCCAAGGCTTTCGAGCAGCCCCCGAGCCAGGGCGAGGGCGCGAGTTTTTCTTGCCCGGGTCATGGTTCGACCATTGAGATCCTTCCGCAAGTGGCGAGCGAGGGGGACGCCCCGGGCCGAGGTAATTAGCTCTACTCAAGTGTTTAAAGGTCCCACTTATGCTTCAACATTTCATCGAGTTGGGGCAGAGTACTGAATCCTGTCATCGGCCTATGGCTGTCCTTTGACGAATCGTTGTTTTTACCATTTATAGATCCTCTAGAAAGCGCCATCCCTGCGCTCGAGCTAGAGTTGGGTTCGAACCCCGGAGGCGACATTCCATTGTCAGAGAGATTCGGAGCTACCCGGGAACGTCGCTCCCTTAACTTTACTCCTAAGCCCCCAGCAGAAGAGCTGGGACTGGCCGTTGGATTCCCCAATATCCACGCTTTTGTTTATGATCGACATGCCCCATGTAGCTCAAGGGGGAGCTTCTTTGCTGACGCCATTGGTAGCATCCGCAGCTTGGAGGAAGAGTGGATGTCTAGGGCTCGGTCCATGGCTGCACGCGAACATGAATTGTCTCTGCAAAAGTCCAGACTGCTGTACTCTCATTTTGAGAAAATGGAGGCGTGCAGGATTCGCGAGGAGGAACTCTCAACTCAATCCTCTGAGATGCATCTTGCCCGGAGCGTGTTGAACCTGAAGGCAGTGGCCCTGGCTGCTGACGAACTAAGGATCCAGGAGTGGGAACAACAACTTTCTTGGCTGGCTTCGGACTTGGACGAGCGCGAATGGCTGATGGCCAAGACTGAGGAGAATCTCCAGCTTAAGGTCATAGATCTAAATTTAGACTTGGAGCGTCCTAAGTCTACTATCGAGGCATTCGAGGCTGACCGTCAGCAAGATTTCGAAGCTCATGCCTCTGCTCTTCGCGATTCCATCAAGAAGGAGCTCGGGGCAGATGTTTCAGCCCTCCAAGTGGAGATTTGCCCGGTGATGCATGTAAAATGCATACATGAACTTTGCATTATATTACTTATATTTCAATCATATTTGCATCATATAAGGGTTATATCATTGTTTTATATTGATTTTGGGAATATTTCATAGTTTCCCTATTTTTCTGAAATTAACCCTGCACAGGCAGAAAACCCTATTTTCTATATTTTGATGTTTCAGGGACCCAAACGACGTCCAAATGACTTAATAATTTACGAGCATTAGTTTTTGGAAGGAACGAAGCGTGGGAGCGAAGAAAGCGAACAAACGGAGGCCCGAGGGCCAGAAGAGGGTGGCCCACGCGGCCAGATTCCCTAGCTGCGTGGGACCCACCATCTGGGGCCTCGTGGCTCCATTGCCGTCGATCTTTTTTCCCGAGCCTCCGTCTTGACCTAAAAACGACTATGAAAATAGTTGACAAGGATATACATCTCGGGTACCCTACCATAAGGGTACCTGGTGCACATGTCGACTAAGGCCCAGTTATCGAGAGCCTACATGAAGCCCATAACGAAAGGCCCAACAAGATGGAGTACCTTCCAAGATTAGACATAGGCATAGTCGGTTTATACTTTCCTTACATGTAAACAGGGTCGGTTACGGACTCCCGAGACCCAGCCTCTTATAAAAAGGCTGGGAGGGCCGCCGATCCTGGAGAAGCCATACTCGAACCACCAAAAGCCCTAGCGAGATCGACATCTCGCCGGAGCTCCCCTGTAATCACATAATCTCATACAATCAATATCAGACAAGCAGGAAGTAGGGTCTTTACCTCCACCCGAGGGGCCTGAACCTGCGTAAATCTTGGCCTCTGCTTGTCAGCCGACGAAACTACCAGTACTACCACGTTCTCTCCCCATAATCTCAACCCAAGGTCCTTAACCATGGGATTTGATGAGTTAACCCCTCATCAATTGGCGCCGTCTGTGGGAAAGAATAGTGCTGGACTCACGGTTTCTTCGGTTCCATCGGAAAACGGCGACTCGCCAATCGGATCTACAAACGGCAACTCGCCGGCTGCATCAACAAACCATAACTCGCCGACTCAGGCGGCATACGGCAATTCGCCAACTCGCTCGACAAACGGCAGCACGCCAGCCTCACCTGCAAAAAGCACATCAGATCCTCTGATGGATTTCGAGCCGCACTCGCCAGAATTCCAGGAGACCTTCTCCGATCTCGAGTCAGGTTTGGGTTTAACCGTTGGTTCGTTCAATTTTTTCATAAACAAGCTTGCGTGCAGGACTTGACAGATCCACGTCAACTCGCGACTTCCGCACCCGAGGCTCCATCGGTTGCGGCTCCTTCGACTGTGGATCCATCAACTGCGTCCATACCATCGTCGATCCTCCAAGCTTGCTCATCTGCAACAACCATGTCGACTCGAGAGATCAACGAGCTCATTGAAGAACTCCAAGGTGAGGAGGCTGAATCAACATACCGCACAAACGATCCCAAGCTCGATCTCCCACTCGCGGATAGCTTCGACTGCGGGATCTCCCTCAGCGACTTCGACGAGCCCGAAACTCATATCGATAACTACGTCTACTCCGAGATCTGCACCAACAACAGCCTCGACCTCGAGATTCATAACAACTTCGCTGACACCGAGATGAGCATAGGCGATGAGGACATCGACTGCCCGTCCAGACGGACCACTCGACGGGCATATCGACTCATACATGAGCCTTGATGAAGACGTCGAGTCCATGACGGGACTCGAAAACACATACACATACCCTTGGGTGATACCCCAGCAGGTCTACGTTGCCTTCGCCGCAGAATCATCTGATGCTGCGGCCAGTCGCAGGCCTACAGAATTCCCGTGCACAGTCACTATGCCGGATGGAGTCACAAATCTCACAATCACTGCTGAGATGGCAGCAAAAGCTGATAAAGTCATCAAGGAATGCACAATGATTCCAGCAGACGCAACACGAGAGGAGATGTTAACCTTCCAGTACTTCAACTGGCAGGAATCACTTCGACAGCAGCAGATCAGAGCAACACTCGAAGAACGTAAAAAGCAAGCTAGCTTGTCGAGTGTGCGAAGAAGACAGCTCTCCCTGAGCTCCACCGGGCGAGCAGACACAAGACCCAGATCAAGGCTGTCACACCTAGCGCCAGATGAGAGGGCAGCACTCACCCGCAACTTAGGCAACTCTTTTATGACATACGACGAGGAGGGAGTGCCAGTACCCAAAACAGCTGCGAGTGCTCTCTTTACCGCCGCAGCATACCTAGAGGCAATCAAGCCTCCAGCTGATGATCCCAATGCAAAACTACATCCTCAACAGATCAAATCACTCGCCTTAGCGGCAAAGGCTATACGCCAAATCCCAAAAACTCCAGGAGGGAGTCGAGATTGTGCCATAGTTGACACTCGTCGTGAAGAGCATAATCGCAGTGGTCGCCGCCACCACTCGAAGGAAAGAAGCGGCTCACGTCGGCGCAGGTCCAGGAGCAGATCACGCAGATCTTACAGTAGCGACTCGTACTCTGATCGGGAGCCCGAGCCACACGGAGCTCTGTGCTTCACTCGACGCGTCCGTGAGAAACGGATGCGCAAAGGGTTCAAACTCACATTTGAACAGCCCAAGTACACGGGTCGATAGGAACCTTCAGGATGGCTGGAAGAATACAGGCTGGCTGTCGCGTGTCAGCGAGGCACAAATATCACAGCCATGCAATACATATGACTCATGCTCGAAGGTACAGCCTGCAACTGGCTCAAGGCTCTACCTCCATCAACATACGACTCGTGGGATCACTTCCGCACAGACTTCATCAAAAACTTCGAGACTCTATGTGAGCGCCCAAAAACGTTCGAAGAACTGCGAGGTTGCGTTCAACGGTCAGACGAAACGTTGAGGTCATACATCCGACGATGGACTGAGATACGCAACTCAGTTGGAGTAATTTCAGAAGATATGGCCATGGATGCTTTCATCATGGGCCTCGACAGGCGAGACTTCAAAGAAGCACTTGGTCGCCAAAAGTCAACCTCTGTGGCTAACCTCCTGAAGATCGTGACTGAGTGGGCTGACGGAGAAGACATGGGGCGCACCACACGCGGGTCCTCACCCCGTGAAAATCACGAAAGCGGCAGTCGAAGCCGCAGAGATTCATACAGAGACGACCGAAGGCGCAAGCGTTCAAAACGTCACTACGACAACGACAGACCCGAATTCATGGCGGCTGGGTTCTCCACACCCCACAACGACCAAGACAGAAGCGACCGACGGTCAGAAGATCGACGGGACAGTCGAGATGATCGCCGGGACAGTCGAGACCACGACCAACGCAGCGACAGCTACAAGAGGAAAGACTGGTGCAAATCGCGCTCCGGCGCACAAACCGAGCGATCATTCGAAGAAAAGATGGATGCTGATTGCAGATTCCACCTGTACAAGGGGAAGACGGAAAATTGCGCTCCAATCACTCGATGAGAAACTGCAGAGAATTTGACCAACTAGCGTCTGAATACGTACAACTCAGAAAGGCAACAGCCGCACACGCACCCGCGCCTGCACCTGTGCCTCATCCAAACAATGTGCCCGTCCTGATGGCACCACCTCCACCACCACAGCCTGCCGCAGGCGGAAATATCGCCGGGTGCCATACAGCCCGTACCTCAGGTGAACGAACCTCAGTACCTCCGCCCCAAGGGCAGATGTACATGATACAGAAAGGTCGCCCTTCCAACAGGGAGCAAAAACTTCGCACTCGACAAGTAAATATGGCGGTCATGTCACCTCCCGCCGTAACTGAATTCTTGAAGGGATCCAAAACTGCAATAGGCTTCAGCAGGGAGGACCACCCACCATCAGTCGTTCATCCAGGGCACTCTGCTCTGGTACTCGACGCACAAATTGGAGGATATGCCATGTCCAAGGTGTCGTGGGTTTGTCACGTCAGATGTCATGGATGACTTCGTAGGTGTGGGATTTACGCGAGTCAATCGTCTCCGAGCTTGGGATCGCAGGAACAAGGACGAACACAGATTTACCCAGGTTCGGCCCCTCAATGTGAGGTAAAGACCTACTTCCTGCCTACCCTAGATTGGTATTGATATGATATATGTGGTGTTACAATGGAGGCGATCCGATCTGGGAACTCACCGTAAGAGCTAGGGTTTTAGGGCTTGATAGCTTGACCCTGTCTAAATCCTGCAAGTCCTCTTTATATACACAGAGGCTCGCTCGGTTACAAGAGTTCTACATGAAGCCGATTGCAAGCTTGTCATCCAAGGCAAGTTTCACCACCGACCTTCTGGAGCCTTCCTTTGGCAGGCCGCGATCTTTGATCGGCCCATCTTTTACGTGGCCCAATAATAGCGTGATCATGAAGTCGCTGTTTTGGCCTTGAATAAGTCGCGGGTTAATTATTCCCCCGACATTAGCTTCCAAGTGTAGCCTGAACTTCATGGAATATATTGATATGTTTTCTTGACTTTGAAAGGTTCCTTGGACGTTTAGGCCGCACTTTTTTCTTTCTGACTTGCACTTCCTTGCTCTGCGACTCATGATCACGTTGGACTGGCTTTTACTCACACTTTTGGGGCGGCCTTGAAAATGTATCTAACTTCGTGAGCTTCTTACTCTGTCAAGGTTTGCCTGGTAGCTTCAACACTTGATGATGACCAGTCTTCAAATTTTTGATAACAATATGCTGTAGCCCCCAAGGATTGAGCTGATGTGATTTGACAATCATCTCAATTCTTCTCAAGAGGTTTTGAAGATCGTCACCTGTAGCTTGATGTCATAGATAAGAAACAATTGTTAAGATATAAGCAATTGCAATTGGTGTTGCCGTACTATAAGCAGTACATTGACCTCTAGTTAGGCCTTTCTGAAAACATGTGTGTTCAGGGTCGAGAGCGGCCATGATAGGCAATCAAGCTCGATTGACGCCACACCCCAGTACTTTGGACGCATAATGCAAGTTGCAATCCGACTTAAGGTAAGTTTGATAATTGCCAGTAGGTTGGCTGTTTCAGGGTACAAAGCCCCCAAGAAACAAATGATATATAGCTATAAACAGCTTTGTTTATGATGACACATAAGGTCGCGCCTTGGTGGCAACCGAGTGTTATACATAGGGTTGGGTCGCACGTAGGCGGCGATCCCAGTTTGAGACATACGGCCGCGCCTAGGTGGCGGCCGATTTCTGATACATAAGGTACGGCCGCGCCTAGGTGGCGGCCGATTTCTGATACAGGTGTTGCAGGTCGCGCCTAGGTGGCGACCAATTTTGAAGCAAGAGCCCTTAGTGGCTAGGATGATACTCAGCTATAGGCAGCTGGAAAAGATGAAACTTAGCTCTGATTAGCTTTTTTATGTGTAGTAAGGTCGCAGTTGCGCGACGTTCCAAGGGCGAGGCGCTTCTAGACGATCCTCGAAATCATGGCGATCACTGCTTTCTTCTCTCACATCCAGCAGATAGTACGATCCATTGTTTAGTTTTTTGCTGATGATGTAGGGTCCTTCCCATGGAGAAGATAGCTTGTGCATTCCCTTATGGTCTTGCTTGAGTCGCAGCACTAGGTCTCCTTCTTGAAAGGTGCGGGTTCTGATGCGTCTGGCATGATAGCGTCGCAAGTCTTGCTGATACACCGCTGACCTTGATGCTGCCAAATCTCTGACCTCTTCTAATGTGTCCACAGAATCCTGCCGAGCTGCTTCATTATCTGCTTCGACATAGGCCGCAACTCTTGGTGAATCATGTATGATATCGCTGGGCATAACCGCTTCTGCTCCATAGACCATAAAATATGGTGTAAATCCTGTGGATCTATTAGGGGTTGTTCTTAAACTCCATAGCACGGCTGGCAGTTCCTCCACCCAACATCCTGGAGATGCTTCAACCTTTTCAATAAGGCGCGGCTTAATCCATGGAGAATTTCCTGGTTAGCTCGCTCAGCTTGTCCATTGCTCTGCGGATGTGATACTGACGTGAGGTCCAGCCTTATCCCATTGTTCGCACAAAATATTTGTGTAGCTCCTTCAGAGGTGTTGCTTCCGTTGTCTGTAATGATACTATGGGGATATCCAAAGCGGAATATGACCTTCTTCAAGAACTTGACTGCTGTTTCAGCTTCACAATCTCCCACGGGTTCTGCTTCTATCCACTTTGTGAATTTGTCCACCACGACCAGGAGGTGAGTTTTTCCCGTTGGGACCGTCTGAAGGGCCCTACCATGTCAAAACCCCATACGGCGAAAGGCCATGTGATGGGTATTGTACGAAGTGCTTGAGCTGGCATATGATCTTGCCTGGCGTATCTTTGACATCCATCGCACACTCTGACAATCTGCTCAGCGTCTGCTAGCGCCGTTAACCAGAAGAAACCATGTCTGAACGCCTTTGCCACCAAAGATCTTGACGAAGCATGATGGCCACAATCGCCTGCGTGAATTTCGTGCAAGATTTTTCGTCCTTCTTCTGGTGATACGCATCTTTGGAATGTCCCCGCAACGCTGCGCTTGTATAGCTCATTGTTTATTATTGTGTAGGCCTTGGATCGCCGTGTTATCTTGCGCGCCTCTACTTCATCCTCTGGTAGCACTCCGCGACTTAAATATGCCATGTATGGCTCTGTCCATGCCGGCTGTTCATGCAGGGCTGCGACTAAAGTTGAATCATCCTCTGGCTCTGCGATGTCAATCTCTGCTGGAGGCTTAACTGATGGGTTATGCAACTCATCCAAGAAAACATTGGGCGGGACTGATTGCCTATTGGATCCTAGCCGAGACAAGGCATCTGCTGCTTCATTTTGTCTTCGATCAACATGTTCAACTTGGAAGCCAGTGAAGTGTCCAGCAACTCTGTCCACCTCTCTTCTGTATGCAGCCATGTTTGCATCCTTACTGTCCCATGTTCCAGAAACTTGTTGAGCTACCAAATCTGAGTCTCCAAAGCAACGGATGCGACTGACATTCATCTCCTTTGCTATACGGAGTCCGTGAAGCAATGCCTCATATTCTGCTACATTGTTTGTGCAATTGAAGTGTATTTGGAGCACGTATCTTAGCTTGTCTCCCTTGGGGGAAGTAGTACAACTCCAGCCCCCGAGCCTTGTAGCTGTCTTGACCCATCGAAGTGCATGGTCCAGTATTTTGTTTCTGCCATGGTGGGAGCGACTTGAATTTCTGTCCAATCATTGATGAAATCTGCGAGAGCTTGCGACTTAATTGATGTGCGCGGCTCGTAGCTTATATGGTGTGGACCCAGCTCGATCGCCCACTTGGCTACTCTTCCTGTTGCTTCTCGGTTGCGGATGATGTCTGCCAGTGGTGCCGAGCTGACCACAGTTATTGGGTGTTCCTGGAAGTAGTGCTTCAGCTTGCGACTCGCCATGAACACTCCAAACACTAGCTTCTGCCACTGAGGGTAACGCTGCTTTGAAGCCGTGAGCACTTCACTTACGTAGTATACTGGCCTTTGGACTGGGTACTCCTTTCCTGGCTCTTGTCTCTCTACAACCATCACGGCGCTTACGGCACGAGAGTTTGCAGCTATGTACAACAGCATGGGCTCTTTATCCTTTGGAGCTGCCAGAACTGGAGCATTTGTCAACTGAATCTTCAGGGCTGTTAAAGCTTCGTCGGCTTCTGAGTCCCAAACGAAGGTATCTGACTTTTTCAGCAATCTGTATAAAGGCAGGGCTTTTTCTCCCAGTCTTGATATAAAGCGACTTAACGCCGCGACGCAACCGGTAAGTCGCTGTACGTCCTTGATCTTTTCTGGTTTTTGGAGGTCCATTACAGCCTTTATCTTGTCAGGGTTGGCTTCGATGCCTCTTTCTGACACTATGAACCCCAATAGCTTCCCCGCTGGTACTCCAAAGACGCACTTCGTCGGGTTGAGCTTCATGTTATATCTTCTGAGATTTGTGAAGGTTTCTTCCAAGTCACTGATGAGATCCTGGCCTACTTGCGATTTAATGACGATATCGTCCACATAGGCGTGAACGTTGCGACCTATCTGCTCATGCAAGCAACTTTGAATGCACCTCTGGTAAGTCGCACCTGCGTTCTTCAATCCAAAGGGCATGCTTACATAGCAAAAGGCCCCAAAGGGTGTGATGAAGGATGTCTTTTCCTGGTCCTCCTTCTTCATCTTGATTTGATGGTAGCCTGAATAGGCGTCTAGAAAGCACAACAACTCGCATCCGGCTGTTGAATCAATCACTTGGTCAATCCTTGGCAAGGCAAATGGGTCCTTTGGACAGGCTTTGTTGAGACTGGTGTAGTCAATGCACATTCGCCATGTGCCGTTCTTTTTCATAACTAGGACTGGGTTTGCCACCCACTCCGGGTGATATACTTCTGTGATGAATCCTGCGGCCAATAGGCGAGCTATTTCTTCCCCTATCGCTTTTCTCCTGTCGTCGTGGAAACGCCGCAGTGGTTGCTTTACTGGCTTGGCCAGGGGTTCACGTTAAGGCTGTGTTCTGCCAATTCCCTTGGCACCCCTGGCATATCTGATGGTTTCCATGCGAAGATGTCCTTGTTTTCCTGAAGGAAAGCGATGAGTGCCCGCTCCTGTTCTTTCTCCATGTGGGCTCCGATGCTCGCCTGCTTGGATGAGTCGCCAGGAACAAGATCTATCTGCTTGGTGTCTTGGGCCGCTTTGAATTTCATTGGTGGTTCGGCAGATGGCGTGGTAACTACGCTCATATCATTGGGATCCACCTGCGACTTATAACTCTTTAGCTCTTCAGCGGCACAAGCTGATTCTGCGAAGGCTGCATCTCCCTCCTCGCACTCTATTGCTTTTTCTCTATCGCCGTGCACTGTGATGACCCCTCTTGGTCCTGGTATCTTCAGCTGTAGGTAAACGTAGCATGGCCTGGCCATAAACTTGGCGAAGGCTGTTCGTCCGAACAGGGCGTGATATGGGCTCTGAAATTTTACCACTTCGAAGCATATGAACTCGCTTCTGAAGTTTTCTTCCGTCCCAAAGGTTACTCCCAGGGTTATCTTTCCCACTGGCTGTGCTGACTTTCCTGGGACGATGCCGTGAAATACGGTCGTCGTGTGTTGCAGGCTGGAGTCCATGAGCCCCAAGCGCTTGAACGTATCGTAGTACATGATATTTATGCTGCTTCCCCCGTCCATAAGTACTTTGGTTAGCTTGTATCCTGCTACATAAGGTGCCACAACTAGCGCCAGCTTCCCTGGCTCTCGCACTTGCGGCGGATGATCGTCGCGACTCCAAGTGACTGCATGTTCTGACCATTTTAGCCAATTGGGGGTTGCTGGTATCACAGTATTTACCTGCTGGCTTCTGCGACTTAATTTCTCTTCCCTCTTGGAGGTGTTGATAACTATTGTATGGTACTGCCCCACCTGCCTGGGGTTACTCGCATTGTGCGGCCCGGCCTGAACCATGAGTCGCACCAGGGCTTCCTTCATGGTGGTTTCCCCTGTTGTGTTGGCTTTCTTCTTTCCACTTCTTGTAATAATTACATTGCGCCTTGGTATGGTCTGCTGGCCGCCCGTCGCCTCCCGTGTGAAGATCGCACGGCCGATTAAAAACTTCTTCCATGTTAATTGGACGAGAGCCGCTTCCTCGGCCTCTTCCTCGTTGGCCCCTGAAACCTCCACGTGTGTTGGCGACAAGCCCAGAGTTTCCTTCTTCACTCTTGCGCTTGTTTTGATTCGCGTTGTTGTGGCTAGTTTGTTGCTGTTGAGGCTTGCTGGTATTTTTCTTTCCTTCAACAGCGGCCTTCTCCTCTTCTCCATCTGACGCATCTCGGGTCTTGTCTGAGCCAGCGTATTTGTTAGCCGCAGCCATTACCTCGCTGAGACTCTTGACCTTGCCCTTCATGCGACCTAACTTATGGATCAGTGGTTCGAACTTACAATTTTTCTCCATGACTAGGACAGCTGAGCTTGGAGGTATGTTGTCTGAGGAGTGTATAATTTCTGCCACCCTCCTCATCCAGTGGCGACTTGACTCGCCTTCCTTCTGAACGCAACGCTCTAGATCTTCTATATTGCAGAGTCGCTTGCAGGTTCCTTGGAAGTTTTTGACGAAAGCGTCTTTCAACTCTTCCCAGGTATTTATGGTGTTGGGGGGTAGATTTTGTAGCCCTAGCAGCACGACCAGCACGCTCAGACACAGCCGCGGCACGCTTCTCAAGCATGGTCACCATCTTCTTCGATAGTGTTCCAGCTTCCATCTTCATCACGTCCGTAATGGCTGGTTTTCCACCAGAACTCTTCGGGAAACCAGTCAGAGCTGTCGCAAAATCACCCGCAACACCGTTGCCCCTTAACAGAATGCGGGTGGTCTCGGATCCACCTACCATTTGGGCTCGGGCGAAGTTCGCCAGGGTGGTCGTCCCCGGTGCAAACATATCAGCCAAGTCCTCCACTGTCTTAGGTGGTGGATTGGCAGGCAGCACGGTCTGATATATAGAAGTCAATGCACTCTTGGACCGGTGAAAAGCCTCTCGAGTGCGGGCACATATTTTGTCGAAGGCACTCGCCGCATCCTCGAATGAACCCTCATCGACGGCAGGCTCGGCACCAACAGTTTATGTTGGAAAAAGCATAAGTTATACTACTGGTGGTAGTCAGATCAAACTCGAAAATATTCTCTCAAACACATTACCTCCCAGCACTTGGGACAACGCGCGAAGCCAATGAGTTTGCAGTGTTTCGCGTGCCTCCACCTCCTCGAGCTTTTTCTGTGAATCTTTGAGTTTCTTCTCAAGCTCTTGCACACGGGTGGCAGACGTTGCCTTCTCACCTGCGAATGGCACAAGCCACCTTTTAGCAAAAATCAGAACATTACAAACAAAAAGGGCATAAAAGGAGAGGCGGAAATTATTACGGTCCAACTGCTCTACTCTGGCTCGCAGTTGATCGCGTTCCTGCTCCACTTGCAAATATGTGTCACCCGGCTCAAGGAGAATACGGATGAATGACTGTACAGCATAAAAACTCAGGAAATCATGGCTTCAGCTGTTGATCAAAACACAATAAAAAAAGAGCATATCGCACTTACGTGGTTATAACGTGCAGGAAGCGTTTCACCCGATGAGGAAGGCATGCTTTCCTGAGGCTCAGGTCGAGGAGCTGCCGGGGAAGTCTGTTGGGCCTCTGAGCGAATCGCTTCACCCGAAGAAGAAACTGGTGTCACCTCAGGCGCAGGCGGTGGCAGATCAACCTTGGGTGGGTCGTCCTCGACCAGCCTGCACATATCAGAATCAGTCACATAAAGCATAACCTATGACACATAATGTTCCAGCACAAACTTACTGAGGTTCGTCGTCATCCGACAGAATCAGCGTGTTATAGTCTATACACGCCTTGAATGACGGCGACCTAGCCGGTGAAGCTGCACGCGAAGGGGACTTCCCCTTAAGCTCCCCCGAGTCAGTCGAAGAAGAATCAGAATCCTCGCCTCGAGTGGCACGCGGAGGCGAGCTTTCTGCAGTCGATTTTGTTTCGTCTGCACGACGGCGCTTCAGGAGTGGAAGCTCGTCCTCCTCCTCTTGCTCGGAGTCCTCTGCCTCCTCTGTAGGGGTGTGCGCGGAGGCGAGTGAGACGTCATCGGCTTTATGATCAGCCGGCAATACCTCTGTCTGCGCGGTATCCCCATCTTCGGGTAGTGGGGGCAAGCACTTGAGGGGAACATGACCCTGTACACAGTCTAGCCATGAGCTATCACTCGACAAAAATCATATCTCCAATGCTAAATGCATAAAGGAAAGACAGCGAATACCTTGGGTAAAGGGTGCTCACTGTCGAAAGCATCGACAGGGCAATCGAGTGGGCAGCTATCGTTCGCCGTCAGCTTGGTGATCGATCAAACTCGCTTCTCCACATCATCAGGTGCTGGCAGAGTTTGGCCAGGCACCAAACGTGTCGGGCCCTGTGGACCCTGAAATGCCCACATGGGGTGCGCTCGCACTCGCAGCGGCTGCACACCCCTCTTGATGAAGGTCGAAATCAAATGCAGGCCGCTCACTTCGTGGCCCGCAGTCTTCATAAGCTTGGCAATCTTGGCCATCAAAGGCTTCACCTTAGCTTCTTCAGCAGCAGTGGTCTGATGCAGCCAAGCCCGTGTGTTCACCAGAGGCGCATGGGGATCAAAGCGCGGCAGTCCCTCTTGGTTGGTGGTGAAGTAGAACCACTTCTGCCACCAACCTTGCGCAGATTCAACTTGCTTAATGTCAAAATATGCGACTTCTTTGTGGCTCTGAATGTTGAAGCCGCCAACAGCATAACCGCCTTTCTTCCCGGCGTTCTCCCTCACAGTGAAGATCTTCTTCCAAAGATCCCAATGTGGGTGCACACCCAAGAAACACTCACACAGCACAAAGAACACAGCAATGTGCATAATGGAGTTGGGCGTAAAATCGTGCAACTGCACCTTGTACGCGTACATCAGAGCCCGCACAAAATCGTGAATAGGGAATGAGAATCCCCTATTCACGAACTCGTGAAAGCATACGCGCTCACCCTCTTTGGATTGACGGCTTACCTCGTCGCCGGGGAGGCGCGTTGTCAGCAGCTCGGCGGAGGGGATCCATCCATCCCGCCGGTAACCGTCTAGCCTAGACAACTTCATGGTGGACCGCGTCCAGTCGCCGTTCTTCTTGTCCAAGGTCACGTCCGCGCCACCCTTGGCGTCGGCGGTGCTCGTACTCCCACCAGCCACCGCGGCGGCGGCAGCAAGCGCAGCTTTCCTCTTGGGCGCCATGGAGGTGGTGGTTCGCAAGAGAGAGGGGATGCGCAGCGCAGAGGAGGAAGAAGAAGCAACGGCGGCGGTGCACAGATGGCAAGTAAAAAATTACTTATGCTGCCACACCCTTTTAACCTCAGCACAACAAATCCGCATCGTTGATGCGAGATCGTGGGCAGAGCTGCATATCCAGCCATACACGTGGCAGCCTCGGAGGGCAACCGTCGCCGGCCACTCCGCCCACTACGCACGCAAAACGAGGGACCATCATCACGGCTCCGTAAAAACCGCGTCAGAGCGGTCAAATTCAATCCAAACGGCACTGTCGTTTGGTCAAGCGCTACACAATGGGCCCACATACATGTCACGTCCCATCCATCGCAGCATAACGCACGCCACCGCGTGTTAGGCAGCGCAGTCGCCACGAAACGTCATCCCTGACGTCATTGCACGCGATCTGTTCAGAAAAGCTTTCAGGTTCGCCCAATGCATATCAGTCACTCGATTGTTTCATTTGATTCGGGTGTATGGTCACTCGACCGTCCCTTCAACAAAAGACATGTTACTCCCATCCGGAGCATATCAAAAATTTCTTCGACTAAGAGTGTATGGGATAAAAAGGATGAGTCTATTCTCCATTGCAAGCAATAAAGCACAATCTCGGGGGCTACTCCCATCGGGAGCGCTGTCACGCACCCGATAGAATAATGACAAAGTATTAGTCGACAAAAGGCTCGACTCAGTTCATATACAAAATCATACTCGAAACATTCCCGATTTGCGTCCGCCGCAAATGCCTCGGATGCTGCACGCATAGTGCAAAGGTAAGACCCGCCGAACTTTCGAGCTGGGCTAAGGACCGTTCCAGCAACGTCAATCCTTATACTTTCCGTGTCAGTAGACATGATGAAAAATCCCGACGGACGCGTTGGGTAAATTTCAAAGTTATACTGCAGATCGATTTAGTAAGACCTCCGCGGCCTAGTCGAGTCTGACCAGTCTGTTCCAGATTCGAGTCCGGGGACTCGAGTTTGATTGAAAGCTAGTAAGGTTTTACCCGAATGTGTAGTTAACCGGTCCCGATCCGTCGAGTGTACCGGGCCTACTAAGCTATTATCCCTTGATTATCATAAGCAAAAACCAAAGTCGATGCAATACTCGACATAGCCAACATGTGCTATTCATACAGGAATTCCAATTACAACATACATGTACAAAGCATATGACGTGCACTTATGAATGAGTCCATGCCTGATTCTTCGAGTCAGACAAGTACTCGGGGGCTACTGACAAGGATATACATCTCGGGTACGCTACCATAAGGGTACCTGGTGCACGTGTCGACTAAGGCCCAGTTATCGAGAGCCTACATGAAGCCCATAACGAAAGGCCCAACAAGATGGAGTACCTTCCAAGATTAGACATAGGCATAGTCGGTTTATACTTTCCTTACATGTAAACAGGGTCGGTTACAGACTCCCGAGACCCAGCCTCTTATAAAAAGGCTGGGAGGGCCGCCGATCCTGGAGAAGCCATACTCGAACCACCAAAAGCCCTAGCGAGATCGACATCTCGCCGGAGCTCCCCTGTAATCGCATAATCTCACACAATCAATACCAGACAAGCAGGAAGTAGGGTCTTTACCTCCACCCGAGGGGCCTGAACCTGGGTAAATCTTTGCCTCTGCTTGTCAGCCGACGAAACTACCAGTACTACCACGTTCTCTCCCCATAATCTCAACCCAAGGTCCTTAACCATGGGATTTGATGAGTTAACCCCTCGTCAATAGTCCCCGACGCCCTTCGGAAAGGAGCACCACCGAAACACAGAAATCACAAAACAGAGACCTGGAGTTGCAGATTGGAGGGGGAAAACTCCGGCGGGGCGCTGCCGGCGTGGTCTCCATCTTCTCTAACGACTTGTCCACCGTCTCAATGATGAAGAGGGAGTAGTCCACCCTGGACTATGGGTTTGTGGAAGTAACTTATGTATCTCTCCTCTCTTGAGCTTCACTAATTAGTACCGTATGAGCTGCTGAACATGATTACGATCATCTATGTAATACCTTTGTGGTGGATCTTTTTATGAGTTAATATATGTTTGAGATTGCAATAGTTTTGTTTCAGTTATGAAAGTAGATGCATATTATGTACCCGTTCTTGTTTACTTGTTATGATCAAGCATGTGTATGAGAGCGTGTGAGGGGGAACGTGTGCATTAGTTGGAGTAACGGGTGGTGGCTAGTGCGGTGAACGTGAGAGAAAGTTCCGCGATCCACTTGGATTTTTACCTTACTTTGTTGCCTCACTAGGGATAAAGAAAAATACCTTGCTACCGGAGATGTGGGTGTGACCATTGCCAATACTCCATGACTAGATCTAGCATGTTCTTATTTTAACTTCATGTCATGAAACCTAATGCTAGGCTCTTATTTATCTTAATTACTAAGGTGTTATGATTTAGTTCGCATCTTGGTAGAGTATAAGAGAGATTAATAAACAAAAGATCTCTATGATAGGACGTGATGCCCATATAATTAGTAACTTGTCATGAAACATTTTTGTTGCAATCTCATATGTCAATTCTAGTGTTCCATTATCTACCACTTTATTTAAGAGAGAGTGCATTTGTGAAACCATGAACCCCGGTCCATTTTTAATCATAAGAAACACCTTTCCAACCACTTTTATCCACTTTACATTTTCTACCATTTAAAAATCCGAAAATACAAAAACACTTTTACATCTTGCATTCACAATACAAAACCCAAAAATATCATCCATCATTATTTACACCATCCTTGCATATTTATTTATCATCAATGCATATTTATTTACTGTTTTGCATTCATTTTATTTTGATATCATTCTCACACCTTGTGCTTGACAACCACTTGGTGAGGTTGAGGGCACAAAACAATTTATTTTGTTTTGTAGGTTATCAAGAGAAGGATAAGAAGATAAATCTTTCACTACTGATTCCCCGAGAGTTCGATATTAAACCCTCGAGTCACCCCTCGTGGGGAAAACCGTCTTTCCTATACTATACACTCTGCACTTGGAGTCTCAACCTAACCCATATTCTTTTGACGCAGGTAACTACGTCAAGGGCCATCACCCGGTTGAGCCGTGATCTCGGATCTGAAGCTGCTTCCAGGGCGGACGCCAACCGCAAGATCGAACAGTCAGTCAAGCGGGAAGAAACCTCTCAGGCCCTTGCCATTGCCAACGACAAAAGAGTGCAGACACTTGAAGAACGCTGTCGGGACATCAAACAAGAGATGGCAGATATGACCAAACAGATAAAGCCGCTCGTGCTAGAGCTAGAGACTCTGAAGAAGACCCATGAAGTGGCTCAACAGAGCGCTGATTCCGCTTGGCAGCAAGTTGAGGACTCAGACAAGCTGATTTCGGATCTTCGGAAGGAGGTGGCAGTTCTGACAGAGGTTCGAGGAGATTTGGAATCTCGACTTGCCGGGCACCAAGGAAGTCTGCAGGGGGAGCTCCTTGTGATGCAGTCTGCCGTGAGTAGTGCTCAAGAGGAGCTCCGTCACCTGGGAATGACTTCTCCGGGTACAATGCCTGGTGTTGGTCAACAATCACAGGCCAACCTTTCATTAACAGTTGACGGCATTGCCAGTAGCTTATATGGGCTCAAGAAGCATCAAGAAGAAGTGCTCAACGCCGAGGTCAGAAGCATAGCCAGGTCAATTTCCTTGGATATTTTAACTTCAGTTCTTCATGAAGTCCCCGGTTTCCGCTTGGAATCAGTTCTAGAAGAAATCCCGCCAGGAGGCCAGACGCAATCAAGTGAAGCGACTTTACAGGAAGTTGTCAACTAGCTGGTGGAACAATATGGATGCCCAGATGACACGCCAGCATCATAGGAGGCAGGATGCGCATAAGGTAGAAATCCAGTGGGAAATGCTCCTATCATACTCCTGCTTCGTCATACGTTTTAGTCGTTCCTGCAAAATCAACAGGGTTGTTCTTGCCTTGGACAATGTCTTGTAATAATTAACCCAGGAGAAAAACTCTAAGTATTTTGTTCGTAGGGTAATCAAACTTATCTGCATGGTTCGTCCTATTGACTTGGTAAGTTCGGCCATGGCACGGTTCCCTTATCGTCTCCGGATTCAACATTGAGTAGCTTTGCAGTCCAATGCGTTATATCAGAGGCCAAAACTTGCAAACCAGCAAAACCCAACTGTTCCCGGGAACCCCATCAAACCGTTCGTTTTTTATCATAAAAATCGTGAGACATGAACTGTCCCGGGAATGATGTTTTCCAAGTATTTCCGTCGAACACCATGTCAGAATCAAATCAACAGAAGACGCGACAAAAACCAAATCTCAACACCGGCCCAAGGCGGGACTGACCTAGACCCTAGATAGACCTTGTGGCGGGTCGGACCCATTTCCACCATTCCATTTGTGGCGGGACGGACTCAGACCCACCCTTTGCGGCGGGACGGACCCATTTCCACTTTAACCGATATGGGGGAACGGACCTGTACCCATTTTCTCATTTGTGGGGAGACGGACCCTTCCCACTTAACATTTGTGGCGGAACGGATCCAGACCCACCCTAGCTCTCGTGGAGGGATGGACCCTTCCCACTTATCATAAATGGTGGAACGGATCCAGGCCCATTGCATCACCTGTGGAGGGACGAACCCTTCCCACTTAACATAAATGGCGGAACGGATCCATGGCCATTGCATCACCTGTGGAGGGACGAACCCTTCCCACTTAACATAAATGGCAGAACAGATCCAGGCCCATGGAATCACCTGTGGAGGGACGGACCCTTCCCACTTAACATTCGTGGCGGAACGGATCCAGACCCACCCTTTACCAGCCGTGTCAGATGCTTCCCGGGCGAAAACTTGTTTCCGGGCATAACTCGGGTACAGGTTTCCGCTTGTCCCGGGAAGGCCCTACCCGGGTCAGGAGAAGGCGTCCCCTCCCCCAACAGTCGGGCGAGACAGATACTGAAGCAACGATACACGAAATAGTCAACATTAAATAAGCATTCAACATAGGTGGCTGGAAAAAGGATAAAAACTTGATCATCTCAAGCGTCGGACTCAATCTTCTTTCGCTGCTTGGGGGTCCTGTTATTTTTTGGGTTCTTCGTTCCGCGTCCTCTCCCGTGCTGAGAGCCACCGTGGGATGCCCCTCTGCCTCGCTTGTTGCCAGTCCGCTTCCCTCGCCCAGGACCCTGTCCTCCAAATGCTTCGCCTTGGTAGTTTGCTCGTCCCTCACGGTCAAGGCCTCTCATTGCCCTACGATTCCCTCGAAATGCCCTCATGAATTGCATCTTCAGGTTTTGCCACGACGTGATGGAACGCTCAGGAAGGTTGTCCCACCATTCTCGAGCATCTCCCTTAAGTGCCAGAGGGAAACAATTATGTCGGACCAGTGGAAACCAGGGTACCACGGCCCGTATACCTTTAGCCCAGAAGTCCACGCATGAAGAACAAGACAAGTCATCAGTCAACAGAGCATGGCCCACCTCGCCAGGCTCCTCCAAGCCTCGCGCGACCGAGGCTAGAGGCATCGGGAGGACGCTTCAACAAACAGCCAAGGAAGGGCCTCGCGAGGCCGCCCTCACGAGGAAAGTCGCGCCATCAAGCCTCACGCGGTACAAGACAAAGACCTGGCGCACCCATGACCCCGCGCCAGGGGCATCTGCGACTGCGTCTTCCCCAGAGTGACGCTCGCGCCAGCAGAGCGTGTCGGCCAAAGCTTTCCACTTTGGTGATTAAAGGGTGCCGACCATCCACGGCAAGCAAAGCGGAGCCCAAGACTTCCCTCTTTGGTGCAAGACGGCCGGACAGGCGCTACGCGCCACCGCAGGCGTCATCGACAATGTCACCGACAAGGCCTTACGAATGCGCCATGGACGGTGGCTTTATCTGAGCTAGGGCAGTACGCCGGTACCCCCTCTTGGTGCTATGTGGCAACCCTTCCCGCCTAAATATTTGGGGGAAGAGGACCGGAGCACTATAAATAGGGCCTCACTGCGGCCGTAGAGAGGGATCCCAATCATCTTCTACCTCGCCACAAACACCAACACTTGTACTGTAATCGCTCCGAGCAGTGCAATCCATCTCAAGCAGGAAGTAGGGTATTACACCTCTATGGTGGCCTGAACCTGGGTAACCGTTGTGCCTCCTTGCTGTGTGCGTGTCTTCTCCTCCGAGGTCACCGAGAGTTCGTCGAGAGCGTGTTTCAGTCCCCAGTGTTCGAACGACACTACACTTGAGTTTCCTTCGGGAGTAATCCTCAACATTTGGCGTGCCAGGTAGGGGACTGAGGCGCTCTCTTCGTTTCTCCTCACCACCCTGGTCGACACACGCCGCAGGGCGGCTAGCCGGGTCGCCTCTAAGCCCGCCATCAAACCCGCGCAGGCGTGTAGCTGCTGCTGCCTCTGAGGAAGAAGCGGAACACGGGTCGGAGGAGGTGGAAGCTTCTTCCCTCCATCCTTCCAGGCAGAACACGCCTCCACCGTCCGACGGCCACACCGCGTCTGCCTCCACCCGGGCCCCACTGACGCCGGGGGCTGCGCTGCTCATGGCGCAGGAACTCCTGCGCTACCGGCCCACCGAGGCCGACTGTCGTGGGTTTGTCACGTCAGATGTCATGGATGACTTCGTAGGTGTGGGATTGCGCGAGTCAATCGTCTCCGAGCTAAGGATTGCAGGGCACGAGGAAGACAATGTTTTTTACCCAGGTTCGGCCCCTCAGTGTGAGGTAAAGACCTACGTCCGGCCTATCCTAGATTGGTATTGATATGAATATGGTGTTACAAGGGGTTGGCGACCGATGTGTCGAGCCGCCTTGTGATCTAGGCTTTGGAGCTTGAGAGCTTGTCCGTCTAGTCCTGCGAGTCCTCTTTATATAACCAGAGGCTCGTCAGATTACAATGGTATTACTTGGAGACTACTCTTCGTGCCTTCCAAGTTAAGCTAAACACCGACCTTCTGGATCCTTCTATTGGCAGGCCATAATCTTAGGCCGGCCCATCTTCTTGTCAGCCCATCTATAGTGCGACCGTAAAATAAGTCGCGCTTTATCTAGATGAGTCGCGGGATTATTATTCCCCCGACATTAGCCCCCAAGCTTCCGGCTGATTCATAAAGTCAGGTGGAAGATTTGTCTTGATGATGATATTGTCAGCTTGCATATGTAGAGCTTTCTGACTTTTCAATGTTGAGTTTGGCGACTCACTGATGTTGGGTCGCAGGCATTGCGGCTTATTGAGCCGCTGATGTAATATCACAAGCTTTTGAACACTTCTGCCTTGGTCGCATTGAAGTTGCAGAATCGCGGTAAGTTTTCCGCGAAGCCTTTGGTGAAAATCACCTTTTCCTGTTGAATGTAAGACTGAGCTGAAATTATAAGAATAATAACTTATGAGTATCAAGATATGTCAGCCAAATGTGTATAAGGTGTTGAGTCATAGACATCGAAACAGAAAAGACCATAAGCATAAATAAGCTGGTCAATTATTAGAGTATAATAATTTGTCAAGTTTTCATGATGAGCCATCTGAGCGCATGTTGAATTATGGTGGCTCAAGGGTATATAGCCAAAGCCTGTATTTAAAGATTTCCGAGTCGCTGATTTGACTCACAAATGGATATATATATTCTCATGTGCTGCAAAAAATTTAATCTGCATATAAACATGGTATATCAATTTAGTAGAAACCACCAGATGCCGGTGGGTGGATGTGTAGCCCCCGAGGGCCGGGTTGCATGCTTGATCATGCTGCTCGGGACTCAAAAATATTTCCATTAGAAAAAACTTGATTGTCCTAGCCCCCGGGCATTAAGTAGGCATGATTTCATTATCCTGCTTCATGGCATATTGCTATTTTTACAATCTGATCCTGCAACAGCTTGAGCAAATATTGTTGCTGCAAGAAAATAATGATATTCGGAGTAGGGCAAAGCCGCAAATAAACTCCAAATTATGAAATATTCGTTGAGCTGCTGGGAAAAAAGATAATCCCTGTCAAAACTCTTAATATAAATTGAGGAATCGTCCTTAAAAATTCCACTTGATGTGGCTGTAGATAAGAAAATAATGGCGGCTTCAACAGCCGATATCAGGAATGATCATCCCAATCATAAAAATCTGGTCATGCTAGTTCAAACCCATATGGCTGAGTTATAAGCTCCTGAAACTCAAAAGGCAAAGCCCCCGAGGAAGCAATGATGATAACTTGATGATAATATGTTAGCTTTGGCGGCTGGTAATAATTATGATAAAATGTTAGTACTCCGCATGATAGCATACGATATCGTGCATGATAGCAAATTGTGACCTGCATGATAGCATACTATAATCTGCATGATAGCATAATATACTTTGCCTGATAGCGAATTGTATTTTGCATGATAGCAATTTGTATTTTGCATGATAGTAAATAGTTGCATGATAGCAACTGGTAAGATGCATGATAGCATATGGTACTTGACTTAGTATTTCCCAAATCTAATGTGTGTTCAGGGTCGAGAACGGCCATGATAGGCATTCAGACTCGATTGACGCCACACGTGGGTACTTTAGTCCTTCTGAATTATCTCTATTACCGTTAAGTAGGTCTTCGCACGACTCAGTATTTCCCAGGTAAAAACGCGTGTTCAAGGTCGAGAGCGGCCATGATAGGCAATAAATCTCGATTGACGCCGCGCCCCAGTACTTTGGCCGCATAGTGCAAAGATACTTCTGACTTAAGGCGAGAATAACCAGGATAATTTGCCACAAAGAGCGATTCCACGAGAATAAGCCGAGCTTATAAAGCTACAAGGCCCCCATGAAACCCAGAGATTAGTTAAATAAAGACTCAGCGACTCAAATTGAGGCGAAATGACAAGCCCCCGGATACCGGAGGTGCCCGCTTTATTTTACTAATCCTGATGTGCGACCGCACGTAGGCGGCAATCGACTTTTGATATAAGCAACTGCAATAGCTGTGACGATAGCTCTGAATAGCTTTGATGATAACCAGATCTGATTAGCTGCAAATGTGATACCACGGGTCACTAATTTGACCCAAGGATTGATACTACAAGTCACCTGTTTAACTCAAATATCGTTAAGATGATGCTTCGTTAGTGACTCGCAAACTGATGTAATGATGAGCTGTATGCGACTCATAAATGATATAAAGGTAAATCACTAGGTGACTCATAAAATGATATGACAATAAATCGGTGATGATCCATAAAGTGATATAATGGTGAATCATGAAATGATAATGATAAATCATGAGCTGATATAATGATAAATCATTAAATGATATAATGAGTGCTCAGATACCAATGCTTGAATATGTAACAGTGATTTTTGATATGTTAATATGCCCGTTTGCAGGTGCAAATAGAACTATTATTTTGCAATAAATCCAATGCAAACTGTAGAGAGTTGAACTTTGATAAATGCAATGCGAGTTAAAGAGAACTCTACTTTGATAAATGCATTGCGGGTTGTAAGACCCTACTTTTAAAGACGTTGATGTAATTAAACATTCAAAGTGATCTGAATTTAAAATCTGCGGCATGATATAATTTGAATCGCAGAGATATTGATAGTAAGCCTTATAAACTAGATGTGCAGCCACCGAGATTGAATCAAAGGTGAATCTTAATCTTAACTGATGAAATTAAAAGGCCGTAAAAGTTGATCATGATAATAACTTATCTTGTTTTTGTTCTGCTGATGTTGATGATGCGGTGCAAGCCGCGGACCATCACCGGAGTCGGCTGATCTGGATGCGCGCTGGGCCGGTATACTAGTGAAACAGAGCGGTATAAATATCCACCCGTTCTCGAGTTATCATGTTGAAACTCGCCTAGTCGAGGAAGGGCATCTGGCTTAACCACGCTTGTGGTACTAGCAGCAGTCTTCCTTAGTAAATTATCGTGCATGTGGTTAGTACCGTAGCGCAAAAATCCATGCCATGCATGTGATTAGTCTGATGCATTCTTCTCTTCTTAGTGTTGGTACGTGTGTCCCAATGATTAAAATAGAGCGCCTTTCCCTTTGAGCAAGTCTTTGTTGTAGATGATACACGTTGATTCCGGCGGCTCAGCCTTCAGGCTAGTGGAGGTACAAGTCGCAAAAAAGTCTCTGTCGACTGCAGTGAGTCGCGGTCCTTGCGGAGCTCGCCGGTGATGGAGATTACTTCCCTGTGAGCTGACCGCTCCTTCCATACCCCCTTTTTTTTCTTTTGGGAAACTATCCAAACGTGGGTGTCTATGTATCATTGCCCATGAAATCCATGTAACATGTATGTACGTGACGTCCATGCAACATACTAGCAGCTTCGGTTATTCCTTTCCTTCCTGATTTATTTTTCCTTGATCTGCGCGCGAGTCAAACTAGTAAGGCTAGACATGCAACGTAACAGCAAACTGACACCTTTGAATTGCACCTTTCTTCGGCAGCTCTGGTATGCCATCGGCAAATGGAAGCAGTATCCCTTTTTTTTTAAGTCGCATGCGATTCTATTTTTATGGTAACTCCTCAGATCTTTTCCTTTTTTGGTCGTTTTCCTTAATCCGGGTGCGAGTCCAACCAGGAATAGTTTGAGTAGTTGGCACGCAATTCCTTCTCTTTCCTTGTCTGGTTCTAGGCTTAGACTTGTGCTGCTCCGTAGAAAATTCTGCCTTGATTTCGCGAGTTTGCGTAGATACAAAACTTGCCGCAGTGCATGAGTCGCCGACGGAGATCGAACCGTTCGAATTGTCTCAAATTTTTTGGAGGGCTTCAGGATTGTATTCCGCAAGATTGCACCGGACGGATCTTCAAATTGATGTCTGAGTCGATCTCGATAATTGTTTTCCCAAAGTCACGCGGAGTTCCGTCAGTTTTCGACAGGGCTTCAATGTTTGAGTCGGCCAGGGAGATCCAGCCGTTGGAATTTGATGCCCTTTTAACAGCTGCTGAAGAACTCGATTGCGCATCTTTTCACCGAACGGATCGTCGATATGATTTCCGAGACGTCGTCGGGGTCGGCCGCAGCACGACGATGTCTGCTGCCCTTGATGTAGATGTTGGTATCGCCGAGCTTGAAACGGCGCGGCAATCAAGTCGCCGAGATTGTTGAAGTCGCCGAGCTTGAATCGACGACAAGATCCTCCGTCCCTGGCATAGATCCAGCGCGGAACGTGACGCTCTTGACCGCAACCCCACGGTGGACGCCAACTGTCCTGGGTTTGTCACGTCAGATGTCATGGATGACTTTGTAGGTGTGGGATTGCGCGAGTCAATCGTCTCCGAGCTAAGGATCGCAGGACACGAGGAAGACAATGTTTTTTACCCAGGTTCGGACCCTCAGTGTGAGGTAAAGACCTACGTCCTGCCTATCCTAGATTGGTATTGATATGAATATGGTGTTACAAGGGGTTGGCGACCGATGTGTCGAGTCGCCTTGTGATCTAGGGTTTGGAGCTTGAGAGCTTGTCCGTCTAGTCCTGCGAGTCCTCTTTATATAACCAGAGGCTCGTCAGATTACAATGGTATTACTTGGAGACTACTCTTTGTGCCTTCCAAGTTAAGCTAAACACCGACCTTCTGGATCCTTCTATTGGCAGGCCATAATCTTACGCCGGCCCATCTTCTTGTCGGCCCATCTATAGTGCGACCGTAAAATAAGTCGCGCTTTATCAGGATGAGTCGCAGGATTATTATTCCCCCGACACCGGCCACGACGCGTGGCTCCAGCGAGTCACTGAGCTCGTCAACACCGCGAAAGTCGCCCCGGCGCCGTCGCACTCCATAGTGACACCAGCATTGTAGCACCCTTGCTTAAAAAGCATAGGTACATTGCGAAATATGCCAGTCTCTGGATCAATAAGACTTGCACTCACAACCAGATTGTAATATCATGCATCAATGTCAGAAATTATTACAACGCAAGTACGAATGATCCATAAAATACTTTATTACAACTGCGCATAGCCAAAGGCTAGCTTGAAACAATAAATTGTTCAACACTTATTCAGAGTTCACACACAAATAAATATAACACGGAGCTCCATCATCTCCATGCGCCACTGGCGAACATGTTGGTTGTAAGCTCGAAGACTGACGACGTCACTCCTGATCGGATGAACCTGCAACATGTAAGTTGCAGCCCAGATTGTTTGGGTCAGATGCCGTTCGACTGGCGGGCAAGTGAATACTGGTGGAATATAACATGGCAAGACTATTTCTACATGCTTATATGGCTGGTGGAGTTCAAGGCTATTGCATAAAGCAAATTTTGTCCTACTTTTCATAAAGCATTTTTAATTCTCAGCAACAAAATGAGACACAACCCTGGACGCATCCAGTGTCTCATTTAACCCGAGTTCACCCATCAAATTTTATTATGAAATTGGAATGATGAGATTTTTCCATACACTACAATGTTCGAAGACACGCATTGTCCATAACCGGGGACACGGCTAAGATCTTAGTTTGACACACTCTGCAGAGCTGGTGCACTTTCACCACTAGACCCGATCAACCCAAACTATCCTTTACACTCATTTAGTGATAAGGAAAAGAAGAAGATCGAGACGAGACTTTTCAGAAGTATTTTCCCATGGTACTACTAGCGAGATCACTGCCCACCTATCCCGCTACATCTTCAGATCTCACTGACCCAGGTCCACACAACATACTCCGTCAAGACAGAGCCCATATGACTAGTGGTTGCACGCTTCGGCAACAAACATGAAGTGACGTAAAATCTCGATACCCTGGGTGGCAATCCACAAGTGAGCGTAAACAAGACAGCCATAGACATGACCCATGAATAGCCACTCCACTCACATCATCCTCTATCAACCAATCCACCCAGGCAGTAAATTAATTTAGTGGAGTTTTAAATATCACATCTACAATAAAACAATCATTTTTGCAGCATGTACTTCCACTAAATTATAATAGGTCACTACCAAGGTGGTCATATGGCTATCCTACAAGGTTTGCATAGCATAATATAACATAGTAGTACCTATCATGCATACTACTAAAATATCTACAAATGCAATAAAACGAAAATAGTAGGTCATTTATGCTTGTGCAAGTTATTCACTTGCCTTCGTAGTCATTCGTGTTGCTGCAACACTCACAGCACGCTTTGCACTCTTCACAATCTAAACAAGCAACACGCACGAAATCAATACAACACATAAATGGCATTACAAAAATTATGTATGCATGATAAAATGCAAAGGTGACACAATTTCAAGTCAAGCAATAAATATTATTTTAGTTCTCTGGTATAAACTATATGCATGATGCTCATGTCAATTTTTAATATGTTTAATAAAATAAAACAATTTTGATTAGCTACATACTAGTTTTTAGACATCTGTAATGAACGCTATTAAACATGATGCAAACATGCAAACTTTTGTGCCCACGGTCTTCTACACAAAAATCTGAGCATTTTGGTATAAAGAACGTAATTTTTGGACAAGTAGAACTTAAGATATGAATTTTACAAGCTACACATATTTTCTGGAATTTTTGGACGAGTTGATTGGGCTGGCGACGTGGCGCTGGCGCAGCGCTGATGCGGCGCTGACGCGGCGCTGACCGTGCAGCTGACACAGCGGCCACGCGGCGCGTTTCTATTGGCCTATACCGTTTCATTGGCCCGATCTAATCTCAGCCGTAGATCAAAGATCCGACGAACGAGAACCAAACCATACATGGCTGCTGGAGGTGCTCACCGGAAAACGGCAACGGCGGCTCGGGCGTGGTCTTCGGCGGCGTTCCGGCGATCCTATGGCTCGGTGAAGATTTACAGCGAACGGAGGAGGTCACGGCAGTGTGGAAGGTGTCCTTGGTGGCGGCTCTCGTGGCTCCAATCGATGACGGCGTCGAGTTTCCAAGCTCCGGCTCCGGCGATGCTCCGGCGACGAATACGAGCGTTCTGGTCAACCGTTTCAGAAACCAAAAATATCAGGAGGTGCGAAATCAAGTAGGTGAAAGGATTCACAAGGCTAGAGATGCTAGAGTTGTGCGAGACGACGGCGACAACCTCCGGAGCTCGTCAATGGCGGTGGCGGCAGTAGATCGATTCCGGCCCAAAATTCGGGCCGCCTGGCGGCCGGTTTTTGGGGAAATTCGAGGGAAAAGAAAGCCTAGGGTTTTTGGGTTTATATGGACGAGGTTTCGTGGCAAACGGATAAGAGAATCGAGAGAAATCGAGAATTTTGCGGGCAGTTTGAGCTGGACACGAACTCACGTTCAATCTGAAGTTTCTGCACGTACGTGACGATGGTGTTGGGCTGACTAGCTGCTGTTGGGCTGGCCACCTTCTTGGGCCAAGGCTGGCTGACTGGCTGGTCTGCTTGGGCCGAGGCTGGCTGGTCCGCTTCTCCCTTTTTTTTTTGTTCGACAAATAAAAGTTTTCTCTAATAGAAGTACCTATACAACTCCAAAATGAGTACAATAAAATACAGGAAAATTCCTGTGAGTTGTAGTTCATAAAATAAGGTGATTTAGCACAGTTTGCTCGTGTAGAAGAAAAATACAAAATAGTTTTGTGCTTATATTGCACATAAACAATATTTGTCTTTTTAAAACCAATGCACTTGAATGAAATGCAACAAACAAATGCAGATGATGCATGCCATGCATGATTTTGAAAATTTGTTTCATCCAAACTAAAGTTTTAATTTTTTTAGTGATTTTTGAACATTCCAAAATCTTGGGATGTTACAAGCATCGTAGGGAAGAGTGGCGCATGACGCCCCTCCCCCTCCTCCACCTCATCTGCCTCCGGCGAGAGGAGCTCGCGGGCCGTACCAAGATGCCCACGCCCCGGACAGGGCCCCGTCCCACGGTGCGTCCTCCCCGCACCTCGGCTGCACCAGCTGCCAAATGACCACGAGAGCCCCGGAGGACGCCCGCGTGAACCTCGAACGCCAGCGCGGGCAACAGGACTGCACGGTTCGTGACGACCACCAAGTTCCGCTCGAAGCTGCCTCCCCACTACGACGGCACATCCAACCCTGTGGAGTTCCTGCAGTCCTACACCGTGGGGATCCAAGTCGCAGGCGGCGACGACCGAGTCATGGCCAACTGGTCAAATGACCACGAGAGCCCCGGAGGACGCCCGCGTGAACCTCGAACGCCAGCGCGGGCAACAGGACCGCACGGTTCGTGACGACCACCAAGTTCCGCTCGAAGCTGCCTCCCCACTACGACGGCACATCCAACCCTGTGGAGTTCCTGCAGTCCTACGCCGTGGGGATCCAAGTCGCAGGCGGCGACGACCGAGTCATGGCCAACTGGTTCCCCATGGCCCTCAAGGACGCCGCTCGCTCCTGGCTCCTGGCCCTTCCCGAGGGTTCCATCAGATCTTGGGAAGAGCTATGTGATTGTTTTATCGCCAACTTCACGAAGGCAGACGAACGCCCCCTCACGAGCCTGCGCGTCGTAGGACCACGCCACCTCGGGCTGCCTCGGGCCACCGGGGCCCAGGAGGGCTGCGTACCGTGCCCACAGCGCCGCCAAAGTGCCCGACAGCGGCGGCGCCACCACCGACCGTCGTAATAAGAAGTACCAAGCGCACGCCGCCGGCAACACCTGCTGAAGCACTACCACCATTCGCCCCGCAAGCGAGAACCCCTTCGTTTCGTTAGAAGGTCGAACCCGGTCATGAGCGGCTTGAGGGCTACCCCCGCAAGCGGCAAGGCCCGGCCTCCCCAGTAGGAGGACTGGCGCAGCACTCTCCACCGGGCGGCGATACGCTCGCCGGTGCGGCTTTTTCGTGTCTTCCAGCTAAGACATTCTCCACCAACACCTTTCCCAGCTGTCGGCGGAATAAACCTCCGGGTTACCAAAGTCCACGACTCGACAAGAGAACAGAAGAAGCAAGTCCCGCTGCTCGTTTCTGCCCGTACCCAGGTTCCCAGCGGCCGCACGGTACTCGAGACATGTCAGTGTGGGCCACCCCTTGTCCCCTGGGCACCATTTTATAAGGTGCACCACGGGAGGCCGCGAAATGGAGCTCTCTCATGCTCTCACGTATCAGCTAGCTCCTCACCCAATCACTCGTACTAGCTAGCTCTTCTTTCAAGCAACCAAGTAGGTAGCTCAAGCTTTCTGGAGCGAAGAGCACGTACAGCTTGAGGAGCAAATATGTAACACCATATACTCCATCATATACCACAGCTAGGCAGGAGTAGGGTTGTTACCTCCTCACGAGGGCCCCGAACCTGGGTACGTCTCGGTGTTCACCTTGCTCGTATCCAATCCCACCGGAACGCCGTCGCCGCGCTGTCGCAACCACCCAAATAAGCCATCTTTTGGCATATGCCGTGCGAAATACCACGACACCAGTGTTCATCCTGGGCTGAAGAAGACTCCAACACACCCTGCGTGTGACCCCGTAATCGCACGGCGGCTATTTATTTCTTGAGGGTGCCACGTGGCCACTACAGCCTCAATGAGAATCCCCTTCACGAGGATCTCCCTGCCCACAGCGGCACATTTTGTAATGAACTTATTCATTCAACAAAAACAAAGCGCTTCGCGCTGAACATACTCTTGTATGTCCTTACCTCTCGGTAAGCAAAACCTTTGGTGCACGCTAATTTCTCCCCTGAGCGTTACACGAGCGGGGGCTAGAGCACGGTGTCTGTGCTTGGGTCAGTCCCAGCAGCTCCAAAAAACCCAAGTAAACCATGTGTGGATTCGGGGGGACGCCCTCGTACACGCCACCTCCCAAGGTTCTTGGTGCTAAAATTCCTCGTGTAACACTAGGCGCGAACCTGCAAGCATGCACCGTCACAAATCTTGTTTTCTTTACTTCTGTCGCAGAACAGGACGCAGACGCGGGGCAGAACCCCAAGAAGACAGGAGCTTACAAAGAACAGTCTGGCGTTCGCTCCAATCCTCGAGAGGCTAGGCAAGACAAAATTCCTCCTCAGGGTCTTCACCCCGCAAAAGCTAAGTGTCCTCTCTAAAGACATCGTGGCCCCGTGCCCTGAACTCCATGATTCGTTTGAACGTCTAAAGGAAACTCCCGAGCGTCAAACCTCAAGAGTCCTTACCACCTCGCGAGGCCGCATCAGCATGCCCGGGGGCTGGGATCACTGGCGACGTAGAACACACCAAGAGGGATGGAGCGGCACATAATATAAGAAAACATGAACTAGTATCTGGAACACAAGTCTAGTTTATTACAACCCAGGAAGTCAAGAGGAGTCGCACATGTGCCCGGCCAAGCATGGGAGGAACCTTAGTCGGCAACGGAGCAGCTTTCCCCAGCGTCCTTGGCTTTGTCGCCCGTCCGTCCCATCCTCTGAGCCCGTCGTGCCCGAGTCTCCCTCGCCGCTCTCCTGGGCAGCGGCACGGACTAACGACGCCGTCAGGATCCCCACCAAGCTTTTCACCTCCTCATTCAGCGCCGAAGGAAACTCCGCCGACACGGGCCGCATCAGAGGGGCAGGATCTACTGTCGGATGGAGGTACCTGAGGTTGGAAAGGATACGAGTAGCGGCCGATCTCAGGAGGTTTCCGCACTCCGACTCGATAATGGCATTCACCTCAGAAGCCGCCGTCTCCAACATCCTGACAAGGTCGTCAAAGAAACGAAGGAAGGCAGCACCACCGGTGCTGGACAAGGGTGCCAGCCCCTTGTCCCCGAGGCATTCAACGGCATCCCGGGCTCACGAGGCCAAAAGTCTGAGTGCTTCGTTATCCTCGCAGCCTACCACGGGCGCTCTGGCAGAAGGCTCGGGAAGGCCAAAAGCAGGCCCCGACGCAGACGTCACCTGTCCCTGCAATTCAACAAGTGCCGCTTCAGCTAGCATCTTCGCCTCGGCCGACGTCCGCAAAGCAATCCATACCTCTCGAAGCTCTTTTTCAAGCCCATGGATCTTCACCTTGGAAGAGAAGCCAGCTCGCTCAGCTTCCATGGCTAGGCCACACTCCTTCTCATAAGCCTCGCGGCCGGCCCGGACCTTCATCTCAACCTCAGCCTCGGCCTTAGCCAGCTCGGATTCAAGGTGTGAAGCAAGGGCCTCCTTTGCTGCGGCAAGAGAAGCCTCCCGCTCCGTAATCGAGGCTTGTTCACGCTTCAGCCCAGAGAGGAGCTCCTCGTGAGCCTGATCACGTTGGATGACAGCCGTGATGGGGGAATTATAACCCGGTAGGCCCATGAAGAGGAAGCGTGACCCGCCAGGCAGGAGGCCTGGCCTGGACAGTTAATCATCAACATGGGCCGAGTTACGTTGATGGGCCAGCAAGCTTGTCGGTGACCCGGCTTATGCAGAGAAGATTCTAGAAGACCCAGAGGCGGTACGCGCTATGGAATCCAAGACTTGGAGAACACGAAGATTAGAAGATGTAGAGTAGGACTCCGAGTACGGGTGGAACCCGGCTTTACTTTGTACCGAACCAGGAGACCCGGCCATCTATATAAGCGGGGTCTTAGGTCATAGTTAGGGGAAGCCTTTACGATCAAAGTGTTACGGGATAGACCCGAGAGAGAGATCACCGCTACCAAGCGAACCTTGTAACCTAGATCGAGATCCGGCTCTGTTGTAGTAGCCGGGTTATCGATATCGAGACCAATAACAACATAGCAGGAAGTAGGTCTTTATCTCCAATGGAGAGGCCGAACCTGGGTAAATCCCTTGTCCTCGCAGAGCTAAACAAACTCCCAGACACTAGTTTCGCCTGGCCCAACAACTCAAGTTACCCTAAGGTAACATCTGCCGTGACAACCCCACGACAGTTGGCGCTCACCGTGGGGCCTGTGTCCGAAGGTGTCATCATCATGGGAGAAGCTATGAAAGGAATCAAGAACTTCGTTTTCGGCGAGGTTACCATCAACTCGCAAGGAGAATCCATCGTCGACGATTCTGGCTGGGGGCCAGAATCGGATCTGCTAGAATCAGGTGATGTTATTCCAATTGGCAAGATTAATGTTTTCGTTGGTATGGTGCATGCAATTAGATCTGCTAGTGATGAAGAATATGAATCTGTGTCAGGGGCCGCCACGCTCGTTCAATCTGACGTGGAGGAATCAGTGGGCACGGCAGAGGCCGGGTCACCATCGGTCACGCACGAGGAACGGTCGGGAAAGCCAGCATGGATCCCGGGTGACGCAATGGAGCATGAGGAGGATACCGAATCGATATTGCCTCTGTTCGAAACCCGGTATGGATACGAGGCTGAGGAGGAAGACGAGGAGGAGGTGGAGTCCTTCCCAAGTCCAATCAGGAGGGTAGCTGTTTACACAGCTCCCTCGATCAACGCAGGAGCGTCACCATCAACCGTTGTTCCACCAGCTTCAAACCCAAATTCACAGTTGGTAGCAGCAACTCACGAAATTCCAGAGTGGACAGAACCTTACTTGGCGTATCTTCTGTGAGGGGAGTTGCCACAGCAGGAAGTTATATCCCGGCAAATTGTACGCCGGGCTAAGGCTTATGTGGTCATAGATGGCGAGTTATACAAGAGGAGCGTGTCAGGAGTATTTCAGAGATGTGTGTCTGGAAAGGAGGGCCGGTAAATTTTGAAAGAAATCCATGAGGGAGATTGTGGTCATCATGCATCAACACGATATCTAGTGGCAAAAGCATTCAGGCACGGGTTTTTCTGGCTCACAGCTCAGGCGGATGCAGAACGCCTAGTAAGCAGATGTGACGGGTGTCAAAGGTATGTAAGACAGATTCATGTGCCGGCTCAGGAGTTGCGCACAATTCCTTTGACTTGGCCTTTCGCAGTCTGGGGGCTTGACATGGTGGGTCCTATTCACATGTCCCCTTGCAAAAAAACCCACCTCTTAGTTACCATTGACAAGTTTACAAAGTGGGTTGAGGTGATGCCAGTCACAAATTGTGAAGCAGCCACAACAGTCAAGTTTGTGAAGAAAATCATACACAGGTTTGGGTATCCTCATAGCATCATCACAGATAATGGGACCAATATGTCACTTGGAGAAATGCAAAAGTTTTGTGGAAATAATGGAATACGTTTGGATGTGGCTTCAGTTTCTCACCCACAGGCCAATGGATAGGTAGAGCGAGCAAATTAGGAGTTACTCAAAGGGTTAAAACCACGGCTCCGTGTTCCATGTATAAGAGCTGCGGGGGCGTGGGTGGAAGAGCTGCCGTCCGTAGTTTGGGGTATTAACACCACACCAAACCGATCTACACAGATTACGCCCTTCTTTATGGTGTATGGGGCAGAGGCAGTGCTGCCAAGTGATATCATGCATGACACGCCTAGAGTGGCGGCTTATGTTGAGGCAGAGAACGAGCAAACCCGGCAAGATTCCTTGGATTTGCTTGAAGAAAATAGAGAGCAAGCATTGGAAAGATCTACAATATATCAGCAAGATTTGAGGTGGTATCACAGCCACCGGGTTAGAACTCATACTTTCCAGGAGGGTGACTTAGTGCTGCGATGGACGCAATCCAAAGAAGGGATGCACAAGTTATCTCCATGGGAAGCTCCTTTCATCATCAGCAAAAATCTACACAATGGTTCATATTATTTGGTGGATGCTAGAGAGAAATCGGAGCATGTAAACGACACAACACATTCCACATTCTCATTGGAAGAGCGCGAGCGGCCGTGGAACATTGCCCAGTTGCGCCCATATTATACTTAGTGTAACAGCAAGTTATCAGATGTAACGCACGATGTAACAGGCAGCAGGTTTCAGACGCGCTCTTTTCCTTACCAGGGTACTTAAGGGGACTGGAAGGTTTTTAATGAGGCGGCTTGCTGACCTAACCTTTTCTATCAATAAAGTGAAGGTTGAACAGAAATTTGTGTTCTCAGTTTACTTTTCAGTTTTTGTTATGAAAGCCGGCAATTCTCTGAAAAAATTGAGATGAGTGATTGATGCATGTAAAATGCATACATGAACATTGCATTATATTACTTATATTTCAATCATATTTGCATCATATAAGGGTTATATCATTGTTTTATATTGATTTTGGTAATATTTCACAGTTTTCCTATTTTTCTGAAATTAACCCTGCACTGGCAGAAAACCCTATTTTCTATATTTTGATGTTTCAGGGACCCAAACGACATCCAAATGACCAAATATTTTGCGGGGATCATTTTTTGGAAGGAACAAAGCGTAGGAGCGAAGGAAGCGAAAAAATGGAAACCCGAGGGCCAAAAGAGGTGGGCCCACGCGGCCAGATTCCTTGGCCACATGGGACCCCCTATCCTGGGCCTCGAGCCTCCGATGTCGTCGATCTTCGTCCCCGTGCCTTCGTCTTGACCTAAAAACGACTATAAAAATAGTCCCCCGACGGCTTTCGGAAGGGAGTGCCGCAGAAATACAAAACCACGAAACAGAAGACCTGGAGCTGCAGATTGAAGGGGGAAAACTCCGGTGGGGCGCTGCCGGGGTGGTCTCCATCTTCTCCAACATCTCCACCATCATCACAATGATGAAGGGGGAGTAGTCCACCCCTGGACTTTGGGTTTGTGGTGGTAACTTGATCTAATCTCTCTATGTATGATCATTGTTGAAGTCCATATGATATGCCTTGCATAAGTATGGATCTATCTATGTAATTCCTATGGTGGATATTGTGGTATGAAATGATATTTGTTATGGATTTACCGTTGTGTTGGATCCTTTATGACTTGTTATACTTTGGAGATATTCTATGATGCATGTGATGGTTCGATTTATGCATAATGCCTTGTTTATCCATGTCATGAGGTGATTGACACCACCAAGTGTAGATAGATGAGAGATGTGGTCATGCACACGAAATATGAATCATTGCACTAGTGTTTAGAATATTGTCCATTATGAAGTATGATGTATGTAGGTACGGGATGGCCGATGCGACAACGGCATATGTATTGAGTGACACAATACAACCCAACATCCTTTATCTAGGGGTAAAAAGGAATAAGTATGATGTGGGAGTGACAACAAACCACGCTAGCCTTACGAGGGTAACCTAGCAACACAAATGATTATTTTCATTCAACTATGTGTTTTAGGACATGTAGCCGTCATAGAAGTTTACCATTAAAGCATGATAATTGTGTGTACTTTTTATCTATAACATGATAATCACCATAGATGGGAGAGAGGATTGAGTGAACCCATGAACCCATGTCCATTGTTCCTATAAGAGAAAACCTTTGTCTTGTCCTCTTGCATTGAAGAGGATTGGGACACTTTTACATTCTTGTTTTGTTAAATTAAACTTCCATCCATTAAATCAACCATCTTGTTCTTTAAACCTGTTTAGTGCATAATCAACTAAAACTTGTGACACTTTAGTTTTAGGGAATAGATAACTTTTTCTTCTTGCTCCTGCGGATCGATACCCTACTTCCACATTGAGAGGTGCTACAGTGATCCCCTGCTCTTGGGGGTTATCAAGTACTTTTCTGGCGCCGTTGCCGGGGAGCGTAGCGCTTAAGTTTCTATTCTTGTGTGCACTAGACTTTAGATTTATTTTATCTTGTTTTATATCTTACAATCCTCTAAGCTATGGAGGAAGGTTATGTGAAAACTATGAGAGCTTACTATGAAGGACAGGACTACGCAGCGGCGCCGCATGCTGGTCCTACCGTGCGGCGGCTCCTAATTAACATGCATGCAGTGACGTGGGCGATGATATCACTCTAGATTCTTTCCGATGTCTAACTTAAAAAAGTTTTATCTCTCAAACTAATAATCCGATTTAAAATTCGCATTCACCGTTGACATAGTCGCGACGAGATCTACGAAACTAGATCTCATGTTGATATGTTTCGACAACTTTTTTTTCTTCGTCAGTAGTTACCAGATTATTATCATTCACTTACCATATTATAATAACTTGGTTACCAGTTTCCTGTACATCATTCTAGACCAATGTAAGGCTGCATGGTACTACATTTTATGGAATGATATCATCTCCTAGGTCTTGAAAATAGTTGAACTTTTACTTTATAGTTGTACATATTATTGCAAGGTGTATAAAATGGCTACAAAATTATCTGATAACCATGTACAATTATCATAGTAAGTGTTCGATGCTAATTTGGTCACCATAGTTTTTTAAAACTGTAACTGGTGTGACAAAAAAAATTGTCACACCTGAATCTAGATGTCACAACTGTCAAAAATGTGTAAAAATTAAGCTGATAACCATGTATAATTATTGTGATAGTTGTATGCTGCTAATCTGGTAACTGGTCCGGAAAAAAAGTTGCTCAAAACCTAGCAACATGAGATCTAGTTTTGAAGCCCTCGTCGAGACGAACCTAGCGGTGTAAACGGATCACTAATCGGAATAACGGTTTAGAGGATAAAACATTTTGAATTTTTGAAATGTGCAATTAATGTGATGATGTCACTAGATTCCTTCATGCATGCATGCATGTGCTCTCTCTATTAGGGAAAAGCACACACGAAAGAACCGCCGCACGGAGAGGATGCGTGTGCGGCGCTTACTTGAACATCTCAATGATATGGCTATTGAGTTTTGTGAATTACATGATGTAACTTGCTGCTTTAGAAAAGACTATAAACACTCTCCCTATCAATGTAAGCACAACAGTGATCCTCTAATTGCTTGTTATCGTGAAAATAAATTTTCATGCCCTGATATAGAACAAGTTGAGAAATATATTGCTTATGTTGCAGCCCATGAAATAGACTTTCTTATTGATAATTTTTTTGCAACTAGTCATGAAGCTCGTGTAATGAAAGGACACATTTCTATTCTTCTCCAACTTTGCAAAAAAGAGTTTAGTGATAATGTTTATGTTAAAGAAAGAATTCTTGCTGCCATGGAAAGTACTAATATTTTGCAGGAAAAGGATAATGAAAACATAAGCTTGGAAGAGGAAGTATGTGAAGAGGAGATTGAAATGGATGTGTTCCAACCTAAGCTTGGGGAAGAGTTGGATCTCCCAACTTCACCATCAACATTTGATAGTAGCACTCAAACTCAAAAGTCTTTTGTTATTTATGAAAACCCATGTTATGATGAGTGTCAAACTAAAAATTCTATGGTCCTATATGATAACTCATGCTATTATGATGAAACTAATAATGCTCCTTTACTTTCTATTAATGCTACTAGTGAACTTATTGATGATAATGAGGAGTATTGCTTAAATATGCTATATGATAATGCTTTAGATGATGGTCCTATGCTTATTGATAAACCTCCATGTTTAGTTGTTACTAAATTATGTGAGGATAAAAATGATATACTTGCTGTTTGTGATGTTACTCTTACTCATGAGAGTCCTACTTTGTTTCTGGATTCTCCTAATTACACCATAGAGGAGAAATTTGCTTATGTTGAGAAATACTTATGTGGTTTGCAATTACCTTTAGTTCCAAATCTTTGTTGCAACCATGATATTAAACTTGATATTGATCTTAATAACTATTTTGAAAGAGGGAAGCATGCTAATGAATTCCATAATAAATTTAATGATCCTCTTTATGTACCTAAATTATCTAAGTTGGATGAGTCCAATGGTTATATGGGTGAATTTACTTTTACTTCTTGCAACTATTATGAAAGAGGAGGTGATAAGAGCCCTCTTTATGTTGCTAATAACTATAAGTTGCAAGTATCTACTGTTAATATGCATTGGAAAATTTCTATTTATTGTGCTTCATTCATATACAAAATGCCAATGCATAGAAAGAAAGTTAGACTTTGTTGTTATTACTTTTGTGTTTTGTTTTTCTCTCTACTAGGTCTCAACTTGAATATTATTTTGATTGGATTGATAACACCATGGGACCCTGGTATTATGCATGAACACTTCTCAAGGAAGAGGGACACACCAAAGAACAAGCTCCCTCATGAGCTTCAACCTTCATGATCACCAAAGTAAGAAGCCTAGCTACATGGCTATAAAGAAAGCGCTTTACGGGAGGCAACCCGGTTGTTTTTATTTTTGATTTTCTTTGTGTCCTCTTGCTGTAACAAGAGACTTAGTTTTTAGTTTTGTTTCTGGAATTTTTAATAAAGTGCCAAGTTTTACCTATTTTGGCTTGAAAAAGTTGCTTTTTGCATTCGGAGATTTATTCCAGCACGAATCTGTGCACGGTATGATTTTTCATTCCTATCTGTGACTCCGAATGAGCTGAAATTTGAACTGTAGTTGCAACTTTTCATCCTCTGTAAGAGTGAATTTTTTCAGATTTTTCGACATATTTAAGTAGGGTAGAAAAATGCGTTTTGCTGCTGCTGTTTTTCTGGACAGATTCTGTCCCATTTTTTTTGATGCATTCTTTGAACTTTTAACTTGAATCTTTTTGATCCAATTGAGTTTATAAGTAGGCATACAACATTATACACTTTCTGGACATTCATTGAATTTTTGTTTAAGGATTTTATGCAGCAAGCAATTCATTTGTCTATCACTACTAATGTCACCCCACAGAAAAGAAATGGGAGAAACGGTGTTTTGAAGTTTTTTCACAGGGATTAGAGAGATGCACCAAGAGCTATCCAAGGATGGTGAAGACCATAAGCTTGGGGATGTGAGACAACCCCATTGGACCAACACACTCTCGGTTTGCACACGTCTAACTTCTGTTTTTCGATCAATGCACTTTATCGCATAAACTTGGAGCGTCTTTTATTTTTGTTATTTCGGTTTGGTTTTTATTTGTGAGACCACCATTTTCATTTATGTTATGAGAGAGCTACTGGAAATTTGGGTTGAATTAAGTTGGATGCTATTAAAAAGATTGGGAAAGGATGTTTGAGTTGATTCAAAAAGATACATATAGTTGCATGATTCATGTGCTTTTTAATGAGTATTAATTTGCAAGTGTTTTATCAAGAGCTATCTTTTATTCATGTTTTGATGCTGAATGTTACTTTACTTTGTTTAACATGGATTGGTTAGTTCTATGGACACTTATGCATGCATTTAGACGGTCAACTTTCTCCCTCTTGCTAACCCAAAAATTCCAACAAGTAAAAACTTGTTTTCCAACACCTTCAACCAAAGTTTTTCCAGTGAGTCCACCATATCTACCTATTAGCTTTATGCTATTCCGAGTATGTTTATCATGTTATATTGTATTATCTATACTTCTGAATTAAAATGCTTATGTTATTGATTGTTATGGGAAAAGTTGGTTAAAAAGCTCTCACGAACTTGATGCACACTTTACTTTTATTGCACTTAATAAACATGAACCATTGTGATTAAAATTATGAAGTTGTATGCTTGACAAGAGTCTTGGTTGGGAGTTAGCTCATATGTGCTGTCACATGGCAAGCTTTCAACGTGCTCTTAATTATATTTAGTTGATATCATGTACTTTTGTTTATGGATGCTTATCATGGTGCCAAATAAATGCGGAAACTTAGTAAGTTTGAGGAGTTTGTATAAATGGCTAGAGAGACGCCTGGGCCGCTAACCTAAGCCATGCATCATTCATGGTGGAAATTTACAGCGCACCAAAGTGAACATTCAGTGATGCACGTCATAATAAAAAGCTATACAAATAGTAAATAAAAGAGTGCTGAGATTGTTCATTGTCTGTTTGTCTTGTCATTTTGACATGGGCTAGTTTCCATGTCCTGAGGCAAGAGGTACCCCAGTTGACGCTCTTGATGACGCTATTATATTACTTACAATGACTTTAACTTGAACTTGCTTTGTGGCCCGAGTTGAGTAACACCGTGGTGTAGGTACTCGTATTCACGGGGCATGAGGCATTCAACCCATACTTTGTCAAGCACACTACTCATATTTGCTTTCACTTTAAACTTTAACCATTCAAGATGCTATGATAGGGGTAATGAGAGCTCCACACCAATGGATACCACATTGCAAACATTAACTTAAGTAGAAGCATTTGGAAGCTAGATGAAACTTATTCATGTTTTACCTCTACTTATTTATATATCTTTCCAAAGTGTCCACCTTTTATATTCAGATTTACAAGAATACTCTATGACCATTATAGGATGTTTTTACTTTTTATTATGCATACATTTGGTCCATAGTACTTTCTTCTATGTTACACTTTGTGAATTATCATTGAACATCCTTACATTGAATATTTGATATCACTTCATAATCTATCTTGTATATTGCTATTCCTTTGAAGAATGAATCATTTGACTCTATGTAGCAATAGTAATCATCTTTGATATCCATTGATAGTATTAAAAAGCAAAGTCCATGTTAGTTTTATCACCTTCATACTCGAGGACGAGTATAGGTTAAGCTTGGGGATGTTGATGCATGTAAAATGCATACATGAACTTTGCATTATATTACTTATATTTCAATCATATTTGCATCATATAAGGGTTATATCATTGTTTTATATTGATTTTGGGAATATTTCACAGTTTCCCTATTTTTCTGGAATTAACCCTGCACTGGCAGAAAACCCTATTTTCTATATTTTGATGTTTCAGGGACCCAAACGACGTCCAAATGACCTAATATTTTGGGGGATCATTTTTTGGAAGGAACAAAGCGTAGGAGCGAAGGAAGCAAAAAATGGAAACCCGAGGGCCAAAAGAGGTGGGCCCACGCGGCCAGATTCCTTGGCCGCGTGGGACCCCCTATCCTGGGCCTCGAGCCTCCGATGCCGTCGATCTTCATCCCCGTGCCTTCGTCTTGACCTAAAAACGACTATAAAAATAGTCCCCCGACGGCTTTCGGAAGGGAGCGCCGCAGAAACACAAAACCACGAAACAAAGACCTGGAGCTGCAGATTGGAGGGGGAAAACTCCGGCGGGGCGCTGCCGGGGTGGTCTCCATCTTCTCCAACATCTCCACCATCATCACCATGATGAAGGGGGAGTAGTCCACCCCCTGGACTTTGGGTTTGTGGTGGTAACTTGATCTAATCTCTCTATGTATGATCATTGTTGAAGTCCATATGATGTGCCTTGCATAAGTATGGATCTATCTATGTAATTCCTATGGTGGATATTGTGGTATGAGATGATATTTGTTATGCATTTACCGTTGTGTTGGATCTTTTATGACTTGTCATACTTTGGAGATATTCTATGATGCATGTGATGGTTCGATTTATGCATAATGCCTTGTTTATCCATGTCATGAGGTGATTGACACCACCAAGTGTAGATAGATGAGAGAGATGTGGTCATGCACACGAAATATGAATCATTGCACTAGTGTTTAGAATATTGTCCATTATGAAGTATGATGTATGTAGGTACGGGATTGCCGATGTGACAACGGCATATGTATTGAGTGACACAATACAACCCAACATCCTTTATCTGGGGGTAAAAAGGAAGAAGTATGATGTGGGAGTGACAACAAACCACGCTAGACTTACGAGGGTGACCTAGCAACACAAATGATTATTTTCTTTCAACTATGTGTTTTAGGACATGTAGCCGTCATAAAGTTTACCATTAAAGCATGACAATTGTGTGTACTTTTTATCTATAACATGATAATCACCATAGATGGGAGAGAGGATTGAGTGAACCCATGAACCCATGTCCATTGTTCCTATAAGAGAAAACCTTTGTCTTGTCCTCTTGCATTGAAGAGGATTGGGACACTTTTACATTCTTGTTTTGTTACATTAAACTTCCATCCATTAAATCAACCATCTTGTTCTTTAAACCTGTTTAGTGCATAATCTGTTGGAGATATGCCCTAGAGGCAAATAAATAATAAGATTTATTGCATTATCTCTTTAAGTTTATAAATAGTTTTATACCATGCTATAACTGTATTAATCGGAATTGTTAATACACGTGTGGTATGTAAACAAACCAGAGTCCCTAGTTAAGCCTCTAGATAAACTAGTCCATCAGTCAATGGATGATCGTGATTTCCCGATCATGTTGCATTAACAGTTGATGGTGGAGTCATTTTATTGGGAGAATAATTTGATGGACATTACCCAAAGTATTGCAGTTAGGATCGTATCAGATAGTTCAACACTGCAATAGGATTATAACGTGGTAGCTTATTCCTTAGACCGTGAGATTACATCAAGTCGCTGCTTCTGAAAGATACGGCTGATCGCACCTAACGTCATGTCTCATACGCACGACAATAAGGGTGACACTTTCGGGTATTGGAAGGAAGTAGTCGGGGCGAGTGATCAAGAGCGGGATTTGTTCATCCGTGTGACGGATTGATATGCTGGGCCCACTCGTGAGATTATATCTGTAAAGCTGCGCAGCGTATGACTAGGTCATTGAGATATAATTTCATGGGAACGAGTAAAGCAACCTTGTCGTAACGAGATAAAACACAACATCGGATGTTGACGATCGTATCTCGGACAAGGAAGTATCAACGAACAAAGGGAATGACCATATCATGTTAACGGTTCAAAGATGATTCAAGGATGATTTATTCTAGAATGCACGGGGACCGTCATAGTCATCCAGGGCTCCCTGACGGTCATTGGCGGGAGGGTCTCGACCATGTCCGGAGTATTCTCGAACCGAGGGTAACACACTTAAGGTCTTGACGACGCTAGGAGAACGTTTTGGAAACATCGGAGTGGCTTAGGTATAGAGATAGGAGGTTTCGGAAAGGTTCCGGCAAGAACGGAAGAGTTCCGGGGAAGACCGGAAGAGTTCCGGGGAGACCGAAGTGAGTTCGGAGTGGTCCGAAATTGTTTCGGAGTCACGGGAGATTAAATAGTATGTAAATATATTAATTATGGAATTATATATATTTATATTAATTTAATATAAAGAAAAAGGAGAAAAAATGGGGCTGCCACCTTAATGGGCCATAGGGCCCAAGAGGGGAAGTTCCCCCCCATGAGAGGGGGTGCGGCTGGCCCATGATGGCAGCCGCACCACCCCCCTCTCCTCTTTAGTCCCACATTGCCTAGTTGAGGAGAGGTGCAACCCTTCTCCTCCAATAAATAGGGACCCGGATTAATTGGAAAAATACACAGAAAATTCAGGAATTAATTCCGGTTGGCCCAGGCTTCTCCCTAGTCCAATTCCTCCCTCCCCATCTCTCGACGTGCGCGGTCCCAAGTCTGGACAGCGTATACGGGAGACCTATAAACCGCAGCGCACCGTTGTGCTGCGGGATTCCACCCAAAGTTCTCGCTTCCGCTATTCCGGCTGGATCGGGGAGCACGGAGGTCATCGTCAAGGTCCGTACGTGTGCGAGTACTCGGAGGTGCTGCTCTCTCACGAGTTCGGCACTAGGAGCTTCTTCATCGCCGCGTCTCCTTCTTCTTCGTCGCGCCAAGTTCTCCGCGACCTTGAGGTCGGCTACGTACGTCTTCATCGGCAACGCTTGTGCGGGAGCGTAATTCCCGCTATCGGTCTACAAGGGTATGTTTCCGATGACTTCTCCGTTACCGCATTACTAGATAGATAGATCCTGGCTAGTTTCGGTGTTGCGATAGTTAGAAAAATTATTGTTTTCTGCTACGAACCCCATCAGTGGTATCAGAGCCGATCTATGCGTAGTATTGCTGGTACGGTTAGAACACATGTTGAATGTGGGCATCGATTCTATAATTGTTACCCTCTCGCGTGCACTTGCTAATGTTGTTGGCATTGAGTTGATGAAGCGGCCCGGACCGACCTTACGCGTACGCTTACGCGAGACTGGTTCCGCAACTAACATATGGCTTGTACCATATATGCGGCTGGCGGGTGTCTGTCTCTCTCTCTTTAGACGGCATGGCATTTTCAATGGAGGGCCCTGAAAAGGGTGTAATAGAGACAATTATTTAATCGTGTTGTGGTTGTATGTTCGTAGGTAAGAAACGGTTCTTCACGAAAGCCCTAGCAGCCACGTAAAATTGCAAAAGGATAAAAGTAGAGCGTCTAACTTTGTTTTGCAGTGGGGCTATTTTAATATGACATGGTCACGGTAAGTTTTATGTTATCGGAGGCAAAGGTGGCACCGTAGACTCGGAGCACCATTGGAGGCGCGCCGTGAAGGCCGAGGCGCGACGGCCATGTCATATCGCACTTCATTACATTATTTTGATATTGTTTGTTGTGTGTTTGCATCCTATTTGAGTGCTTATATAAAGATATACAACGGTAGCCGTAATAGGATGATCCCTAATTTAATACCAAAATTGTGTTCTGCCTTAGTGTGCACCACCAATAAAGTTCTACGTTACGGGGTACGTTGTTCAGGGTTTCGATCCTTTTCATCTACACTCGTCTCTTCGTTCGCATACAGTGGGTGTAAGCCACGTTGCACACGCGAAAACACTAAGGTTAAATTGGCGAGCCTAGCATATACCAGTATATGGCCTCGGAACACGGGTGATCGAAAGATCGAGCATGAGTCGCATGATTGTTGCGATTGGTAATTCGTTGCCTACCTCTGAAGTTACGTTACCCGCCCGATCGAAGGGGGTAATTTAATGGATTGGGATCGTGTAATCACTAAGACAGTTTTTAGGGATAATTCTCTTAGTGGAGTGTATTTTGATAATGTGATTATAAAATAAACTCATATTTTATAAACTTAGCCTTACCTAGTCTTTGCAAATTATCTTGTAGATCATGCCTTATCCTAAGGAAGAAAGTCTTGAGTTCAACCATTTTATTAGAAAAGAAAGTCTCCGGAACGATGGATCCAACTTCATGACGTGGTACAGAAACCTGAAAGACGTCCTCTACCAGAACGACATTTCTTACGTGATAGGAGAATTGTTAGGAGATAAACCAGGAGACTCCGCAAGTGCAGAGGCGAAAGAGGATTTTCGTCAGCGTCGTGAGATTTGGAGAAGTGTTCAGATCACGATGTATGTCTGCATGGATCATGAGCTGAAAAATGAGTTTCGCCATATGGAACCCGCTGTGATGATAGGTGCTCTTAAAGTTCGGTTCTTGAACCGAATGAAGCAAGAGCAGTACAAGCAGCTGGACAAGTTTCTTTCACTCAAGATGGAAGAACATACCTGCTTGGAGACACATTTGTGTAAGATGTTTGACATTCACGATGATCTCACAAACACATGCGATTACTGGATGGCGGATACTTTTGCAATACAGGCGGTGTTGCGTTCTCTACCTCCTAGCTATGAGGAGCTTGTCGATGAGTATATACTTAAGAGTGATTTCCTCCTCTTCAATGATTTCCTGGTCGAAATCAAAGATGGGAGGTGGAACCCATCGAAGGAGAAATAGATGACACGCAAGGTATATTTGATATACAAAGTTATAATTGTTATTTCTTACACTTGTTAATATTAAAGTATTTGATGCTTATGTCTGTTTTATTGAAACAGCACCAGAATATAACAAGATTGCAGAGTACGACATGATGTTGCGGAATGATGGCAAGGCAAAGTAGTTGATGGCCAAGGAGTTTCACGCCCATAGTTATCAAGTTTTGATTAGTAGTTTTGAATAAGAGTTTTGTAGTCGAATTTGAGAGTGATTGTAATAAGTATGTCTTATGTTCGATGAGACAAGTTATTCATATTTGTAAGAGACAAGCAAGTTGTTTTTATTATGAATAAAGTTTTCTTATGATCATATTTCGATTATGAATAAGTTATTCATGTATTAATCTTTTTGATAGCAAAGTGGATTTGAATGTTAAAATAAATATCCTAAGTCAATAATAAAATGCACTACCGAATTTTTAATCATTGCAAATATTTTGGATACTTTGATCTTGTGTATTTGCATGCGTGATGTCTAATGAGACATGATGATTGAAAAATATTGATAAGTCAATATGAGAAGAAATTTGATTTGAGATCATGCAAGATGATTGTAAATTAAATTGTGTAGTGGAAATTATTATTGAAACCTTTGTTGTATGTCTAAGTAAATAATAAGTATTTACTAAAAGATACAATTATCTGAAATTATTTGATTTGATCAAGAAAGATTTTTCGGATAGAAAAGGAGGATATAAAATCAAGTCATTGTAATTGGATTATAATAGCAAGGATTTTAAAGATTTATTTTATCATGAAGGTTTGTGAAAATTCGGTTCACAAAAGGACTTGTGAAATTCGGTTCACAAAATTATGATGCTATTATCAAACATGTTGATGTAGACATTATGATCATACTCTATTTTGAATAAAGTATAGTCCTAAAAATCATCTCTTATATTTTAGAAATCACGTAGAAGGTTTTTCCGTTAGAATTAGTAAACTCCCTATTTTGAAGTCTTCACCCAAAATTCGTATGAACGACAATAAGTTGTGTGTCATGGTTTATAGATTATATGATAATACGAAACTATGTACGAAATAGTTCTTTGTAAAATATTCATAGGAATGAATATATGTTTCATATGGTAAACACCAACAAGGGCAAAACTAGTATTGCTAACTTGGTGATTCATTGAAAACAAGTTTCAAGAAAGGATATGAAATAAAGAAAAGCTTAAAAGGGGTAATTGACCTTACTCGATTTGTGAGAGAAATATTGTTTGGAATTTGATCCGACAACAAAACTCCACAAATGAAATGAAAAATGATGATATTTGATCATGGTGTTTTCATGCAAGGAGCTTTTTATAAATAGTAGGCATTAAAGAATATTTTCTGTCCGGTCACAGATTAATATTTCATGATTTAATGAGCTTGTTACTAGAACAAGGGATACCTACGAAATACAAAGAAATTGGGGTGATGCCAAATTCGAATTGTGACTACAGAGTCATAAATCCAAAAGGTTGCATTCAAGATTGTATTAGTAAATGTTGCTTGAATCTTATTAAGTAAAAGGGTTACTTGATTTTTCACATGACAAGTTGTGTGAAAAGAATGAAACTGTAGAAGGACATAAAGCTAATTTTGTCATGAAGAATGTCTTTGACAAAATCAAAATTGTTTTGACTACATTGGATGTAGACATGCCTAAGTCTTTTGGATTTGTATTAACAAGTATAATACATCGTATTTGGAATTTTCGAATTGATACATGATCAAGGATTTCGGTTATGACCGAAATATCGAAGGAAATTATATCCGTATAATTTAAGTGGGAGTAGGACAGCTTACCGGAATAATATGTAAGTGACATATTGTTAAGTGGGAGCTTGTGGGCTACACAATATGAAATGTGTTTGACATTTTGAGTGGGAGCATTACAAGTTACACAATCTCAAATGTAATTGACATTTTGAGTGGGAGCTTAGTCAGGTGTTTATATGTAAATGACATATAATAGATAGGTACTAGGAAAATGAATTAGAAGTAATTATTGAATTACGATAAAATCATATATGTTTAAAATGTGAGCATCTGTTTTGAATAGATCATTTTAAAGAAGTCGAGGTGTTTTTCCAGATTAGATTCTGATGTGTCAGAATAAGACGTAACGAGGAATTGGTCCTTGTAAATCTGGATAAAGTAATCATGGTTGTAAAATATGCTGCACTTCTATGCCATGATAAGGTGGCAGCATATTAACCATATTATATACTCGAAAAGATATGATTAGTATTCTTACAAGAAGAATAAGCGCTGAGATGAATTTGTGATTCATTATTAGTGGAACCAAAAGTATCCTTCATGTTTAAAAGAAACTAAGGATATGTGGTTATTTCAAATCTGTAAAGGATGATGAGTTTAACAAATGTTGTGTTAAAAGGATCAACCTAAATGACAGAAGAAATAGAGGATCAAGTCGTCGTAGGATAATTAAAGGCATTAGGCTGACAATAGAATGTCAGGATCTACTTAGGTAAATATAAAAGTATAGAGCTGTGAAATTACATGGATTGGTGGAGAAAAGGTATTCTCTAAAACTGAGTGTGTTTAATGCAATTAACTGATATTGGATCAGAGTAAGCGCAGGGAAACAAAAGTCTCACTTAGTTGCCAAATACTCCCTCCGTTTTTTAATATAAGATGTTTTAGCATCTATGCACATACACATATATGTACATGTATGTAGACACATTTTAGTGTGTATGTTCATTCATTGTAATATGTATCTAGACAACCTGTTATATATCTAAAACGTCTTATAATACCGAACGGAGGGAGTATGTATATTTGTTATTAAGATAACATGATGATATCAAATAAGGTGATATCAATGGTTTGCAAAGAACTTACGGTTATGAAAGGTTCAGGCCGAAGGAAACCTCTTCCACGTGCGAGCATTATCATAAACCCTTATAAAAGATAAGGTTGTATGATTGGTATAGAAATGCAGCTGGATTTATTTGAAATCTAGTGCAAGTGGGAGACTGTTGGAGATATGCCCTAGAGGCAAATAAATAATAAGATTTATTGCATTATCTCTTTAAGTTTATAAATAGTTTTATACCATGCTATAACTGTATTAATCGGAATTGTTAATACACGTGTGGTATGTAAACAAACCAGAGTCCCTAGTTAAGCCTCTAGATAAACTAGTCCATCAGTCAATGGATGATCGTGATTTCCCGATCATGTTGCATTAACAGTTGATGGTGGAGTCATTTTATTGGGAGAATAATTTGATGGACATTACCCAAAGTATTGCAGTTAGGATCGTATCAGATAGTTCAACACTGCAATAGGATTATAACGTGGTAGCTTATTCCTTAGACCGTGAGATTACTTCAAGTCGCTGCTTCTGAAAGATACGGCTGATCGCACCTAACGTCATGTCTCATACGCACGACAATAAGGGTGACACTTTCGGGTATTGGAAGGAAATAGTCGGGGCGAGTGATCAAGAGCGGGATTTGTTCATCCGTGTGACGGATTGATATGCTGGGCCCACTCGGTGAGATTATATCTGTAAAGCTGCGCAGCGTATGACTAGGTCATTGAGATATAATTTCATGGGAATGAGTAAAGCAACCTTGTCAAGTAACGGGATAAAACACAACATCGGATGTTGACGATCGTATCTCGGACAAGGAAGTATCAACGAACAAAGGGAATGACCATATCATGTTAACGGTTCAAAGATGATTCAAGGATGATTTATTCTAGAATGCACGGGGACCGTCATAGTCATCCAGGGCTCCCTGACGGTCATTGGCGGGAGGGTCTCGACCATGTCCGGAGTATTCTCGAACCGAGGGTAATACACTTAAGGTCTTGATGACGCTAGGAGAACGTTTTGGAAACATCGGAGTGGCTTAGGTATAGAGATAGGAGGTTTCGGAAAGGTTCCGGCAAGAACGGAAGAGTTCCGGGGAAGACCGGAAGAGTTCCGGGGAGACCGAAGTGAGTTCGGAGTGGTCCGCAAATTGTTTCGGAGTCACGGGAGATTAAATAGTATGTAAATATATTAATTATGGAATTATATATATTTATATTAATTTAATATTAAAGAAAAAGGAGAAAAAATGGGGCAGCCACCTTAATGGGCCATAAGGCCCAAGAGGGGAAGTTCCTCCCCATGAGAGGGGGTGCGGCTGGGCTTGGGGTGCGGCTGGCCCATGATGGCAGCCGCACCACCCCCCTCTCCTCTTTAGTCCCACATTGCCTAGTTGAGGAGAGGTGCAATTGGAAAAATACACAGAAAATTCACAGAAAATTCAGGAATTAATTCCGGTTGGCCCAGGCTTCTCCCTGGTCCAATTCCTCCCTCCCCATCTCTCGGCGTGCGCGGTCCCAAGTCTGGACAGCGTATACGGGAGACCTATAAACCGCAGCGCACCGTTGTGCTGCGGGATTCCACCCAAAGTTCTCGCTTCCGCTATTCCGGCTGGATCGGGGAGCACGGAGGTCATCGTCAAGGTCCGTACGTGTGCGAGTACTCAGAGGTGCTGCTCTCTCACGAGTTCGGCACTAGAAGCTTCTTCATCGCCGCGTCTCCTTCTTCTTCGTCGCGCCAAGTTCTCCGCGACCTTGAGGTCGGCTACGTACGTCTTCATCGGCAACGCTTGTGCGGGAGCGTAATTCCCGCTATCGGTCTACAAGGGTATGTTTCCGATGACTTCTCCGTTACCGCATTACTAGATAGATAGATCCTGGCTAGTTTCGGTGTTGCGATAGTTAGAAAAATTATTGTTTTCTGCTACGAACTCCATCATAATCAACTAAAACTTGTGACACTTTAGTTGTAGGGAATAGATAACTTTTCCTTCTTGCTCTTGTGGATCGATACCCTACTTCCACATTGAGAGGTGCTACAGTGATCCCCTGCTCTTGGGGGTTATCAGTGATGACGTGGATCACACGTTCGTTGGGAGACCCCAAGAGGAAGGTATGAAGCAGTGTAGCAGCAGTTTTCCTCAGTATGAAACTAAGGTCTAATCGAACCAGTAGAAGGAAGAAATCACTTCTGAAGGTTGTCAGTGGCGCGCTGACGTGGAACCTACACACAACACAATCGAACTACTTTGCCCCAACAAAACAGTGAGGTTGCCAATCTCACCGGCTTGCTGAAAACAAAGGATAAAACGTATGGTGTGGAAAACAGTAGTAAATTGCAGAGAATGAAAAGGAACAATGTTTGCAGTTGGTTGTATTATCAGTGTAAAAGAATGGACCGGGGTCCACAGTTCACTAGTGGTGTCTCTCCATAAAAGATAACTAACATGCTGGGTGAACAAATTACAGCTGGGCAATTGACAAAATATTGAGCGCATGGCAATGCATATATATGACATGATGATTACTATGATATTCATGTGGGCATTATGACAAAATACATAGACCGTTATCCAACAGCGTCTATGACAAATAATCCACCTCCAGGTTGTCATACCGAGTTCCCCGTTGGTATTAAGTTGCAAGCAATGGATAATCGCATTATGTAATGTGCGTAATGTAAACAAATGCATTAGACCTAACGGCGCACCCTTAAGCTAAGCATCGATTATTTTATCCCTAGTGGCAACAACACATCCACAATCTTAGAAGTTGTTGTCACTCTCCCAGATTATCGGAGGCATGAACCCACTATCTAGCATAAATACTAACTCTTGGAGTTACAAGCATCTACTTGGCCAAAGCATCTGCTAGTAACGGAAAGCATGCAAGATCATAAATAACATATAAGATAGATTGATAATCAACTTGACATAGTATTCAATATTCATAGGATCCCAGCAAACACAACATGTAGCATTACAATAAGATGATCTTGATCATGATAGGCAGCTCACAAGATCTAAACTTGATAGCATAAAGTGGAGAGACAACCATCTAGCTACTGCTATGGACCCGTAGTCCAAGGATAAACTACTCACGCATCACTCCGGAGGCAGGCATGGTGATGTAGAGCCCTCCGGTGATGATTCCCCTCTCCGACAGGGTGCCGGGAAGAGCTTCTGGACCCTCCCGAGCTAGGGTTGACGGCGGCGGCGTCTCTGGAAGTTTTCGTGGATAATGGCTCGGGGCTCTAGGGTTTTCCCGTGAAGATGAATAAATAGGCGAAAGGGCGGCGGCTGGAGCGACCCGAGGGGCCCACACCACACCATGGCGCGGCCAGGGGACCCGCGCCACCCTAAGGTGTGGCTCCCTCCACGGTCGCCTCCGTCTCTCCTTCGGATTTTCGTGTACGTGTTGGAAAAATAGGAGGTTCTGTCCAAGTTTTGTTCAATTCTGAGAATATTTCCAGCCTAGCTTTTCTGGAATACAAAAACAGCAGAAAACAGGAACTGGCACTGTGGCATCTTGTTAATAGGTTAGTCCCAGAAAATTCATAAAAATGCTATGAAGTGTATATAAAACATGTAACAATTGGTATAATATCAACATGGAACATCAGAAATTATAGATACGTTTGAGACGTATCAATGAGAAGGTGCGCAGTTGATGATGTGCCAGGTCTTGAGGGCTTGTCATTAAGGTGACATAGTTTTTCCATCCAAGACCTGGCTTCTGTGACCCGGTAGAGATAGTTTAAGTTGTTACTTTAGTATCTTCTTTTTAGTATGCATGTTTAGTTTTACAGCTTTTATCCATCTTGTTGATATAATTAAGTTGTAGTATAGTTGCAAAGTAATTTTTTATCATGATAGATGCCCATTGAGTGTGTCACACTAGTATATGGATCAATGGGATAATGTGCATAGTTAAGCCTTTACTTTACAAACATTGATCCGGGTCTTGGGGGCTCTTGCTTGAATAGTTTGTAGCTGCAATCCCAAGACCCGGCTTTGATGCCACCAGTTTTATTCTTGGTTATCTTACTGCTGAGTTGATGTGACTAGCAATTATATGGCCTGATTGCTCACCTGGAAATTCAATCAACCATGATGCCCAATGGGACTTGGTTCGACCCTGTTTTTATCAGAGAAGTTGCGACAGGAAAATCCATGCGAAAGCCAACTCACAGTTAAAGAAATCAAAAGGGTCATCTAAACCAAAGACAGACATATATTTTAAAACCAAGTTTTGTATGGTTCACACAAAAGTTTCACGGGTGTACTACTACACCATTGCAAGCAAGGGATAAAAGTATTAAGTTATTACAATAGCTGCCCAAAGGGCCGAATTAAAGTGTCTTTTGCAGCAGGCAGATATTTGCCTAAGTTTCAAGCATCGGCTTGGAGCCGGGTCACGAGGGGGAGAGCCGGCTGGGTGCTCCTCAGTGGTTTTCGCCGGGTCATCTACCCTGGCAGCCGCCGGATCAGCTTCTGTCGCCTTTTTCGCCTTGGCCTGGGTCTTGGGGGCTCCATCCTTACGCCGGGTGACATCTTGAAGGGATTGGAAATAACCCTCATCATCGTCTTCAGCTGAATCTCGTGATGGAGGAGGAACACTCGGGGTAGATGAACTTGGAGCAGTGGTGGTACTGGGAGCAACTTTATCTGGGGTAATGGAATCCTTGTAGCTTTGGAGGAGATCAATGCGTTGTCGTTCATCATCCATGATCTCTTCGTCGGCTTCATTGTATCCATATTGCAGAGTGGTTAGCTTCATCTTGCTAGCAATGACAGTGGCAGCGTGCCGGGTTTGCTTCACAACCCGGGAGTAGCTTTTCTTGTCAAACTCCGTGCCATCAGTGTTGAATTGAGAAAGTCATTCTTCAGAGGAGCCGGGTTAAGATTGGGATGGTAGGCCTTTGCCAATGCAAGACCACGCATTACCCCGGCTCTGTAAGCAGATTTCTTCAAAAGCCGGATCCATTGCGGCATTGTTGATAGATGACCAAGCACCTCCGTATAGGTGCTTGGCGGGTTCTCCCAGTTTCTCACAGCTTTGATGACTTCACAGCTGCCAAAGTATAGCTGGCGTACCAGAGTATACATGCATTTCACTTTTCCTTCAGCTGTTTTGCGTAGATTGCCATCACGAGGGCCTAACGAGAGAATAAGTTTATTGTCAGAATTTGTGGTTGAGCGAAGGTAAAAAGACGGGTTAATATTAGTAATTCTTACCCACTAAGGAAGCAACCATAGAGGTTACCATCTTCTTTAGCCGGGTCAGCTCAGCTATCACAGAGTCCAGTTTCTTCTGAAGATCAGATATTTGAACTTTCCAGTTCTCTTCACTTTCTTTCAGATCCTTCTTCAGGTCAGAATTTTCTTGGGTCAGTTCAGTGACAGAGTTTTCTAGAGTTTGTAGTTGCTCCACATCTGTGAGCCGGGCATTGGACTCAGATTGCAACTCTTTCTTGAGTCGGGAAATCTCTTTCACGGCTTTGGCAACATATTCCTGTGATACAGGTGATGTCAAGATATGAGATGCAAAAAAAAAAAACGTAAGTTATGATGGAAGTTACGATAAATTGTCTACTGGAGTCCCAGGTTGCTGCAGGCAGTAAACCCGGAACTTGGGGGCTACTGGTTTTGAAGTTTTGCAAGTAATTGTTACAAGAGTTAAAAGTGGTACAAGTTTTTTAGTCCCAGGTTGCTGCGAGCAGTTAACCCGGCACTTGGGGGCTACGGGTTTGAAAAAGCTTCCTTTGATTAAAAGTACCAAGTTCATTAGCAAGTTATAAACTTAGTACTTGGGGGCTATGGAATGTATGGATGAGTAAGTAAAAGTTGTAGGTAACCCGGGTAATTACCTCGTGGCGTTTCTGCATCATGGTCACCAGATCGCCCTCAAGATCCTTGTGATGAGCGAGCCGGGTGAAGTACTCGTCACGCAGATCGGGCATTGACATGGATTCCATAGCCGGTAATTCAGAGTAAGGAATTGGATCTTTGCCGCGGGCAGAGGGAGTTGGCTTAGCTTTTGGTGTTGTCACTTTGGTCAGGATTTCAGGGGCATCTTTCACAGGAACGTGCTGGGTTCCAGTGATCTGCACCTCATCTTCTTTTGTTCCGGATCCTTGTCCGGGTGACTGATCTTTTTCAGCTGCATCCGGTTGAATAGGAGAATGGGCTGGAGAAACTGTGGGGTCTGGGTTTGTTTCTTCTTCATTCACCACCGTCTCTTTGTTGGCATGTGCCTCCGAAGGAGAAGGCACTGTGACAGTAGGTGGGGGAGATGCTTGAGGAGACAATTCCGGGTCATCATCAAGCATAGCTGTGGCACTGTATAGAAAAAGGTATGTTAGTCATATTTAGAGAAGTGGTGAGCATAAATGTAGTATAAAGAAGAAAAGAAAGTTACCCGGTGTTGATCTGGAAGTCGTCTGGTGTGGTAATGCTATCTTAAGAAGAAACTGATAAAGATTAGGATTTAGCAACCCGGAATTGGCCAGCTAAAGGACAAGAGGCAGTGGGAGTTTTTTGATAACTAGTCTTTCGAGGTTTCGCAGTATTGGGAATACCTGCGTTAAGTGGATCTGTGTCTGAGGACTGGCGGGTCTTGGGTTTCTTGGGAGTGTTTTGTTCTTTTTCTGCATGGATTGTTTGGTATGAAAAGAGAATCTGGGATTATTTACAAAACGAGAGAGTGGTACCTTTGCTATGGCGGCACAGGTTCTTTTTCTGGCAACAGGAGGTTCGATGTTGGAAGTTCTGGGGGAGAAGTTTGAGCGACCGGGTTATCTTGAAGATCTGGGTGGAAAATGCCCGGGTTAGATTGTTGAGATTGTTTGGCAGGGGTGTCGTTGTCAAGGAAAGTGCGAAATAGTTGGCCGATTGAGTTATTCTCACCTTCATCAGAATCAGACCCGGCCTCCTCATCTTCCCCAGTTTCCCCAGCATTAGGAGTAGTAGGTGGGGTTTCAATCTTCCACCAGTCACTGTTCTCCTGTGAATGAAAGAAGTTCGAGTTAAGAAATAAAAAATATGAGTACAACCAGATTGGGAAGTGTTTGATAGCAAAAAAAAAGACGGGTTACCTTAGGAATCGGGTTAGCCAGGCAAAAGGCTGGAGGCCCATCCTCCTCAATTTCAGATTTGGATTCCCCTAGCTGGGTCTTGATGGTTTTGATTAGTGATTTCATAGGGAATTCTGCTACTGAGTATCGGAGGGAATCTGTGAGCTTCCTAGTGTACTTGTAGAAGATGTTATCGCGGATGCTCAGTGGTTGAATCCTCCAGCCCATCCAGGTCTTCATGAGATCTGTGCCCTTTAACCCATGAGCCACGAGTACACGGATCTTTTGCAGAAGAGGTTGTAGCTTGACCCGGTCATCGTCAGAAGCGAAGGAATTTTGGGAGTCAGTCAGAGTCAATTGGTTAACCGAATAACCTGGCAAACGTGCCTCTTTGGCGGGTGAAGTATCTTTGCAGTAGAAAAAGGTCTTCTGCCAGTCTTTGGTGTGACTTAGCAGTTTCATACCCGGCATAGGGCTGTGCCGGCGGCGTTGGATAGAAACACCGCCGCATTGCAACAACGGGCCATCAGTGTGCTCGCGTTGGGGTTTGCAGTAAAAAAGCTCAAGGAAAAGGTTCAGATCTGGAGGGATTTGTAAATACGACTCACAAAGAACTTTGTAGTTGCTCATGTTAAGGATGGAGTTGGGGCCTATGTCTTGGGGCCTGAGGCCGTAGTACTTAAGAACATTACGAAAGAAAAGAGAACCTGGGGGACGAAAACCCCGGGTTACATGCTCAGTAAAGACAACCACCTCATCCTTCCCAGGTTGGGGACGGATCTCGTCGGAGGCGCCGCGCTAGTGGATCACGTTCTGCTGGGGGAGAACTTGGGCTACTACCAGTTCTTGGAGCTTCAGGTCCATGGCCTTGGACTTGCCCCAGTTGGCCGTGATTGCAGATGAAGGCCTTGCATTCTTCCCCGTCGCCGGTGCGGCGGTGCTACCGATGTTTTTCATCTTCTTCTTGCTCACCATTTTTGGAGCAGTTTTGGGATCCATGGAAATCTAAAAACGAATCGGAGGCCAAATGAGAATGGATCGGGGAAACGAATTTACGAGCTTGTAGCGGAGTGAGATTCTCTCTCAAATCAACTCAGAAAGGGGCGGAGGCCATACCAGGGACACCAGATCTGGAGCGGTGCGGCGATGCGGTGCACGAGCTTCGATCTAGGGTTTGCGGCGGCTACCCGAGGAAGAATATGAAGAGGATGGGGTGGGGGAAAGTGAAACCTAATTTACCCTAATCTCGAATTTATAGCCGCGGTAAAAAAGGCCCTAGGGGTGTAAAGGTAAAAGTGAAGAGATAAGATAAGGATCTTTGACCGTCAGTCAACGACAAACAGAAAGAGACAAAAGGAATATTTGCTGATGGATTGGGACTGACATTTATTCGAGATTGGGAGAGATTTTGCTAAGTGTTAAGTATGAAGCCCGGAGGCGTTTGAGCCGGGTATAACGGAGCCGGGTTACGATATATACCGCCAAAGAGAGCTGGCCTAGTGACCCGGCATTTAAGTTACTGTATGTTTTATCTTATTTTTCAGGAGGTTAACTCGAACATCGAGAATGGCGGCTTCCCCTGAGAAATAAAAGCATGAAGCTAAAAGAGAAGCACGCCAAGCCCGGCGTCCAAGTTCACCTAGGGGCTACTGATGGGGGAATTATAACCCGGTAGGCCCATGAAGAGGAAGCGTGACCCGCCAGGCAGGAGGCCTGGCCAGGACAGTTAATCATCAACATGGGCCGAGTTACGTTGATGGGCCAGCAAGTTTGTCGGTGACCCGGCTTATGCAGAAATGATTCTAGAAGACCCGGAGGCGGTACGTGCTATGGAATCCAAGACTTGGAGAGCACGAAGATTAGAAGATGTAGAGTAGGACTCCGAGTACGGGTGGAACCCGGCTTTACTTTGTACCGAACCAGGAGACCTGGCCATCTATATAAGCGGGCTCTTAGGTCATAGTTAGGGGAAGCCTTTACGATCAAAGTGTTACGAGATAGACCCGAGAGAGAGATCACCGCTACCAAGCGAACCTTGTAACCTAGATCGAGATCCGGCTCTGTTGTAGTAGCCGGGTTATCGATATCGAGACCAATAACAACATAGCAGGAAGTAGGTCTTTATCTCCAATGGAGAGGCCGAACCTGGGTAAATCCCTTGTCCTCGCAGAGCTAAACAAACTCCCAGACACTAGTTTCGCCTGGCCCAACAACTCAAGTTACCCTATGGTAACATCTGCCGTGACAACCCCACGACAAGCCGCCTCCCTCTCTTGGAGTTTCAGCGAAGCCTCGCGGGTTTTCTCCTCCAGAGAAGCCTCACGTGACTCCACCCTCGCCAAACGCTCCTTGGCACGGCTCAAGACCTCCTCAGCTTCATGGGCGGCTTTGTGCCGGGTCTCCTCCACCTCGTGCAAGGCCCGCTCATGGTGATCAGTCATCTCATTATCCTTCTGGCGGAGATCCCCCCCGGCCGCACGGAGTTGGTACCACGCCTGTGCGAAACGGGCACGCTCCCGAGACTGCTGAGCCTCCACCACGCGATCCTCGCCATCAAGCGCGCCCATCACATCCAGCAAGGCACGACGGGCCGAGCCACCAAAAGCTTCCTGGCTCCCGGTCATGGCCAGGGCACGACAAGTCGAAGGCGGATGACTTGCCCCGGCCGGGGCTTCAGGAAGCACAGGGACCCTCGCGGGCGCGAGCTGCACGTCGCCGGGAGGCAGCTCAGGAAGCCCCGCTGTCCCGCTCCCCTCCCTAGGCCGAGGAGGCACGGGCACAGAACCATCAGCATCAGGTTCCTCCGACCGGGCACCCACTCCGGGAGACAGCGTGACAGTTCCTGGCGTCCTGACGTTGTCGCCCGCTGGGGCAGCATTTCCAGACGACGGCACGGCCGCACCAAAGGAAGAGCCTGCAAGAGACTCCGAACGGGCTACCACGGGAGAATCGCCTTCTGAGGCGCCCAGAAGCAAATCCGGCTGTTGCACGAACGGCGATAGAACTCCTATGTCGCCCACCGCGCCATCCTCTGTCTCCTCGTTGCCCGAGGAGGCCGCAGGAGGGTCCTCTACATCAGAAGCCTACAGGCGCATAGGCTCCGCCGCCCTCGGTACAGCTACCGCCACGGCGTGGGTCAAAAGGCCTTTCTGGCCCCGATACCTCTCCTTCTTCCCCTTCTTCGCCGGCGGAAGATCCCTGGACATGGCCCAAGTAAGGAGACTTGGGGAGAAAAAGGGGTTACATGAAGCAAAAGTCAAAAAGAGGAGAAGACTCACTCGTCGCGAGCAACCCAGGAGCCCCTCTTCAGCCCAGAAGAAGGGGCCGTCACCTTCGAGACCGAAGCGTGAGCCTCCTGAGGCCTTGCGGCGGAAGCGCCAGGCGAGGGCGGAGACGTTCCTGTCTCATCGGAGGACTCCTCCTCGCTGGAGGAAACCACAAGGTGACCGCGCCTGCGCGCCGATGGCGCCGTCTTGTCCCGCACCTCCTTAGCCATGGAAGAACTTTCGACTGCCGCGGCTGAGGGCTCAGCGCCCCCACCGTCGGCAGGCGCGCAAGGAAAGCGGAGCGGGTTCGGTCGCTCCCCAACCTGGCCGGGCGCGCGCAGGTTCCACCGGACGAAGCTGGGCATCTTAGCCACGACTTCACTGAAGGCATCAAGCTGGTACAGAGGAAGAGCTTGGTCCGAGGGCCCGCCAGGCTTCTCCGTCGTGTACAGTAGCCTCATGAGGTCACCAAGCTCCGCCGCTTTAAGATCCTGAGGGGACAAGCACATCGCGACCGATACCCTGTCATACTCCCACATCCGCTTGGAGTGGTCCTGAAGCGGCGCAATCCGGCGCTCGAGGAACTCCTTCACCACCAGCTGCCCCGTCAGGCCAACCTTCCACAGATGCGCCATCGCCTTCTTCAGTGGACAAAGATCTCCGGCGATCTCCTTGAGATGAGCCCACTCCTCCGCTGCTTTCACGGCCGGAGCAGTGGGGACTTCCAGAAGCGGGTTGACCTCACCGGCGTCCATGTAAACCCACTTCTTGCGAAAATCCTCTTGCTTCTTGGGACACTCCATGTGGATCAAGGACTCCGCCATGTCGTCCGCTACCTAGAAGGAGACGCATCCAGAACACTGGTCCGGGGCCGTGAGACGTAAGCTGAAGAACGTCCGGAAAAAGGCCACAGAAGGCACTACGCCCAAGAACCCCTCACAGAGAAAGGCAAATATCGCCAGAGTAAGCACCAAGTTCGGGTGCAGGTGCAGAGCTTGGATCTGGTAGTGATCCAGAATCGCCCGGAAGAATCCGGAGAAAGGGAGGACGAGCCCCACAAGAATGGAGTGTAGGAAAAGGGGATACTCCGAGGTCCTCCGAGGAGCAAACGCCTCCGTCCCTGGCCGGAGCCTGGCCTCCGGGCCCTCGGTCGCCGCCGCGGGCATCAGGCGCCGCGGCAACGCGAACCCCTCGCTCGTCGCGCATGAAGGGGGAAGGGTGTCGCTCCAATCTTTCTCCTTCACCCCGGCGACGCACTTGCGCTTCCCGGCCATCTCGAACAGGAAGATCTGGGCAAGGAGGATTTCTGAGTCGGAAGGAGAAGACGAAGCAGACAGGAATTCGCCTGGAGAGAATGAAAGGACCTCCGCGCCAAGCGCGGCCCATGTTTTATGACCTACCCCAGCGGTTACCGAGGCATCGCGGCCATCGTGGGCGCGTGCGCGCATAACTGTTGTGACACGTGTCGACTCCTGGGCCCGACATCTTTTGGGCCTGTGCTGCTTCGCTTCCAACGGTCGCAAGGCGTGCACGACACGGGCCTGGGGGCTACTGTCAGACCAGTGGAAACCAGGGTACCACGGCCCGTATTCCTTTGGCCAGAAGTCCACGCATGAAGAACAAGACAAGTCATCAGTCAACAGAGCATGGCCCACCTCGCCAGGCTCCTCCAATCCTCGCGCGACCGAGGCTAGAGGCCTCGGGAGGACGCTTCACCAAACAACCAAGGAAGGGCCTCGCGCGGCGCCCTCACGAGGAAAGCAGCGCCATCAAGCCTCACGCGGTACAAGACAAAGACCTGGCGCACCCATGACTCCGCGCCAGGGGGCATGTGCGACTGCGTCTTCCCCAGAGTGACGCTTGCGCCAGCAGAGCGTGTCAGCCAAAGATTTCCACTTTGGTGATTAAAGGGTGCCGACCATCCATGGCAAGCAAAGCGGAGCCCAAGACTTCCCTCTTTGGTGCAAGACGGCCGGACCGGCGCTATGCGCCACTGCAGGCGTCATCGACAACGTCACCGACAAGGCCTTACGACTGCGCCATGGACGGTGGCTTTATCTGAGCTAGGGCAGTACGCCAGTACCCCCTCTTGGTGCTATGTGGCAACCCTTCCCGCCTAAACATTTGGGGGAAGAGGACCGGAGCACTATAAATAGGGCCTCACTATGGCCGTAGAGATGGATCCCAATCATCTTCTACCTCGCCACAAACACCAACACTTGTACTTTAATCGCTCCGAGCAGTGCAATCCATCTCAAGTAGGAAGTAGGGTATTACACCTCCATGGTGGCCTGAACCTGGGTAACCGTTGTGCCTCTTTGCTGTGTGCGTGTCTTCTCCGCCATGGTCATCGAGAGTTCGTCGAGAGCGTGTTTCAGTCCCCAGTGTTCGAATGACACTACACTTGAGTTTCCTTCGGGAGTAATCCTCGACAAATTCACCATCATCCCCTCCAGCGTTTCTCACCGAAGCCAAGAATCTATCTATGAACTATCGAGGGTCATAACTTCCATCGTATGCGTCTTCCAACTCCTGCCCATCTTCGAATACCCACTCATCTCGCTGAAGCTCAGGTGCAATCGCGGAGAGAGTACCGTCGCTGGGTTCTTCAATTTCTTTTTGCTGGTAACGCTCTCCCCTCCTTTCAATCCGGGACCTTGCATCTGCAGAGCGATGTTCTGTTATGTCAGAACGCAGATCATGGTCCCACGCGAAGCTTTCTTCATCGGTACCAACTTGCCGCGGAGCCCCGGCAGCTAGTGTATCCAGACCTTGTCTGGACGATCTTGCCAGGTCCGGATCTAGATGAACGACATCCATCAAGGCTTTTAGATGTGAAGCCCAGGCGCGGAAGTTCTGTGTCCCACTTCTAGCATCTGGTGGGTGCTGAACGAGCACCCGAGCGGCGGCCAGAGCTTCACGGGGACCGTTGAAACCAGGCCGCACCACTGCTTCCTCAACTCCTTTCCGGGGATCTGGTGAGACGGAGATGCTTCGTGCGTGCGCTCTGAACCCGGTATGTGCCGAACTCGCACCTTCAGCATAGCCACGAGGGGTGAGAGGGGACTCGCTCCTCGGGCTCGGAGCCGATGATGAACTGGCCTCTGCCCTGTCCCTGGGAAGCTCCCTCGATCTCGAGCGGTATGTCGAGCGCTGCGGTGTCACCCCTAGAGAAGGGGATCTCCTCCTCTTGTAGCGCGGTGGTGTATGAGAACGGCGGTAGGGGCGCCTGACGGGGAGATCTCCGGTCCGGACCAGCCCCAGGCCCGTTCCACCACGACGAGCCTTGAACCTTCCTCGTCCAGCCGTCATCCTTCCTCGCGGTAGCGTGGATATGGACCTCGCTAGATCGCCTGCGCCCCCTAACTGGCACGCCAGATGTCGTGTCCAAAGTCACAAACACCTGAGGTCGCAAGAACCCTTTTCAGAGATTCGGCGAGGGGCGCTAGGAGGATCTAGGCGAGTAAACGAGAGATGCGGAAAGTAGAACAGAAAGGCAATTTACCCAGGTTCAGGCCGCTCGGAAGCGTAGCACCCTACTCCTGCATGTCTGAATATATGGTGGTGATATGCGTATCCGGGTTACAAGGAAGTGTTCGCGGGCACTCTTTCCCTGAGATTAGGATGATCCTCTCTCGATCTGATCTGCCTAGCTAGCTTGTGTTCCAAGATGATCCTCAGGACAGCCCCCGGTCCTCCTTTTATAGTGCAAGGGGATACCACAAAAGTAGGCTGTCCATCCTCCTTTTGGGTCAACCTTTGTCTGCCGTGGGCCCGCTGAGCACGTGCCGTGTCCCCCCGGTCATCAATCATTGTTAGGGTATCCGGGAAACTCTTTCCGGGAAGTCTTCAGGCACCTAGTCAGACAATTCACCCGATACCCGGTAAGGGGCGTATTTCCTTCCTGGGGTAGTTCGCGGGAACCCCTGGTTTCCAGGGTGCGATAGATAGGATGAACAAAATGTTATGATTCATAACAGTACCATCATGTCACGACATGAACTACATTTTGTATTGCTTACCTTGAAATATGTACACCATTGTCCATTTGTAGCTCTATAATATCCTCGAATGAGTTTAACCAGTTGGTGTCTTGACCATCTCTAATCTGAGATCTTAATTCACATTCAAGACTTGCTTGAAATAACGGGACATTGTATCATTGGATCACCTGAATGTATTGTGAATTACTATGTGTTAGGACTGAGTCCCAAGAGGTGTCACTTTCTGAGTGTGTTCGCACGTTAAGTACATATGTATGAACTATGCACTTTTCATCGAATATGTGAGTCAATTGTGGAACCTTGTACTTAATTAGCTTACGCAGTTTTGTCCCTAGTCGTTTGAGGTTGTGATTGGCTCACACTACCGGTAGTAATGTGTAAGGAAGTAGATGACTATATTCTACTTGTCATGGGGCATGTAGATGCTTATCTGAGTTACACTAGTTATGCTAGACAGCTAGCTAGAGTTACACTGGCCAGACAACTCCTAGATCTTGGCGAGCTGGGTCAATCAAGCCGCCGCCTGATATGTCTCAAACGTATATATAATTTTTGATGTTTCATACTTGTTTTATAACAATGCCACATGTGTTTATTATGTTTTTATATCATTTTGGCACATTTTACTTGACTAATCTATTAACCCAGTGCCCAGTACCAGTTTCTTTTTATTATGTCTGTGCATTGCAGAAAATGTTCAAAATCTAAAGTGCTAAGAAAAATCCGGAAAAAATGCAGAATTCTATTTCGTCAGAAGACCCCGGGAGCCAAAAGGACAAGTGTGGGGGAGGGCCATAGCCCCAGACGACCCTTGGCCGCGGACCAGGCTGGGCAGCACCTGGGTCCCACCTGTGCACCTCGTGCACTGCCTCACGTCGCCTCTTCGCCTAGAAAGTCCCTCCTGACCTAAAAACGACGACCCCCGAAGGATTTTCCCAAATACAACTCCGAGCTCCGCTGCCATCCGAAACCCTAATTCGGGGGATAGAAGTCTCTGTTCCGGCACCCTGCCGGGACGGGGAATTGCCCCCGGAGCCATCTTCATCCCCGTTGCTGACTCCCACGATGAGGAGGGAGTAGTTCTTCATCGGGGCTGAGGGCTCATGCCGGTAGCTATGTGTTTATCTCCCTCTCCCATGGTGTGATCTTTGTGTGATAATGAGCATTGTTAATCTATTTGAATTCGTATATGTTTTTTCCCCTTCATTATAATATGTAATGGATATGATACTCGTTTTATTTATCTAGTATAATTTCCGGAGTCACTGTTGACAACACAAAACCATGGTGACAGTGCGGGTGGCATGTGTGACTCTATGGTGTTAGATGTCACTATAAAATTGTGGTGTTTGGACTTTAAGGTGTGACAGACCTACACAGTAATTGTGGTGTTCGAACTTTAAGGTGTGCTTTGTAGCCCTACGCGGTGGTCATGGTATTTCTTATGCTGTGGAAGAACAGTTCAGAGTAGCATCTAATTTACATGTTGAAGAGGAAGTATCATGCATGTGTTTAATTTTGTTAATGTTGTTGAGAGAGTCCACCAGTGAAAGTATGATCCCTAGGCCTTGTTTCCAAGCATTGAAACACCGTTTACTCTCAGTTTTGTTACATGTTTGCTCGCTGCCATTTTTACGACAGATTACAAATATCACTTGTTACTATCCATATCATTTGCATTTTACTATCTCTTCGCCGAACTAGTGCACCTATACATCTGACAAGTGTATTGGGTGTGTTGGGGACACAAGAGACTTCTTGTATTTTAATTGCAGGGTTGCTTGAGAGGGATACCTTTGAGCTCTACCTCCCTGAGTTCGATAAATCTTGGGTTACTCACTTAAGAGAAATTTGCTGATGTCCTAGAAACCTCTGCACTTGGAGGCCCAACACTGTATAAAAGAATAGAAACGTGTAGTAGACATCACCGCCCGGAGCTCCTCTGTCAGAGGTGTCGCCCGTTTGGCGCATGACAAGTTCACGATCAATTTGATGGAGCTGTACGAGACGAGCGGAACAAAGACTGCACTGCCTCGACGTGCATCACCAATTATGCACATGTGCGTCTAGTGGTAAGGCCTCCATGGCCTTCTACCTCAGCAGGATCTTGGGTGGCTGCATTAGAAAAGTTTTACCGCAAATGTTGCACCCGACACGGCGCAACATTTTTTTGATGGCGCCTCCTCCCTCTCTAGAGATCGAGAAGGGTATATTTATAGTCGGTTTTTTCTTGGGTATATTTATAGTCGTTTTTATGTCAAAAAAGTAAATGCAAAAGAAGGAACGGCAACGTTCGAATCCTCGAGGTCCCAGGTCCTCTCCATGGCGTCGGTGGCCAACTGACCGCACGATGGAGGGCTTTGGGCCTCCAGGTGGCTCCAGGTCTCTGTCTTGATCTCCAAATCTTGTATTTTCATTAAAACTTGCGTGGCAAAACTCGTAAATCAGCTTACGTTTGGAAGGTTCCTGGAAGAAAAGGAAAAAAGATGAGAAACATGTTTTCTTGTTTTGTGAAGTTTCCCAAGTGTGTGGGCCTTGTACAATGGGTGGGTGCTCTCGCACCCCCTTGGTTGCGGATCATTTTTTAAACAACATAATAAACTACAAAGTTTAAAGATACGTTTCCGACGTACCAATAAGCTAAAACACTTTGCAAAATAACTGTTGTTTTCGGAGTGTTATAATTATACACACGACAAACAGGCCACGTGTTATACCATAATGTGCTTTGTCAATTGTGTCAACCTTAGGATGTCACGTACGTAGATCAATTTGATGATGTTATGTGAATTTTGCATCGATGCATAAAATTTAGATTTGATGTTCTCTGGACCCTCTTGGGTGATTTGATTCGGAATGCATGCCCATGCGACTCGACTAAGAATTAGTCGACCAGAATTAAGATTTAATCCGGTAAATTAATGTCACAAGTTGAGTTGAGAGTCGAAACTATGAAAGGGGTGACAAGGGTGCGCTGATAGATAGAAACTCAAAATTTGTAGTGATGGATGAAAATTTAGATTAGCTAGCATGGGTGCGCCGCTGATACATAGAAATCCAAAAACCAATGTTTCATTTCGGCACCACTAGCTAGCTTGGGCACGATACACACCACCAAACACATGCACGAACCGCAGACATGCCGCCTTGTACGTTTTGCAAGCATCCGTGATAGCACTGTAGAGGTAGTTAGCTCGAGACACTATCGGGTCACAGTCACTCATTTATGCGGAAGCATCGTCCATCAAGGGAAGGGATCGTGACCAAGTTTGAACAGTAGTTCACGGAGCACGACTGATTGCTCCCTTGAACGTAACTGATTGGAACCCATTCGTCCCACGCACCCAAGTAAAATAGCCTATCTCCACAATGCATTTACCGGTAATAGACTGTTAGAACTATCACGTCATGGCAACCACGCGCCCTCCGCCTATAAATCCAGCTCCCGTTTCCTCCCAGAATGCTCATCATCAGTCTTATCGACAACATGGCTTCCTCTTCCTCCTCCTCCTCTTGCGGCGCCGTCAAGGCGGCGGTGCTGATGGCGGCCGTGTGCCTCCTCCTGCACGGCGGGGGCATGGCGGCGGCAGCGGGGCTGTGCGCGGACTACTACGACCACACGTGCCCGAACGCGTACAAGATCGTGCAGGGGGTGCTGGTGGAGGCGCACAAGTCGGACCCGCGCATCTTCGCCAGTCTCATCCGCCTCCACTTCCACGACTGCTTCGTCCAGGGCTGCGACGGCTCGCTGTTGCTCGACACCTTCCCCGGGTTCGAGTCGGAGAAGGACGCGCGGCCCAACAATGGGTCGGCGCGCGGCTACCCCGTCGTCGACGCCGTCAAGGCCGCCCTCGAGAAGGCCTGCCCTGGCGTCGTCTCCTGCGCCGACATCCTCGCCCTCGCCGCCGAGATCTCAGTGCAGCTGGTACGTAACAGTGATCGAACTCGATTAGGAGTGCATGATTGGTGGGTAGGTTTTACGTAGCTTTCCCAGTGCATGATTTGACGAGTGTCGGCGCATGAAACAAGCAAATGGCACATGCAAGCAAGCACCTCGACGTAAATTTGACTGACGTGTATATGCAGTCCGGGGGACCCGGGTGGAGCGTCTTGCTGGGGAGGCTGGACAGCAAGACCTCCAACTTCCTCCAAGCCGGGAACCTACCAGGCCCGTTCGATAACCTGACGACTCTCCAAGGCAAGTTCGTGCTGACAGGCACGCTTGACAATACGATCGACCTCGTCGCCCTCTCAGGTAACCAAGCGTACGAGCGCACAAATTTCCTACCTACTATAGTTACTATGCTCACATGATATTATTCATGAAATTTTAACTTGCTCACATCATAGTATTCATGAAAGTTTAACTTGCTCGCATCATAGTTATAAACGAATATTACATCCGTGACGTGACGTTATTAATTATATTCTTTTACATACATATATTGATAGGTAAAAGCTTTAAAATTGTTTTATTTCATAAAAGAAAACTTGAAAGATTTTTACCACAAGATATAATTCACATGAACATAAGTTCAGTAACCTGCTAAAAAAATCGGTATAATAGTTATGGTTCTAGTTTCACTATTTTACCGATGTATCAATAGTTTTTTCATTCGGTATAGATTTACTGTCATCTGATAAAGAATTCGTCCATTTGTACTTGCACAACTCTCAACCGTCAGATGTGATAATTGTTAGCATCGACTTAGAATATTTATGTTTTTTCAACCGTTTAAGAAATAGCAAGTCGAGCTAATTAACCTTATCTTTGTTTCATATGTCTAGGTGCCCACACTTTCGGTCGTGTGCAATGCCAGTTTGTCACGGCCCGTTTGTACAATTTCAACGGGACAAACCAGCCTGACCCAACCCTAGACGGGGCTTACCGGGCGTTCCTATCACAGCGATGCCCAAGGAACGGTCCTGGGAATTCTCTAAATGATCTCGACCCGACAACACCCAACACATTCGACAATCACTACTTTACAAACCTCGAGGTGCATCGCGGCATTCTTCCATCCGACCAAATACTCAAGTCAGACCCCCTCGCGTTGAGAACGACTGCGCCAATCGTCGATAGGTTTGCTAGCAGCCAGGACGTCTTCTTTAAGACCTTCGCAAACTCTATGATCAAGATGGGGAACATTAAGCCACTTACGGATCCCTCCGTGGGAGAAATCCGGAAGCACTGCGCATTTGTCAATTAAAGTTTGTGATAATATCATGTGTGTGTATACAAGTGTGGCATGTGCTATATATGTAATCATGGAGGTAAGGATAAATTTCTGACTTATCGTCCAGTTCAATAATTGGCATATATCTTAAACCTATCTAGCTTTCATTGCATGCTTCTTGTTGTCAGATGTGCAATAAAATGGAAAATTGTACGGATTCCCTTGTTTTCTTACTTTGATGTCAATCATGATCATCGATCTAAACCTTGTCGACAAAGTCTGCCTCGTCTCATTTATGAGCTCAACAGTAGTTCAACATTTCAACCAGAGTTGGTGTCAACACAACATCAATCATGCTTCTGAATAACGATTAATAACCAAAAAAATACTCCGAGTAATGCATGAAGATTCGGCAAGGAGGTGTGGTAAACGGCATATCAGTTTAGGAGAAACTATTTAAGTTACACGAAATAGATTAGGGGAAATTAACTCAGCTGTACAAGAAACTGACACAGTCCCGAGATAGCGCAGGGCTGTACCTCGAAAGTGAAATGTGGCTGACATGATCGAGTTGTTTCTGATTGAACTGTACACCATGCCCCACCGTACCTGAAACGAAGAGAGGACAAATGAATTAATTACTACAAATGTGAATCAGACGGCACCAAAATTAAATGTATACAGTATTTGATTGCTTGCACGCATTCTAGTTAGGCGGCCGCAACCGCTAACCAGGTCCGATGTGCATGCTCTAGCGACCCACAGTCTCGTGTATCCGGCTAGGCTTTTTGACTAGCTAGGGATCGTTAGGTTACCTTTGGTCACCGCTTCTTCTGAGTTGAGTTGGCAGGGAGAGCACCGCACGCAACACGGCGAGTCACTAGTACAGATCGGACAAATGCATAATGTCGACTTTGGTTATCACACACGAGTACAGCGCCCGTCGCTATACATGGATGGGCGATATGGACAGACATCGCACACGATCAAATAAATCGTGTGCGATGCGGCGAACTTCGCAGACGGGTGTATTAAATGGGTCGTGTGCGATATGGACAAGATCGCATACGCTTTATTGTAGGCATTTTGGCTAGCTAGAGATCGTTAGGTTACCTTTGGTCACCGCTTCTTCTGAGTTGGCAGGGAGAGCACCGCGCGCAACACGGCGAGTGGATCAGGCGAAATATGAGGGTATTTGAAGCATCAAACGGATGCAAGAAGCAATATTTTGGTGAAAATCAAGAGAACAATTTGTGTAATCAAGAGGGTTTTTTCCTATTGGCGCCGAAAGCATATAACAAACCCACACATTGGTAGCCACCACTAGTACAAACCTGACTTTAAAAGACGGTAACTAGAGACGGCCAGATAGGATTTAAAATACGCCGTCTGGGAAATAACTCCCTCAGACGGCCTTCATTTTCAACAGGTCTCTAATGTCATTTGTGACGGTTCTTAATATCGACCGTCTCTGATAACAGACAAGAATTACCCAGCGCAAACATATTGCAGACGGGCAATAAAACTACGTGTCGCCCATTACATAACTTCTTAGACGGCCAATAAAATTGACCGGCACTAATAACCTATATATGCAAAAGTAATACTCCATACAAATCATAGTTCACGTGCGCTAATACAGTTCCGTGCGCTAAATAACATACTAAGTAGGTACTTATAAATACACAAGGGCCAGCAAACTTAGTACGGAGTACTATATAATTAAACAGATCTAGGGCGCGCGGGCGTTGTGCGCATATCAGGCATATATATGCACCGCGCGGTGATCACCACTTGCGAGACGACGACGGCCCAGCGCCGTCACCCCAGCCGCCACTGGTACCAGGGACGGAGCTAGGGGGGTGCGGGCAGGGGCCATAGCCCCCTCCATGTTCGATTATTTTCATGAAATACAGCTTGTAGTATATGGATTTAACCCTCAAATTTGGTAGAATGTACTCATATGGCCCCCTCCATGGTTAATAATGTTCACTTGGCCCCTCTTATGTAATATTTCTGGCTGCGTCCCTGACTGGTACCCCAGCCACCATCGTCGACGATCTTCAAGGAACCGCCACCGGTACCCCAGCCGCCATCGTCGGCGATCTTGGAGGACCAGGCACCCCAGCCATCCTCCCGTCCGCTTCCGCTGCTCCAGCCAGCACCATCGTCGATCGACCCAGCGCCCCAGCTGCCAGGCCATCGTTCGACCCGGCGCCCCAGCTGCCAGCACCATCGTCGATACGTGCAGGCTTGCACTGCCTGTGGTTCCAGTATGCACAGTGTGCAGAACTGCCCTGCATCCATGGATGTGCAGAAACCAGCAGCTGGTGGGGGCTAAGGGCTTCATGGCGGCGAGTTCATACGGCTGTCCAGTTACTGAGACTGGCTCGTGCTCCTGCTTCAAACGTAATCTGCCTGAGCACCTTCCTAGAGATTTTCTAGGGAAGGCCAAGTACGGTGCATCTTCAGCTGCCACCTCCTTCAGATATGATCAGTCTGGGCACTTCTTCAGGGACTTGTGGGACTCTCTGGCTGGGCACCTTCCTAGAGATTTTCTAGGGAAGGCAAAACGTTGTTCAAATGCTGTCTATATGGCAAAATCTTCAGAAATTCAAATCAACAAAAATATTAGGGATGATGCAGAAAGTTCAAATGGAGGACGAGCTCCATGTAGCTATTTAAAAAAAAAAAAAATCAAAATCGCCCCTTTTTAATTACCAAAAATTGTAAAACAATTCCTAGATGTAGAGAGTGCCGATATTTACAAGAGTGCAAAATTTTAACTCAAAATTTGTTGTATTCTGGGCTAAAAGAAAGACAAATCAGGCAAAAGTTTAATTTTCTTGAAACTGTGTATTTTGTTCACCACCCAGATCCACCCATTTGTCCAACCCACAATACAATGAATTTCGAGTTAAAATTTTACACACTTGTAAATCTTATCACTGTCTACATCTACTGTTGTTTCCTGATTTTTGGAAACGTAAAAATGCAAGTTTATTTTTTTCCTTCAAAAAAAGGAGCTACATAGAAATCGGGCTCCAGCCTCACTTGGGATGATGTACGTACTATGGCATGCCAATCTGCAAACTTCATAAAAATATGACAACGTTCCACAGACCAGCTATATGCTCATTTTCGTACAACAGTAGCAGCATGCCACGAAATTAGGGTGCATCTGCAATTATGCATACACGACAGGAAAACTGCAATTATGCATACACGACAGGAAAGCTGCAATTTTTTAGACGGAAGGCACAACGTGCCCGACTCATTGTGCCCGACTTTAACTTGATAAAGAACTTAGATTCAGGATTACAACCAGTCAGCTCGAAAACTGCAATTATGTGCACATACAGATACAGGAAGAAGAACAGTAAATTTTTGTAAACTTGGGTAGCACGCAAGGAGCGTCTACAGTAAATCTTTCCACTGCATGTAGCATCTACAGATAGTATGCACAATCACAAAGCCCCCAGAGATTCACTATATATTGTGGTATGTTCAGTCAACCCGATGATCGATATCAAGAACCGGAGCTTCGCGTTGAGCTCTATCACAACAGTGGGTTCGACACCCACGAATATGTAAAGGCCTGCCAGCTCGCCTTCCAGTGTTGGAGAAAGCATGGCGCCATACCCAGTTATTGTTCTTATCATGTTGAGCGGTTCTCTCAACTCTTCTTCGGTGTAGTGAGCCTGGCAGAGACAAGGATAATCGTGCTTAGAGACGGAAAATAGTGCGCAAATGTCTATCATGCTAGATATGTATGTGTTAGCGTCCACTCAGATTTAGCCCAGTACTCGGCCTAGTTTCAGACGTTTATGCGCACACGGCCCAACTACAAGAGGAGAGCCCATTCCATCCCAAAAACTCGGACTGAAAGGACGAGGAATCTCTCCCATATAAGTTGGGTGTGGCATCCTCCCCTAGGCAAGGTGGGACTAAACTGAGCAGCCTCCACCGGTAAATAGAGGGGTCCTCACATCCCATCCATCTGGGAAGCCCCCCAGGTGAGCATGGCGATGTTGGCTCTGATACCAGATGTTAACATCCACTCAGATTTAACCCAGCACTCAGCCTAGTTTCAGACGTTTATGCGCACACGACCCAACTATAAGAGGAGAGCTCATTCCATCCCAAAAGCCCAGACTGAAAGGAGGAGGAATCTCTCCCATATAAGTTGGGTGTGGCCTCCTCCCCTAGGCGAGGTGGGACTAAACTGAGCAGCCTCCACATGTTAACAGAGGGGTCCTCACATCCCATCCCTCTGGGAAGCCCCCAGGTGAGCATGGCGATGTTGGCTCTGATAGCAGATGTTAGCGTCCACTTAGATTTAGCCTAGCACTCGGCCTAGTTTCAGATGTTTATGCGCACACGGCCCAACTAAAAGAGGAGAGCCCATTCCATCCCAAAAGCCCAGACTCAAAGGAGGAGGAATCGCTCCCATATAAGTTGGGTGTTCAGTTTAGAAGACTGTCCAACAGAAAATCCCCGACCCGAGTGACAAGCCGCCAAGGATAAACTGTTCAGTCAGCATTTCCGGGCATCACATTGGTACACATAGTACTCTCTCTCTGGTATGTTGCAGAATTTATGAGATTATTATTGTGTATATGCTCACATAAAACATGGCTTTAGTTTATTTAAGTCCATAGTCGAAGGGACAAGCTACAGTAAATTTTGTATGTGTTGTGAAAAATATTGAGAATGGTTTGCATCCAGCAGTGGAATAGCAGATTATGTCTCAGCATACATAGAAAAACAAGCAATTATAACTAAGAATAAACATTTGTTTCAAAGACATGTATGAAATACTGACATATATAACGCTGTTCCGGTGGTCTGTTACTATTCTAAGAAACGATGTTATTAACATGCCATGTAAGATTAAGTAACATATCACTTCAATATAAGTAAAACATTCCGATCATTTTTTGTCCAGCTATCATATTGTAAAGATAATAGTCAGGTCAGCAAGTTTATGTTGACAATTGTTTGTAGATCCTACAGTTTTGTAGTGGCTTGCTGTATAAACGTTTGCTTTACAGAAACAAAGGAATGTTTACCATTGTCCCAGATTTGCTATGTTGTTAGTCCATATAACCACAATTCATGTAGCAACTGCTTGACAAAATCCTACTCCCCCCGTTCGGAAATAGATGTCTTAGCTATCTCAAAATTTCGATATATCTAGACATGTTTTAGTGTGTACATACATCCAAATTTTGAGATAGCTAAGACATCTATTTCCGAACGGAGGGAGTACATATATTCAAGTTATCAGGATCACTGACCAAGTCGGGGCGTCAAGCCCAGGGCGACGAGCTCCTTCAGAACAGATGGGCAGGTCGCGCTAAGATGCTCGAATCCGTCGGTTGCCATGGATGCCTTCAGGTTCGCCGGAGAGCGGCCGAGGAAATCGAAGCACGCGTCCTTGAGACCCCGACAGCCGAGCGGTTCAGCCAACGCGAGGAGGTTCGCCACCGTGCCGACGTCGATGCTCCCGCACAGTCTCTTCATGCAGAGCAGCTTCAGACGCTCCATGCCGTACCAGTGAGCCGCCACGAGCAGGTGCTGCACCAGGGCGGCCTGCTCCTGCTTCGTCGTCGTCGTCGCCGGCATGGTCACGGCGTCGATGTACATGAACTCGAACAAGGCCTTGAAGACAGTCGGCTCCATCTTCTCCACGCACACCACGCCGGCGGCGCCGCCACCCTGTTCGAGCAGCTCGGCGCTGAACGTCGGGGAACACGCCGCGAGCAGCCAGCGGTGCGCGGCAAGATGGGTACCTAAAACCAAGCAATGATTTCTTGTAGGACTATGCTTCCGGTGGGTCGAAATGGGTGATTGATAGTGGATGCACAAGTCATATGACCGGAAGAAAGGCGATCATGACAGAGTTGAGACCAAATACAAATCAATTAACCGTCACTTATGGAGATAATTCTAAATCGGAGGTAAAGGGCCTTGGCAAGGTGGTAATCGTAAGGGATATCACCCTTGTGAATGTCATGCTTGTTGAGTCTCTTGGTTACAATTTACTTTCCGTTTGTGCTGTTAATAAGATGGGTTTTGCCGTTCACTTTGATATTTTATATTGTGGTACTCATGTGGAGCAAGACTCTAAAGGTCGCTTACGTTGGGTATGTCGAAAATGAGTTGTTTGTGGTAGACTTTTCGGAGTCAACCAACTCTTAAGCGATGTGCTTATTCGGAAAGGCCGATGTGGGGTGGTTGTGGCATCGCCGCTTGTCCCATGTCAATATGAGAACTTTGCAAAGTCTTCACAAGTGTGGCCACATTCTTGGACTAAAAGAGAATGTTTCTTTTTCTAGAGATCGTCTTTGTAGGGCTTGTGTTGAAGGAAAGATGCATGAGTCTCCCCACCCAAGCAAGACCATCATTTCATCAACAAGGATATTGGAACTTCTTCATGTTGATCTTTTGGTGCCGTGCCTCAACCTAGTCTTGGTGGGAAGAAGTATTGTTTGGTGATTGTTGATGACTATTCAAGATTCACATGGGTTTATTTCTTCAAGTCGAAGAGTGAGACCCAACAAGCCATCATCGACTTCTCCAATGAAGTTCAACGTCAACACAATGTCCCCATATTGGCCATTAGAAGTGACAATGGCTCCGAGTTCAAGAACTGCACCCTAAATGAGTTTCTTAGTGAAGAGGGAATTCGACATCAATATTCCGCTGCGTATACTCCTCAACAAAATGGTGTAGCCGAGAGGAAGAACCGGACCCTTATGAATATGGCAAGGTCTATGTTGGCGGAGTTCAAGACCCCACTTTTCTTGTGGGCTGAGGCCATCTCCACGACATGTCACTCATATAACCGACTCTACTTCCGCACGGGAAAGAAGTTCACTCCATATGAAATGCTTACCGGCAACAAGCCCAATATTTCCTACTACCGGGTGTTCGGTTGTAAGTGTTTCTATAAGATCAAAGGTTATCGTTTATCAAAATTTGAGTCTAAGGCTTTAGAGGGTACTTTTGTTGGTTACGGTGCCGAATCCCACACTTATAGAATCTACGACAAGTCCTTCGGGATCGTTGTAGAATCTTGTAGTGTGGAGTTCGATGAGAATGACGGCTCCAAGTGGCGCAATTTCATGTTCGTGATGTAGATGGTGAGGAACCTCAAGATGCAATAAGGCGAATGGGCGTGGGATTCTTTCGCCCAATCGAGATCCACCATGAGGCACCTCAAGAAGGACCAAGCTCTACTCATGTGGATCATACATCATCACAAGTGGAATCCGCACCATCTGGTGGAGCAAATGATGCACCTAGCCAAGAACAAGTTCAAGACCCTCCTCATGTTGATCAAGTTGCTACGCAAGAACCAAGTTCTCCAATTGTTGATGCTAGGCATGATCAAGACCACGGTCCATCCTCTCCTTCTAGTGATGAAGGTGTGCACATTGAAGACCAAGGTCATCATTCCGGTCAAGACGGGGACACAAATGATCAAGATGATCAAGAGATACCTCCTAGCTCCCGTGAGGATATCGACACCCGTCGTCATGCAAGAAATGTCAAGACCATGGAAACAAGATAACACTTGTTGGAAAATATTATTGGTGACTTGAAGAGCAAGGTTGTGACTAGAAGACAATGTGCAAACTTTAGTGAACATCAAGCGCACATATCCTTTGTGGAACCAAAGAAAGTCTTTGAAGCTATTGAAGATCCGGATTGGTTGAATGCAATGCATGAAGAGCTCAATAACTTCAAGCGCAACAAAGTGTGGAAGCTAGTTGAGAAGCCAAAGGAGTGCCGCAATGTTATAGGCACTAAGTGGATATTCAAGAACAAGCAAGATGAACATGGCGTGGTGGTGAGGAACAAGGCAAGATTGGTGGCCCAAGGGTACTCTGATGTAGTGCAACCTAGGCACACCACACCAACAACACCTAATGGTCCCATGACAAGATCAAGAGTCAAAGCACTTCAAGAAAATATGACCTCGCTCCTCTCTATGTGTGATTTCGATACTCCTTTGAATGGTTTGCTACTTCATGCCGGTACCTTGTGCATACTCAGGAACCACCTTGATGACGACCTATAATGGAGTGGAGAAGATGAGCAAGAGAAGGTCCAAGATGATGGAGAAGATGACCAAGAGAAGACCCAAGAAGATGGTCAAGGAGAAGATGAAGAAGGAGGAGGAGCCAGTCTGGTCAGCCACACGCCAAAGTCAGCCGGCCTCCAGGCCGGCCTCTCAGCCAAAGCAGCCGGCTCCAAGGCCGGCCAGTCAGAGAGGCCGGCCTCCAGCCCGGCCAGGCCGGCCACACGTGTCCTGCCCCCTTTTGTACTCAGGCTATAAATAGCACTTCACCTCTTCCATTCTAGGGTTAGACTAAGATTAGACTTGAGTTGAGCTTTACTCCTTTCCACCCCTTGTTGGTGTTGCCTCCTATGGAGATGAATCATGGCCTCCCCTTGTAGTTGCGATTACTTGCCAATCATTCATCTTCGGGTGACTCTATTGGGATGGTTGGATTGACCGTTGAGAGGAACAATCCTAAGAGTAAGGTGTGTTTGGAGAAGGAGAATCGGGGGCTGTCCTTGGGGACTTGTTACCGGTTTACTTTGGCCGAGTTATGCTTTGCTAGTTATCTTTACTTGCTTTTCCCCTTTTGTGTTCTTGCGTTCTTCGTGTTCATCCTCGTGTTCATCGTTCCCTACGCCCAAATCCGTGAAGATCGGGACCTACCCTACATCATATGGTATCAGAGCTCTAGGTTGACACGGATTGATTTTGTTTCCCCCACAAATCCACCAAATTTTTCTTTGTTTTTGAGAAATTCGAAAATTTCCACCAAAAATAGCCTTTTTGGATTTGAGCCGATCTGTCGCTTTGTTGCGTTTTTGGTAGTTTTGGTACATGGATATGTTGCCTTAGGACCCCCTTCACCTTTGTTTGCGTTCCTAAGCCTTAATTTTGCCAATTTCCCCACGAAATCGAGGATTTATCGTTGCTTTTTCCGCCAAAAATCGTGGAAATTCGGGCAGCAGACAGCCTGGCCTGTAGCCCGTCCAGGCCGGCTCCCAGGCCGGCCTACCTGCCGACGCAGCCGACCTCCAGCCCGGCCTAGGCCGGCTCCCAGGCCGGCCTTCCTGCAACATTTTTTTCTCTTTCCTCGGTTCGTTTTGGCATTTCTCCTTTGTTTCCCGACATCATAATCCGTTGTGGGCCCTTCTTCCTTTCGCGTACCTTGACCTATCAGACTAGCTCTTTGATATTGCGAGGCATTGCACTTGTTCGAGTGATTGTCTTCAAGTATTGGCGAGTGTGTATCGTTAAAGATCTTGGCACTAGCAAAAGTTGATGGAATCATTGTCAAAAGAGAGAAGAGAAAAGAAAAGAAAAGACATGAGTAGTGCCAAGTATCATCTCTTGTAGGTTGCGACAAAGATTAAACCGCCAAAGTGAGTGTGAGTGTTTAACACTTGTGCAAATCCGTTGCCCACCAAAAGGCAATTGAGCTAGCGTCCTTCTTGTGTTGGTGTGACATTTGAGCACGTAGTCTTCGTTAGGTTGCATATCTTCGAGTGCTCGCTCTTTGGTCGCCCAACCCCATCATTCGCTTTTGTGTGTGTTTATTCATCATTTGTGGTTGGTGTTTATTTGGTAATTTGGTCATTGTGGATTTTCTCTACCTCGAACAATACACTTTCCGTCGGGTTTGCTTGTTTCTTTTGCCACTTCCTACCTTCCTATCCTCATAAGTGTGTGTGTTGGGTGTGAGCACCGGATTCTCTTTCTTCAAGCCACTCTATTCTTACGATATAGCTTCTCTCGGTTCTCCATTTCCACACATTTCACTTGTTCTTGAGATCATGTTTAGGGGAAGTACAAATGGAAGCTCAATCTCGGATGATGACATCCATAGAGGAATTCAAAGTGCCATTGGCTATGTCACACATGGCGAGTTCGTGGACCTTCGACATCTTGTTCTTGAGGGGCTTGGTTGCCATGATCGCCGTCTTCAAGCTCAAGAAGCCAACTTCAACGACCAAATGGCGCGCATGACCAAAGCTATCAACAACCTTGCGCAACATCGCTCTTCTTCAAGCTCGCGCCGCACAAGGAGCACCTCAAGATTGACACAACCACGACATGCGCATCATGAACCGCATCAAGGTCGTCAAGACATCCCAAGGCGCGACAAACATGCTCGACATCACCATGAAGTGGAACACCCACCTTCTTCTCGCCCTCACCATGACAATGGACATCAAGAACAACATCGACCAAATGGTGGACACCGTGAACGAACTTCTTCAACACCACCTCAACATCAAGACGTCAAGACCCTTTGGCCAATGACAATGATGTCCCAGGTGATCATGACTATGAGGCTCAAGGCCGTCGTCACCGCCATCCTCCAAGGCCACGCCATAACAATCGTGCGCATGGAAACCATGAAGCACATCATCCTCACCATGAGCCTCGTCACCGCCAAGAGCGTCCGCATGATCGTCACCACCACAACAACACCGAATCAAGTGATATGGAGTCCAACCAACATCTTGATGATGGACTACACCGAAGGAGACGTGGACGTGCATTCCCACCTCCAAACCGTCAAGATGCGATGACAACTTGAACAACCTTCGCTTTGATATGCCTAAGTTCTATGGAACAAGCGACCCGGAAGCATACCTCTCATGGGCACTCAAGGTTGACAAGATCTTCCGAGTCCGACACTACTCCGAAAACAAGATGGTTGCCTTAGCATCAATGGAGTTCGAAGATTATGCTCTTTTGTGGTGGGAACAACTTCAAGATTCACGTGTGGACAACCATCAACAACCAATCAATACTTGGGTTGAGATGAAGGAAGCGATGTACAAGCGCTTTGTGCCAAGTCACTACACTAGAGACTTGTACAAGAAGTTGCAAGAGTTGAAGCAAGGGTTGAAATCCGTTGATGAGTACTATAAGGAGATGGAAATTTCCATGATGAGAGCCAATATTGAGGAATCGAGAGCAATCAATGGCTCGCTTCATGAATGGCCTCAACTATCCCATCAAGAAGATTGTGGAATTCCAACCCTATGCCACCTTGGTTGAGCTAGTCCATCAAGCACAAAGGCCGAGCGTCACGTGCTTGAAGAGCTCAAATACCTCAAGGCAAGGCATTCTTCGCTAACAAGCCTTCATCATCCATGCCTACATCCGCGCAAGCTCCTCCTCAAGGAAACACTAAAGGTCCTCCAAGAGTTCTACACCATCCACTCAAACTACTCAACCTTTCAAGAAGGCACCTCCCTCAAGCAACACACCTCAAAGATCTTCCCCGGCACAAGAGGATTGCAATGCTTCAAGTGTGGAGGACAAGGACACAAATCCTTTGAGTGCACAAACAAGAAGGTCATGGTTGTCAACGACATGGGAGAATATGAGTCGATGAGTGAAGATGAGTATCATGCTTTGAACCAAGCCACCGCAAGCAAAATGTTGAAGAAGATCCAATGACATCTATTGCGATGGCGATAACAACCCTTCATTGGTTGTGGCAAGAGCATTAACCGCCAATGTCCAAGTAGAAGAAGACCAAAGATGCAACTTGTTTCAAACAAGGCGGGAATCAATGGAAAGTCTATCAAGGTCATCATCGATGGTGGAAGTTGCCACAACTTAGCTAGCAAAGACTTTGTGATAAGCTCAACTTGAAGTTCAAGAAGCACCCACACCCATACCATGTGCAATGGTTGAGTGATTCCGGATCCGTCAAGATCCAACACATGGTGCAAGTGTCCTTCAAGATTGGAGCATATGAAGATACCGTTGATTGTGATGTTGTGCCTATGTCCGTTTGTCACTTGCTTCTTGGACGCCCATGGCAATATGACAAGGTGCAATGCATGATGGAAGGACCAATTACTATAGCTTCAAGAGCAACAACAAGAACTTCGTCCTTCGTCCCATGACACCAAGCCAAGTGATTGCCGACAACGCCAAGACAATAGCAAGAGCACAACAAGAGAAAGCTTCTAGTGAGAAGAGTGGAGAGAGAGAGATCCACCAAAATGTGAGTGAGAGCCACAAGCCAAATGAGAGTGCACATACTAAGAGAGTTCCACAAAGCATGTCCTTGCTTGCCACCAAAAGAGATGAGAGAGTTGAGAGAAAACCCATCCACCCTCCACTATGTCCTCATATGCAAGGGAGAGGTTTCTTTAACTAACAACTTCACAAACCTTCCTCCGCCTTTGATGTCTCTTTTGCAGGAATTGAAGATGTGTTTCCCAAGAAGTGCCACCGGGACTACCTCCTCTTCGCGGCATCGAGCACCGCATCGACCTCATCCCCGGCGCCCCTCTACCGAACCGCCCCCATACCGCACCAACCCGAAGAAACCAAGGAAATCGAGCGTCAAATACAAGAACTCCTTTCCATGGGTCACATTCGAGAAAGCTTGAGCCCTGTGCCGTACCGGTGATCCTCGTTCCCAAGGCCGACAACACACTTCGCCTATGCATGGATTGTCGCCCCATCAACGCCATAACCGTACGGTATCGCCATCCTATCCCTCGCTCGATGACATGTTGGATGAGCTTAGTGGTGCTTGCATCTTTTCAAAATCGATCTTAAGAGTGGATACCACCAAATACGAATGAGTGAAGGTGACGAATGGAAGACCGCTTTCAAAACTAAACTTGGTCTTTATGAATGGTTAGTCATGCCATTTGGTCTTTCCAATGCACCTTCCACATTTATGCGTCTTATGAACCATGTTTTGCGACCTTTCATTGGAAAATTTGTTGTAGTATACTTTGATGACATCTTGATCTATAGCAAATCTTTGGATGAGCACACTTCACATGTTGCTCAAGTTTTGTTGGCTCTTCAATGAAGCTTTATGCCAATCTTTCCAAATGCACCTTTGCAACCAACAAGCTTGTTTTCTTGGGATTTGTTGTTTCTTCCGAGGGAGTTGAAGTTGATGAAACAAAAATCAACACAATTCGCAATTGGCCATTTCCTATGTCACTTGCCGAGTTGAGACGTTTTCTTGGATTTGCCGGATTCTATCGCCGTTTCATTGAGAACTTTTCCACCATTGCTTGCCCTCTACATGAACTTACAAAGAAAAATGTTCCGTTCATTTGGGGCCATGAGCAAGATTTTGCTTCAATGAGCTCAAAAGGTTGTTAACCGAAGCTCCCCTTCTTGCTTTACCGGATTTTTCAAAACATTTGAAATTCATTGTGATGCTAGTGGTTTAGGCATTGGAGCCGTGCTTATGCAAAATGGTAGACCAATTGCTTACCATAGCGAAAAACTTGATGGAGCACGTTTGAATTACCCCATCTATGACAAGGAATTGTTTGCTTTGATTCGAGCTTTAGATGTTTGGCAACACTACCTTCGTCCTAAGGAGTTTGTCATCCACTCCGACCATGAGTCCTTGAAGTTTTTGAAAACTCAAACAAGTTTAAACAAACGACATGCTAAGTGGGTTGAGTTCATCGAATCCTTTCCCTATGTCATCAAGTACAAAAAGGGCAAAGAGAATGTTGTCGCGGATGCTCTATCCGCAAAACCAACCTACTTACGCATCTTGAAATCAATGTTTTGGGTTTGGATGAGATCAAGAATCTTTATGCCACGGACACTTTCTTTGGTCCAATTTTTGCCATGTGCACGGAACATAAAGGAATTGATGATTTCTATTTGCACAAAGGATTTTTGTTCAAGGCTAACAAACTATGCATACCCGAGTCTTCGCTTCGTTTGGTCCTTTTGAAGGAATCGCATGGGGCGCTTAATGGGACACTTTGGACGTGACAAGACCTTTGCAATGCTCTCCACAAATACTATTGGCCAAGGATGTACCGGGATGTGGATCGCTTAGTTCGACGATGTTCAACATGTCTCAAAGCTAAGTCTACTCTAAACTCTCATGGCTTATACACACCTTTGCCTATTCCACATCACCCATGGTCCGACATTGCTATGGATTTTGTCTTAGGACTTCCACGCACTAAAACAAACAAGGATTCCATCTTTGTCGTCATTGATCGATTCTCTAAGATGGCACACTTTATACCATGCAACAAGACCGACGATGCTTCACATATTGCTACTTTGTTTTTTAGGGAAATCGTCCGTCTTCATGGAGTGCCCAAGACCATTGTGTCGGATCGTGACGTCAAGTTCGTGAGTTACTTTTGGAAGACTTTGATGGCCAAGATGGGAATCAAGCAACTATTCTCCACCGCATACCACCCTCAAACCGATGGTCAAACCGAAGTGGTGAACCGAAGCCTATCCACACTCCTTCGTGTGTTGATCAAGCCCAACTTGAAGAATTGGGAAGAGTGCATCCCACACGCCGAGTTCGCCTACAATCGAGCACTACACCGCGCAACAAAGAGAACACCCTTCGAGGTCGTCTATGGCTCCAACCCCTACACCGCGCTAGACATGCTACCACTTCCACTCCGAGAGCAAGTCAACATGGACTTCGACAAGGCGCCGCTTACATGAAGAAACTACATGAAGACACAAGGGCCACGCTATAGAAGCACAATGAAGACCATGCTACGAAGATGAACAAGCACAAGCGCGCCATGATCTTTGAAGAAGGAGACCTTGTTTGGCTACATCTACGCAAAGACCGCTTCCCCGACGAGAGAAAGTCTAAGCTAGCACCAAGAGGAGATGACCCTTTCAAGGTTCTCAAGCGCATCAACGACAATGCATACAAGATCGACATACCCAAGTCCAAGTACGGCATACATGACACCTTCAACGTACGACATCTCGCCTTACCATGGGAACCCAAGTGATGATGAGAGCGAAGAGTCGAGGACGACTCTTTCCCAAGGGGGGAGATGATGTAGTGCAACCTAGGCACACACACCAACAACACCTAATGTCCCATGACAAGATCAAGAGTCAAAACACTTCATGAAAAGGTGACCTCGCTCCTCTCTATGTGTGATTTCGATACTCCTTTGAATGGTTTGCTACTTCATGCCGGTACCTTGTGCATACTCAGGAACCACCTTGATGACGACCTACAATGGAGTGGAGAAGATGAGCAAGAGAAGGTCCAAGATGATGGAGAAGATGACCAAGAGAAGACCCAAGAAGATGGTCAAGGAGAAGATGAAGAAGGAGGAGGAGCCAGTCTGGCCGGCCTCCAGCCCGGCCTAGGCCGGCTCCCAGGCCGGCCACACGCCAGAGTCAGCCGGCCTCCCAGCCGAAGCAGCCGGCTCCCAGGCCGGCCAGATAGAGAGGCCGGCTCCCAGGCTGGCCACTCGTGTCTTGCCCCCCTTTTGTACTCAGGCTATAAATAGCACTTCACCTCTTCCATTCTAGGGTTAGACTAAGATTAGACTTGAGTTGAGCTTTGCTCCTTTCCACCCCTTGTTGGTGTTGCCTCCTATGGAGATGAATCAAGCCCTCCCCTTGTGGAGAAGATCCCTCTAGTGGATTCCAAGACCTCTTCTTGTAGTTGCAATCACTTGCCAATCATTCATCTTCGGGTGACTCTATTGGGACGGTTGGATTGACCGTTGAGAGGAACAATCCTAAGAGTAAGGTGTGTTTGGAGAAAGAGAATCGGGGGCTGCCCTTGGGGACTTGTTACCGGTTGACTTTGGCCGAGTTATGCTTTGCTAGTTATCTTTACTTGCTTTTCCCCTTTTGTGTTCTTGTGTTCTTCGTGTTCATCCTCGTGTTCCTCGTTCCCTCCTCCCAAATCCGTGAAGATCGGGACCTACCCTACATCATACTCTCAAATTGAAGGCATTGATTTTGGAGAGACCTATGCTCCCGTGGCTCGCCTTGAGTCCATCCGTATCCTCCTTGCATATGCATCTCAACATAATTTTATCTTGCAACAAATGGATGTGAAAAGTGCTTTTCTAAATGGTCCACTTAAAGAATTTGTATATGTTAAGCAACTACCGGGTTTTGAGGATCCCAAACTCTCTAACCATATCTACAAGCTCGATAAGGCGCTCTATGGACTTAAACAAGCTCCACGCGCGTGGTATGAGCACCTTAGAGAGCTTCTAGTAGACCGTGGATTTGAGGTTGGGCAGATCGATCCCACTTGGTTTACCAAGAGAGTAAAAGGGGAGCTTTTCATATGCCAAGTCTATGTGGACGATATTATGTTTGGCTCAACTAACAAAGCTTTCAATGATGAATTTTCGAAGCTTATGACCGATAGGTTTGAGATGTCCATGATGAGAGAGTTGAAGTTTTTTGCTTGGTTTTGAGATCAAGCAATTGAAGGGAGGGACTTTCATCTCTCAAACTAAATATATCCAAGACATGCTCAAGAAGTTTGATATGATTGGTGTCAAGGAGACGCGCACACCAATGGACACCAAGATTCATATACAACTTAACCCAAAGGGTATAGATGTCGATCAAAAGGTATACCGTTCCATGATTGGTTCTTTGCTCTATCTTTGTACATCTAGACCCGATATTGTGTTGAGTGTAGGGGTGTGTGCAAGGTACCAAGCCGCTCCTAAAAAAGCCACATGGTGGCGGTCAAAAGAATCTTACGATATTTGATTCATACCCCAAAGTTTGGTTTGTTGTACCCCAAGGACAAGGTTTTCTCTCTTCGTGGGTACACGGACTCGGATTGGGCCGGTGATCATGATGATAGGAAGTCAACTTCCTGGGCTTGCCAATTTCTTGGTGGTTCCTTGGTGAGTTGGTCTTCCAAGAATCAAAATTGTATATCTCTCTCCACCGCCGAAGCCGAGTATGTGGCGGCCGCAAGTGCATGCACTCAATTGTTATGGATGAGACAAACTTTAAAGGAATACGGTGTCAATTGTGACAAAGTGCCTCTTTTATGTGACAATGAAAGTGCTATCAAGATTGCCCACAACCCGGTGCAACATTCAAGAACCAAGCATATTGAGATTCACCATCATTTCATTCGAGATCATGTTACCCGTGGTGATATTGAGCTAGGCCATGTTCCCACAAGAGATCAACTTGCCGATATATTCATGAAGCCTCTTGATGAAGCAAGATTCACCTAATTGAGGAATGAGCTAAATATCGTGGATTCAAGGAGCTTGGCTTGACTATTTTGCATACACACCTATGTCTTGACTATCTATTGTGTTTAGGTGTAGGCATGGACATAGGGGGAGTGCGGTCCTAATACATTGGACTATCCCTCCCCCCATTATGCGGACATTAAGAATTCATTTGCCTCTCTATATTCGTTCTATGAATTGTGAGCTTAAAATGACGAGTAGTGGCAGTGAACCCAAAATATATCTTCGCGGTGTCACACCACATAAACTCATACATGGTGGCCTCGGCCACCACCCTCTTCTTTGCGAAGAGTTGATCTTATTGGAATTTATTTGAGTTTTTATTGCACAATGGCCATCACATCCAATGTTGCTTATTTGGATTTTTCGTTCTTTCCGTTAGATGTGAGTAGAAATCTTTATGTTAATTTTTCCTACATGCCTTTCATGCTTGTAAAGCCCCTCCTTGACACTCAAAATCTACTCAAAATCTATTTTCTTGTCAATGTTTGAAACCGGCGATTTTCTGAGCTATTTTTGGTGCTCCGTTTTTCTTTCAGTGGAGCCAGCCTTGTGGCTAGCCTTGGAGCCGGCCTGGCCAGCTTCGGAGGCCGGCGGCCTCGGGCTGCCTCCCAGCCTGCTTCTCGCCACGAGGCTGGGGCTGGGCCTGGGGAGAGGCTGGGTGGCTCGGGGCACCGCCCAGCCTGCTTCACGCGTCGGGCTGGGGGCGAGGCCGACGGTGGGCCGGCTGGTTCGGGCCTTGGCCCAGCCTGGCCGGGGTCGAGGCAGGGGGGAGGCCGGCCAGTCGGGGCCTCCTTTTCCCGTGCGGTTGACCGCCTCTTTTCTCCCTCCCCACTTCTTCTTCCTCCTGCCCCTCTCAAAATCGCATCCTCCCTTGGCTGCCCGTGCTCCTCCCCGACTGTTCCCCTCCATTGCTCCACTCCCCCTCCTCCTTTGCCCACAGATCTGAAAGCTCTCCTCCCGATCTTTCTTCCTATCCAAGTGATTTCTCCTTTCTTCAAGGTTTGGGGGAGTTCTCCTCCATTGTTGGTGATTTTCAGTTGGAGCTCTTCGTTGCTGCTCAAGGGAAAGGAATGGCCTCTAGCTCGGGCAAGGTCAAGGCCAAGGCTACCAAGAAGAAAGGTGTCACCAAGTAAAGGTTAGAACTTGATGTAAACCCGGAAGAACCCGCGCGTCAATGTTGGACCAAGATATCCACTTATGACTTTGAGCAAGACCGTCTAGTTTTCAATCCCTATGCTTTGGTCAGCGCACTTGTAGTGATCAGCGTTTCTATTGCAAGATGCATGAGGCCGTGTATGAACAGTTAGTATGCTCTCTCGCAAATTCTTATGTGCCTACTCACTTCTTTGATTTGACTGCGTTACGGAAGGATTGGCCTGATGTGATGGATGTTATGGATTTTCATGGAATTAGCTCTCTCATGGAATGTGACACTGACTTTTCACCGGATTTGCTTCGGGAATTCTATGCCACCGTTTATTTTTCCACCGAGGGTCCTAGGACTATGACTTGGATGAGTGGTGGTATCAAATGTGAAGCTACACTTGCTGAGTTTGGTGCTCTTTTTGATCTTGTGGAGCTCCCGTTTGTGCCTCTTGCCTATCTCCGTATTCATGGTGATGAGAAGAGTCTTATGAAGGCCCAAAAAGGACTCACCCATTGCTATCCTTCCGATGTGGGTCTTCTTCACATTCCCAAGGCAACTTTTTTCACCCCTTTTTGGAAAACTGTTTACACCATCTTGAGGAACAGTATCAATGTCAAGTTTGGGGAAAAGGGTTTGGCCCGCAAGTGGTTGGTCAATCCTTCTCTTCTACATTGTTCAAGCAAGGAATGGGGACAGGAAATTGGATGTGTTGGATTACATGTGGCATGAGATGCGCTCCATGGTTCTCAAGACCAAGGTTCCCATATATGGTCCCTACCTTCAGAAGCTTTTCATCCACAAGCTTGACACGGCTCTTCTCAACAACTACAAAACGGTTTCGCCTACATTCCTTTCTATACCCACTTCTGGGGATGTTTCTTCGGATGAGGATTCCCCTGCCGCTTCTCCTTGCAAGCGTGCTCGCATCACTGAAAGTGGCCCTAGCTCTTCTCAAGGAGCTTCTAAGAAGTACAGTTTGAAGAAGATGTTTCAAAAGATGAATTGCTTATTTGCTGATTTTCAGGACAAGGGTTTCAAGGCCTATAAAAAGCAAAAGGCATACAACCGCAACCAACGAGCCATAATGACAAAGCTTGAACTTCCATATCCTACCAGCTCCGCGGAAGTTTCTGAAAAAACAAGGAAGTCCAACAACACATATTGGTTTGGCGATGATGCTTCCTCCCTTGGTGAGTTTTGGCCCAGGAATGTGGCTGGTTCTAGCTCCGGTCCGTCTGCTGCTCCTGCTGGTGAAGATGTTGACGAGGAGAATGACAACGACAACTTCATCGAGTGATCTTTTGGGTTTTCACTTCACTTCTTTCCTTTTTGGTGTCTTGATGCCAAAGGGGAGAAAGTTCTGCGGGGATTTGCATTTATGCATGGCATGTGTTTTCTCATTGCATTTCGTTTTAGTTGAACTCTATTTGGTTTATGTATTTGGTCTTGTTCGTGAACTTATTTATCTATCCTTATTGTATCGTGGAACTATGTGATGTGTTGGTTAAATTATTGTATGAGGATGAGACTATGGATTTCGGTATTCGGGTTTATCTATGGTTGAAATCTTATGATATTGTGCATTGACATTGTTTATACACCATTTTGCACAAGGTATGGTCTTCGTCTCAAAATCTCAACCTTTTTTATTATGTCTCATCTTGTGCAATTGTTATTGGTATATCATGTTGTTTATATCTTGTTGGGAATGTTTCCCTCCTTATGTGTGTATTTGCATTCCAAGGCAAACAAATTATATGCACACATTTAGGGGGAGCCATTTTCATTTTGTTAAGAAACATGATCTAGTGTGGATTTTTATTGCAAATCTTAGTGTTGTCATCTAACACCAAAAAGGGGGAGATTGAAAGAACATTTATTTTCCCTCTGTGTTTTGTGTGTTAGAAAACAACACTCGTGATATTTTTAATATGATGCTAAGTGGTGCAGGTTTTAAATGTGTTCCTAAAATGTGCATCACACCAAAAAGGAGTTTGAGAAATATGCTAAAAAGGTGAATGCGTGAGGTTCTGGCAGGCCAGCCTCCAATGCAATGCCAGGCCAGCCTAGGCTGGGCTCCAGGCTCGCCATCTCGGGCTCCCTCCCAGCCTCCAGTTTCCAGGCCGGCCCAGGCTGGCCGCCTCTGGCACCCTGCCAGCCCACAGGTCGGCCCAGACTGGGCTCGAGGCTGGCCGCCTCTGGCACCCTGCCAGCTTCCTTCAACAAGTCCAGGCCGGCCCAGGCTGGTCTCGAGGCTGGCCCCTCTGCACACTCATATTCCAGGCTGGGCCCCAGGCCGGCGTCGCGCAGGAAAATATCCCCTCCCCAACGGCCACATTTCGGGAGGGGGTATAAATACCCCCCACCTACCTCCAGCTTCCCCAAGCTTCAGATTCTCTCTCCTCCATTAAAAGCAAAGCTTCAAGCTCATAGATTTCCTAATCCCTCGAACCAAACTTGCTCATACTTGGAGGATTGAAGGAGAAGGCCCGGATCTACTACTTCACCAAAGCGTTCTTCATTTCCCCCTCATTCACTTGAGGGATTTGAGCCTAGGGTTTCCACTAGGAAAATCTAGGCATCTTGTTATACTTACTTGCTTGTTACTTTTGTGTAGCAGGTGTTGTGGTGCTTGAGAGCCCCCAATCCTTTTGTGGGTTGAGCCTCAAGTTTGTTGTAAGGGCTCCGGATTCCGCCTTGAAGAATTCCGATAGTGGAAGGTGAACCGAGCTTTTGGGCAAGGTTCATCGGAGAATTGGGTGAGGCCATTTGTGGCGTTTGAGTTTGAAACTCACACCCCTCCAACGAGACGTACTCCCCTAAAAAGGAGGAAGAACTCGAGAATACATCCTTGTCCCCGCGTGCTTCCTGTTCGGTTACTACTTACTCGCTAGTTCTTACTTGTATCGTGCTTAGTCTAGTGTTAACTTGTCATAAAGGTAAATTCACCGTAGTTGCATATCTAGAGAATTTACCTTTGTGTCAAGCCTAAATTCGAAAAAGAGCTAAAAATTGAGTAGCACCTATTCGCCCCCCCCCCCCCCCCCTCTAGGTGGCCATACCGATCATTTCAAATTGCGCCCATCCCCACATTCCCTTGGAATAGAGCTTCCCCTCGCCGGATTTGGTCGGCGTTGTCTTTGTCTTCTTGGGGGAAGAATGGCACGAGGCGGTGCCGCTCCTCCGCCATGGACATGATGCTGAACTGGATCCATGCCGTGACCGGGGTGGCCACGGTATCCTCGAGCACGAGGTAGAGGGAGACGTATCTCGAGCTGAACTCGTCGAAGCCATTGGGGAGGTAGATGATGCTCCATTGGTGGCCGGCGACGGTGAACGGGCGGGACTTGAGTCCCTTTCCATTGGGGAAGGCGCTCTTGGTGCTGGAGTAGCCGTCGATCTTGAGGAGGTGGTGCCCGCTCTCTGTGGCGGCGATGATCCCGGAGGTCCACGACATTGCTACCGCTCGGTGAAAGCAGGGGGTGAAGTACTGGAGTGGACTGGCCATGTGGGGTTTCTTGGGAGGAGATCGAGGAGTCCGGCAGGGGAAAGGGGATGGAGCGAAGGCTTTCCATTCTAGGTTAGGTTTGGAACTCCTCTTCCATGGGCTTTCATAGCTATTGGGCCTCTGCGGAATACTCACATCCTCCTTTGTTGGATCACGGCCTGGGCCTTTTCATTTGTTAGCCGTCATTTGTTTTTTTTGTTAACGGGTGTTACCTAAAAATATGTTAACGAGTGTAGTCGCATGCACGTCAATTTTCTTTACTCTTTTACTCTTATAGAGGTCCGAGTTCATTTCGATCCATTAACCCTCATGTGATTCTCTCTTAAGGTGCCAAAAAAATAATTATCGCAATTCTCGTACATTCTAATCCCTATGTCATAGATACATCATGTCACAATGGTGTCGAACATGTGCATATGATTATGGTTGGACTTTGGATCATGCGAAGAGTTAGGCATTGGAGATGAATGGTTGTAAACTGATCTGTTACATAAAAACACCATTGGGTTGGCAAATAAAGTAGACAAACTGATAAGTTAGACACAAGATAACGAAAGTGACGAGCTAGACATTTGTCGCTGGGGTGACCTAACCGACCATAACGTGCTGGTCGAGATGCCTCTAATGACCTCATCGGGCTTGTCACCGATTGTCTTATGTTCATTTAGTACATGGGAGAGGCGCATTTAGTCATGCCTCAATACTGTAGACATTGATTACAATGTCTCCCGTCTATTTCCTGCAATGGTCTAATCATGTATAAATTCTAACACGTCACATATTTTGAACTTTTTGATTATTTTCCGTAAGAGAAACTTAAGATTAATTATTTGATTTAAATACACCTATTTTGTATAAAAGCTAAGTGACTAGGATGATATAGCAGTTTAAACAATCCAAGCAACGGGAAAAACCTTCGTTGCAAAAGAACAAGCATTTAGCTAGTTGCTAAGACATGTTCTTCTCAAGTAATATAAGGTTCATGGTTTATTACTAGAAGCATATGGCTCCAATTAAGAACAAATGCCATTGCTCCTAAATTGCAGTGGTGTTCTTAACTTTTTGTGTGCGTTAAAATTATACGTGTTCACATGTGTTCGAACTCTTTTTGAAAAAAAAACAGTTTTTTCCGTGGCAAACTCATGTCACTTCCTCACATCACACCAGTAGAAAACGGGCCTTTAGTCCCGGTTGTAGAGGGCCTTTAGTCCCGGTTTGCCAACCGGGACTACCAAATCGGGACTAAAGCCCCCCCCCCCCCCCCCCCCCCCTTTAGTCCCGGTTGGCCACGAACCGGGACTAAAGGGCCCTCCACGTGGCCACGGTGGAGCTCGCTGGGTGGAGGACCTTTAGTCCCGGTTGGTAAGACCAACCAGAACTAAAGGTTTCTATTTTTTTCTTTTCAATTTTTTTAGGGTTTAGGGGGTTGGGGTTTAGGAGGGGTTTAGGGTTTCGGATTTTGTGTTTTCCATTCAATTCTTTTCGTATGGAGCTCACGTTGATGCGCCAAAAACAAGTTTTCGTATGCATAAAGTTCATACTACATGGAGATCACGTTGATGCATATATATACACATACAATTTGGTATCTATTTAATTACATGCAGATAATCAAATTACATGGAGCCATTAGTGGCAATGCAATTCTCCCCTTTCCGGTATGACCTCTGTAAGCAAAAATCCCGTCAATTCCTCTTGAATTGCTTTTAGGCGGTTCGTTGTTATGAGCTTGTCCCGCCTATCTTCCATCTAGATCAATATGAATATGTGAGTTGTGTGTATATATATCAAATCATCATAAAATAAATTATGAATGGAACTCAACACAATTCATGGTAATAAAATAAATTGTGAATAGTGTTTATGTACTGCTATTTGTCTTGCGGTTCTTTGCCGCTCACTGATCGTCAGGCGTATGAACTCGCAAACGTAGTATGCACATAAATTAGTCCCATGTTCCTGCCTCAGGCAGTACTTTACAAAGAATAGAATTCAATCAAATAATAATCAAGCATGATAATGGTATTGAAACTATAATTAAAGAGTTGTGCGGACCTAGATAGTACTACTTACCTTGGTGCAATAAAAACGCAGCTCCGGTTTCCATTCACCTTTAACCTTCTAGATGAACCGTTTCCAAACCCTGCCCGGCAAAGAAAATGATTAAAGGAGTTATTAATTACTTGATATCAGAAAATGAACGAAAGAGGTCGATATAGAGCGATAATGAACAAAAAAGGTCGATATCAGAAAATTACTTCTGGAGCATTAGTTGCACGCTGGTGTACTCGTCCATATCTTTCCTTAATGAGTCCATAACTTCAACGACTGCTTCGTCAACTCTAATGATTAGCAGAATCCAGTGGAATCTGCGCACGTTTATATACGCACGCATGCATAACTCATCGATTACACTAAACATCGAGTAAGCAAAATAGAATGTGTAGGAGACAGTAACACTCACTTGATGTTGTAAGGAAAAAGTATTTTTCCGCAGTGATTTTGCTTCACTAAAAACATCAGCAAGTTACTCTCTGTGTTCTCAGCATAGTTTTGTACGGTAACTTCATGATTGAAATATGGGTCAATAAACCCAGTGTCATAGATTATGTGTCTTCTGCATTCGAGAATCTTCATTCTGCATAATAGCGTACAATAGAATATAGTGAGATAATTATAGGCAATGAACTAGCTGAGCTAGAGACTTAAATTACAAAAATAAATCACTTACAAACAATAGCAACTGACGAGGGCTTTGTCGAGGGCGTCTTGATTGAATAACTGAAAAAGTTCTGTAAACTCAATAAACATCTCGTTGGCCTTGAAGTAATGCTCTTTCTTCTGTGCCACCCAGAGGTTGGTTTGCCCTTCCTTTGCGACTTCCATGTACCATTCATGCAATCTTCGCATTTGTGTTGGTAGACGCCCTACCTCCTCAGGTCTGACCATAGAGTGCCCGTGGACATATCTCCATGCTACCTCAGCAATGGGGAGACCAGTGTCTCCTATGCGACCAGTGTCGTGGTGTACGTCCTTATCGGGAAACACCTTGAGCGGGGGGATTGATTGTATTGCCTGTTCTCTGAGCTGAGCCACTTGTTTCCCGCTTTTTGCCGTCTGCTGGCTCTGTTGCTTATATGTCTTCTCAATACAATGGACATAGTCGTCAGGCCTATTAGCCACATGTGACGGTGGTCCCGATGAAAGATTTATCACAACTCTCATAACTTTTTCCAAAGGTATTATCTCCTTTGGCTCGGGCCATTTTGGTGCAAGTTGTCTTTTCACATCGGCAGCCACCCTCTCCTTTAGTTCCTCCTCAGTCAACTCGTAAGATAACTTTTGAGGAGCCTTGTCGACCTTGGTTTTCTTATTTGCACATTTCTTCTGAGTAGTACTAGTCGACGGGAAGTGCAGCTTCCGCTTTAGCATATTAGTAGTGGGCGCATTAGACGGCTGACGGGACGGCGCGGACGATGGACTCGGGCTGGGCTCCCAATCGGGTGGGATGGACTTTGAGGTGGATTGCTACTCGGAGGAGTCGGTGGCCTTGGCGTCGAGTCTAGAAACATGATGTATTTCTTGTTCCATAGAACGATGCCAAGCTTGACTTCTCCCAGTGTCTTCTCCTCATCACCTCCAGGAATGTCAAGATCCAGTGTCTCAAATCCCGGCATAATTTCATCCACCCCGACATGAGCATAACCAGTTGGAATCTGACCAAGATGGTAGCTTGCTCTAGATTGATTTGGTAAAGCATAGCCGACCGCCACCTTGAAGGATATGTTCTTCATTGACATATGTAGCTCACAACTTGTCTTCTCCTTGACATCATCCACGGGGTAGTGAGCCGCCGGCGGTTCGAATGCAGAATTTTCTAGCTGCGTGGAACCCACTCTGCTTTTCCACTGAGCTGGGTCGACATCGACTGCAGGATCTTCTAGCTGCTGCGTAGATGCACTTTGCTGGTTAATTGAGTTCAGTTGCTCCTGCTGCCGCTCCACCTTGCGTTCCAATTCCGATAACCGGTCTAACTCCTTCTTCTTTCTCTGACAGCTTCTATAACTTTCAGCGTACTCCGGAAACCCTTTCTTCCACGAAACACCGGGTCCATAGCCTCGACATTGTCCAACGTGTTCAGGATTCCCGAGGGCGAGTGTCAGCTCGTCGTTCTCTCTCTCAGGCTGGTACTCTCCCTTTTGAACTTTTTCTATGCCTTCTCAAACTCTTTGGATATTTTTTCCTTCCATTTTCCCTTTGCAACAATCTGCCATGTATGTGGGTCCAACGCTGCCCCATGCGCGTACAACCAGAACATGGACCTCTCGGGCCAGTCCGCTATCTGTGGAATGATCCCTTTATCAAGCTGTTCTGCTTCAAAAGCTTTCCACTTAAGCACGGCAATCTTGTAGCCACTTGTCCCCAAAGTATGGTGATATGTCTTCTTCGCAGCATTTGCCTTATTTATGGCCGATCGGGCCACAGCGGCAGACGATTCCTTATACGACACAAATGCGGGCCAGTCACGTTTTATCTTCTCTAGTGCTCCAGTGAAATCTAGAGCTTGTTTTTTCTTCTGATAATTTCTCCATAATGTTTTCTTCCAGGTCTGGAATTGTTGGCCATCTTCTTAAGAGTCCACTGCTTGACTTTCTCCTTCTTGGCATCTATGAGACCTCGCGGTAGGTTGAAATGTGTCAAGAGCGTCTTCCAAAGCAAATCTTTTCTTCTTTGTTCAACATAACTAGCTCCATCATTGTCGTCCTTCGGTTATGCCATTCTTTAATGGTGATCGGATCATGTCCCTAACAAGAACTCCGCATTGATTTATAAATTTACGGCGGTTCTCTATGGGTTCCAGCGGTTCGCCATCATCACCAACTTTGTCGATCGATACCTTGCACCATCGCCCAACCTTTTGGTCGGACCTCGTGCCTTGGCGCAGATCGGCTCGATCCGAAGGGCTAAAGAAAAATGATTCGTTAATAAGTGCAATACAAATTAATTAATGCATCTAGTGATCAACAGAGGCTTAATATACCTCGCCGGAGTTTGTTCAGGGCCCTTCATCGTCTCTGTTTTCTTTTCTAGCTCAAGTACTCCCTCACCGGAGTCGTTCAAAAATTGTGAGATGTAATCGTCTCCACCCCATCTTCTCCACCGACATCTTCTCCACCGGCATCTTCTCCACGTTGTGCACCTTCATATAATCTTATATATTTGCTCTTCACCCTCGTCCATAGCTCAATGTCCCTGCAATCAATTATATATGCTTCAATTTAGTAACAAAAATATGAATCATAAAATTTGCATCTAACAATTTTTTTTCTAACAATGTTTTTCTAACAAATTTGCTCTATCGCCTCACTTCAAGAAAGTGCAGAAATGGATATCAAAATATTTTGTGAACAAATTGATTTTACTTCTATTTGCTCTAACAATGTGAACAATGTGAACAAATTACGTCTAACAATGTGAACAAATTTGATCTTACAAATTTTGTGAACAATGTGAACAATTACTTCTAACAATTTTTTCTGGCAATATTCATCTTCATATACACAATATTCCTCTTCATATACACAATATTCATCAACAATATTTACACAATATAACAAATTTAGCTATTTTCCTCAACTGTTGCACAAGTGACACATTTATGATTAAGTAATTGTCATATCTCGTGAAACATAACGCTAAAGTATTAACACAAGATACAAAAATTTCTTAACACAAGTATTAACACAAGATACAATTGTCATATATTATCTGCAAAAAAAAATTCTTAACACAAGTATTACAATTTCTTAACACAAAAATTGATACAAATATTGCAACAAAAATTTCTTAACACAAGTATTATAATTTCTAAACAAATTGTCATATATACAAAAATTATCCTGCAACAAAAATTTCTTAACACAAGTATTACAATTTCTAACAAAAATTTCTCTATCATTTTGCTATTTTGCTATCTACAATTGCTATATAAAATTGCTACAAATTGCTATTTTGCTATCTACAATTACTAACATTTTGCTATCTACAATAACTAACATTTTGCTATCTAAATTTTGCTGTCTACAAATACAAATTGCTCTCTAAATTTTGCTATCTACAATTACTAACATTTTGCTATCTAAATTGCTAAAAATTCCTACAAATTGCTAAAAATGCTAAAATTGCGAATTGAAGGGGAAGGAGAGAGGGGCGCCGGCGGCAGGACCTAGGGGATGGCGAGCTCGCTGCGGCGGCGTCCGAAGCCACGGACGGCAGGAGTTGAGGGAGAGCGCGAGCTCTCGGGCGAATGGCGAGAGTTTGGGCGGCCGGGCGGCGAGCTGATGACGTGGATCGCACGCTCGTTGGGAGACCCCAAGAGGAAGGTATGAAGCAGTGTAGCAGCAGTTTCCTTAGTATGAAACCAAGGTTTAATCGAACCAGTAGGAGCAAGAAATCACTTCTGAAGGTTGTCAGTGGCGCGCTGACGTGGAACCTGCACACAACACAATCAAACTACTTTGCCCCAACGAAACAGTGAGGTTGTCAATCTCACGGCTTGCTGAAAACAAAGGATTAAACGTATGGTGTGGAAAACAGTAGTAAATTGCAGAGAATGAAAAGGAACAATGTTTGCAGTTGGTTGTATTATCAGTGTAAAAGAATGGACCGGGGTCCACAGTTCACTAGTGGTGTCTCTCCATAAAAGATAACTAACATGCTGGGTGAACAAATTACAGCTGGGCAATTGATAAAATATTGAACGCATGACAATGCATATATATGACATGATGATTACTATGATATTCATGTGGGTATTACGACAAAATACATAGACCGTTATCCAACAGCGTCTATGACTAATAATCCACCGCCAGGTTGTCATCCGAGTTCCCCGTTGGTATTAAGTTGCAAGCAACGGATAATTGCATTAAGTAATGTGCGTAATGTAAACAAATGCATTAGACCTAACGGCACCCTTAAGCTAAGCATCGGTTATTTTATCCCTAGTGGCAACAGCACATCCACAATCTTAGAAGTTATTGTCACTCTCCCAGATTACCGGAGGCATGAACCCACTATCTAGCATAAATACTCACTCTTGGAGTTACAAGCATCTACTTGGCCAAAGCATCTACTAGTAACGGAAAGCATGCAAGATCATAAATAACATATAAGATAGATTGATAATCAACTTGACATAGTATTCAATATTCATCGGATCCCAGCAAACACAACATGTAGCATTACAATAACATGATCTTGATCATGATAGGCAGCTCACAAGATCTAAACATGATAGCATAAAGTGGAGAGACAACCAACTAGCTACTGCTATGGTGATGCATGTAAAATGCATACATGAACTTTGCACTTTAATTGCTTATATTCCAATCATATTTGCATCATATAAGGGTTATATCAATGTTTTATCATGATTTTGGGAATACTTCATAGTTTTCCCATTTATTTGGAATTAACCCTGCACAGGCAGAAAACCCTAGTTTTGTATTTTAATGTTTCAGGGACCCAAACGTCAACGAAATCACCTGGAAATTTACGGGCGTCAATATCTGGAAGGAAGAAGGACTACGGAAAAAGGAAGCAAGCAAACGGAGACCCGAGGGCCAAACGGGCATGGCCCACGCGGCCATAGTACCAGGCCACGTGGGACCTACCCGTTCGGGCCTCGTGGCTCCGTTGCCGTCGATCTTCACTCCACCGCCTTCGTCTTGACCTAAAAACGCCTATAAAAAAGGTCCCCCGTCGTTCTCTGGAAGGAGCGCCGCACAAACACAGAAACACCAAAACGGAGATCAGGAGCTGCAGATTGGAGGGGGAAAACTCCGGCGGGGCGCTGCCGGCGTGGTCTCCATCTTCTCCATCGACTTCTCCACCTCTCCATGATGAAGAGGGAGTAGTCCACCTCTGGACTGTGGGTTTGTGTAAGTAACTTATGTATCTCTCTTCTTGAGTTTCACTAATTAGCACCGTATGAGCTGCTGAACATGATTACGGTCACCGTTGTAATACCTTTGTGGTGGATCTTTATGAGTTAATATATGTTTGAGATTGCAATGTTTGTTTCAGTTATGAGTATAGATGCATATTATGTACCCCGTTCTTGTCTACTTGTTTTGATCAAGCATGTTTATGAGAGCGTGTGAGGGGGAACGTGTGCATTAGTTGGAGTAACGGGGGGTGGCTAGTGCAGTGAACGTGAGAGAAAGTTCTGTGATCCACTTTGGTATCTTCACCTTACTTTGTTACCTCACTAGGGATAAACTAAAATACCATGCTACCGGGGATGTGGGTGTGACCCTTGCCACTACTCCATGACTAGATCTAGCATGTTCTTATTTTCACTTCATGTCATGATACTTAATGCTATACTCTGAGTTATCTTAATTACTGAGGTGTTATGATTTAGTTCGCATCTTAGTGGAGTATAAGAGAGGTTAATAACCAAAAGATCTCTATGTTAGGACGTGATGCCCATATATCTAAGTAACTTGTTATCAAACCCTGTGTTGCAATCTCATATGTTAATTTTGTGTGTTCCATGTCTACCACTTTATAAAGAGAGAGTGCATTTGTGAAACCATGAACCCCAGTCCATTTTCAATCATAAGAAACACCTTTCCAACACCATATACCACTTTTCTATTTTCAGCCATCATTAAATCCGAAAATACAAAAATACTTTTCATCTTGCATACATCATCTAAAAACCCAAAAATATCATTTACCATTGCATCCACCACCATTGCATATTTATTTCTTGTTTGCATTGCATAATTATCCTGATATCATTCTTACACCTGTGCTTGACAACCACAGGTGAGGTTGAGGACCAAAACATCTAACCTTGTTTTGTAGGTAACCAAAAGAAGGATAAGAAGATAAATCTACCACTGCAGATTCCCCGAGAGTTCGATAATAAACCCTCGAGTCACCCCTCGTGGGGAAAACTGTCTTCCACTATACTATACACTCTGCACTTGGAGTCTCAACCTAATCCCGTTTATTTTGTGCAGGCATCAAGACTTGCTCATCGGGTATCAAGACGTTTTCTGGCGCCGTTGCCGGGGAATCGTAGCTGAGAGATTTATCCAAGGGTGTGCATCATCGCATTCATCTCACAACAAAGTCAACGTCACCAACTTGTGCTAACACCTAAGCTTGGGGAGGTTGCACCTACGTGAGCACCATCTTATCCATCTTTACTTACAAAGCAATTTATTTGTTTTGTTAGTGTCATTGCATATCATATCATATTTATTTCAGTTTTGCATAAAAAATTAAAATACCAAAAAAAAACTTGCTAAAATGGGAGAAAGAACTAAGCTGTGTGACTACACAAACACTCCTAATGATCAATTTATCACGAGAGCTATTGCCACACCTAAGATAAATGCTGAGAGTTATGAAGTAAGTCCTAGTTTGTTGAACTTGATAACTAGGGAACAATTTGGTGGTAGTGCTATGGAGGATGCCTCTATGCATCTTCATGATTTTGTTGAAATATGTGACATGCAAAAGTTTAAAAATGTGGAAAGTGATATCCTAAAACTGAAGTTATTTCCTTTTTCACTTAGAGGAAAAGCTAAAGAGTGGTTGCATTCCTTGCCATCTGGTAGTATTAATTCTTGGGATGATCTAAAAGAAGCTTTCATTAAGAAATATTATCCCCTGTTAAAATTTTGCAAAATAGAAACAACATCCTTTCTTTTAGGCAAAATGAAAATGAACATGCTGCTATGGCTTGGGATAGGATAAAACTTATGCTTAGAACTTGTCCCTCACATGGAGTTAATGAATGGACCATATTACACTCTTTCTACAATGGTTTAAGCTACATGTCTAGAAACATACTTGATTCTGCTGCTGGAGGTGCTTTTATGAGTAAGACTATAGTAGAAGCTAAAAATATATTGGAAAGCATTTTACAAAACTATAGTCAATGGCATACTGATAGGGCACCTAATCCTTCTAAGAAAGTGAACTCTATTGAAGAAACTAATGATTTGTCATCTAAAATGGATACTATTCTTGCTTTGCTTAATAAACCTAGTGTTGAAAATGTTCCTTTGCAAGAACTAGTTGGTAACAATTCTGAAAATATTGATGTCAACTTCATTAGGAACTATGGTAATAATGGGTATGGTAACAAAAATTATAACTCTTATAATAAACCCCCATATGTGCCAAATAAATATGCTTCTAGTGGTAATGTTTCTAGTGACCTAGAAAACACCATTAGATCTTTTATATCTACCCAAAAAGAGCTTAATAAGGAATTTATCTCTAAGTTTGAAAAACAAGATGCTTTGTTTGAAAGGGTAGATCAGCTTACTAAGGAAGTCTCATCATTAAAGAGCATCATTACAGCCCAAAAACATGAGGAAACAATAAAATATTGCCAAGAAGTTATCAATAAGTCTTGGGAACACATTCATGAGCAGAGAGAGTTGCTAAAGAATCTATTGGGGTAATGAAAGAGGTAAGTTGAGGAAGTTAAAATGCTTAATGAAGTAAGGATCCTTTGCTTGACTTAGAAAATTGTAGCTTGCATGAATTAATATCTATCTTACAAAAATTTGCAAGTGATCCTTCCATCAACACTAACCAAGCAAGTTTTGGTTCTTATATTGCTAATCATGTCTTGAAATAAAAGATTGCTAGGTACAACCAAGAGGCTATGATACCACCTAAGCTTGGGGATATGTGGATACCTAAGGTACTAGTAACTATTGGAAAAGAGACACACCATGCCATACTTGATCTAGGATCTAGTGTCTCTGTTTTATCTAAAGAACTATATGAAGTGCTTGAACTAGCACTTGCTGATGACTCTATTAAATATGCTTTGGGAAAAGTAAGTGATGTTATGGTAGAGTTACATATGACTTTTGTGCCTGTGGATTTTCTAATCATGGATATGGGGAATAAAACCTCTAGTCCTATTATTCTTGGAAGACCTTTTCTTCGTACCACAGGTGCTCATTGATTCAAAAGAAGGGAATGTAAAGTTTCAGTTTCCACACAAGAAGTGTATGGAACACTTTCCAAGTAAGAGGGGAACATCAAAGTTCAAGCCCCCTCATGAGCTTCATCTTCAATAAACAACAAGTAAGAAGCCTAGCTATATGGCTATAAAGAAAGCGCTTTGCGGGAGGCAACCCGGTTATTTTTGTGTGTGATTTTTCTTTGTGTCCTCTTGCTGTAACAAGAGATTTTGTGTTTAGTTAGGTTCTGGAGTTTTTAATAAAGTGCCAAGTTTTACCCTTTTTGGTTTGAAAAAGTTGCTTATAGCGTTCGGAGATTTTATTCCTGCACGAGTCAGTGCACGGTATGATTTTTAATTCTTATTCTGTAACTCCGAATGAGCTCATATTTGAACTGTAGTTGCAACTTTTCATCCTCTGTATGCATGAATTGTTTCGAAAATTTTCGAGAAAGTTTGGTAGGGTAGAAAAATACGTTTTGCTGCTGCTGTTTTTCTGGACAGATTCTGTCCCATTTTGTTTGATGCATGCTTTGAGCTTTTAAGTTGAATCTTTTTGATCCAATTGAGTTTATGAGTAGGCATACAACATTATACACTTTCTGGACATGTCATATGAATTTTTGTTCAAGGATTATATGCAGCAAGGAACCTATTTGTTTATCACTATTAATGCACCCCACAGAAAAGAGATGGGAGAAACGGTGTTTGAAGTTTTTTCACAGGGATTGGGGGAGATGCACCAAGAGCTATCCAAGGATGGTGAAGACCATAAGCTTGGGGATGTGAAGACAACCCCGCTGGACCTACACACTCTCGGTTTGCACACGTCCAACTTCTGTTTTTCGATCGAAACACTTTATCGCATAAACTTGGAGCGTCGTTTTGTTTTGGTTTGATTTGTTTTGAGAGACCACCACACTATCAATTATATATGAGAGAGCTACTGGAAATATGGGTTGAAATATGTTGGATGCTTTTATAAGATTGGGAAAACGGATGTTTGACTTGATTTTTGATGATACATATAGTTGCATGATTCATGAGCTTGTTTATGAGTAATAGTTTGCAAATTCTTTTTGTAGAGCTATCACTTATTCATGTTTTGGTGCTGATTATTATATTACTTGGTTTAACATGGATCAGTTAGTCTATGGACTCATGCATGCATCTAGATGGTCAACTTTCTCCCTTTTGCTAGCCCAAAAACTCCAACAAGCAAAAACTTGTTTCCAACACCTTCAACCAAAGTTATTCCAGTGAGTCCACCATATCTACCTATTGGCTTTATGCTATTCCGAGTATGTTTAACATGTTGTTTGTGTTATCTTACCTCTGAATGAAAATGTTTATGTTATTGATTGCAATGGGAAAAAATTGGTTATATAGCTCTCACGAACTTGATGCACAATGTTCTTTTATTTGCATAATAAAACATGACCCATTGTGATTAAGATTATGATGCTAGTGGCTTGATAAATGTTCGAGGTTGGGAGTTAGCCCATATGTGCTGTCACATGCAAAGCTTTCAACATGCTCCTTCATCTCATTTAGTTGATATCATGTACTTTTGTTTATGGATGCCTATCATGGTGAAATGAGGTGGAAATGAAGTAGTTCAAATGAGTTTGTATAAATGGTTAGAGAGACGCCTGGGCCGCTAATCTAAGCCATGCATTATTCATGGTGGAAATTTACTTACATGCTATGGTGAATTATCTATGACACACCTTACAATAAAAAGCTATTCCAATGGTAAATAAAAAGGGTGTTAAGGTTTTTCATCTTGTTTGTTTGTCTTGTCATTTTGATATGGGCTTGTTCCATATCCTGGGACAAGAGGTACCCCAGTTGACGCTCTTGATGATACTATTATTACTTACAATGATATATAACTTGAACTTGCTTTGTTTCCTAAGTTGAGTAATCATGGTGTAGGTACTTGTATTCAAGGGGCATGAGACATCCAACCTTTACTTTGTCAAGCACACTACTCATATTTGCTTTCACTTTAACCTTAATCATTCAAGATGCTATGATAGGGGCAATGAGAGCTTGACACCAATGAATACCTTATTGCAATCGTTAACTTAAGTAGAAGAGTTTGGAAGTTGGATGAAACTTATGCATGTTTTACCTCTACTCACATATACATCTTTCCAAAGTGTACACCTATCATATTCAGATTTTCATCTACACTCTATGACCATTGTAGGATGTTCTACTTATCATTATGCATACATGTGTTCCATATTACTTGCTACTATGTTACACTTTGTGAACTATCAATGAACATCCTTGTCTTGAATACTTGATATCACTTCATAAACTATTTGCATATTGCTACTCCTTTGAAGAATGAATCATTTGACTATATGTAGCAATAGTAATCATCTTTGATATCCATTGTTAAGTATTAAATTGCAAAGTCCATGTTAGTTTTATCATCTTCATACTCGAGGATGAGCATGGATTAAGCTTGGGGATGTTGATGCATGTAAAATGCATACATGAACTTTGCACTTTAATTGCTTATATTCCAATCATATTTGCATCATATAAGGGTTATATCAATGTTTTATCATGATTTTGGGAATACTTCATAGTTTTCCCATTTATTTGGAATTAACCCTGCACAGGCAGAAAATCCTAGTTTTGTATTTTAATGTTTCAGGGACCCAAACGTCAACGAAATTACCTGGAAATTTACGGGCGTCAATACTTGGAAGGAAGAAGGACTACGGAAAAAGGAAGCAAGCAAACAGAGACCCGAGGGCCAAACGGGCATGGCCCACGCGGCCACAGTACCAGGCCGCGTGGGACCTACCCGTTCGGGCCTCGTGGCTCCGTTGCCGTCGATCTTCGCTCCACCGCCTTCGTCTTGACCTAAAAACGCCTATAAAAAAGGTCCCCCGTCGTTCTCTGGAAGGAGCGCCGCACAAACACAGAAACACCGAAACGGAGATCAAGAGCTACAGATTCGAGGGGGAAAACTCCGGCGGGGCGCTGCCGGCGTGGTCTCCATCTTCTCCATTGACTTCTCCACCGTCTCCATGATGAAGAGGGAGTAGTCCACCTTTGGACTATGGGTTTGTGGAAGTAACTTATGTATCTCTCTTCTCTTGAGCTTCACTAATTAGCACCGTATGAGCTGCTGAACATGATTACGGTCACCGTTGTAATACCTTTGTGGTGGATCTTTATGAGTTAATATATGTTTGAGATTGCAATATTTGTTTCAGTTATGAGTATAGATGCATATTATGTACCCCGTTCTTGTCTACTTGTTTTGATCAAGCATGTTTATGAGAGCGTGTGAGGGGGAACGTGTGCATTAGTTGGAGTAACGGGGGGTGGCTAGTGCAGTGAACGTGAGAGAAAGTTCTGCGATCCACTTTGGTATCTTCACCTTACTTTGTTACCTCACTAGGGATAAACTAAAATACCATGCTACCGGGATGTGGGCGTGACCCTTGCCACTACTCCATGACTAGATCTAGCATGTTCTTATTTTCACTTCATGTCATGATACTTAATGCTATACTCTTGAGTTATCTTAATTACTGAGGTGTTATGATTTAGTTCGCATCTTAGTGGAGTATAAGAGAGGTTAATAACTAAAAGATCTCTATGTTAGGACGTGATGCCCATATATCTAAGTAACTTGTTATCAAACCCTGTGTTGCAATCTCATATGTTAATTTTGTGTGTTCCATTGTCTACCACTTTATAAAGAGAGAGTGCATTTGTGAAACCATGAACCCCAGTCCATTTTAATCATAAGAAACACCTTTCCAACACCATATACCACTTTTCTATTTTCAGCCATCATTAAATCCGAAAATACAAAAATAATTTTCATCTTGCATACATCATCTAAAAACCCAAAAATATCATTTACCATTGCATCCACCATTGCATATTTATTTCTTGTTTGCATTGCATAATTATCCTGATATCATTCTTACACCTTGTGCTTGACAACCACAGGTGAGGTTGAGGACCAAAACATCTAACCTTGTTTTGTAGGTAACCAAAAGAAGGATAAGAAGATAAATCTACCACTGCAGATTCCCCGAGAGTTCGATAATAAACCCTCGAGTCACCCCTCGTGGGGAAAACTGTCTTCCACTATACTATGCACTCTGCACTTGGAGTCTCAACCTAATCCCGTTTATTTTGTGCAGGCATCAAGACTTGCTCATCGGGTATCAAGACGTTTTCTGGCGCCGTTGCCGGGGAATCGTAGCTGAGAGATTTATCCAAGGGTGTGCATCATCGCATTCATCTCACAACAAAGTCAACGTCACCAACTTGTGCTAACACCTAAGCTTGGGGAGGTTGCACCTACGTGAGCACCATCTTATCCATCTTTACTTACAAAGCAATTTATTTGTTTTGTTAGTGTCATTGCATATCATATCATATTTATTTCAGTTTTGCATAAAAAATTAAAAATACCAAAAAAAACTTGCTAAAATGGGAGAAAGAACTAAGCTGTGTGACTACACAAACACTCCTAATGATCAATTTATCACGAGAGCTATTGCCACACCTAAGATAAATGCTGAGAGTTATGAAGTAAGTCCTAGTTTGTTGAACTTGATAACTAGGGAACAATTTGGTGGTAGTGCTATGGAGGATGCCTCTATGCATCTTCATGATTTTGTTGAAATATGTGACATGCAAAAGTTTAAAAATGTGGAAAGTGATATCCTAAAACTGAAGTTATTTCCTTTTTCACTTAGAGGAAAAGCTAAAGAGTGGTTGCATTCCTTGCCATCTGGTAGTATTAATTCTTGGGATGATCTAAAAGAAGCTTTCATTAAGAAATATTATCCCCCTGTTAAAATTTTGCAAAATAGAAACAACATCCTTTCTTTTAGGCAAAATGAAAATGAACATGTTGCTATGGCTTGGGATAGGATAAAACTTATGCTTAGAACTTGTCCCTCACATGGAGTTAATGAATGGACCATATTACACTCTTTCTACAATGGTTTAAGCTACATGTCTAGAAACATACTTGATTCTGCTGCTGGAGGTGCTTTTATGAGTAAGACTATAGTAGAAGCTAAAAATATATTGGAAAGCATTTTACAAAACTATAGTCAATGGCATACTGATAGGGCACCTAATCCTTCTAAGAAAGTGAACTCTATTGAAGAAACTAATGATTTGTCATCTAAAATGGATATTATTCTTGCTTTGCTTAATAAACCTAGTGTTGAAAATGTTCCTTTGCAAGAACTAGTTGGTAACAATTCTGAAAATATTGATGTCAACTTCATTAGGAACTATGGTAATAATGGGTATGGTAACAAAAATTATAACTCTTATAATAAACCCCCATATGTGCCAAATAAATATGCTTCTAGTGGTAATGTTTCTAGTGACCTAGAAAACACCATTAGATCTTTTATATCTACCCAAAAAGAGCTTAATAAGGAATTTATCTCTAAGTTTGAAAAACAAGATGCTTTGTTTGAAAGGGTAGATCAGCTTACTAAGGAAGTCTCATCATTAAAGAGCATCATTACAGCCCAAAAACATGAGGAAACAATAAAATATTGCCAAGAAGTTATCAATAAGTCTTGGGAACACATTCATGAGCAAGAGAGAGTTGCTAAAGAATCTATTGGGGTAATGAAAGAGGTTGAAGTTGAGGAAGTTAAAATGCTTAATGAAGTCAAGGATCCTTTGCTTGACTTAGAAAATTGTAGTTTGCATGAATTAATATCTATCTTACAAAAATTTGCAAGTGATCCTTCCATCAACACTAACCAAGCAGGTTTTGGTTCTTATATTGCTAATCATGTCTTGAAAGAAAAGATTGCTAGGTACAACCAAGAGGCTATGATACCACCTAAGCTTGGGGATATGTGGATACCTAAGGTACTAGTAACTATTGGAAAAGAGACACACCATGCCATACTTGATCTAGGATCTGGTGTCTCTGTTTTATCTAAAGAACTATATGAAGTGCTTGAACTAGCACTTGCTGATGACTCTATTAAATATGCTTTGGGAAAAGTAAGTGATGTTATGGTAGAGTTACATATGACTTTTGTGCCTGTGGATTTTCTAATCAAGGATATGGGGAATAAAACCTCTAGTCCTATTATTCTTGGAAGACCTTTTCTTCGTACCACAGGTGCTCTCATTGATTCAAAAGAAGGGAATGTAAAGTTTCAGTTTCCACACAAGAAGTGTATGGAACACTTTCCAAGGAAGAGGGGAACATCAAAGTTCAAGCCCCCTCATGAGCTTCATCTTCAATAAACAACAAGTAAGAAGACTAGCTATATGGCTATAAAGAAATAGCTTTGCGGGAGGCAACCCGGTTATTTTTGTGTGTGATTTTTCTTTGTGTCCTCTTGCTGTAACAAGAGATTTTGTGTTTAGTTAGGTTCTGGAGTTTTTAATAAAGTGCCAAGTTTTACCCTTTTTGGTTTGAAAAAGTTGCTTATAGCGTTCGAAGATTTTATTCCTGCACGAGTCAGTGCACGGTATGATTTTTAATTCTTATTCTGTAACTCCGAATGAGCTCATATTTGAACTGTAGTTGCAACTTTTCATCCTCTGTATGCATGAATTGTTTCGAATTTTTTCGAGAAAGTTTGGTAGGGTAGAAAAATACGTTTTGCTGCTGCTGTTTTTCTGGGCAGATTCTGTCCCATTTTGTTTGATGCATGCTTTGAGCTTTTAAGTTGAATCTTTTTTATCCAATTGAGTTTATGAGTAGGCATACAACATTATACACTTTCTGGACATGTCATATGAATTTTTGTTCAAGGATTATATGCAGCAAGGAACCTATTTGTTTATCACTATTAATGCACCCCACAGAAAAGAGATGGGAGAAACGGTGTTTTGAAGTTTTTTCACAGGGATTGGAGGAGATGCACCAAGAGCTATCCAAGGATGGTGAAAACCATAAGCTTGGGGATGTGAAGACAACCCCGCTGGACCTACACACTCTCGGTTTGCACACGTCCAACTTCTGTTTTTCGATCGAAACACTTTATCGCATAAACTTGGAGCGTCGTTTTGTTTTGGTTTGATTTGTTTTGAGAGACCACCACACTAACAATTATATATGAGAGAGCTACTGCAAATATGGGTTGAAATATGTTGGATGCTTTTATAAGATTGGGAAACGGGATGTTTGACTTGATTTTTGATGATACATATAGTTGCATGATTCATGAGCTTGTTTATGAGTAATAGTTTGCAAATTCTTTTTGTAGAGCTATCACTTATTCATGTTTTGGTGCTGATTGTTATATTACTTGGTTTAACATGGATTAGTTAGTTCTATGGACACTCATGCATGCATCTAGATGGTCAACTTTCTCCCTTTTGCTAGCCCAAAAACTCCAACAAGCAAAAACTTGTTTCCAACACCTTCAACCAAAGTTATTCCAGTGAGTCCACCATATCTACCTATTGGCTTTATGCTATTCCGAGTATGTTTAACATGTTGTTTGTGTTATCTTACCTCTGAATGAAAATGTTTATGTTATTGATTGCAATGGGAAAAAATTGGTTATATAGCTCTCACGAACTTGATGCACAATGTTCTTTTATTTGCATAATAAAACATGACCCATTGTGATTAAGATTATGATGCTAGTGGCTTGATAAATGTTCGAGGTTGGGAGTTAGCCCATATGTGCTGTCACATGCAAAGCTTTCAACATGCTCCTTCATCTCATTTAGTTGATATCATGTACTTTTGTTTATGGATGCCTATCATGGTGAAATGAGGTGGAAATGAAGTAGTTCAAATGAGTTTGTATAAATGGTTAGAGAGACGCCTGGGCCGCTAATCTAAGCCATGCATTATTCATGGTGGAAATTTACTTACATGCTATGGTGAATTATCTATGACACACCTTACAATAAAAAGCTATTCCAATGGTAAATAAAAAGGGTGTTAAGGTTTTTCATCTTGTTTGTTTGTCTTGTCATTTTGATATGGGCTTGTTCCATATCCTGGGACAAGAGGTACCCCAGTTGACGCTCTTGATGATACTATTATTACTTACAATGATATATAACTTGAACTTGCTTTGTTTCCTAAGTTGAGTAATCATGGTGTAGGTACTTGTATTCAAGGGGCATGAGACATCCAACCTTTACTTTGTCAAGCACACACTCATATTTGCCTTCACTTTAACCTTAATCATTCAAGATGCTATGATAGGGGCAATGAGAGCTTGACACCAATGAATACCTTATTGCAATCGTTAACTTAAGTAGAAGAGTTTGGAAGTTGGATGAAACTTATGCATGCTTTACCTCTACTCACATATACATCTTTCCAAAGTGTACACCTATCATATTCAGATTTTCATCTACACTCTATGACCATTGTATGATGTTCTACTTATCATTATGCATACATGTGTTCCATATTACTTGCTACTATGTTACACTTTGTGAACTATCAATGAACATCCTTGTCTTGAATACTTGATATCACTTCATAAACTATTTGCATATTGCTACTCCTTTGAAGAATGAATCATTTGACTATATGTAGCAATAGTAATCATCTTTGATATCCATTGTTAAGTATTAAATTGCAAAGTCGATGTTAGTTTTATCATCTTCATACTCGAGGACGAGCATGGATTAAGCTTGGGGATGTTGATGCGTGTAAAATGCATACATGAACTTTGCACTTTAATTGCTTTTATTCCAATCATATTTGCATCATATAAGGGTTATATCAATGTTTTATCATGATTTTGGGAATACTTCATAGTTTTCCCATTTATTTGGAATTAACCCTGCACAGGCAGAAAACCCTAGTTTTGTATTTTAATGTTTCTGGGACCCAAACGTCAACAAAATCACCTGGAAATTTACGGGCGTCTATATTTGGAAGGAAGAAGGACTACGGAAAAAGGAAGCAAGCAAACGGAGACCCGAGGGCCAACCGGGCATGGCCCACGCGGCCACAGTACCAGGCCGCGTGGGACCTACCCGTTCGGGCCTCGTGGCTCCGTTGCCGTCGATCTTCGCTCCACCGCCTTCGTCTTGACCTAAAAACGCCTATAAAAAAGGTCCCCCGTCGTTCTCTGGAAGGAGCGCCGCACAAACACAGAAACACCGAAACGGAGATCAGGAGCTGCAGATTGGAGGGGGAAAACTCCGGCGGGGCGCTGCCGGCGTGGTCTCCATCTTCTCCATCGACTTCTCCACCGTCTCCATGATGAAGAGGGAGTAGTCCACCTCTGGACTATGGGTTTGTGGAAGTAACTTATGTATCTCTCTTCTCTTGAGCTTCACTAATTAGCACCGTATGAGCTGCTGAACATGATTACGGTCACCGTTGTAATACCTTTGTGGTGGATCTTTATGAGTTAATATATGTTTGAAATTGCAATGTTTGTTTCAGTTATGAGTATAGATGCATATTATGTACCCCGTTCTTGTCTACTTGTTTTGATCAAGCATGTTTATGAGAGCGTGTGAGGGGGAACGTGTGTATTAGTTGGAGTAACGGGGGTGGCTAGTGCAGTGAACGTGAGAGAAAGTTCTGCGATCCACTTTGGTATCTTCACCTTACTTTGTTACCTCACTAGGGATAAACTAAAATACCATGCTACCGGGGATGTGGGCGTGACCCTTGCCACTACTCCATGACTAGATCTAGCATGTTCTTATTTTCACTTCATGTCATGATACTTAATGCTATACTCTGAGTTATCTTAATTACTGAGGTGTTATGATTTAGTTCGCATCTTAGTGGAGTATAAGAGAGGTTAATAACCAAAAGATCTCTATGTTAGGACGTGATGCCCATATATCTAAGTAACTTGTTATCTAACCCTGTGTTGCAATCTCATATGTTAATTTTGTGTGTTCCATTGTCTACCACTTTATAAAGAGAGAGTGCATTTGTGAAACCATGAACCCCAGTCCATTTCTAATCATAAGAAACACCTTTCCAACACCATATACCACTTTTCTATTTTCAGCCATCATTAAATCCGAAAATACAAAAATACTTTTCATCTTGCATACATCATCTAAAAACCCAAAAATATCATTTACCATTGCATCCACCACCATTGCATATTTATTTCTTGTTTGCATTGCATAATTATCCTGATATCATTCTTACACCTTGTGCTTGACAACCACAGGTGAGGTTGAGGACCAAAACATCTAACCTTGTTTTGTAGGTAACCAAAAGAAGGATAAGAAGATAAATCTACCACTGCAGATTCCCCGAGAGTTCGATATTAAACCCTCGAGTCACCCCTCGTGGGGAAAACTGTGTTCCACTATACTATACACTCTGCACTTGGAGTCTCAACCTAATCCCGTTTATATTGTGCAGGCATCAAAACTTGCTCATCGGGTATCATGTGGACCCGTAGTCCAAGGATGAACTACTCACGCATCACTCCGGAGGCAGGCATGGTGATGTAGAGCCCTCCGGTGATGATTCCCCTCTCCGGCAGGGTGCCGGGAAGAGCTTCTGAACCCTCCCGAGCTAGGGTCGACGGCGGCGGCGTCTCTGGAACTTTTCGTGGATAATGGCTCAGGTATTTAGGACTTTCGCGTCGGGAGGAATAAATAGGCGAAAGGGCGGTGGCTGGAGACGCCCGTGGGGCCCACACCACCCCACGGCGTGGCATGGGGGCCGCGCGGCCCCATGGTGTGGCTGCCTCGCGGCTCCCCTCCGTCTCTCCTTTGGACTCCGTGTACGTGTTGGAAAAATAGAAGGTTCTGTCCAAGTTTCGTCCAATTCTGAGAATATTTCCAGACTAGCTTTTCTGGAATACAAAAACAGCAGAAAACAGGAACTGGCACTGTGGCATCTTGTTAATAGGTTAGTCCCAGAAAATGCATAAGAATGCTATGAAGTGTATATAAAACATGTAACAATTGGTATAATATCAACATGGAACATCAGATATTATAGATACGTTTGAGACGTATCACGAGCTCGGGCGGACGGCGAGCTTGCTGCGGGGAAGGAGGAGAGGGGCGCCGGATGGCGAGCTTGGGCAAGGGCGACGGCGAAGTCTTGGAGGCGAAAAAGGCCGGCAAGGGCAGCACATCGTGTTGGAGATATGCCCTAGAGACAATAATAATTTAGTTATTATTTATCTCCAAGTTTATTATTAATGTTTATGTCTCTATGCTATAACTGTATTGGGCACTTGAATAGCAAATACAATGTGTTCAAGAACCTCCAATACAGGTGTAGAGATACGAACAAGTAAAAGAGTTCACGGTCTTGTCTCTAAGACTAGCCTATCTTGTTGTTTGATGATCATGTTTTCCTGGTCATGGACTTTGTATAAGTCACACAACTATAGGAGTTTGTTATCGGAATGATAATAGTACTGAACCGACCCATTGTATGATCTTGCTATGAGACAAATCGTCAACGATGAAGGTAGCAATTGATCATATGTTTAGTTTTCATTAGTTGTATTCCTATGCCCTGAGAATATCCGGTGACCGCTTATTCGACACTCATGCTTTGATTGTCACCTAACGTCTTGCCGTAACTGGGGACCATAATGGTGGCTTTTGGGTGTGGACTAGAATAATGTATTGGAAAAGAGATCATTCAAGAATGGCACTTACTCCTCCAGACGATGGAGAGATACATCCTCTAGGTCATCTCAGTATTATCGCTGTCACCCAATCGTCTGGCCAGACACAGCGTGATTAATCACGGGACAATGAAAATACGGAATGAGAAAAGAGAATGATATTGGTATGAGAATTATATGTGTTATTATTAAAGGGTTTAATCACACTAGAGCACATTGTCTCAAATCTCGAGATATCATTGGTATCGTGTACGTAAGGGAATTAGCGTAATGAGTAACACACAGGTTCTGTCGTTCACTCGTGAACACACGGGAGCCAGTACGGCCGTCTAGGTCCCAGTGTTGGTTATTGTCTGCTAAGCTCCCGGACATGTCTTTGTGTTTACCGAACCTTTCGGGTCACACACTTAAGTTGTGAGTCAATCTTTTATTGAGAGAATAAATTTGTAGTTTAGTGGTTATGAAAAGTTGTCGGAGTCCCTCTGATGTCACAGAAACAACTCCGGAGTAATTCGGAGGTGTTCCGGTGAAGTTATCATGAGAAGGAAATAATGCCGGTATAGGGCAGAATTTCCCGAGAGAGAAATATGGCAAACATGAGATGTTCCGGGATGCCGGGAAGTGTTTCCAACATCGGTGTATAGAGTCGATGATTTTATCTAAAGAGTATATATGGTTCCAGACGAGTTTCAAAGCTTTGCCATTAAGGGGGGGGGGGGAGTGCCGGAGGAAGAAGGGGGGACCCCAGGGGCCGAACCACACCTGGTGTGGGTCGGCCGGCTGGGCCCCACCCTCCTGGACGGCCCACCACCTCCTCCCCTTCTCTTTCCTTGTTTGATTTGAGGATTTAAAAGAGTCCGGATTGAAAAAGGAAAGAATAAAGGAAAAAGACAAAAAGATAAAAGGGAAGGGCGGGAGTCCTTGTCCTCCCCAAACCGACTTGGGAGAGGGGCCGGCCTCCCTAGGGACGGCGCACCAAGGGGAGGGGTTTGTACCTCCCCCAAGCACCTCCTCCCCTTGCTCCCCTTTATATACTCCACCCCTCCCACAAGGAGGACATCCAAGTTTTCTGCAAGTTCCTCTCTCTTGAGATATTGTGCAATTAGACGATGCTGTAATTAGACGGCAATCTAATTGGACATTGATCTAATATCTCTCTAGTATATCTCATGTGTTGAGAATTAGATCTCTCTAGTCTCATATAGATCTAATCAAGTTCGATTAGATCTACCACCTAAACTACGCGGAAAGGCGGTCTCTCTTCGGCGGTGCTAGTAGCTCTAGGCGGCGAACGTGCTGTCGGGTTGGCGCGGCGTACGTGTGGATATTGTTAGAGCGTGGCTGCGCAAGTAGTTCCTCGACGACGAACCGGCAACAATCTCACCTCCGGCGTGGACGTAAGATTCTTCATCAGGCTTCACCGACATTTACTTCGACAAACACAAGATCTTCCGCAACGGTGTTTGTAAGTATTCGAGATCTAGCATTATGGGGTGCAGCATATCTTCATAGAATAGATATTTGGCGGCAAGGTTACGGAAAATTTTAAAGTTTTACCCGCAACCCAATAGTGGTATCAGAGCCGATCTATGCGTAGATATGATTTGATCTAGAGCACATGTTGGTGCGGGCATTGCATGGTTCTTGCATTAAGTTTATTTTAGTTGCTTCCCAATAAGTTATACTTCATATTCCATGGCGGCATAGGCAAGACTTTTACGAACTTCTGGCAATCCGCGAACCTTCCGGCTGCTCCTAGTATGTTGTCGGCGCCAATGAAGTGCTTCAGTAGCTTAGGGTCTATACCTATAGTTGTGGACGTTGTTGTATAATGGACAGGGCATGAGGGTTGGATGCCTCACGGGGGCCACGCGCAGTGCGATCTCTTAGAGTGGGGTTCACAACATTTTCGTAATGTTGGGATCTCACTCACCCCTGCAAAGTTAATCTAGCAACTAGCCTAAACGTGCCTCAGATCGTAGGTAGTGACGGTTCTTCCGTAGATCCTACAAGGCCACGTAAAACTTGCAAACAAACATTAGAAGCATCTAACTTGGTTTTGCAGGATTGTGTGCATGTGTTTTGGTATAGCTATTTTGTTACGGTGTTTTAACATGATGGTGGCACCAAAACAATTGATCGAGTTCGTCATCGACAATCAAGCGAAGATGAGTTCGTCGCATGGACCGGGAGGAGGCGCCGGCAGCTATGCTGGCGGCAAGTACTTGGTGAGTTTTCGGCTGCGGCGACTTTCCTCGGGAATTTTGCTGTGACCGGGAATTGTGAAGATGGTTGATCCTCAAGGACGAGCGTCAAGAACTTCCGGAGAATAACAAAGGCTATACCATAGCACATGAATTATTATTAATTGCATGTGATGTTTATCCTTTGTTGTTTGCACCTTGATTGCGCAGTAGTCATTTATTAGGGTGAATCCTCAAGTAAAATATCAAGGAGATCGTGATCTTCCAACCATGGCACCGTCAAACCAGGCACTTGTCCCCGGGCGTCGTGTATCCACAAGTCACGTGGGCCAAGGGTTTGGGAGGCAGGCGCGAACTGTTCCAGCAGCATCATCAGTTGGTTGTCTTGAAGTCCTAGCATAACAAGTTATGAGTTCTGAACACACGCCGAAAGACGAACAAGAGTTGTAGCTACTACAACTGGCATAGTGCCTACCGGTTGGCCACGGATCATGTTATGTATCCATACTTGTTTGTCGGGTTATTGGGTCCTGAATCACTTAGCGCCAATCGTGAGGATTATTGGGCTTAGTGGGAGCATATCTTAGATTCAATTTTATATTGAGTTAAAGTAGTGCAATAAAATTAGTAATAAACTATGAGTCTAAATAAACTTGTTTTTGTTGTAGAAAATGGATCCCGTTGTAGATGTGCATGAGGATGAGTTGTTAGGAGTTTTAACTGCGGAAAGCGTGAACTTTGCTGAATGGGTTCACGGGCTGAGAGAAATTCTCAGGAGTCGCAAGATAGAGCATGCGCTGGACACTCCTATTCCAGAGTTAGAAGATGACTATTCTCCTATGGAGGAAGATGAGTATCAAGTGAGTTTGGTTATGCTAGACAGGATGAGTCCCGAGCTTAGCGACAGTTATCCATACTATCGCCCCTTCCGTCTCATGGAAGCGTTGAAAGCTCAGTTCGCATACCAGTTATGTCATGCTAAATACAAATTCAATGGGGAACTTGGATCGTGCAAACTATTGAGCGGAGGCTCGATGAGAGAGCACAAGGTTAAGTTCTGCAAGATACTCAGGAAGCTTGAGGACATTGGGCAACCAGTTCTGGAAAATCAAGTGGTTGACACACTTCTGAGATCGCTACCATCATACTACTATGCCTTCGTGGCTTCCTATGAATTGATGGGAGTGGAGAAGACAGTCAAAAGTCTTCGAAATGCTCTTGTCAGCTGAGATGGATATCTACGTGCATCATTTGATGACGACATCCTTCTACAAGACCAGTGGCGAGTCCACAAAAGGTATAAGAGTTATACACAAGTTATTGACATATTTTCTACTCGAATATATTTTGGTATTTTATACTGAAATTTTTCATGTTGCATGATCGCAGTATGAAAAGGAAAAGAGGCAAGAGAGATGGAAAGAGGAGGAGGAAGTGGAAGAAGAAGGCACCTATGGCGCCATGACCACTACTTCATCTACACATCCAAGTCAATGAAGAGATTTACACTAGGACTTTAAATAAGAGTTATTTTCAGTTCGATCATTTTGTAATGAATATTTTGAGATTCTGGAACAAAGTTATGTTCGAATATTAAAGTATGTGTGGGAGTTCACATTTTGTGAATTCAATTTATGATGATCTTCTTTATTGTAATATGTCTTTAATTTAGTTTTGTTAAGTCTTAAATGTTTTGATTCGAAATATCATTTAAAGTTTTGAATGATGTTTGATTTTGGTTTAGTCTTTGAATTTTGGAAGAAGCTTTCGTTGGTTCTCTTTTGAGACTCTTAAAGTTATTCCAAGATAAAATAGACAAAACTAAAAATCCACAAAAGTGCTAGGCACTTGAGCAATTCGAAATTTATGGAGTGCTAGGCACTTAATAAAAATCGAAATCCACAAATACTAGGTAGGTATTTGGTAAAATTCGAAATTGGCAAAGTGCTAGGCACTAGTAAATTTCAAAAATTACATAAAGGTGTGGAAATTACCCATTAATTAAATTCTATTGAAGAATTAATATGAAGTTGCATATTAATGAAATAGAGTTGATGAAATTATTGAAGTTGCAATGTTTCATAAAATTAAGTGGGAGCATGTGTGAATCAAAATAAGAGATCAAAGAAATTTGATAAAGTTAAAAAAGACTTAATAAAATGTATTATAACATCATTGACGAAAGAAAGTTTTCTTAGTCACATTACTCATGATGAATTTTGATAATTCGAAATTATCATGATGATGAAATCTTTTGTAAGACAAAGATTGAATGTTATAATAATTATGTCCAAGTGTCTTGTTCTAATGTGATGTGAAATAGAATTCCAAATTACCCACTAAAATAAATAGATTATTTTGTTTGTATCCAGGGGACCTATATCAATTTTAACTTGGAGTTATTTTGATAGAAAGTTCCAAGAATTTTCGATTGTGAATCTAAGTATGGATTCGAATTGAATAAATGTTTTGCATAAAGGTAAAGTCCAAAGTATTATATTGGCAGTTGTTTTCCACACAAATTCTGAAAGCTTGTTGACTTTAGAATTGGAGAAAAGTGTCTTCTCATGAAGAGAGAGTGGAAATCAAAATACTAAATTAAGACTGGGAGTCTTTGGACAAGTGTTAGAATGAAAGGAGTAACATGCAAATGTTTTCCATATCATTACTTTGTCCAGGAATACATGTATGTAATACATGATTCGAATTAAGTATTAAGATGATTATCATGTGAGGAATTTAATGATTAAATCACCTAGTGGTTGAATTATTGAAATGTCCAGGAACATGATTAAAAGCAAAGCAATTACAAACAGAATATTGAATACTCATAAATGACGGTATATGTCATAAAGGAGTTCAAGAAAAATTCATGTAACTCCAAGATTTAATCTTGAGAGTAGTTTGGACGTGATGTGAAATCACTGGGCATGAATATTTCATAAAGAAAGGACAGATGTGAATATCTAATATTCATAGAGCTAGTCTTGATTAAAATTGTTTTATCAAGGACGAATAAATGATAGTGAGAAGTTGCAAAACTTGTCATATCAATTGCTTAATGTGTTATTGGACTAAAGTAGCAAAGTTGATTGCTAAGAATAATTCATTTGGATTATGAGAATAATCTAGATAATTATATTATGAGTGTTTGAAGTCAGTTGTATTAATGAATCAAGAATTTTATTCTTTTCATTATATAAATCGAAAGGACTTAAAAGACAGTGGGAGCTGATATTATATTTGTTGAATAAGGCTAGGCCGAATTCAAAAATGTATATCTTGTGAAATAAAGATTTAAAAGAGTTTTAAATAAAAGGTCGGAAAGTGTCTTATTAAAGTTTTGTCTATGAGATAGATTAAGAGTTTAATAAACATGAGTATGAATGTGCTAAGTACAATTCTGAAAGGTAATTCGAATTGTGTCTTGAGTCAAAGAAATTTGATCAAGAAGTCATAGCGTGATATTTGCAAGATACATTGGCCTTCGTAGTCAATGGTGAGCAAGTAGAGAGGAATAAGATCAAATCATATTTAATGTGATTTTGCTTATCTCATTGCTATATATAGTACATAAAGCCGAAAGTTTCCAAAGTGCTAAATTTTATTTAGCCACCGGCAAGAAGAGAAATACTTGGTAAAAGTTTTCTCATAAAGGCAGTTAATTAAAAGTGTAATCGATCCTGAAGGTTTTTATATTGTGATGAAAACCTGATAGTGAAATTACAAAAGTATAACGACTTAGTAGATTTTGTAAAGCTTCAAATAGTGTATATAGAGAAGTTCCTCATATACGTATTTGTAGTGGAATTATGAAATCAAATCTTAATTGATTTAATATGAAATGCAATTTTCAATTGATAAATATTTGGTGTTTTGATTTTATCAAATCACTGTATATTATGAGTGGATTCTACAACATATTAGATTTTCTATAAAGGATAGTTGCATCATTGATGTGAGACGTCATGATAGCAAGTTATTGGATAAGTCATTGACTTGGTAGGTTTCAATAGACGGTATGATAATATCATTCGGAGACGCTTGATATTATTAATGCTACTACGGAACCGGATAGGCCGAAATCCAATTCCTAATATATCCGACTTTGCATTGTCAAGTTTGACATGTGAGGAGTTAAATAAGTTTATGTATTTTGATTGGATCAAAATTATGGACACAGTCTCAGAGCGCATGCGAAAGCGTGAGTGGCCCTTAGTTCCATTTGGTGCCATGTCATCATGCTAACTAGAATCATTATTGAATCTAGTGCAAGTGGGAGACTGTTGGAGATATGCCCTAGAGACAATAATAATTTAGTTATTATTTATCTCCAAGTTTATTATTAATGTTTATGTCTTTATGCTATAACTGTATTGGGCACTTGAATAGCAAATACAACGTGTTCAAGAGGAAAACCTCCAATACAGGTGTAGAGATACGAACAAGTAAAAGCGTTCCTGGTCTTGTCTCTAAGACTAGCCTATCTTGTTGTTTGATGATCATGTTTTCCTGATCATGGACTTTGTATAAGTCACACAACTATAGGAGTTTGTTATCGGAATGATAATAGTACTGAACCGACCCATTGTATGATCTTGCTATGAGACAAATCGTCAATGATGAAGTAGCAATTGATCATATGTTTAGTTTTCATTAGCTGTATTCCTATGCCCTGAGAATATCTGGTGACCGCTTATTCGACACTCATGCTTTGATTGTCACCTAACGTCTTGCCGTAACTGGGGACCATAACGGTGGCTTTTGGGTGTGGACTAGAATAATGTATTGGAACAGAGATTATTCAAGAATGGCACTTACTCCTCCAGACGATGGAGAGATACATCCTCTAGGCCATCTCAGTATTATTTGTCACCCAATCGTCTGGCCAGACACAGCGTGATTAATCACGGGACAATGAAAATACGGAATGAGAAAAGAGAATGATATTGGTACGAGAATTATATGTGTTATGATTAAAGGGTTTAATCACACTAGAGCACATTGTCTCAAATCTCGAGATATCATTGGTATCGTGTACGTAAGGGAATTAGCGTAATGAGTAACACACAGGTTCTGTCGTTCACTCGTGAACACACGGGAGCCAGTACGGCCGTCTAGGTCCCAATGCTGGTTATTGTCTGGTAAGCTCCCGGACATGTCTTTGTGTTTACCGAACCTTTCGGGTCACACACTTAAGCTGTGAGTCAATCTTTTATTGAGAGAATAAAGTTGTAGTTTAGTGGTTATGAGAAGTTGTCGGAGTCCCTCCGATGTCACAGAAACAACTCCGGAGTAATTCAGAGGTGTTCCGGTGAAGTTATCATGAGAGGGAAATAATGCCGGTATAGGGCAGAATTTCCCGAGAGAGAAATATGGCAAACATGAGATGTTCCGGGATGCCGGGAAGTGTTTCCGACATCAGTGGATAGAGTCGATGATTTTATCTAAAGAGTATATATGGTTTCGGACGAGTTTCGGAGTTTGCCATTAAGGGGGGAAGTGCCGGAGGAAGAAGGGGGGACCCCAGGGGCCGAACCACACCTGGTGTGGGTCGGCCAGCTAGGCCCCACCCTCCTGGCCGGCGCACCACCTCCTCCCCTTCTCTTTCCTTGTTTGATTTGGAGATTTAAAAGAGTCCGAATTGGAAAAGGAAAGAATAAAGGAAAAAAAGGCAAAAAGATAAAACGGAAGGAAGGGAGTCCTTGTTGGACAAGGACTCCCCTCCCCAAACCGACTTGGGAGAGGGGCCCGCCTCCCTAGGGCCGGCGCACCAAGGGGAGGGCTTTGCCCCTCCCCCAAGCACCTCCTCCCCTTGCTCCCCTTTATATACTCCACCCCCTCCCACAAGGAGGACATCCAAGTTTTGTGCAAGTTCCTCTCTCTTGAGATATTATGCAATTAGACGATGCTCTAATTAGATGGCGCTCTAATTGGACATTGATCTAATCTCTCTCTAGTAGATCTCATGTGTTGAGAATTAGATCTCTCTAGTCTCATATAGATCTAATCAAGTTCGATTAGATCTACCACCTAAACAACGACGAAAGACGGTCTCTCTTCGGCGGTGCTAGTAGCTCTAGGCGGAGAACATGTTGTCGGGTTGGTGCGGCGTACGTGTGGATACTGTTAGAGCGGGGCTGCGCAAGTAGTTCCTCGACGACGAACCGGCAACAATCTCACCTCCCGGCGTGGACGTGAGATTCTTCATCAGCTTCACCGACATCTACTTCAACAAACACAAGATCTTCCGCAACGGTGTTTGTAAGTATTCTAGATCTAGCATTATGGGGTGCAGCATATCTTCATAGAATAGATCTTTGACGGCAAGGTTACGGAAAATTTTAACTTTTACCCGCAACCCAATAGTTGTATCAGAGCCGATCTATGCGTAGATATGATTTGATCTAGAGAACATGTTGGTGCGGGCATTGCATGGTTCTTTCATTAAGTTTATTTTAGTTGCTTCCCAATAAGTTATACTTCATATTCCATGGCGGCATAGGCAAGACTTTTATGAATTTTTGGCAATCCGCGAACCTTCCGGCTGCTCCTAGTATGCTGTCGGCGCCAACGAAGTGCTTCAGTAGCGTCGGGTCTATACCTATAGTTGTGGAAGTTGTTGTATAATGGACAGGGCATGAGGGTTGGACGTCTCACGAGGGCCACGCGCAGTGCGATCGCTTAGAGTGGGGTTCGCAACGTTTTCATAATGTTGGGATCTCACTCACCCCACAAAGTTAATCTAGCAAATAGCCTAAACGTGCCTCAGTTCGTAGCTAGTGACGGTTCTTCCGTAGATCCTACAAGGCCACGTAAAACTTGGAGGCGGAGGAAGGCCGGTCGGGCAGCACCTCGATTGGCGGGCGGGTGAGGCAGGGACAGGAGGCGACGGCGGCGTCGTGGCAGGGGACGGGACGGCGACGGCGGCGTCTTGGAGGCGAAGAGAGAGGAGCAACTGATGCGGTTTGAGGAAGATGGAAGATCGGGGAGATCTAAAAAGCCCAAATAGACCTTTAGTCCCGGTTGGTGCCACGAACCGGTACTAAAGGTCCTTTAGTACCGATTGGTGGCACCAACCGGGACTAAAGGTCTATTTTTTGGCGGCCAAAAATTCGCGCGCGAACTCAGACCTTTAGTCCCGGTTGGCAATGCCAACCGGTACTAAACGTGTTTTCGAGTTGTTTTTTTTTTTTTTTTTTTTTTTGCTCTATTTTCTTTTTGTTTTTTCTGTTTTTCTTTTATACCTTTAGTCTCCTTTTTCTTTTTCTTTTTTTCTATTTTCTGATTTCTTTTATATGTATTGATTTAAGTCAAATTAGTTTCTAAAAATTAGTCAAATTAGTCAAATCAAGTCAAATTAGTTTCAATATTTATAAAAATATTTATAAAAATCATATCTATATTTTCTGATTTCTTTTATATGTATTGATTTAGGTCAAATTAGTTTCTAAAAATAAGTCAAATTAGTCAAATCAAGTCAAATTAGTTTCAATATTTATAAAAATCATATCTATATTTTCTGATTTATTTTATATCTATTGATTTAATTGTCCAAATCAAGTCAAATTAGTTTCTAAAAATTTATAAAAATCATATCTATATTTGAAAACATCCTCAACAACTTTTGGAACATCCAATATTTATAAAAATAATATATATAATTGTAAAACTCATATCTATATTTGAATCATATCTATATTTGATTTAATTATATATATGATTTAATTGTTTAATTATCTATATTTGATTTAATTGTTTAATTGTAAAAATCATATCTATTTGATTTAATTGTTTAATTGTCTATATTTGTAAAAAATCATTTATATATATATTTTTTTGAGTGAATCTTATTGCACTTGGTTGCAAATGGAGTCCTCTGTCTCATAAAACCAGAACTAAAAAGGTTACATAAAAGGTTTAATATATTATTACACATCACCAACAACATCCCTATCTAATGTTGTGGTATAAACTTTTTCTTCGTGTGTGTGTCCCTTTATTCTGATTGTGCCGTAACCATGGACAATCTTCATTACTTAACAGGATGCTTGGGTCAGTGTTCACTTTGAAAGGCGGAATTTCATCAAACTTATTGTAATCTTCTGACATGTGTGTCTTGTCCTCCACTCCCACGATGTTTCTTTTCCCTAAAAGAACTATGTGGCAATTTAGCTCATCGTATGATGTATTCGCTTGCTTATCTTTTCTTTTTTCGGTTTGGTAGACATGTTCTTCACATAGAAAACCTGAGACACGCCATTGGTTAGGACGAATGGTTCGGTGTGGTACCAAAGATTCTTGAGATCCACTGTTGTCATTCCGTACTGCGGGTCTACCTTTACCCCGCTTGTCAGGTTGACCCATTTACACCGAAACAAAGGGACCTTAAAATCAGATCCATAGTCAAGTTCCCATATCTGCTCTATGTAACCATAATATGTGTCCTTTTTCCCACTGTTGTTTGGTGCATCAAAGCGGACACTACTGTTTTGGTTGGTGCTCTTTTTATCTTGGGCGGCCGTGTAAAATGTATTCCCATTTATCTCGTACCCTTAGAAAGTCAATATAGTCGATGATGGTGACTTGGCCAACAAGTATAGCTCTTCTCTAACAGTGGTGTTATTAATGAGATGTGTTTGCAACCAACCGCCGATAGTCTCCATGTGTTCTTCTTTAATCCAGGAGTCAGGCTGCTCCGAGTTTTCGGAGCGTACAATATTCATGTGTTCCTCGATATACGGAGCCACCAAGCTAGAATTTTGTAGAACTGTGTAGTGTGCTTGAGTGAAAGAATGCCCGTCCATACTTATTATTGCTTTCTTTCCTAGCGTGTCTTTTCCACGCAGTCTCCCCTCATGGCGCGATTGAGGAACACCGATCAGCTTAAGGTCAGGAATAAAGTCAACACAAAACTCAATGACCTCCTCTGTTCCATAGCCCTTGGAGATGCTTCCTTCTGGCCTAGCACGGTAATGAACGTATTTCTTTAAGACTCCCATGAAACTCTCAAAGGGGAACATATTGTGTAGAAATACAGGACCGAGAATGGAAATGTCTTCGACTAGGTGAACTATGAGGTGCGTCATAATATTGAAGAAGGATGGTGGGAACAACAACTCGAAGCTGACAAGACATTGGACCACATCCTTCTGTAAACTTGGTAGAGTTACTGGATCGATTACCTTCTGAGAAATTGCATTGAGGAATGCACATAGCTTCACAATGGGTACTCGAACATTTTCCGGTAGAAGCTCCCTCAATGCAATCGGAAGTAATTGTGTCATAATCACGTGGCAGTCATGAGAATTTAGTTTTTGGAACTTTTTCTCTGGCATGTTTATTATTCCCTTTATATTCGACGAGAAGCTAGATGGGACCTTGATACTGCTCAGGACTTCAAAAAAGATTTCCTTCTCTTCTCTAGTAAGAGCGTAGCTGGCAGGCCCTTAATACTTCTCTGGATGCAGGCCGTCTCGTTCATTCATACGTTGGTGGTCCAGCCGTGCATCCGATGTATCTTTTGTCTTCCCATACACGCCCAAGAAGTTAAGCAGGTTCACGCAAAGATTTTTCGTCACGTTCATCACGTCGATTGCAGAGCGAACCTCTAGGATTTTCCAATAGGGTATCTCCCAAAATATAGATTTCTTCTTCCACATGGGTACGTGTCTGTCAGCGTCATTCGGAACAGATTGTCCGCCGGGACTCTTTCCAAAGATTACTTTTAAATCCTTGACCATACCATATATATCATCACTAATAGGGCGGGTAGGCTTCGTCCGGTGATCTGTCTCACCTTTGAAATGCTTGCCTTTCTTTCTTAAGGGATGCCTGTTTGAAAGGAATCGACGATGCCCCGGGTACACATTCTTCTTACATTTATCCAAATATATACTTTTAGTCTTACCTAAACAGTGCGTGCATGCATTGTATCCCTTGTTTGACTGTCCTGAAATGTTACTAAGAGCAGACCATTCATTGATGGTTACAAACAACAACGCTCGTAGGTCAAATTCCTCCTGTTTGGGCTCATCCCACACACGTACACCTTCTTCACGCCACAACTGTAAAAGTTCTTCAACTAATGGCCTCAGGTACACATCAATGTCGTTGCCGGGTTGCTTCGGGACTTGGATAAGCACTGCCATCATAATGAACTTCCGCTTCATGCACATCCAAGGAGTAAGGTTATAAATACATAGAGTCACAGGCCAGGTGCTCTGACTATAGCTCTGCTCCCCAAAAGGATTCATGCCATCTGTACTTAGACCAAACCTTAAGTTCCTTGCATCACCTGCAACGTCCTTGAATTCTCTGTCAATTTTTCTCCACTGTGACCCATCAGCGGGGTGTCTCAGCATCACGTCTTTCTTACGGTCTTCTTTGTGCCATCGCAACAACTTGGCATGCTCTTTGTTTTGGAACAAACGTTTCAACCGTGGTATTATAGGAGCATACCACATCACCTTGATAGGAACCCTCTTCCTGGGGCGTGGCTCGCCCTCAACATCACCAGGGTCATCTCGCCTGATCTTATACCGCAATGCACCGCATACCGGGCATGCATTCAAATTCTCGTACTCCTCACCGCGGTAGAGGATGCAGTCATTGATGCATGCATGTATCTTCTGCACCTCTAATCCTAGAGGGCAGACAACCTTCTTTGCTTCGTACGTACTGGGGGGCAATACGTTATCCCTTGGAAGCATCTTTTTAATATTTTCAGCAACTTTTCAAATCCATTGTCAGATAGTCCACTCTCTGCCTTCCATTGCAGCAATTCCAGTGTGGTACCCAGTTTTTTCTGGCCATCTTCGCAATTTGGGTACAACAATTTTTTGTGATCCTCTAACATGCGCTCCAACTTCAACCTCTCGTTCTCACTTCCTGATGACCCACAAGTATAGGAGATCTATCGTAGTACTTTCGATAAATAGGAGTGTCGATCCCAACGAGGAGCAGAAGGTGCTGACAAGCGGTTTCAAGCAAGGTTTCACTGTAAATGCTAGCAGACAAGTTTTTAGGGGTTTTTGATATAAAGTACGAGAAAGTAAATGCGAGTAAATAAAGTACAGGTAAATAAAAGAGAGCAGCAATAGTTGCAGCAAGTGGCCCAATCCTTTTTTGCACAAAGGACAAGCTGGTTGTTTCACTTATGATTACCAAACGTTCCTGAGGACACACGGGAGAGATGTCAAGTGCTTTCGCTTCATACCGTTAACTCATATTTAATGTTTTGATAAGTGTTGTGTGGGTGAACCTATGCTAGTGCACTACCCGTACTTGGATAAATACACACTCATGATTACACCCCTTACAGGCTTCCGCACTACAAGGAAGTGATTAAGATAACTCTAACCACAACTTTAAGCTCTGGGATCCTACGCTCCCTCATGCATTAATCTACCAATGGGGGTTTAGGTTTTTGTCGCTCCGGCAACCCCACAATAGGTAAACTAAATACACAATGCAGTCCCCTAGGCCCATAAAGGTGAAGTATCATGTAGTCGACGTTCACATGACACCACTAGAAGAATAACACCACAACTTAAATATCAAATATTAAATACTCATCAACATAATTCCACTACTAACCACAAGACTTATCCCATGTCCTCAAGAACTAAACGAACTACTCACAAGACATCATATGGATCATGATCAGAGGTGATATGATGAGTAATAACAATCTAGTCATAAAGTTAATTCACCGAAACAACTCAATAGCATCAATCCACGAAGGGTAATCAATACCGGGAGAGTATCTCCAATAAACTATACAAGTACAACTCTAGATGTTACGGCGGAACGAAGTGGAGCGGTGGGGATGATGGTGTTGGCGGTGGAGATGATGATCCCGATGAAGCTTGGAACGATGACGGTGGCGATGGCGATGATTTCCCGCTCCCAGAGGGAAGTTTCCCCGGCAGATTTCTCCCTGCCGGAGAGCTTTTCTTTCTCTCTATTTTCCGCCCCGTAGAGGCGGCGGAAAAAATTATGCGAAGTCCGTCCCCGTGATTTTTAGGTCAAGAGGGAGTATATCACCGAAGGGGAGCACCGGAGGTGGGCCAGAGGGGCCAGGCGAGCCCACGGCGCGGCCAGGGGGTGGGCCGCGCCCCTAGGCCGCCGGGTGGCCTCGTGGCACCTCTCCTCGAGGTCTTCTGGCCTCCTGCCTGATTTGATGAGGAAATAATTCCTATATTTTTCTGGTGATTTTTGGGGCTTCCGGGGTATCCCCGCCTGACGGTGCTCTTTTCAGCAGAATCCTGACTCCGACAGATAAATTCCGTATAATTGTAAAAGATGCAAAATAAGATAAAATATCATAAGTATTGTAACAAAATGTGAAATATATCAGTAAGTAAGAGTAGATTATGATACAAAATAGTGATGCAAAATGGACGTATCACTTCCGCAGTTTATCTGTATATCAAGAATGGCCCGACGAAGATCATCATCAGGCTCATCAACAATGTCCTCTTCTTCAGCTTTGTCTTCCCCCATTGTAGTACCACCGTGTTAAGGGAACATAGGATAGTTGTCATCATCCTCTTCTTCTTCTTCTTCATTGTCTTCCATTATAACCCATCTTTCTCCATGCTTGGTCCAACAATTATAGCCGGGCATGAAACCGGACTGCAACAGGTGGTAGTGTAGTGTTTTTGAGCAAGAGTAATCCTTTGTATTCTTACAGACACTACATGGACAACAAATAAAACCATTCCGTTTGTTTGCCTCAGCCACATCGAGAAAATTATGCATGCCATTAATGAACTCAGGACAGCTTCGGTCACCGTACATCCATTGTCAGCTCATCTGCATTATATAAATATATCAACAAAAATTACACTACATCATGAATAGATAAGTGACCAAATTAATTAATACAAGTTCATCACATTAAAACCAAAGTAGAGTAGTGACCAAATGTAATACATAGTTCACATAAAACATACATTGAAACTAACATACAACTATCTAATGCATTTAAATGCAACAACAAATGCGATCAAAATCGCAACTAAGGTAACTATTGATCCAACATCATAATGATACCAGGCCTCTTTATTAATTGCATATTTTCTAATCTTTCTAATCTTCAAGCGCATTGCATCCATCTTGATCTTGTGATCATCAATGACATCGGCAAGATACAACTCCAATTTCATCTTCTCTTTTTCAATTCTTTTAAATCTTTCTTTCAAATCATCGTTTTCTTTTTCAACTAAATTTAACCTCTCCACAAGAGGGTCGATTGGAATTTCCGGTTCACATACCTCCTAGATTCAAATATCTATGTCAAGCGTTGGTCGGCATAATTGTCATAAACACGAAATGAAACAAATAGTTATAAAAGATAATATACCACATCCGAATCATAGACCGGACGAGGGCCGACGGGGGCGGATATCAAAACCATGGCACTATACATATAACAAACAATCATCCAAATAAGAAAATTATACAAATAATAACTATATATGCATCTAAATCATACAAGTAAGATTTTTAAAACAAATAATAGATAAAAACAAGAGGCTCACCAAGTTGGTTCCGGTGACGGGACGGCGCGGGCGATCGACGGCGGTGAGGACGGGGACGGGACGGCACTAAAACCCACAAATCATACTTTAGTTTGAGCTCAAATTGCATATAGAACTAAAAAACTCCCTAACTAGCTAGCTGGTGCCTGGTTGACGGGAGAGTATTTGAGGATGATGATGATGGTGATGATGAGTACTTCCCCGGCAACGGCGCCAGAAAATATGCTTGATTGCGTGGATCACACGTTCGCTGGGAGACCCCAAGAGGAAGGTATGATGCAGTATAGAAGCAGTTTTCCCTCAGTATGAAACCAAGGTTTAATCGAACCAGTAGGAGCAAGAAATCGCTTCGGAAGGTTGTTGGTGGCGGAATATGGCACGGCGCAGCACCAGGGAATCCGGCGCCAACGTGGAATCTGCACACAACACAATCAAACTACTTTGCCCAACGAAACAGTGAGGTTGTCAATCTCACCGGCTTGCTGAAAACAAAGGATTAAACATATGGTGTGGAAAACAGTAGTAAATTGCAGAGAATGAAAAGGAACAGTGTTTGCAGTTGGTTGTATTATCAGTGTAAAAGAATGGACCGGGATCCACAGTTCACTAGTGGTGTCTCTTCATAACAGATAACTAACATGCTGGGTGAACAAATTACAGCTGGGCAATTGACAAAATATTGAGCGCATAACAATGCATATATATGACATGATGATTACTATGATATTCATGTGGGCATTACGACAAAATACATAGACCGTTATCCAACAGCGTCTATGACTAGTAATCCACCGCCAGGTTGTCATACCGAGTTCCCCGTTGGTATTAAGTTGCAAGCAACGGATAATTGCATTAAGTAATGTGCGTAAAGTAAACAAATGCATTAAACCTAACGGCGTACCCTTAAGCTAAGCATCGGTTATTTTATCCCTAGTGGCAACATCACATCCACAATCTTAGATGTTATTGTCACTCTCCCAGATTATCGGAGGCATGAACCCACTATCTAGCATAAATACTCACTCTTGGAGTTACAAGCATCTACTTGGCCAAAGCATCTACTAGTAACGGAAAGCATGCAAGATCATAAATAACATATAAGATAGATTGATAATCAACTTGACATAGTATTCAATATTCATCGGATCCCAGCAAACACAACATGTAGCATTACAATAAGATGATCTTGATCATGATAGGCAGCTCACAAGATCTAAACATGATAGCATAAAGTGGAGAGACAACCATCTAGCTACTGCCATGGACCCGTAGTCCAAGGATGAACTACTCACGCATCACTCCGGTGGCAGGCATGGTGATGTAGAGCCCTCCGGTGATGATTCCCCTCTCCGGCAGGGTGCCGGGAAGAGCTTCTGAACCCTCCCGAGCTAGGGTTGACGGCGGCGGCGTCTCTGTAACTTTTTGTGGATAATGGCTCGGGCATCTAGGGTTTTCGCGTCGGGAGGAATAAATAGGCGAAAGGGCGGCGGCTGCAGAGCCACGTGGGCCCCACACCACCCCACGGCGCGGCAGGGGGTGGGCCCGCACGGCCCCATGGTGTGGCTGGCTCGCGGCCCCCCTCCGTGACTCCTCTGGACTCCGTCTTCGTGTTGGAAAAATAGGATGTTCTGTCCAAGTTTCGTCCAATTCCGAGAATATTTCCAAACTAGCTTTCTGGAATACAAAAACAACAGAAAACAGGAACTGACACTGTGGCATCTTGTTAATAGGTTAGTCCCAGAAAATGCATAAAAATGCTATGAAGTGTATATAAAACATGTAACAATTGGTATAATATCAACATGGAACATCAGAAATTATGGGATGAACTCAAGCTCGGGAGTGGAAACAGAGGAGAAAATGTGGATGAACTCGAGCAGGAAAATGGAGATGGCTGGCTCGGGGTGGAAGATGATATAGGGAACCCTTTAGTCCCAGTTCTTTAGTACCGGTTCGTGATACGAACCAGGACTAAAGGGGCTCACGCTGGGCCCCACCTCTATGGCTGCCTGCCGCAACCCTTTAGTCCCGGTTGGTATTACCAACCGGGACTAAAGGTCCCCTATGAACCGGGACTGAAGCTGGCCGTGGTCCTAGCCGTTGGAACCGGGACTAATGCTCACATTAGTCCCGGTTCCAACAGTGACCGGGACTAAAGGGCCGAACCGAAGCCCTGTTTTCTACTAGTGTCATTAGATGATGCTTGATACGATTCGAGATCATCCTTCGTTCACGCGATTAGCCCAATGTCGTCTGAAAAGCAGTAAGTTTTTGGGGTCGAAGTAATTGGCACGAAAAGGTTGTGGTCGTTGGAAGCACAAGGACGTGCGTACAAATTAGGTGTAGAGAGGCTCCTAGGTGAACGTATCTGGTGCTCCGACGAGCGTAGTAGGGGTTTCCTACCGTCCAAGGAAATCTGTTCTCGTCAACCAAGGAATTGATGTGGCCGACAAAAACATGGAGGACGGCTTCGTGCTCGTTCGGCTACGGACCCACATTCGATTCTGGAAAAACAACTCAGGCCTGACGAGAGTTGCATGGCTTTTTTGATTCCTAGGATAGGTAGTGTAGGAATATAATCTAATTAAATGATATGGAAAGAGAAAGTTCCATGAGGTTAGACCTCATTTTATTTTTCTATGTAAGTTTACACTGCAAGATTTTTATGGGAATTTTCCATATGTGATATGATCCTATGAATGAAAAGCTTTTAAAGGAATATTCCATAGTATTTCAATTCTATACCAATTTTTTGACATTCCTAGGAGTATAAATCAAAGGGCGGCTTCTACCTGCTGTCAAAAAAGAAACAAAAAACCCTCGCTTCCAAAAAAAAAAAAAACGCACACGCTGCTGCTCCCCGCGGCACGACAAACCCGCAGCTGCTTCCCTCGTACGCCAACAAATCACTGTCCCGTTCCCATTCCCCCGTTACAAACCCCGCAAAAGCCTCACTCACCGTCGCACCCGTGAACCTTCCTCTCCTCTCCTCTCGCTCCTCCCGAATCTCTTCCTCTACAATCCATCCAGGGTCTACAGATCGGCGGCGGCGATGGGCGGAGGGATGGAGGCGGACCTGACCCACGGCGTGGTGGCGGCGCTGTCGCGGGGGGCGGAGGGGCTGCGGCCGGTGCTGCAGGTGGTGGGCGCGCCCGCCGCGGGGAGGAGCCCCACGGATCGGTACCGCGTCCTGCTCTCCGACGGCGTGCACTGCCAGCAGGGGTTGCTCGTCGCCTCCCTCGGCGGCCTCGTCGCCGCCGGCCGGCTCCGCGACGGCTCCGTCGTGCGCGTCCTCGACTACATCTGGCACTCCGTCTACTGCCCAAGGTGACCGACGAATCGCTCACTCTCTTGGCGTTCCCCAGTATATTTGCGTCGATTCTACAGTAGTAGATGGATTTCGGTCTTGATCTGGTTGGTGTCTCGAAATGGGGGGAAATGCTAGGGTTTGCTAGTATTTTTTTTCTTTCTTGTGCATTTGGTGGTTCCCCTCTTGGGGGGGGGTGGGTGCGCAGGTAATGTCGCGCGAGATCCGTGGCTGTATCTCTGGTTGGTGCATGCATGCAATCCACTGGCTTAAAGACGATCACTTGCGTTACATTCTACAGTAATAATGTGTATATTGTGGGAAAAAGAAGCAGTTTCTCTTTGTTATAGTACCAGAAGACTTGCTTTTCTTCTGTGGCAGATTGTCAGAGATTTATATCTAGTGTTTGAACAATTAAGAGGAAGTGTTTTGTAATGTACATCTAGAGCATATAATCCCACCATTACCAAGAGATGTTTGTTTTTGCTGCATGCAATACCACCTGATCGACAGCATAAGTTCATTGGCTAGATAGGATTTTCGTTTTTCTAATCTGAGGCTTCTGCCCATAAAGTTATCCCTTTGTTTTGTTTGTGTGCTTTGGTGTCAGCACGGCATCACCCTTTTCTAGTTCTTTAGCTTTCTTCAGTTTTTGCAAACATTCACTAATACAAATGACTACTATTTGGTCCGAGAAAAAATAGATGTCCTTTTAAAAATTGATGTTTCCAAACTTTTAACACATTGACCACTATTATGGAGATTATTTTATATTGGTCAGTCGTGGCTCATGTGACAATAGGAAGATTCTTCATCATAAGTATGACCATAGTTGTAGTAGCATGTATATTCTCTTATAATATTACTAACATATGACTATTTAAAAAGCAATAAGGTGTCTATTGGAGATAATGCCACTCAACACAAGGCGACATCTATTTTATTTTAAGACTTCACGTGGATTACATCCTTGTACAGTCTGTTTCGTACGATGTATACTGTAGACTTCTTAAACAATACATATCTACCACTATAATTGTTTAATTTAACACTCTCCACTACTATAACTCATGTCTGATAATTGTCTCATCAAACTAACCTCTAGATACTTTTCGTTCTCACCATTCACGTCAGAACTTCCTTTTTAATTGTTACTGAGTGGATTTATATGAGTTTCCTCCTCTAGTTATTATATGAGTTTCCTCCTATATCTCTTTCTTTGATATTTTTTGTCATTCTACTGAATTCTGGCTAGGAAACGTGTTAAATGCCAATTGCATTGGATGTGCCATAAGTTTTACACCATAACAAGAAGGCTGACAGGTATCAGGTCTAGAATCCACCTTGTTGACTGGGAGTGAAGTCCGTTTCTTTTGCCGGAGGTCAAAGGATTTCTGTGACCATGAGTCTAAACCTGAATGAAATCAATGGACTGCTCTTGTAGAAGAGCCCGTCCAGGCCCAAATTGATCATGCCAGGCTAAAGTGCAACACCGATAAGAAAGTGACATTTCCAGAGTGGTTCACAAAGCTCTTACCAAATAACTGTTCAGATTCCCTAACACAATAGTAGTTGCTCCGGTCTTCATATCCGTCGAAGGTTGGAAGCCCTAGACCGCGAAGTCAGCCCCCTTGCTGCTTAGCATCTGATACAAAAATATTGAACTTAATTAACAGCAAAATACTTTGGGTAGGATAATGGTTTGAAGATCGGGAATAGAACACTTGACCTCAACAATATGGTGCCAACTCCCCTCTCTGGTTTGGAAGAGAGGCTCGACGCTTAGATACTTCTGCTTATTTCATTTGGCCTTAACAGAGTGCATACATGTGTCCCTTTTATCCGGAAGACTTGACACGATCACCGAAAATAAGATTTCAACCTACCAAAACTATATTTTTGTAATTAAACACATATATTTCTTATTACGGTAACTTTGTTGTCAGTATCTTGTAATTCTACCGGTTTCTGGCTAGGATTTGTGTTATGCTGATTGCCTTCAATTTGTATGCACACTGGAATTTCTCTTCTGGTAGAGCTACTTATATATGCCTTGCCCGTTGATAGTTCTATAAATATTTTCTGACATGTATTATATTTTTGTTTCAGGGTCATCATTGTTGTCCAACTTGAAGTACTGCAAACTGAGTGCACACTGATCGGCAGTCCCACAATTTATATCTGGCCAATGCTGGTCAACCAAATATCAGACCTTATTCTGGTAGCCTAGGCATCCATGAGACGAGGGCCGAGCAAGGTGTTAACGCCATAGCATTTTCTCCCGGTCAAGGCTTGTTGTGCTCTTCTATTGCTGCAAGGGCAGATCATGCTGTGAATCCATTTTATGGTTCAGTGCTGACACAAAAGACAATAAATGCCAAGATGCAGCAGCTTTCACTGAACCCTCATCGAGGGAAAATGCCTGCGGTTCCTCCCATAGGTTGGGGCTCCGGGCTTCCTGACAATACTTGTGGGCGCCCTGCACAGTCTTTGTATCAGCAGCCATCTGCGGAGTATATGAATAGAGGTCCGGTTGCTAACAATGACACACCTTCTTGTATCACCCCGATTACTGCCTTGAACCCACACCAAGGTAGATGGACAATCAAGGGTAGGGTGACTGCAAAGACTGATATTCGGTGGTATGGTGCGGGGAAAGTCTTCTCATTTGATCTCCTTGATGCACAAGGGGGAGAAATTTGCGCAAAATGTTTCAATTCAGCGGTTGATCAGTTTTCTGAGCAAATTGTGGTTGGAAATGTGTACCTGGTAACTGGAGGATTGCTTAAACCAACACAGAAGAAGTTCAACCATTTAAACAATGAGTACGAAGTGTTACTGGATACTTCAGCATCTGTAGAAATTTGCTCCAGTGATGATAGCGGCATCCCTTTGCAGCAATACAATTTCCGACAGATCAGTGAAATACAAAATCTGCATAATGGAGATATGGTAGATTTGCTTGGGGTTGTTACGTCAGTTAGCCCTTGTGTCCAAAAAATAGTGAGGAAAGATGGTATGGAAACCCAGAAAAGAACCCTTCAACTGAAGGACATGTCTGGTTGCAGTGTGGAAATAACTCTTTGGGGGAATGTCTGTAATGCTGAAGGTCAGCTGCTGTACTCGATGTCTGTTTCTGGTTTTGATCCTGTACTTGCCCTGAAAGGTGGCCGTGTCAGTGAATTCAACGGGAAATCTGTGGTTACAGTCAGCTCAAGCTTATTAAAAGTGAATCCAGACATCCCTGGTGCAGAAAGACTGATGCAGTGGTACATAACTGAAGGAGAATTTGCTGGTTGCACTTCTTTATCACAGGAAATCTCAAGCATGAGCAAAACAATTGCGCAGATCAAGGAGCAAAACTTGGGGCGATCAGATAAACCAGATTGGTTAACTGTTGAAGGTGCAATTTCACACATCAACACCGAGCGTTTTTCTTATCCAGCATGCACCATGGAGCTTGATGGTAAGCACTGCTATGGAAAGGTTACCCATAATGGTGATGGGACGTGGCGTTGTCCCAAATGCGAGCAGAGCTCTCGAAACTGTGAGCAAAGGTACTTGTTGCAGTGTAAGATCCAGGATCACACTGGGACTACCTTTGCCACTGCATTCCAAAACGCTGGCGAGGAAATAGTTGGCCTCACAGCACAAGAGCTTTTCATGATTAAAAATGTGTATCAAGATGACGCACAGTTCACAGGAATAATACAGAAGGTCTGTTCTCAGGTCTACCTATTCAAGCTGAAAGTCAAGGAAGAAAGCTATGGCGATGAGGTGCGTGTGAAAGTCTGCATCGTTAAAGCTGAAAGAGTGGATGACACACTGAATAAACGTCGTTTGTTTCTCGGAGCATCTGATAGTCCTTTGGTGGGTGGCTTAGGCTCGACCTCTGGGGTGAACGCTGCTGTTAACTCTGCTTTCGCCAACTCAGAAGCCAGACAAAGTGCGGTAGGCTTCAACCATACTTACGCCACGAGCATGGGTCGCCCAAATCAGTTTGGGCAGCAGCAAGAAGGCGTAGGTGTGATGCCTAACAGATCGTCACCAGCACGATACGAACAGACTTGCACTGCCTGTGGTTCCAGTGTGCAAAATGTGCAGAAACCAGCGGCTGGTGTGGGCTTCACGGCGGCGAGTTCATACGGCTCTCCAGCTATTGAGGCTGGCTCGGGCTCCTGCTTCAAACGTAATCTGCCTGAGCACCTTCCTAGAGATTTTCTAGGGAAGGCCAAGTCTGGTGCCTCTTCAGCTGCCACCTCCTTCAAATGTGATCAGTCTGGGCACTTCTTCAGGGACTGCCCAGCGCTAAAAAATGATCGGCCTGGGCACTTCGCTGGACTTTTTGGCTCAGGCTAGTGCTCCCCACCAGCGACAGGCTTTGTGGGAATGGTGCCGCATCAGGAGGGTACAACATGCAGTCGTATCTTAGTAATGTTTGGACTATGCTATGCTCATCATGTTGAGTCTTGGTTCGGTTTAAGTTATGTTTTTGTAGTCTCTTAAATCTACCTGCTGTGTGTGACTTCTTCTATCGTTCACCAAGTACCTTTATCTGGACCTTGTATTAGTATTCTTAAATCTACCTGCTGTGTGTGTCTTCTTCTTTCGTTCACCAAGTACCTTCATCTGGACCTTGTATTAGTACTCTTAAGCTTTACTCGATGTGTGTTACGCATATATTATCTGCCTTCCTGGTTTTCTGGGTCGAATTACTTGTTATTTACTTTATTTTCCTCCGTTTACAGGCAGGCCAATATAAGAAGAGGGCACTTTAGTTTTTCGCTTTGTTTTATCTGTCCACTATAAATTAGCTTTTGATGTGCTTTGTTCTGTTCACTTGTTTTTTTTGTATGACTTGTAGTGGTAGGATTGTGTACGGCCCAGATGTCTTAAGGTTTGCGAAAAGCTTGTGGTCCACATCTGAATCATCAGAAGTTGCATGTATAAATTGTAGATACTAGACCGAATTTTAAGATTATTATCTTGGGCGAAGCATGCTGACGTTGTTTGATAAATAAGGCACCACAAACACATACAGCTGGTGATGCATGGAGGGTCTGTCGAGACATCCATGCTCCCTAGTGATGCCACTTGAGCTCAAGGCAAAACGATGTTGTCAACAAATTTGGATCCCAGGTTGAGAAATGCTGTCTATATGGCAAAATTTTCAGAAATCAAATACGCAAAAATATTAGGGATGCTGTACATACTATGGCATGCCAATCTGCAAACTTCATAAAAATATGACAACTTGTATCCTACACGGAAAATAATGAACAATAATGACAGACATATTCAGGAAATGACTTGTCAAATTGTCCCGAGGGACTGCTCTCTAGTGATCGTGCATAACAAACAAGGTGCCACGACTACTGCCTCAGCCCAATTGAGAATTAATCATAGACACATTATAGCAGCGTCAGTTTTTCTCCAGTTCCTTAGAGCATCTCCAACAGCAGCGCTAGGCGCCGGCGCGCTAAATTTTTTTTGCGGCGCCAGAATTGCGATTTTGCGCGCGCAGCGCCTGTTTTGCTTTAGCAGAAGCGCTATAGTTAGCGCGGCGCGGCTGTACATTTTTTTAGCTCCAGCAGAGGCGCTAAAAAATTCCCCCGCGCGCGCCCAGCGCAAACAACATTCACAGCAAACATGCAAACAAACCGAATCAAACAGACACGAAATAAATCAACAATAAATAGTTTAATTATTTATTACAACACAAATAAATAGTTGTTCCGGAACAATAGAACAAATAGTTCATTACACAACACAACAAATGAAACAAACACACAAATTCAACTCAATGTTGCCCATTCCATGTCCACCACTTCTCGATAAGATCCTTTTGAAGCTCATCATGTGTGTCATTACGTCGAATGGCATGGTAGGATGCAACAAAGCGTGCCACCCTCTCAGCCCTTCTCCGCGGTTGCACGGGAACACCCATTAACTCATAATGAGTATAGTCCAAATCTTGCCCGCGCTCATTCTCGATGATCATGTTATGCATGATCACACATGCGTTCATGATGTACCAAAGCATTTCTTGATCCCAAAATCTAGCCGGTCCTCTAACAATAGCAAATTGGGCTTGCAAAATCCCAAATGTTCTCTCCACATCTTTCCTAGCCGCCGCTTGAGCATTGTGAAAGTCAAGCATTTTCTTACCTAGTGGTTTCTGAACCGGTTTCACAAATGTTTGCCACCTTGGATAGATGCCGTCCGCAAGATAGTAGCCATAGTTGTATGTATGGCCATTTGCTACAAACTCCACCGGACAAGTTTTCCCTTTTGCAATCTTATTCATGAGTGGTGACCGATGAAGAACATTAATATCATTGAGAGCTCCGGGCATTCCGAAAAAAGCATGCCAAATCCAAGTCTCATGATCGGCCACCGCTTCAAGAATTATGGTGGAATCCTTCTTATGGCCCTGAAATATTCCATGCCATGCTGCAGGACAATTCTTCCAACTCCAATGCATGCAATCAATTGATCCAAGCATACCTGGAAACCCTCGAGCAGCATTGAACTCCAAAAGCCTAGCCGTGTCCGCTGCGTTGGGAGCTTGATACGTGCATTTTATATCATCATTTATATAACTTTTAGTATCATACTAGAATGTTATTTGCATGATTATATGATTGTTTCTACATGTTTTAGATGATTTTGGGGACTTTCATACAAAGTCCCTATTTTTGGTATTTAATTTCTGGGAGGCAGAAAACCTCCTTTTTCTTGTCTTTAATGTTTCAGGAGCTACAGGACCTCAAATAATAAAAGGAAAAATACTGCGTCAGTTTTTCATCGGGAGAAAGGCAGAGGGAAGAAGACCGAAGAGAGGAGAGCCACGAGGGCCAAATGGGGGTGGCCCACGCGGCCCATGTACCTGGCCGCGTGGGACCACCCAAATGCCTCGGGCACCTCCTCGCCTGGGGCTTTTTATCGACGCCTTCGTCTCGCCCGAAAAGTAACGCCCTAATTTTTCCAAGTCCATCCGAGGTCGCGGCGGCGGCGAAACTCCTGATCCCTTCCGAGGGGGGTCAGATCCTGCTGCTCCGGAACTCCGGAGAAGGGGGAAATCATCGTCATCGTCATCACCTCTCCTCCTTGGCGTGGGAGGAGGCCTCTACATCATCACCCCCATCAAGACCAGCACCATCACCATCATCATCACCGTGATCCACTCCGTTCCCCTCGCAGTTTGAGAGTTGCTATACCCTAGATACTTGTCTTGTGCTACTATTCATGTTTGTGATTGAGTACTTGTCATTATTTGGTGGTGAAGTTATAATTTCAGATTGTGTTGTACCACTTATGCCACTGATATGATCATGTTCGCACGTTGTGAGTAGTTCCCGTATGTTCCTGAGGGCATAGGATGAATTGGCAATGATTTATATATGACATGTGTTGGTATTTTGTCAAGAGTTTATCTTTTATGTGATTCTATGATGGTGTTGTGCGAACGTCGACTGCACAACACTTCACCTTTATGGGCTCATAGGAGAACACCGTAGTGTAATGAATTGATGGAGACTTGGGAGGACACGTAAACCTGAGACCGAGTCATGAAGTTATATTATGAGGGTATTAGTATCGGGGACCTTAGAGTGTAATGCTATGGTGGGACTTTAGTCTTAATAATTCTTGTGCAGTCATTTGCTTGGCCACATGATCCATCATAAGGGGTTGTAGTTTATTTATTTAGCTATACCTAATTATGGCTCCGTCCAAAGAGATTAAAACTTGACAAGATATTCAACGTGTTGTTTAATAAATCTCTATGCCTAGCATCATCCATGCCGCCCTCGGGAACGTTTGCCACATATAAGTTACACATCACTTGAGCTTGTCCTTTGCCACATAAGAGGATTGGGCTTTCTCTCTTTGAGAGCTTTCACTTGCTACTATCTGTTATCTGCTTGCAACTATACAACAAAAATACCAAAAACACTTGCATCTTTTATTGTTTTATTTATCAATCTTACTAACCAATACCTTCAGCTCCTCGTGGGTTCGACAACCTTTTCTAATTGAAAGGTACTACAATTGATCTCCTGCACTTGGGAGCCATCAAGATACTTTTCTGGCGCCGTTGCCGGGGAGCGTAGCGCTATTGGTAAGAAGTTTGGTAAGGAAACTTGAAAGCTGTTTATCTCATTGTTACTATGGCATTTATGAATCGTGCCTCGCTGCATCTTGCTCTATATGAAAGTGCTTATGCCACTACTGCAAAGGTGGTTGAAACTACTGTGTCTGAGGTACCTAAAGTGGGATATAAAATTCCCATGGGTCATGTTAAAAGAGTTATGAAAAATCCATTTACAGGAGATGGAACTAAGTCGGCACGCGAGCACATGGAAATAATTGAGGACATATGTGGCTTATTCAGACTACCTGGTATTTCAGAGGATCAGGTAAAAAGGAAGCTATTGTATTTGTCTTTATCTGGTAATGCTCGTGATTGGTACAGGTCTTTGGATGAAGAGGTCCAGAATGAATGGAGTATCTTGAGGAAGGTTTTCTTTCTTAAATATTTTACTCCTAAAGAAGCTTATGATAACCGCTGCTATATATTCAATTTCTGGCCACATCTGGGAGAGAGTATTACTCAAGCTTGGGGGAGGTTAAAGGAACTCCTTCGCAAGAATCCATGTCATGATCTTACAAGGAAACTTATATTGATAAACTTTTATGTGAGACTACCTATGAAGCACAAGGAGATTCTGGATAATTCATCTGGTGGAAGTTTTACTAATAACACTGAAGAAGAAGCATGGAATTTATTGGAGACTATTTCTGAAAATACTAGCCACTGGGATCTTGATAAAGGTAATGAGCCATATTTTGATTATGAATATTCATGTGTAGAGAATTTCTCTACTTCTATTTGTTTAAAAATCTGAGTGATACTTTTGGTCTTGATCCTTATGTTATAATTGAAATAGCTAAAGGTTTTGCTGATCATATCTGTGTTCCAAAAAGTGGATTTGAAGTTTATGTTGAACCTGTTAAACAATCTATTGTTGTTCCTAAAGTTATTAAACAGGTTGAACCAATGTCATCTGTGACAATTGAGGAGTATGTTGAACCACCTCCATTTCCAAACCAAGTTAAGGAGAATTTACTTAAAGCTGTTACTAACAAGAGTAACAAAAGATGTTCTCAGCCTTATGAACAGGTGGAAGTCAACACTCAAATTTCTGTTATCAAGCAACTAAATGAAGAAGACCCAGTGGATGTTTATCTATGTGAAGATGCTACCAAAGTCATCAAAGGTAATTCGGCCAAAGTTGGGAAACCTGTTATATCATGCTCTATTGGGACTTCAAGTTATCATGGTCTATGTGATATTGGAGCAAGTATTAGTGTCATTCCATATTCTCTTTATCTTGAGATCAAGCCTGATATTGATCCCATTGTTATGGAAGAGACAGGTATGACAATTCAACTTGCTAATAAAGATTATATTAGTCCATTTGGAATTGTTAGAGATGTTGAAGTATTGTTGGCAAAATAAAATACCCTGCTGATTTTATTGTGCTTGGTTGTCCTCAAGATTCATTTTGTCCTATCATTTTTGGTAGACCTTTCTTACATACTGTTGGTGCTGAAATTAATTTGCCTAAAGAGAAAGTGTTTATTAAATGTGCTGGTGAGAAACTTGAATTTAACTTTTCCAAATTTGCTGATAAACATGTTGAAAGAGCCAATTCCTAATTTAATTGAAACTCTTGCTCATATAGCTGTAGCTTCAACTGATGTTGTAGAACGTTATATGCTTAATCAAGATGAACCATTTAATGATGAGGAAAAAGAGGCTTTGGAACAAATATTATGGCAACAACCACCACAATTACAATTGCATATCCCACCTGATAATTTAGGAGTGCTACCACCACCTAAAGGGGATCCTAGTTTTGAATTGAAACCTTTGCCTGCAAATCTGAAATATGCATATTTGGATGAGAAGAGCATATATCCTGTCATTATTAGTGCTAACCTTTCAGCTGAAGAGGAAGAGAAATTACTTGATGTGCTAAAAGCTCACCGACCAGCCATTGGATACTCTCTTGATGATCTTAAAGGTATAAGCCCCGCTCTATGTATGCATAAAATTAATCTGGAGGAAGATGCAAAACCTGTTGTTGATTTTCAACGCCGCCTCCATCCAAAAATGAAAGAAGTGGTAAGAAAGAGGTAATAAGACTTATTGAAGCTGGTATCATTTATCCTATAGCTGACAGTAAGTGGGTTAGTCCTGTTCATTGTGTTCCTAAAAAGGGTGGAATGACTGTTGTTCCAAATGAAAAGGATGAACTTGTGGCTCAACGTACTGTAGTTGGTTATAGGATGGTTATTGATTTCAGAAAATTGAATAAAGCAACTCGAAAAGATCATTATCCATTGCCATTTATTGATCAAATGCTAGAAAGGTTGTCTAAACACTCTCACTTTTGCTATCTAGATGGTTATTCAGGTTTCTCGCAAATTCCTGTCCATAAGGATGATCAAGAAAAGACCACTTTTACTTGCCCATATGGTACTTTTGCTTACAGGAGAATGCCATTCGGTTTATGTAATGCTCCTGCTACTTTTCAAAGATGCATGAATGCTATATTTGCTGATTATATTGAAAAGATAATGGAGGTTTTTATGGATGATTTTTCTGTGTATGGTACTTCCTTCGATAATTGCTTGTTCAACCTTAACAAAGTTTTACAGCGTTGTGAAGACCAACACTTGGTTCTTAATTGGGAGAAGTGTCACTTCATGGTTACTGAGGGTATAGTTCTTGGGCATAAGATTTCTGGAGAAGGAATAGAAGTTGATCCAGCAAAGATTGAAGCTATTGAAAAACTACCATATCCAAGGGACCTCAAAGGTATAAGAAGTTTTCTTGGGCATGCAGGTTTTTACCGTAGGTTCATTAAGGATTTCTCCAAAATATCAAAACCTCTAACCAATCTTCTGCAAAAGGATGTTCCTTTCTCTTTTAATGATGATTGCATTGAGTCCTTTAATATTTTGAAGAATGCTTTAATCACTGCTCCCATTATTCAACCTCCTGATTGGAACTTGCCTTTTGAAATTATGTGTGATGCTAGTGATTATGCAGTTGGGGCTGTTTTGGGCCAACGTGTTGATAAGAAACTGAATGTTATTTATTATGCTAGTAGAACACTTGATGCTGCTCAAAGAATTATGCTACAACTGAGAAAGAATTTTTAGCAGTACTGTTTGCTTGTGACAAGTTTAGACCTTATATTACTGATTCAAAAGTCACAATACATACTGATCATTCTGCTATTAAATACTTGATGAATAAGAAAGATGCTAAGCCTAGACTAATAAGATGGGTACTTCTATTGCAAGAATTTGATTTACACATTGTTGATAGGAAAGGGGAGGATAATCAAGTTGCTGATCATCTCTCTAGGATGGAAAGCATACCTGATGATCCTATTCCTATTAATGATAGCTTTGTTAATGAACAACTTGCAATTGTTAATGTTTCTAGTGCTAAAGTTGCATCTCCTTGGTTTGCCAACTATGCAAATTTTATTGTTGGTAAAGTTTTGCCTCCACACTTCACTTCTCAACAAAGAAAGAAATTCTTTTATGATCTTAGACATTATTTTTGGGATGATCCTTTCCTCTATAAGAAAAGTGTGGATGGTATTATTAGACGTTGTGTACCTGAGCATGAACAACAGGCTATTATAAGAGATTGTCATGACAGTCCCTATGGAGGGCATCATGCAGGAGATCGCACAGGAGCAAAGGTATTACAATCTGGTTTCTATTGGCCTACTTTATTTAAGGACTGTGCTGAATATGTTAAATCTTGTGATAAATGTCAAAGAGTAGGAAACATTGGTAGGAGGAATGAAATGCCTATGAATTATTCATTGCCACTTGAACCATTTGATGTGTGGGGTTTTGACTTTATGGGTCCTTTCCCAGAATCAAAGACAAAGCATACTCACATTTTGGTTGCAGTTGACTATGTTACAAAGTGGGTGGAAGCAATTCCAACCAAAAGTGCAGATCATGCCACAGCAATGAAGATGCTCAAGGACATCATTTTCCCCAGGTTTGGTGTTCCTAGGTTCTTAATTACTGATGGTGGTTCTCATTTCTTGCATGGTGTTCTTAGAAAAACTTTGGCAAAATATGATGTTAACCATAGAATTGCATCTCCTTATCATCCTCAAACAAGTGGGCAAGTTGAATTAAGCAATAGGGAAATTAAACTCATTTTGGAAAAGACAGTGAATAAGTCTAGATCTGATTGGCCAATTAAGATTAATGATGCTTTGTGGGCTTATAGAACTGCTTTTAAAAATCCTATGGGAATGTCTCCTTATAAAATGGTTTATGGAAAAGCTTGTCACTTACCTGTTGAACTAGAACATAAAGCTAGATGGGCTATTAAACAACTGAACTTTGATTTTAAAACTGCGGGAGAAAAGAGAATTCTTGACCTAAACCTACTTGACGAATGGAGAAATGAAGCTTATGAAAGTGCCAGGATGTTTAAAGAAAAAGTTAAGATTTGGCATGACAAGAAAATTAAGAAAAAGGAATTCAAAGTAGGTGATCAAGTTTTATTATACAACTCTCGTTTCAAGTTTTCTGCAGGGAAGCTAGCTTCAAAGTGGCAGGGACCATTAGTGATACAGGAGGTGTACCGTTCAGGAGCTATCCGTCTTCACGGTGACATGAAAGGTAAACCTCATGTAGTCAATGGACAACGCCTTAAACCTTATATTGCAGGAAAGAGCTTCATCGGAAGGGTGGAGGAGTTGAATTTACAAACACCGGAGAGGTAATTGAGAGAAACCGTGCAGTTTCAGAAACCCAAAACAATAGAAGGTAACTTACTGTTGGAAAGTTTCTCGGAATTGCATAAATTTTACGGAGGTCAATTTTTATGGAAATCATCGTATGGGACAAGAAAACTGGACGAAACGGAGACCCGAGGGAGGAAAGAGAGGGGCCCACGCGGCCCATGTACCTGGCCGCGTGGGGCTGTCCCTTTTCCACCTCGGAGTCCTTTTCGTCTCGTTTTCGATCCCGACGCTTCGTCTTGACCTAAAAACCCTCAATATATACCCTCTCTGCCGATCTAATCTCGCACCGAGCGTTCTCGAGCGATCTTTGTTTCTGCTGTTTCTGCCTGTCAGGTTTTAGCCATGTCTTGCTCCGGATCCAACCAAGAGGGGGAGAGCTCTCCCAAGGAGGTGTTGTGAACCGCTACCTCAACTCCGTGATGACACCACCGAAGACCGTGTGCTTCAAGGAGGGCGTGATGCTCGTGGAGGAGGTGAAGGCTCCCAAGGCCACCGGCACGGTGGAGGAAAGGCTGGATGAGTTAGAGGACAAGACCTTCAGGTATGGCACTGTGGTTTACCGCAGCCTTGATGCTCACCACTTCATGAACCTGGAGCTGGAGAAGAAGGTTGAAGAGTACAAGAAAAGGCTTGAAGATCTGGAAGATAGGTACAAGGACGTCATCAACAAATGGGAGAAGTTCCAATGCTTCATGTGGGATGTAGAGAACCAGAACTGCGAATATGAAGAACGCTTCAAGAAGATTGCAGCAGCCGCCACCCTCAGGTACAATGATCCACCTACATCTTTCCGTGATGGAAGGCCTTTCCCATGGAAGATGGCTGAATGGGAGGAAGAATATGAGAAGGAGGAGGCTGCAGCAAAGGAGAATCTGGAGGAACGCCAAGCTTGGGGGAGTTCCATCTAGTCTTTCTCTTTATCAATCTATCATATCTATCTAGTCATGGTGTGTTTGCTTTTATCGTTTAGTTATCAATATCTCTTAGGCGTGTGTGAGCTCATGGAGCATTATCATGTATCCCTATCTTATGGTTTATCAATGAATATTAAAGTATGGTGTCATCCATGATTCTCTTGTTTGGGGATTTATGGGTAACACTCATGCAAATGAGCGTGGCATATTTAGAATTTCAATCACATCTTGCCTTGAAATTAATTAACTTGAGTATGTTGGACAATTATAGAATTATCTCAATATAGAAGAAGTAAAAAGACTTGTGAATTAATAGTTTGAGGTTAAGATATAGTCTTGTAGGATAAGAAGTTGAGAAGACTTAATGAAAAGGATATAAAACACTCTTGTTACAACCTAGTATCTTTTGAGCAAATTAATGATCATGGATATTTCAATACTTATGCTCTTGAATGTGAATGAAAGGAAGGCACCTGAAATTTCAGCTAGCCATGGAAAGTGTAAGAAAAGGGTTGTGTAGAGCATGGGAACTTGATTGAGATATCCATGACTAAAGTTTGCACTAGTTACTAGTCAAGCAAGAGTGATAACAATTTTTATATCTATCTGTCTTTTCATTTGTCTTCTTTTGAACTTGTTATCCAATGAGAGTTTATCTTGTCTTTGAATTTCAGCAAAGTATAAAAGATTATAATGCTTGCCATGAAGAGCAAAAGCATGTGAAAAACAATATGATTCGATTGTCCAACATACAATGGTTATTTGCTTTCAAAAGTAAGGGGTGATTGCTAGAGTTCTACTTATGTTGCCCTCATATGTATGAGTTTTAGATCATTAATCTTATCTTGCAATTGAATATGATGATGATACAATGCCCGTATTTATTTATCAACCATAAGTCCATTGATGCATGTAATGATCTATGTCCTTACTTACTCGAGGACGAGTAAAGGTTTAAGCTTGGGGGAGTTGATACGTGCATTTTATATCATCATTTATATAACTTTTAGTATCATACTAGAATGTTATTTGCATGATTATATGATTGTTTCTACATGTTTTAGATGATTTTGGGGACTTTCATACAAAGTCCCTATTTTTGGTATTTAATTTCTGGGAGGCAGAAAACCTCCTTTTTCTTGTCTTTAATGTTTCAGGAGCTACAGGACCTCAAATAATAAAAGGAAAAATACTGCGTCAGTTTTTCATCGGGAGAAAGGCAGAGGGAAGAAGACCGAAGAGAGGAGAGCCACGAGGGCCAAATGGGGGTGGCCCACGCGGCCCATGTACCTGGCCGCGTGGGACCACCCAAAGGTGCCTCGGGCACCTCCTCGCCTGGGGCTTTTTATCGACGCCTTCGTCTCGCCCGAAAAGTAACGCCCTAATTTTTCCAAGTCCATCCGAGGTCGCGGCGGCGGCGAAACTCCTGATCCCTTCCGAGGGGGGTCAGATCCTGCTGCTCCGGAACTCCGGAGAAGGGGGAAATCATCGTCATCGTCATCACCTCTCCTCCTTGGCGTGGGAGGAGGCCTCTACATCATCACCCCCATCAAGACCAGCACCATCACCATCATCATCACCGTGATCCACTCCGTTCCCCTCGCAGTTTGAGAGTTGCTATACCCTAGATACTTGTCTTGTGCTACTATTCATGTTTGTGATTGAGTACTTGTCATTATTTGGTGGTGAAGTTATAATTTCAGATTGTGTTGTACCACTTATGCCACTGATTATGATCATGTTCGCACGTTGTGAGTAGTTCCCGTATGTTCCTGAGGGCATAGGATGAATTGGCATGATTTATATATGACATGTGTTGGTATTTTGTCAAGAGTTTATCTTTTATGTGATTCTATGATGGTGTTGTGCGAACGTCGACTGCACAACACTTCACCTTTATGGGCTCATAGGAGAACACCGTAGTGTAATGAATTGATGGAGACTTGGGAGGACACGTAAACCTGAGACCGAGTCATGAAGTTATATTATGAGGGTATTAGTATCGGGGACCTTAGAGTGTAATGCTATGGTGGGACTTTAGGTCTTAATAATTCTTGTGCAGTCATTTGCTTGGCCACATGATCCATCATAAGGGGTTGTAGTTTATTTATTTAGCTATACCTAATTATGGCTCCGTCCAAAGAGATTAAAACTTGACAAGATATTCAACGTGTTGTTTAATAAATCTCTATGCCTAGCATCATCCATGCCGCCCTCGGGAACGTTTGCCACATATAAGTTACACATCACTTGAGCTTGTCCTTTTGCCACATAAGAGGATTGGGCTTTCTCTCTTTGAGAGCTTTCACTTGCTACTATCTGTTATCTGCTTGCAACTATACAACAAAAATACCAAAAACATTGCATCTTTTATTGTTTTATTTATCAATCTTACTAACCAATACCTTCAGCTCCTCGTGGGTTCGACAACCTTTTCTAATTGAAAGGTACTACAATTGATCTCCTGCACTTGGGAGTCATCAGAGCTCTCAAGTATTCCGAACCAAACACTTGCACAATGCCAACTGCAAAGCGCTTGACACACATGATGGCTTGACTCTCGCCCATCGCCAAGTGAAAGGTGCTATGCCCAAGTTCACCGGCGGCATTCCTCCTTTGCTGGAAAAACCGATCATGTTTACTCAATTCCTCTGCAATTTTCTTAAACAACTCAATGCTCATCCGAAACCGACGCCGGAAATAAGACTCGGGGTATGTGGGATGCATCTTTCCCTCCACAATTTTAGGCGACCCATCACTGAACCACCGTGCTTTGGTCGTTTCCTAGCACAGATAGCGAGGATCATAGCCATTTCTTCCTCCTCTTGCATATCAAATTCTTCATCAAATTCTTCATCGGAGGACAAACATGAATCGTCACTACACGAACTCATCTACAAACATGAATTTGTACTAGTTATTTTACCTACAAACTAATTATTTTACCTATGTGAACTCATCTACAAACTAAAAAAATAGAGAACAAACATACCTTGCAAGTATTTTGTCAAACACCTTGCACGCGCGGAGGTTCGACGACCGCCAAGCGCTGTTCGTTGGAGGAACAGCGCGGGCTGGAGGCGAGGAAGGAGCTGGAGCAAGGAGTGGCGACTGCGCGTAGCTCGCCGGAGGAACTGCGCGCTGCGGAGTAGAGGCGGAAACGGAGGTGGCGTCGGTGGCGCTGCGGAGCAAAATCGACGCGGCGGCTACCTGCCCAGCGGTACACACGGCGACGCGCAGGGGACGAGCGGCGGAAGCGCCGACGGCTGGTCTATTCGCGCGCCATGGTCGCCGGCGAAGATGGGGAAAAGATACGGACGGAGGCGCGCGCGGGTGGAAGATTCATCAGATCTGGCGGTTGGTCACAGTTCGTGCGAATTTCTTGTCGACCGCGCGCGCTGGAGCGGCCGCCCCATATTCAGCGCAGCGAGTACCGCTTGGGCCAGCGCGCTGGCCCCTTTTTACCGCGCGCGGAGTTTTAGCGCGGCTGCTGGAGACACCGTTTCGGGGGCGCGCGCGATATCGGCGGTTTCTTGGCGCGCGGCGTCTTTAGCGCTGCTGTTGGAGATGCTCTTAGACTAGGTATATGCTCATTTTCATACAACAATAGCAGCATGCCATAAAATTAGGGTACACAGCATATATATACAAGATCACGACAGGACACGATGCATCTGCAATTATGCATAAACAGATACAGAAAAACTGCAGTTATGTGCACATTCAGAATTTCAGATACAAGAAGAACAGTAAATTTGTGTAAACTTGGTATCCCGCAAAGAGCGTCTACAGAAAATCTTTTCACTGCATGTAGCATCTACAGATAATATGCACAATCACAAAACCCCCGGAGAATTCACTGTATATTGTGGTATATTCAATCCACCCCGATGATCGATTTCAAGAACCGGAGCTTTGCGTTGAGCTCCATCAGGCGGTCAGAGGTATCGCCTGATGCAACAGTGGGTTCGACACCCACGAATATGTAAAGGCCTGCCAGCTCGCCTTCCAGTGTTGGAGAAGGCACAGCGCCGTACCCAGTTATTGTTCTTACTGTGTCCAGCTGTTCCCTCAACTGTCCTTCGGTGTAGTGAACCTGGTCGAAACAAAGGATAATTATGCTTAGGGACGGAAAAAAATAGTGCGCAAATGTGTATCATGCTATCCTAGACATGTATGTCATTCAGTCTAGTAAACTGTCCTACAGACATCTAGAATAAATCCCCGGCCCGAGTACTCTCTCTGGTGTGGTGCAGGATTTATGTGACATTATTGTTCCTATGCTCACATAACACATGGCTTCAGCTTTTTTTTTTTTATTCCATAGCTGAAGGGGAAAAGCTACATTAAATTTTGTACGTCTTCTGAAAAATATTGAGAATGATTTGCATCCAGCAGTGGTATAGCAGATTATGTCTTAGCATACATAGAAAAACAAGCAATTATAACAAGAATAAATATTTGGTTTAAAGACATGTATGAATACTGACATATATAACGCTGTTCCGGTGGTCTGTTACTATTCTAAGAAACGATTTTATTAACATGCCATGTAAGATTAAAGTAACATATCACTTTGATATAAGTAAAACATGTCCGATCATTTCTTGTCCAGCTATCATATTCTAAAAATAATAGTCAGGTCGGCAAGTTTATGTTGACGATTGCTTGTAGATCCTACAGACTTGTAGTGGCTTGCTGCATGCTTTACTTCTACAAAGGAATGTTTACCATTGTCCCAGATTCACTATGTTGTTAGTCCATATAACCACAATTCTTGTAGCCACTGCTTGACAAAATCCTACAGATATTCTAGTTACTACTAATAAAAGTGCAGGTGTAGTCGACTCACATCGCCCCCAGCAACAACTCTGCTCCCAAATGCTTCTTCCTCCATGGTGGATAAATACGTTGTGCTCCCACTGGACATTACATCTTCACCATCATGCACCGAGGCCACCGGGACAAAACTAACACCTTCTTTATTGACACCATCAAAATCCCTGACAATGTCTTCCATCACAGTAATTCCTATAATCTCGCCAACATGTGCAGTTTCCGCAACCGCCTGTGACTCACAGGCCCCAGGGCTACTCAGTGGTAGCACCTCCCTTCCAGGTGCCGCAGCAGCAACAATGTCGACCTGTACATCAACAGTTTCCCCTATAACAGCGTCTGCCGTTGACTCACTAGTCGCAAGGACACTCGGGTGCAGCACCTCATTTCCAGGCGCCGCAGCAGCAACAATGCTGACCTGCACATCAACAGCTTCCCCTGCAACAAGCTCCACCGCCGGCAACTCATGAGCCACAAGGTCAATCGGTGGCAGCACCTCACTTTCAGTTTCAGGTGCTGCAATAGAAATAATCTGCAGTTGCACATCAGCCAATTCGCCATAACTAGTTCTGTATTACTGTTAGCTTCTTCCACCACCCCCCGAATTGTACCTTGAAATCCTTCTTGACTCTGAACCACATTATCTTCACCAAGAAACACTGGACCTGGCGATTCAGAAACAACAAAGTCTCGCGGTGGCATGTCATCAGTAGACTTCTTTTCCTCCATTGATATGCTCTTCTCATTTTTAACCTCAGCAACATGTGCAGTTTCTGCAACCGCCTGTGACTCGAGAGCCGCAAGGCTACTCAGTGGCAGCACCTCACTTTCAGGCGCTGAAATAGCAATAATCTCCACTTGCACTTCAGCCACTTCGCCCATAGCAATATCGGTATCACTATTCGCTTCTTCCATAACCCCCTGCACAGTGCCTTCAAATTCTTCCTTGCTCTGAACCACATTATCCTCAGAGACAACATTGTCTTGCGGTGGCATTTCTTCGGTAGACTTCTTCTTCTCCATTGTCATGCCCTGCTCTTTTTATCCCCAATGCTTGATAAAAGTGAATACTGGCCTAAATTCTGTTCAGAAAATTCACCTTCTCCCTTTTCCCGGAGCACATCCACATTGTCTTTGACATCCTCATCAACATCTGAACTTTTGCCATCCTCTCCTTGTTTTTCATTCCAGTTCTTTGGTTGAAATGATGGTTGGCCCGAACTCTGCACAGAAAATTTACCTTCTCCCCTTTTCTGGACCAGATTGTCGTCGCCACCTGACGCCGGCACATGCGATTCAGGAACATATAAGCCTTGCGACACCGTCTCCTTCGTAGATTTATTTTCCTCACCATCATCTTCCTTGTTTCTAGAATACATGCCATCCCCTTTTTCATTCCAATTATCTGGCTGAAATGGTTGTTGCCCTGAATCGAGTACAGAAAATAGACCTTCTCCCTTATTCTGAACCAGACTATCCTCGTCTGAAGCCAGTGGCTTTGCCGACGCAGAAACACCAAAGTCCCTCGGTAGCGCCTCCTGCTTCCCCTCCACTGGTGTGTGCTCCTCTCTCTCGTATGACTCCTGGCCAGATTCTTGGGCAGAAATTCCACCCTCTTCTTCCTCCTCCTCCACCTCGTCATCAGCAAACGCTGGCGCCAACGCTTCGGAAACACCATGATCCCGTGGCAGCAGCAGCAGAGTGTCGCCCTCGTTCTTCCCGCCCTGCTCTGTTTCGGTACCCAAATGCCCGAACGTCGGAGCGCCGCCTTGGCCGTATTCTTCTGAAGCGTCGAGGAACTCTCGTTGCAAGTCGGCGTCTTCTTGGTGGTAGTACGGCTGCGTCGTCGGCGGGTAACAGGAACGGAGGAGCGCGTCCATGAGGTGGTTGGTGGCGGCGAGGCTGGCGAGGTAGGCGGCGAAGGGGACGGACAGCGCGACGCCGGCGGCGGAGAGGACGATGAGCGGCGGGGCCACAACCGGCGCGGCCGTCGCGGCGGCGCCGGCGATGGCGGCCTTCCGTGTCAGGTCCCATCCGCACCGGAGCAGGCGGCTGGTCCAGCTTTCGTTACCGTCGTCGCCGCCGAAGCCTGACGACCGGGAGTCGCCGGTGAGGCGGTTGTGGGTGTGGATGCCGGCGGTTTCGACGACCTCGTCGATGTCCATGCTGGCGGACGAGGTTGTAGGCGGAAATGGTGCTGTGGGAGGGAGGCGGCGGCCGGCGGGGTTGGGTAGGGCGGTGGAGGGACGATGATGAAGAGACGGGGTTTTGGCCTGAGACGTTGCGCGTGGAAAGACGACCGGGACGCGTGTGCACGAAGGTGTAGACACGCGTCGACGCCTTGTATGCATGCAGCCGGGCTGCTTACGCCGACGATCTTATCGCACGCACAAGAGTGTACCCATGCCATGATTGGAGTCTTAAGAAAAAAAATGTAGGATTGCAACGATGTTCACTCTATTCTTATACTACTCTGATCCGTAAAAAGAGGCGCAAGCCGTACGTCAAAGGTGTACGTGATTAGCACATTTGTTACGACTCTTATATCGGATCGGAGGGAGTACAATTTTATATGTAGCAAAATTTGTTTGTTTTACATCACAAGAATAAAGTATTCTAAAAAAAGTTTCAGTAGATGTTAGATTTTTCCTATAAAAATTTAGTGTAAAATATTTCTTTGAAAAATCTTATAGATTCATCTCCACAAATCAAACAACCACCAAAGGAAGAATTTAAATACTGAGTGAATTCCACTTTGCACTCTCTAACCCATATAAAAAACTTTGGCCCCTCATTCTTCCTCCTCGAAACAGCCTTTCGCCCCGAATAAAGATACAAAGTGATGAGGGAACCCTCTTACAAAATAGATCAAATAAATAACAAGAAATTATAGGAGTAGCCACACCCTGAGGAAGCACCCGACACTACTAACTAGAGGTGACACCATGCCTCCTTGTGAAACCACCGGACCTTGCCGCACCATACCCACTAAGTTGTCGCCGGAGAGGGCCGCATGCCCTCTCGCTTCGGTCCGTTGAGCGTCGATCCTGCCAGCGGACAACGAGGACGGATATTGGTGGAAGCTAAGTGATGTGTAAAAGATAGGAGGCCGCCGAGATCGCCCCAAGCCAGCACCGAGAGCGTCTCAAGACAAGATCCGAACTTGTCCACGGATAACATCAGATCGAGACTGAGAGGTACCAGAACTCCACGACGACACCCCCAAGAGGGTGACGATGCAGTGCGCCGTCGTCACCGCGAAGGTCAAGGGTTTTCACCCGAGCTCTGACATGGGGAAGGTGACCACAACGGTGCCCCCAAGAGGGTCTCGACACCCGTAGGCATCACCACTGCTGGCGTGGAAATGTTGAGCTTTCGCCCGGATAAACCTTCGCATCACATCCCGGTCTTCCGAGCCGTTTGTTGCCACCATGTCAGGCCTCTAGGACACGATCTGGGGGGCTCCTTCTTCGATGCATTCAGTAGGTAAGGTGTGAGGTAGTGGTCGAGATTCAAGGATATCAAAAGGATGATAAGGTATTGAAAAAATGGAGAATAAAAGCATAGGCATATCTTCATCGATGCCCTCCGAGATTTACATATTATTGTCATGTCGCATGCTTGTCTTGTCTAATAGAACATGCAAAATGAGGTAAAATCACGTTCGAAACAAATTAGATTGTGTATTTGAGTATACTGTTCACTAAACAGGCAAAATGTGACAAATGGACAATTGAGAGGTAAAATATAGAATTCACACTTAGATATTTCAAAATTTCATTTTTTCTATATAAATCCTTTAAATCAAGAGGCCCATGTTAGCTTTGCGCAGCGTAGCTAGTACGTAGCTTGTAACTAGCAATATCAGTTAGGCTTAGGCCATAGCCATCTCATAAATAAACGAAAAAAAACCCTAGCTCGAATAAGCAAATTTAGTTCATGTCATCATGTGCCACTGAGCAGACCACGATACAAATTGCATTTTTTTTTTTTTGAGAAAACGATACAAATTGCATTTAGTAGCTGACGGCGTATGGGCCGGGAAGCTAAACGCTTGTTGGGTCTAGTACACTGTAGCAGTCAAGTTGGGCCTGCTGTTTCCTGCCTGTGAGATGCGAATGGGAGCTGCGTCGAACACTAAAATAGTCCCACCCCGCTAGCTGAACAACTCGTGCACCTGCTTAAATGAACCGTCTCTGCAGCCGCTACCGACGGGCGCTGTTGCGCGCGTCTGTTACTCCAGCGAATTGGAGGGCTGAGGAGTTTGTGGTCTGGCTTTTGGGCTCTCGAGCCCCGGCGAGAGCGCAATTCTGCTGGCTGCCCTCAAGCTCTTTTCCTATATAGGGATGGGGAAACCGGCCGAGAGGAATCGGCTTTGCGCTCTGGCATGAGACCAGATAGCTGGCGGCCACAGCCCACAGCAGTTCTCCTCCTACTCGGAGGAGTGGTGTGACATGTGATGTGTGCTTCCGGGCTATAACACAGCCCCAAGCTAAATAAAAGTTCCGCGTTGTCTGGCCTCGTGTGTCCACCCACGGGTGGTGCCTGGGGTTCGCTCATCAACCCGGCTACGAACTCTTTTTCTCTCACATTTTGTACAACAACAATTTGAAGCGCATTTCTTTTCTTCGTTTGCTTCAAATTTGAAGATAAGCTTTCACTAGTGGATAGTAGGGGCTTTCACTATATGGGTAAAATGTGTCACAAATGGACAATTGAGAGGTACCGTAAAATGTAGAATTCGCTCCTAAATATTTCAAAATTTAATTCCTACATAAATCCTTTAAATCAAGAGGCCCATATTAGCTTTGCGCAGCGTAGCTAGTAGGTACTCCCTCCATTTCTAAATATAAGACTTCCTAGTCTTTGTCCTGATTCGTTCCTAAATGAGTAACGCGGTTGGAATTTATCTATTCCCTATATATCTTTTTTGACTTTTTTCCAAATGAATAACGCGGTTGGAATTTTGGAAATGACCATGGGTATCTTTATTACATTAACTAAAGCTTATTTCTCTTCATTTCTTTCACAATAAGATCCGCTCCAAACAATTCGCGCTAAAATTGATTATTGTTGCTATCCAATTCGAAGTATATATGGAGTATTAGGTGTAAAAATTTGGATATTCGTAGACGAAGAATAACTAGTCTTATCTTTGCATTTTGTCCGGTGATAGAATAAAACTAGTGGTATTTGGCGCGGCGCACGCCGCGCCCTTGATGTGAAATTTTGATGATGGTTTGGATTTTTTTTTTAAAAAGAGAAATGTTCAGATTTAAATTGTTTGAAATGAAGACAAAATGTGTGAGTCTTTTGTAAGGCATTTTTTCTTGGAATCTTCGAATTTGATTTTCGGCAATGTGGCACGTAATGTTAGCATTTTTTTGTGTGTTGTTATGTTGGTATGTCTTCATTTTTTTTTGATGAGTATGTTTGAATAGAAAATTCTTGATGAATTAATATATTTACATTTTTGATATATGTAGATAACGGTTTTTCTATAGCATTTTTTTTATATTTTATGGAATGTCGGAATATTCGCGTAAATTTTGGTCAAATTAGAATATTCAAACATGTTTTTACTTTTGTGTGAGTATGTAGCAATTTTGACGATCATTTTTTTTATATGCCTTGTACAATATTCAAATGTTTAGTAGTTTGAAAAGTCCAAACATGTTTGTATTTCGACTTGAACATTTAATCGAGATTAAGAGAAGTGCACATGAACTATCTCCAAATGCTGGTAATCTTTTTTCTTAATTGGAATCTGGAAAAAGGCATGTGGATCATCTCTAAATGTTGACAAAATTTGTATTGAAATGTTGAAACAAATTTGGTATTTGTTTTGAGTGCATTTCGGTTATTTTTTATGAGCATTTTGGTTTTTATTTTACGGAATATCGGAATATTCCCTCAAAAGTTAGACAAATTGCAACTTGAGAGCATGTTTTCTATTTTGTTATTGTAAAGTTGAACAATACATGTAGTTCTTAGATAAATGACGCTATTATTAAGTGAGACATGAAGCATTTGGAGTGTTGTAAAAAAATGATTCCATTATCATTTGTTTAAGAATTTGGAATATTGCATAAAAAGTCTTTTCTTTTTTTATCTATTTTCTTTTGTTCAAACAAAACTCCGAATATTTCACATTTCTTTTATTTTTTGTAGACCATAAGAAAAGATTCGTTCAATTGAAATGTAAACAGATTTTATATTCCATCATTAAGTAGACCCCATCCGCGCTTGTGTGATTTTTTTTTAATTTTGAAATGTGTAAATAAGTTCGTATTTTGGCATTAATAAGTATTATTTATTTTGGTGAGCATGTAGATATATTCTGTAGCACCTTTAATATTGTAGGAAGTTGTAATATGCAAATATATTTCTATCTTTCAAATAATATTTAATGTAAGTACATTGTTAGTAGTAATGCATTTTTTTTTGAATTCGAGTCCACAATTCGGGAAAGTTCATTTATATTGCATCTAAATATTGACTATTTTGAATTCTGTAAATATGTTTTGTGTTTTGCCATAGATGGTTAGTATTGTTTTTTATGAGCATTTGTTATATAGTTTAGAGAATATCCAAATATATAGCAAATGGAAGTATTTAAATACGTTTCTTTGTTGGCATGAATTTGTAAATGTAATTAAAAAATGTATCTGAGTTAGAAATGTTCGAACATGTTTGTATGTTGGTGTTAATATTTAATTGAAATTAGGAGAAGAATGAATACGTATTATTTCTATATGGTGACAAAATTTGAATATTTTGGGGAGAAAAATCAGCGTAAGTATTTTTCGTCATATTTTTTTCTAATTGTTTTGATATGTACTTGTATTTTTCAGTGGATATATTTAGAGATGTTCATTCACATTTTGTTTGAATTGTAAAGTTGATGAAAGTGGGAGGATATGTGTATGTTTCCTTTTTTTTTTGCAAATTATCAGGTTTAGAAGATATTGGAAATTTTGAAGTTTTCAGTTTTGAAATTTCGGACATATGGCATAAATAGTAAATGTATATATTTTATGTGGTCATGTTGACATTTTTTTTCCCTAACAGTTAGGTTTAAAGATATTGGTCTAGTTCATATTTCACATTTCTTTTATCCCATTTCTTTTGCTGAAATAACACTTCAAATATTTGGGGGTTTTATTTTTTTGGAGTGATGATTCTGTTGTTGTTAATTACTGTCGTGTCTTTGTGAGAAATAGTTGTTCTGATTAAGTTTTAATTCGAAATTTAAAACTTGCTTAAATATCACTATTTGGAATTTGTAAGTTTTTTTTTTGGGAAGACCTGATTTGAATTTGGTGTGAGGTGATTTTAATTTGTGTCTTTCGTCGTGAACATTTAACTGAAATTAGGAAAAATGCATTTGTGTTCCGTCAAAATTATGGCAAAATTTGGATAGTCAGGAAAAAATGTTAGCATAAGTATTTTGTATATTTTTTCTGATTGTTTTGATATATCATTCATATTTTCCAACAGATATATGCAGGGATATTGTTTTTTATTTTGTTTGAAATTCAAAAATTGGTGAAAGTGGGAAGCTATTTGCATTTTTTTCCTGTCTTTTAAATGCTCAAATTTGGAAGCCATTGGAAAATTTGGATTTTTCAAACATGGAATTTAGTCGTACGGCATAAGTAGTAAGCGTCTATTTTTGTGTGCTAATGTCGACATATTTGTCATATTTGTGAATACGTTTTCGGGTGAAATTCAAATTTGAAGATGTGCACATAGAAAAGCCGTTTCGATTTGAATGTGTTCGAATAAAAAAGAAGAAGTTTGCATTTACAAACTTGTAAAATTCGAAAATTGGTAAAAGCTTTTCTCATGTGAATTATTTTCTTGTGGTCTTTGAATGCTTAGATTTAAAGGGCATTTGGAATTTTGAAGTTTTCAAACTTGAAATTTGATCAAGTGCTGTAAATAGTAGATGTCTTTTTTTTTTTTTTGGTGAATGTTGACATATTTGTCATATTGATGAATGCTTAGTAGGAAAATTTTAAATTTGTGAAGGTGCAAATGCAAAAGTAATTTATGTTTAAATATTTTGAAATTTGGTAGGTGAAGGTTACATTTACAATTTTTTTCTGTTTTAGTTAAATAGGGCACACCAACACGTAAGAAATTTAACGGTTTCTGAAATTATTTCTGTGAAGGAAAAAATATGATACATCTAACAGTATGTCCAATTTTTAAGAAAATTGGAATGTTTAAAAATGTGTCTATTTGTTTTTAGTGCACTTCGGTTATTTTTTATGAGCATTTTGGTTTTTATTTTACGGAATATCGGAATATTCGCTCAAATGTTAGACAAATTGCAACTTGAGAGCATGTTTTCTATTTTGTTATTGTAAAGTTGAACAATACATGTAGTTCTTAGATAAATGACGCCATTATTAAGTGAGACATGAAGCATTTGGAGTGTTGTAAAAAAATGATTCCATTATCATTTGTTTAAGAATTTGGAACATTGCATAAAAAGTCTTTTTCTTTTTTATCTATTTCTTTTGTTTAAACAAAACTCTGAATATTTCATATTTCTTTTATTTTTTGTAGACCATAAGAAAAGATTCGTTCAAATGAAATATAAACAGATTTTATATTCCATCATTAAGTAGACCCCATCCGCGTTTGTGTGTTTTTTTTTAATTTTGAAATGTGTAAATAAGTTCGTATTTTGGCATTAATAAGTATTATTTATTTTTGTGAGCATGTAGATATATTCTGTAGTACCTTTAATATTGTAGGAAGTTGTAATATGCAAATATATTTCTATCTTCCAAATAATATTTAATGTAACTACATTGTTAGTAGTAATGCATTTTTTTTGAATTCGAGTCTACAATTCGGAAAAGTTTATTTATATTGCATCTAAATATTGACTATTTTGAATTCTGTAAATATGTTTTGTGTTTTGCCATAGATGGTTAGTGTTGGTTTCTATGGGCATTTGTTATATAGTTTAGAGAGTATCGAAATATATAGCAAATGGAAGTATTAAAATACGTTTCTTTGTTGGCATGAATTTTTAAATGTAATTAAAAAAATGTATCTGAGTTATGTAAAAATGGTGACCAATTTTAAAATTTTGAAATGGTACGGTAATTTCGAATAGTTGGCAAATTTTATGGAAAGTAGGTGATCCTTTGTTTTCCACAAAAAACATGTTCGAATTTGTTTGTCTTTTGTGGAAAATAGGTGATCCTTTTTTTTCCTCTACTATTTTCATATATTTTTTAATATTTTGGCAATGGGTATTTATAGATTTTTTTTTGTTGGTTCCACTCTTTTATTACAGGAACTGAAAGAAACTTGTAGCTAAAAATAGATTAGTTTTTTGAAATTGTTGGAGTTGGGGTGTTTTAAAGATTAAAATAAATTGCGTTTATAAAATGAGCAGGTTCCAAAGATATTAAAGATTGTGGAATATGTAAGTATGTTTTTTTTTGTCCGGCATAAATAATCATCATTTATTGTTGTGAGGGTATCTATGAAAATATTTTCATGGTTTGGAAATTGTTCCAAAGAGGAAGTGCGGTAGGGTTTTGATCAAACATTCATCAATTTAAAATGTTAAAAATATGTGTTTTTTGACGTAAATAATTATTATTTGTTTTGTCGGAGCATTTTGTTGTGTTCTTTCATTATTTCTAGATAGGATTTTGTAGAGATATATCCATTTGCATGGAATGTAATAAAATTGAATGCACCATTGCTGAGAATATCATGTTTTTTTTGTTTATATTTTTTTTTGGTTGAGTAATATATGTTTTTTTTATAGAAAAGCGGTAGTTCTAAATTGTGTAATGTGGTTAGCTGAAATTCAATTTGAAAGCATTTGCATAGTTGTAGCTAATAAATTAAAAGTTTTTTTTTTTGCGTAGCTATAACTAATAAATTAAAAGTTATAAATCTTTGTGGTTTTTTAAATCTATTAACGAAGCTTTATGTACTATTTGGAAATTGTAAGATTCGAAATATTTTTGGAAAGATCCCAGAGTTTCTGAATTGTAGAATTTGAGTTGTGGCAAATTTGTACAAATTGATTCCAATTGATTTGAATTTGTATTTCGGGGAATACAAATTTTTTGGAAAATAGAAAAAGAAAAAGGAAGGAAAAAATAGAGAAGGCCGGGCCAGGCGGCGGGCAAGCGGCCCAGCCCAGCAAGAAGACCACCTCCCTGGCCCAGCCCACGTGACGTCGCGGCGACGTCAATGGCGGCCGAGCTGGCAGCGGAGCCGTGGAGCTCGCCGGAGCGGCGTTACGGCGAGCCGGGACACGCGCGTAGGCGTGGCCGACGCGCGCGAACACGGGCAACCCAGGGGTGGCGGCGCCGCCCCATTTTGGTCACCTGGGCGGCCGCGGCGGCGTGGAAAACACGGCGGAGTGCCGCGGAGGACGCCGACGGCACCGGCGACGATTGCGGCGAGGTTGCGGCGGCCCGGCACGCGAAAGACGGCGAGGATGAAACTTCGGCGACGGCGGAACGCGGCGTGTGCGCCGATGTGAAGAAGACGGAGCAGAACGTCGGGGCGGGGTGGCGGCGGCCGGCGGCGGCACGGCAGCGCGCGGGAGGAGAGAGAGGGGAGGGTGGGGATTGTGGCGGTTTTACAAAAATGAACCCGAACTTTTCCGTAATTGCGAAAAGGTCCCTGGAACCGAATTTTCTGTGAAGAACATGAAAATTTCGGCCGCTCGCGTGCTTATCCGTAAAAATCCGTGGGCCGCTGTGTCGCTGACGCAAGGGGCCCACCCGCTACTGTAGCACACTCTAGAAATCTACAGTGCGTACTGTAGATAGCTACAGTAACTCGGGCCTCTCTCAGGCCGAGAATTTGGCCTCCTATAATACAATCGACTAGTGGAATTTGGCGTGCCGGCACGGCACGCCCTTGATGTTTTTTTCTGCAGTATATATATATTATTTTAACCAAAATGTTAGCTAATTTGGTATGTTGGAACATGTTTTTATTTTGTCATGAATAGGTAGCATTTTTTATGAGTATTCTTGTTATATTTTGTGAGTTTTTTCTGGGTTTGTTTGTACGATGTCAGGAATGTTGGTGAAATTGAAATGTTGAAATATATTTGTAATTCGCTATAAGTATGTTGCGGTTATTTTTTTGGAGCATTCTTGTCATATTTTGTGGAATATTAGGAAAAGTCGCTAAAATGTTGGCGAAATTACAATTTGCAAACATGTTTTTAATTTTGTTATGAGTAGATAGTAATTCATTTGATTTTTTTTATATATTTTGTAGAATATTCAAATATTTAGATAGTTGAATTTAGCGCGGCGACACGACGCGCCTTTGTTGAGGATATGTTGTAATAATTTGTTTGTTTTTTTATTTGCGGTATATATATTGTAAGGGAATGTGGTTGTTCTAATTTGTATAATGTAGTTATGTGGAATTCAATTTGGAAGCAATCCATAATTAGAGTAGACGTGTTTGTATTTTATGAAAACATTCATGTAAACAATTTTTTTTAAATATAACTACATTATTAGAGGGATTTAAGTTATATTACTTGCAAATATGCTAAGCAAATTTGAATGGTTTAATATGGTTTTATTTTGCCATTATTTTCATACGAAACAACATAATTAGAGAGAATATATTCTGGTTATGTCTAAATATTATGTGTCTATTTCGCCGAAAATATGTGATTTAGCTTGTTGGTTAGAGGAAATATGTTGTGTTAACATCTATTAAATTGAATCAATCTTTAAAGGAAACAAATTTTTGATTTCTTTAAATGTGAATGGAATGAAGCATTATTTAAATTTGACTACATAATTAGAGAGAGTTAAGTTCAAGTTGAACATTTATTAAATTGAACCACATAATTGAAGGAAGTTCAGTAATATTATTTGTAAATATTAATTTAGTTGAGTTGGTATGATATGGCTGTGTTTTGTGTTAAATATTTAATCGAACTCAATAATTGGAGGGAATAAATTGTTCGAGTGCTTATTAATTTCAATTTAAAAGCAAGCCATAATTAGAGAAAATGTTTAACTATGCATCTTTTTTTTTTCCTGTAAGTATGTAATTAGTGGGAATGCACATTTTTTGGATTTGATTCTACAATTAGGGAAAATCGATTTACATTGTATCCAAATATTAGCTAAATTGGAATGTTCAAATATGTTTGTATTTTACCATAAATAGTTAGTATTTTTTTCCTGTTTTGTTTTTATATGTTTTAAAAAATATAAAAATATTTAGCAAGTTGGAATGTTTAAACATATTTGTATTGTGTTATGAAGGTTTAAACGTAATTAGAGAAAATGCGTTCGAATTATCTTGAAATATTTTCCAAACTCGAATGTTTAAATGCGGTTGTATTTTGCTATAGATATCTAATGTAGTTACGTAATTAGAGAAAAATGCATTATGTGTTTGGAAGGATTCGATTTTTTTTTGGAATTTTCAAATTTGTATGATGTGGCTATGTGGTGGAATTGAAATGTTGAAAATGTCTACATTTTTGAAGTTTTGCAGATCTGAAAATTGTTGAAGCTGTCTTTCGGAAGGTACGAAAGTTTTTCGGAGGGAAAAAAACCAGGGGAAATGTGGTCAAACATGTTTGCATTTCGACATCAATATGTAAGTGAAATAAGGAAAATTCATTTGAATTTTATTTTACATTTGCGGAAAGTTCGTTCGTATGGTGTTGAAATATTAGCTGAAATGAAAATGTTGAAATATTTTTGTAATTTGCTATCAGAAATTTTTTTGTTGTGTTTTCTTGAGCATTGCGTTATATTTTGTAGAACATTGGAATATTGAGCATTTGAAAATGTCTGAAAATGTCAGCATGTTGACTTAATTTTTTTTTTGAGCATGTTAGTACATCTAAAATTGAAATGGTTGGAAATTGCTTCTATTTTTTTAATCAGCAGTTAGTGGAAATGGCTGGAATGTTGAGCGTCGTCACGACGCGGTTTTGTTAGTTTTTAAGTTTTGATTGGCAAGTTGTCGTTGTAATATTTCGTAAACAATGTTTTATTAAAGTACTGCAGGTGTCTAAAGTATATGAAAGGAATGATTAAAAATTGAGAAGATTAAGCGATAAAAGCGCTTAGATGGGGGAAATTTTTTCTTATTTTCTCTGCATATCCATATTAAAATGTGCATTATTGTAAGTAAACAGCATTCGCTTAATTAATTTAATTACATAAATTGAAATAGTGAAGTATCTATGTAATTTGTCGTAAATATTAAAAAAATTAAGTTAACTCTATAGTTTGAGGAAATGCATTGTAAGGAGTTTTGTTAAATTCAATCTATAATTTGAGGAAATGGATTTTTATTTTATGCAAACATTTAATGGACGAAGCATGTTTTAATTTTACTTTCATAGTTAGAGAGATTTAAGCGAAATAACTAATTGTAGATTATTAAATAAGTTGGGAAGGTATAATAAGTTTTCATTTTGAATTGGAAAATTAATTGAACTTTATAATCAAATTGAGTACATTATGCGACATATATTAAAGTTTGTCCATAATTTGGAGGGAATTAATTCGGATTTTCCTCAAATATTTGCTGATTTGAAATCTTGGAATACGTTTGTATTATGCTATAAGTAGTGCAAATAATGGTCGGTACCTTTTTCTTTTCTTTTTGATTGCATACTATAATCAAAGGGAATGTATTTAAATATTTAGCAAATTGGAGTATTTAAATATGTGTCTATGTTGCCATGAATTCTTAACTGTAATTAGAGAAAATGTTTTTGAGTTATGTCCAAATGCTGACCTTTTTTTTTATGCTATGGTAGATTCGAATACTTGGCAAATTTGAATGTTTTATTATGTTTGTGGTAAATTGTTTATTATTTTAGCTGCATTATATATATTGTAAGGAAAGGTAATAGTTATATTTTGTATAATGTACTTAGCTAGAATTCAATTCGAAAGCAATCCATAATTAGGGAAATGTATTTGCAATTCTTGGAAATACTTATCTAATCGATCATTTTGTTACGAATGTAGCTACATAATTAGAGAGTTTTAAGTTATATACTTGCAAATATGTTAGCTAAATCTAAATGATCAACTATGGTTCCATTTTGCCAAAAATTTCTTGTGTACCACCATAATTAAATGAAATATACCATGGTTGTGTCTAAATATTATATTCGTATTCCGTCATAATTATGTAATTTTGATCGATGGTTAGAAGAAATATGTTGTGTTAGCATCTATTTAATTGAATTCATATGTAGAGAAGATGAATTTGTGATCGTTTGTAAATGTGGATGTAATAAAGCATCATTTAAATTTAACTATATAATTTGGGAGAGGTAAGTGCATTTTGAGAAGTTATTAACTCCGATCTGCATAATTAGAGGGATTTTAGTTACGTTATTTGTAAATATCAACTGTAATTTGAATTGTTATGATATGTTCGCGTTTTGTGTTAAATATTTAATCTAACTCAATAATCGAAGGAAATATATTTAGTTTGTTTTTAAATGTATGTTGATTTGAAATGTTCCAATATGTTTGCATTTTGGCACCAAAAGCTGGTAGGTATTTTTTTGATTATTTTGAAATGTTGTTGATATTTCTGTGATGGATAGATATGAAGATATTGGTTTTTTAACATTTGTCGCTTATATGATTTTGTTTACATAAGATGGTCTATATTATTTGGATTTCGAAGGTCTGAAATCATCTGGAAAAGGTTCCAAACTGTTTGGATTGTTTTTTAATTTTTTTAATTATTTAGAAAATGGTCTGAATTAAGAATTTTAAAAGGAAACATTGAAATCTATATTTTTTGAAATAGCGCGAAGGTGGCAAATGAAGATTTATCTATGACTTGAAATGTTCAAGATTTGAAATATTCTGGAAAAGGCCACGAAGTATGTAGAATGACTACTTTAGTTTTTGCATATATTTGAAACAATTGGTCTGATTAAGTTTCAAATCTAATTTTCTCTTTTTTAGTTTATTTTTTTTTTCTTTGCTCAAGTACTACTATCTGGAGTTTGTAAGTTTTTTTTTCTTTGAGAATGGCGCAAAGCTTCTGAAATGTTCATCTTGATTTGTTTGAAATCTGTAAAAGTTCATGCGTCCTGATCTGAAGTTGGTGTGGAGCGATTTGAATTTGTAGTTGAAAATTTCAGGAGTATTTGGAAATAGAAAGAGAAAAATAAGGGAGAGTGCAATATGCGAGATAATTTTGAAAGTATATGTTTTTAGAAATATTTGAATTTGTTTTAGGAAGCTGAATTTTAAAATTCAAATTTGGAAATGTCAGAATATGGAAAATGTCCTCTCTTTTTTAGAAGGTGTGGAAAGTTTGGAAATCATTGAATTTACGCTAAATGTATAATTTATCTGAATAATTGGAAAATTTGGAAATGTCCCTTTTTTTTAGGAAGTGTGGAAATTTGGAAACCGTTGAATTTATGTTAGATGTATAAATTAGGTCAATAATTGAAGGGAATACGTTGTATGAGTTTTTGAGAATTTTAATTTATATCCAATCAATAATTAGGGGATATCATTATGTATTAGATTGGATGCCATAATTAGGTAGCATTTTTTTTTGGTCATTTTGATATGTTTTTAATATTTCTTCCGCTGAATATATTTAAAGCTAGGAATTTATAAATTTAAATTATGATGGATGGCATAATTAGGTAGCATTTTTTTATATGAGTTTTTTGAGAAATTTAATTTATATCCAATCAATAATTAGGGGATATCATTATGTATTAGATTGGATGCCATAATTAGGTAGCATTTTTTTTTGGTCATTTTGATATGTTTTTAATATTTTTTTCCGTTGAATATATTTAAAGCTATCGAATTTGTATTTTTAGGAATTTATAAATTTAAATTATGATCGGATGGCATAATTAGGTAGCATTTTTTTTTGGTCATTTTGATATGGTTTTAACATTTTTTCTGTTGAATATATTTAAAGTTATTGAATTTGCATTTTTAGGAATTTTTTAAAAATTGTTTAAACAATTTGGGTAGAAAAAAAAAGGAAAGGGAAAAAAAAATCCGGGCCCACTGTGACGTCACGTCCACGACGTCACAGCGGCCGGAGCCTCCCGCGGCGGCGCCAAGGTCGCCGCCGGCGCGGCAGCGCGACCCGGGACACGCTGGGGGGCGCATCGGACGCGCGCGAGCGCGGGCTGCACGGGAGCGGCGGCGCCGCCGCGCGTAGGTCATCGGAGCTCCGTCGGCGGCGGCCGGAAGCGGCGGCGACCCGCGGGGTAGGCGGCGGCGATTCCCGCGCGGCTACGGCGTCCCGGGACGCGGCGCTCGGCCAGGAAGGAGCGGCGGCAACGGCGGTCCGCGTCGTGACCTTCGATTCGTCTGCGGAGGCGTGCTGCGGCGGCGGCAGGCGTCGGCGGCCGGCGGCGGCACGGCGCCGCGCGTGAGAGAGGAAGAGGAGGGTGGGGGCTGTGGCGGTTTTACAAAAAAGTACCCGGTTTCTCGACTAATTACAAAAAGGTCCCTGAAACGGAATTTTCTGAGAGGAGGATGGAATTTCCGCCCCCCCCCCCCCCCCCGCGTGCTTCTTCGCAAAAAAACCCGGCGCGCTCGGTCACTGACGCGCGGGCCCCACCGCGTACTGTAGCTGACTGTAGCTAGCTACAGTCAGCTACAGTAGCGTGGAGCGCGGAGGGGCCGAGAATCTGGCCTCCCATTATACAATCGATGATATTACAAGAGACTTGAAATCCCGGACGCGAAATTGTGGCACCCGAGTTGTTTTGGAAGCTTTGAATTTGAGTTAGAAAAATGTTCAAATCTTTTTATGTTGATACGTATGCATGTTTCTACGTATATGTCAATTTTTGGTGCAAAAAAAATCGTATTCCGGGCTACATAAGAAAACAAAATCATGGGCACAATAAAGGGAAAATAGTAGGTTGCATTTGTGAGAAATTTCTCCTTTTTGTTTTGCCTAAAATACAAGTTTTTCTTAAGAAAATTCTCTAGTACGTACATAATGTGTATATGTATTTGCATACCAAGTTTGAGATTTTTTTTAAACCTAGAAGTAGGTTTTCCAAACCGGGTTGTAGTGTGCTCAGGTGCATATACCACTTTTCGCTTACATATGGACATATGTATTAGGGTACCTATTTGCAGAACATCTCCTTCCCGATGTACCATATATATTATTTAGATTTTTTAAAAACTGAAACATAATTTTCTCACGTACTCCCTCTGTTTTTTAATATAATATGTTTTAGGTGTTGTATATTTTGTCTGGATACATACTAAAGTGAGTGAACATACACACTTAAACATGTCTACATACATTTGTGTACACATGCATGTGGACAAATGCTAAAACATCTTATATTAAAAAACGAAGGGAGTATCTATCATGATATGGTTCGCGACATTTTCCATATGTGACAAGTTAATTGTGGAATTCAGACCTCAAAGTAGCCATATTTTGTGAAATGATTTATCACGAAAATGTGTGTACTGTATGAAAGTAGCTACAAGAGAGCGGCCGGAAAAATTCCGCTATGTTCTCGTGGGCACATAAACTATTTTGTTTTCCTTCTTTTTCTGACTTTCACCGTTGGTTTGTTCTCTTTGTAAGTACAAATCCGTCCATGCTTTGGTATGTTTGGAACGCAGAATGCAGATTAAGGTCTGCCTTCTGATCTTACAAAAGAGTAGCTAGAAGTCAGACATGATGCCATAATGGAACACAAGCCTTTTTCCTGAGAAAAGGCGGCCAGCCAGCGTCTAACGAGGGCGCCACCTTAGCTAATGACGCGGTTCATTTCACGGTTGTTCTCTTATCCCTCCGCTCGTAGTCTCGTAGCCAAATATGGCACTCTAGAAGCCGGCTTGCTTCACTCCGATCTTGGTAACGATAGCGCTATAAGAGCATCTCCAAGAGCTTACCCAAAATTTGGGTAGGCAAACTGGTTTTGGATAGAGAGAAAGAAGGTATGGGTAAGCACTTTTTTTTTTTGCTTTTCTAGCTTATCCTTATTCTGAATACCCAAAACTGGACCGCACACGGGGCCCACCCGTCGGTGGGTCTTATTTTCCTCCCTCTTCTCTTTTTCCCCTCCTACCCAACACATCAACCAAACCAACTCCTCGTCGGCCCCTGTCCTGTCTGCCACCACCCCACGTCGGAGCAGCTCCGGTCGCCGCTGGGCAAGGTAGGGCGCGTCGACGCTGGGCGAGCTCGGGGGCGTTGTGCGAGCTCTGGAGGAGGCATGCGGCTGTGGCCATCCCTGGCCAAATCGAGTGGCGCGGTGACCTTCATCGGCCATCGATGGTTACGGACGACGCAGCCAGCGGCAGACGGGGGCCCGACGGCGGCGAATTTGGGCGACGCGTGCGCATCAGCCACCATCGGCTCCCGTTCGATTACTCCCAGGACGGAGCTCGCGTGGTGAGGGAGAAGGGCCTAGGGGGTGCAGACAAGCTTGGGGGAGACCATCCATGACGGGGCGGTGGCCGGAGCGACGCCGGTGGGCAGCGGCAGGGTCGGGCCAAGCGGGAGTGGAGGCGATAAAATTTTCCCGCATGGCCGTTCGTGCTTCGTGGGCTCCTTTTTCAGATATGGGTATGGGTACGCTCTTCGAGATGCTCCAAGCACAGACTCTGGCGGTCTAGGCACTGACACTTTTTACAATCTCGTGACGGTCGGAGGTGCAATCTGAATATTTTGACGATACAAATCCGATGAATGGTTCAGTGCAACCTGAATATTCTGAATTAACAACTAAGGTGTCGAATCACAGTCTAATATGTTAGACGTATACAAGTAGGATACGTATAGTCGGTTGTGTTTACCATATTTGTAATCCTCCTTGTACTATTTATATCCTAGCCCGTGGGACAAATCAATCAAGCAACAATAATATTTGCCTTCATGGTATCAGATTAGGGTTTCGTTCCTTTCCTCTCATGGCGCCGCCTACCGCCGCCGATCTCGCGGCCGAGGCCGCCGCCCAAGCCGCGCCCTGGGCGCTCACCGCCGCCCTCCCCGGTATCCGCGCCGTCGTTCCCGTCATCCTGGAGCTCTCCACCTCCAACTACCTCCAATGGCGCGGCATGTTCTCCGACGCCGTGGAGAAGTACGCCCTCGAGGATCATCTCCTACAGGACAAAGTCCCTGCCGCTCCGAGTTCGCAGTGGAACCGTAACGACGCCATCGTTCGCTCATGGCTCAACAACACCGTCGCACCTGAGCTTCTCGCCATGGTTGTCGATACCACCGCGCCCCTCCCGGCCCATGAACTTTGGACACGCATCTCCAACATCTACCACGACAACGCCGAGACGCGCTCTTCTTACCTTGAGCAAGAATTCCATGGTCTTCAACAGGGCTCCATGACCGTGACCGACTACTGCCGCAAACAGAAGGTTCTCGCGGACGAGCTCAATGCCCTCGGCACGCCCATCACCGACAAAAGGCTCGTCCAGAACACCCTTCGCGGCCTCTGTTCTCGACTTGCCTACATGCGCACGCTGACTCTCAAGCAGCGCCCGTTGCCGTCCTTCCTCGACGTCCGCTCGTCCCTGCTACTCGAGGAGCTCACACTGCAGCAGTCTGAGCCATCGTCGGTTTCCTCTACTCCGACTGCCTTCGTCACTCGGGGAGCCCCCACGCCACCACCGCGTGGTCCGGTTGACAACACGACGCCTCCGCGTCGCCCTGACGTCTGCCGCAACTTCCAACGTGGTCATTGCTGATTCGGCGCTCGGTGCCGTTATCTCCACACCACAGCATCCCAGCAACGCGGCGGCGTCCCCTTCAACACTCAAGGCAAAGGCTCACAAGCTCCCTGGCCGTCCATGCAGAATCCTTGGCAGGGTCAATTCAGATGTGGCCTGGTCCGCCACCACGCGCGCCGCTCCTTGGCATACCCAGGCGCATCCTGCCATGCTGTCGCCCTCGCCGCCGTGGTCACATGGCGCTCCCTCGCCTCTACCTGACCACCGGGGACCTCTATGCCTCCTCTGACGTGACCACCTGGAGTGCCCGGACCATCCACGATGGCTCCACCGCCTGCAACGCCATACACTGCTACGCCCCCGGCCTTCGGCCAAGGTGCTCTCATGCAGGCTTTCAACACTATAACCTTGACGCCACCCTCCCCGGACGTGTGGTACATGGATTCTGGTGCCTCAGCTCACATGACCGGCAATCAGGGTAATCTTTCACATATCCTTCCTTCTCCATCTTCATATCCGCATGTCATCGTCGGTAATGGTCATACCCTTCCCATCACTTGTGTCGGCCGTACCACTCTTCCCACACCTCATCATTCGTTTCAGCTTAACAATGTCTTAGTTACACCTAACCTAATTAAAAACCTTCTTTCTGTCCGCCAATTCACCACTGATAATTCTGTTTCTGTTGAATTTGATCCGTTTGGTCTCTCTGTGAAGGACCTCCAAACCAAGACCGAGATCGCCAGGTGCAATAGTTCCGGAGATCTCTACCCGTTCTGGCGGCCATCTTCCCCTGCGCATGCTCTCTCCACCACCACATCGTCTTCAACATTGTGGCATCGTCGATTAGGACATCTTAGTAGTCAAGCTTTGTCGCACTTAGCACGTGCTTTTTCTTTTCCTTGTAATAAGAATAATACGGATGATCATTTATGTCATGCTTGTCAATTAGGAAAACATGTTCGCCTACCTTTCAATATTTCGTCTACTCAAACAACTCGCCCCTTTCAGCTAATTCATTGTGATTTGTGGACTTCTCCTCTCTCCAGTGTGTCTGGTTACAAATACTACCTCGTCGTGTTAGATGATTTTTCACATTACCTTTGGACTTTTCCTTTACGCGTCAAATCTGATACTTTTCCTACCTTAAAGAATTTCTTTTCTTATGTTTCTACACAATTCAATACAACTGTTCAGTCCCTCCAGTGTGATAATGGCCGTGAATTCGATAACAATGCCGCTCGTCTTTTCCTACTAGATTTAGGTGCCACACTTCGTCTATCCTGCCCATACACTTCGCCTCAGAACGGCAAAGCCGAGCGTGTCATTCGTTCTACCAACAATATAGTGCGTTCACTTCTTTTCCAAGCTAGTATGCCTCCACATTATTGGGTTGAAGCACTTCATACTGCCAAGTTTCTCTTCAATCTTCAGCCTACAAAAACACTAAGTATCACACACCACACGAGGTTCTCCGAGGCCTTCCACTCCCTCTTGACCAACTCCGTGTTTTCGGATGCCTCTGTTATCCTAATCTTTCCGCTACCGCAGTCCACAAACTAGCTCCTCGCACGACAGCATGCGTTTTCCTAGGGTACTCATCAAATCATCGTGGTTATCGTTGTCTTGACCTTACTACACATAAAATCATAATCTCTCGCCATGTCATTTTCGACGAAAACTCGTTTCCTTTCTCCAAAACCACCACACACCACCCACCGCCACAGATCTCTCCTTTCTCGATGCTTTACAACCCATACTTCCGCTTCTACTGTTTTCCACACCACCACTAGCTCCTCCCCCTGCACCACCTACACCTCCGCCATCTCCACCTCCACCTTCGTCTGTTGCCCTGGCTCCGTCGGTCCTCCTCTCACTAACAATAGTCACACCATGTATACTCGCGGCAAACGTGGTATGTCTAAACCCGTTGATAGACTCAACCAACTCGTGGATACTCTCAGTCCGCTTCCTAAAAGCTACCGCACTGCTCTCAAGGATTCTCACTGGCACTCTGCTATGGTTGATGAATTTACTGCGCTCCAACATAATCACACTTGGGACCTCGTTCCCTGTCCACCCGGTGCTAACATTGTTTCGGCAAATGGATATTTCGGCATAAGCTCAAACCGGATGGCTCTCTTGACCGGTACAAGGCACGTTGGGTCCTTCGAGGTTTCACACAGCGCGCCGGTGTTGATTATGGTGAGACTTTTAGCCCGGTTGTCAAACCGGCAACTGTTCGGACTGTCTCTCCATTGCTCTTGTTCAAGATTGGCCAGTTCATCAACTTGATATCAACAATGCTTTTCTGAATGGAACTCTCGCCGAGACGGTTTATTGTGCACAACCGTCAGGGTTCGTCGACAACTCCAAGCCAGATCATGTGTGCCGCCTCAACAAATCTCTCTATGGACTTAAACAGGCTCCACGGGCATGGTTCAGCCGGTTCACCAGCCATCTTCTACGCCTTGGTTTCATCGGCTCCAGATCAGACCCGTCGCTTTTCATCTACAGCCGTAACAAGGATACTGTCTACCTGCTAGTATATGTCGATGACATTGTTCTCACAGCCTCGTCCGAGCAGCTTCTTCGGCAAACCATCACGGCTCTCGAGCATGAGTTCTCTCTCAAGGATCTTGGCGCCCTACACTACTTTCTTGGTGTTGCCGTTGCTCGCTCCAAAGACGGCATGTTTCTCTCTCAACGACAATACATTCTTGACATCATCAAGCGTGCCGGTATGAGTGCGCGCAATTCTTGCTCCACTCCGGTTGACACACAGTCCAAGCTTGGCGCTACTGGCACCCCCGTTGCTGATCCATCCACCTACCGAAGCTTAGTTGGCGGCCTCCAATACTTGTCTTTCACTCGGCCAGACGTTGCATACGCAGTGCAGCAGGTCTGCTTATATATGCATGATCCCAGTGAGCCCCATCTGAACGCCGTCAAGAGAATTATTCGGTACCTGCGTGGCACCATCGACTATGGTCTCCAACTCCATCGCTCGTCAACAACATCGCTTACTGCCTACACTGATGCCGACTGGGCTGGTTGCCCTGACACACGCAAGTCTACCTCTGGTTACGGGGTATTCCTCGGCGACAATTTGATCTCCTGGTCCTCCAAGCGCCAGCAAACAGTCTCACGATCTAGTGCGGAGGCTGAATATCGTGGTGTTGCAAACGCTGTCGCCGAGGCATGCTGGTTACGCCAACTCTTGGGTGAACTCCAACGACCTCTTCAGCGTGCCACTGTGGTCTACTGTGACAACATCTCTGCTGTCTACCTATCGACGAATCCAGTACAACATCAACGTACCAAGCATGTGGAGATTGATCTTCACTTTGTTCGCGAGCGTGTTGCTTTGGGTGATGTACGCGTTCTACACGTACCGACGTCGTCCCAGTACGCTGACATCTTCACCAAAGGGTTGCCTTCGACAATCTTCACCGAGTTTTGCTCCAGCCTGAACGTCCGCCTTGCTCCCGCTCCGACTGCGGGGTGTGTTAGACGTATACAAGTAGGATACAGATAGTCGGTTGTGTTTACCATATTTGTAATCCTCCTTGTACTATTTATATCCCAGCACGTGGGACAAATCAATCAAGCAACAATAATATTTGCCTTCATAATAACCATTTCTAAACATTGGTCAGTTAGTTTGAGACTCCACTGCAATGGAATTGGTGCCTCGTGGGGAGATTAAAATTATCGCCTATCTTTTCATCCTTGTCAGTTGTCACCACATTTACTGTAGTTAGGCCGGCGACAAATCGTGTACGCCTGGGATCCAAACTCTGATGGCCATGTTGATTCCGTCAATTCGGACGTTCCAGTCACCAAGTTAGCAGCCATTTCTAAATAACTTTCTTGCATGATTGTTTTTTAGATAAAAAACATATATTAATATCGCGGAGATATCAATTATACTCAGCCTCTTCAACAACGCAATAACCGAAAGTATTATGGATGCACACAGCCGAAAAACAATAAAAAGATGAACTAAAAAAAGAAAAGTCCCGCTATAGAGTTACAGTCCTTGCAGCAGCAGGACAACCACCACCAAGCCAACACCTGATGTCCAATTCTTCAAAATCAACGCCTTCAAGAAGGAAATAGTGCCAGACACAACCAATTAAGGCCAGACCTTGGGTTTTCACCCTGAAGATAGTCCCCGCTCTCAAAACAATGTCTTCGGTAAGACAATTGCCAGGCACAACCAATTAAGGCCAGACCTTGGATTTTCACCCTGATAGGTAGGACTTTGAATTTCACCTGTGTTGTCGCCCCCGCTTCCATACCGCTGCATACGAGTCCTGAAACTCCAAGCAAGCTCCTCATCGCCGGCCGAAGGCTCGAATCGCCATTAGAGGTTCTCCAATCTTGCTTGCATGATTGGTAGTGTTAGTTAATCACAGTGGTTAGTGGCATGCCACCTATATTCTTTTCAAAATGGCACTATCAAGCTTGCCAACGCGGTGTGAGCAGACCTCGCACTGAGCACCACCAAGCTTGTTGTCCATCGTCGAGCTCCTGACCACCTTATAGCTTGGCCATCATGGACGCCGGTTACTCAACTACTAGGCCTCTGCACATCGTGATCTGCCCGTGGTTGGCCTTCGGCCACCTGCTCCCGTACCTGGAGCTCGCGGAGCGCCTCGCGTCGCGCGGCCACAGCGTGTCCTTCGTCTCCACGCCGCGCAACCTCGCCCGCCTCCCGCCACCGTGCAAGGACGTCGACCTGGTCGCGATCCCGCTGCCGCGCGTCGAGGGCCTACCCGACGGCGCCAAGTCCACCAACGACGTGCCCGATGAGAAGCGGGAGCTCCACTGGGAGGCCTTCGTCGCCCACGACGTGCCGTGCGCGGTGCTCCTCCCCACCGCCGCCATGCTCGCCGCCGCTCCCCGCCAGCCGCCGTCGGACGACCCGGCCGCTGCCTCCCCCGTGCATGAAGAACAGGCGGCGGCCGCGCGCCTCGCCGTGCCACGCTACGAGCGGGACGCGGTGGAGACGGCCTACGCCGACAAGTGCGCGTCGGGCATGTCCGTCGCCGAGCGCTGGTTCTTGGCTCTAGACAAGTGCACAGTACTGGCCATCCGGAGCAGCGTCGAGTGGGAGCCCGAGACGTTCCCGCTGGTGGCGCCGCTCCTCGGCAAACTCGTGCTGCCCCTCGGCCTCCTACCGCCGTCGCCGGATGGAGGCCGGCGCTGCACCGCCGGGACGACGCTACCCTGCGCTGGCTGGACACACAGCCGCCGGACTCCGTGTTGTACGTGGCGCTGGTGAGCGAGGTGCCGCCGAGCGTGGAGCAGGTGCACGAGCTGGTCCTCGGGCTGGAGCTCGCCGGTGCACGCTTCCTCTGGGCTCTCAGAAAACCCACCGGCGCTGCAATCGACGACCCCCTGCCTTCCGGTTTCCAGCACCGCACCAGCAGCCACGGACTGGTCACCATGGGGTGGGTTCCCCAGCTCGGCATCCTGGCGCACGCCGCCGTGGGCGGGTTTCTCACGCACTGCGGCAGAAACTCGCTTATCGAGGGGCTCCTGTTCGGGCACCCGCTGGTCATGCTGCCCATATTCGGCGATCAAGGCCCGAACGTGCGCCAGATGGAGGCGAAGAAGGTGGGGCTGCAAGTGGCGAGGAACGAGGACGACGGCACGTTCGACCGCCATGGCGTCGCCGCGGCGGTCCGGGCCGTCATACTGGATGGAGAAGCCAGGAATGGGTTTGTGGCGGGTGCCCGCAGGATGCAGGGGGTCGTGGCCGACAAGGAACGCCATGAGAGATACATCGACGAATTTGTAGAGCAGCTTAGAACTTGCTATTTGTGATCGATGATGATGGCGATCTCATCTCACTACTGTCGCCCCAATTCCATCGGAAATCGTGTGGGTGTGTGTTCTGCTAGCTATATATACATATCTGTTCGTGAACAGAAGCATCCGTTCAGTTCCTGGCAAGATCAGCCAACAGAATTGACGATAATTCATAAGAACTTTGTTACGTAAACAAAAAATTCATAAGAACAGAAGCATCCGTTTTTTTAATCTAAAAAAAACGTAAACAAAAAATAAACATGCAACAGCAGTGTGGTCTGTCTTCACAACAAACCAGCTCAAGCAAGAGCATGGGAGGGTCCAAGGGACACATGTTACAAAAGTGGCACACATGTGACATTTTGAAATAGGCAGCAATATAAAGGAGAAGCAAATATCAGACAAAGTACCTTCAGCTGTGATGCGGAGGTTTTAGCTATTACCTAGAATGGGCATAGCTAGTTTGGTCTTTAACGTGAGTGGGCAAAGATTAATTAAGATGAGATTGCTAATTTTTTTATAAAGGGATTTATTACTTAAAAGTTCTAAACATTACACCGGCCTCTGCATAGCTAGGATGCACACAGCCATAAGTTTGTTAAAACCCTAGAATCGACTAGGCTAGAATTACCACGGTAGAACCTTTTAGAAATCGGTGTTCTTCGTGTTTGAGAGGGAGAGAGCAGAGAGATGGGGAGGGAGATGGGGTACCTTCTCCCTGGCTCGAAGAGCTCGAGCTGCCGGCCATGGTGGACGGCGGCAGTGGTGGCAGAGAGTAGCAGTGGCGGCGGTGGTGCTTCCCATGACTCTGCGATAACCCTAGATCCGATGGTTGTGTCGGTGGGGTGTGCGGCACGCGGTGAACCTCGTACTCTGTGCCGCCGGCCCCCACCTCTGTTTATAGCGCATGCCACAGGGGCCCACCAACCATTGTTCGGTTGGGCGCCCCCGATCAGGGCGCATAGATCATGGGTCCGATGCGGCCGTTGGACCGCATCGTGGAGATCAACCTAACATTCTCTCCCTTGATCTCAACTTTTACTTTTGACCATGTACTTTATACTTTACTCGTTTCATCACAGATCAGTACATAGAGCATGTTTCATCGTCACAGCTCAATTGCCGATAGAATCAGACAGCTACAATATACCTCTATGTTTTGAAACATTTTTTGTTCCTTTTCGGGTCTCTCATGATCCAGGAATCATAGGTTTTCCATTAAACCCATGCCGGCTACGTGTTCCATGAACACACTGGGTAGTAGCCTTTCAAGCGGATCCTCAAGCATATCCTTTGTCCTTATATACTCGAGACTTATAGTGTGATCCTGGATTTTATCTTTCACAACATAATACTTTATCTCTATTGGTTTGGTAGCATTACTTGACTTGTTGTTGTGAGCATAGAATACTGAGGGCTGGTTGTCACAGTACATCTTTGGTGGTTTGTCAATACAATCTATCACTTTCAAGTCGGGTATAAATTTCTTTAACCATATCGCCTGCCCCGTGGCCTCATAACATGCTATAAATTCTGCATACATCGTGGATGATACAACTATTGACTGTTTGCAGCTTCTCCACGATATAGCCCCTCCAGCGAGAGTGAACACGTATCCTAGACGTGGATTTTCTATCATCTTTGTCTCCCGCAAAATTTGCGTCTGAATACCCTCTTATCTCTAGGAATCAGATCTTCTGTATGTTAGCATGAGGTCCTTTGTGCCTTGCGCATAACGCAATGCTTTCTTTACCATCTTCCAGTGCTCCATGCCTGGATTCTCTTGATATCTACCGAGTACCCCGGTGATAAAAGCTAAGTCAGGGCGAGTGCACACTTGTGCATACTGTAAGCTTCCAACAGCCGAAGCATATGGTACTGCTTTCATTTGATCGATCTCGTACTGGTTCTTGGGACATTGAAATTTCCCAAAACTGTCGCCCTTGACTATAGGAGCAGGTGTGGCACTACTCTTATGCATATTATACTTTTTAAGAACCTTTTCTAAATATGCCTTCTGCGATAGTCCTAAACTCCATTTTTCCTATCTCGGTGAATTTCTATGCCCAAAACATATGATGCTTCACCAAGATCTTTCATATCAAAATTTGAGGATAAGAACTTCTTTGTTTCTTGTAGCAGACTAACATCACTGCTAGCAAGCAAGATATCATCCACATACAAGATTAGGAAAATATATTTCCCATTTTTAAACTTTGCATAAATGCAGTTATCCTCAACATTTCTTTAAATCCAAAAACTTTTAATTGTTCATTAAACTTTAGATACCACTGTCTAGAGGCTTGCTTTAATCCATAAATGGATTTCTTCAGGCGGCATCCCATATCTTCCTTGCCTTCCATGATAAAACCCTTGGGTTGTTTCATGTAAACATTTTCTTTTAAATCCCGTTTAGAAATGCCGTCTTTACATCCATTTGATGTAGCTCTAAATCAAAATGTGCAACTAGTGCCATTATGATTCTGAAGGAATCCTTACATGAGACTGGTGAAAATGTCTCATTGTAATCTACCCCTTCTCTTTGTGTAAATCCTTTTGCCACAAGTCGTGCTTTATACTTTTCTACATTCCCTTTTGAGTCATACTTAGTTTTGTATACCCATTTACAGCTGTTTTGGCTCCTTTAGGAATATTTTCTAAGTCCCAAACATCGTTGGAACTCATCGATTTCATCTCTCTTCCATTGCCTCCACCCACTTCGATGAGTGAGGGCTTCTCATGGCTTCTTCATATGAAGTGGGATCACCTTCCATATGAGCTATTTCTGTGTTATAAATATAATCAGTAGAAATAGCTGACCTTTTAGCTCTTTTAGACCTTCTAAGGGTCTCATTTTCTAAAAGTGGCTGCTGCACCTCCCTTTCATGCTCAACAACGGGTTCAGTCGGCTCCTGACGGACAGGTTCCGGATCTTCACCCATAGTTGTCACGGGTGGAGTTACAACAGGTGCTTGCACCTCAACCTCAGGGATTGTCGGTGCAGGTACAACAGGTAGTGTGAAAAATGGCTCCTGAATCATCGGAAAAGGTGCACACACCCTCTTCTCCTCAAGATCAATTTTCCGAGCTACCATGCTCCCCCTCATCATTTCGTCCTCTAAGAAGACTGCATGTCTCGTTTCTACAAACTTTGTGTATCTGTCTGGACAGTAGAAACGAAAACCTTTTGATCTATCAGGATAGCCAATGAAGTGGCAACTGACTGTTTTGGGATCTAACTTTGCAATATTTGGATTAAACACTTTGGCCTCAGCTGGGCTCCCCCACACTCTGAAGTGTTGTAGAGAGGGTACTCTTCCTGTCCACAACTCGTACGGTGTTTTGGGCACCGACTTGCTTGGTACTCTATTGAGAATGTGAATGGCGGTTTTAAGCGCCTCCATCCATAATCCCAATGGCAAGGTGGAGTAACTCATCATACTGCGCACCATATCCATAAGTGTACGGTTACGCCTTTCAGCTACTCCATTTTGCTGAGGGTCGCCCGGCATTGTATACTGGGCCACTATGCCAGTCTCATGTAAGAACCTCGCAAAAGGTCCAGGGACTTGGCCATATGGAGTGTGCCGACCAGTACTCCCCCCACGGTCAGATCTCACTATCTTTATTCTTTTATCATGCTGATTTTCTACTTCAGCTTTGAATATCTTAAATTTATCCAACGCTTCAGACTTTTCTTTGATTGGATAAATATAACCATATCGGGAGTAATCATCTGTGAATGTTATAAACGAGTCATAGCCATCCACACTTTTCACAGGAAATGGTCCACAAATGTCAGTGTGAATGATTTCTAGTGTTCATGTGCTTCGGTTTGCACCCTTTTTGATTTGTTTTACATACTTTCCTTTAATGCAATCTATGCATTGTTCTAAATCTGAGAACTCTAATGGAGGAAGAATTTCATTTTTAACTAGACTTTCTATTCTCCCCCTCGAAATATGGCCCATGTGACAGTGCCATAATTTCGATGAGTCATGAGTTCTCTTTCTTTTCTTTTGTTCTTTATCCGGCGCGGAAACATGCTCATTCACATTACACACAGAATACACTTTTTCAGGTAGGGATAATAAATAAAGCTCATTGTGAAGTAAAGCAACACCCACATAAGCATTATTAAACCATATGGCACACTTGCCATGTCCAAAATAACATTCATAACAATCTTTGTCCAAACATGAAACACTAATCAAGTTTCTGTGTAATGAAGGAGCATATAAAACATCTCTAAGCAGAATCGTGAATCCATCAGCTAACTCCAGGGAGATGTCGCCGACAGCTTCAACGTCTGCTTGAACTCCATTTGCAACTTCAATGCATCTTTCGTCTCTTTGCGTAGTCCGCATCGAATGGAATCCTGTAATGAATTTGCAACATGAACAGTTGCACCTGAGTCAATCCACCAAGTAGATTTCGAAAACTGTGTATACAAGGATTCATTTACAAAGGAAACAATGGCGTTACCTCTCTTTGCCATTATGGACTTTAGCCAAACAGGCAATCTTTCTTGTAATGCCCAGTCTTCTTGCAGTGGAGACATGTATCTTTGTCCACTGGAAGAGACTTCTGCTGATGCTGATAATGCGTGGGAGCTTTTCCATGTGGCTTTGAAGGGGAACCGTTGCTACTTTGATTGTAGTTCTTTTTCTTATTATCCTTCACATAGTTCAGAGAACCACCATGTGAGGCTTTAAGTCTTTCCTCTTCTTCTACACACATGGCTATTGTCTTTTCAATGTCCCATTTTTCAGGCGACATGTTGTAGTTGACAACAAAAGTATCAAACTCTTTTGGCAGTGAAGCCATAACCAGGTGAACAAGGAGTGCAGGCTTGAGCTCCAAATCATCGTCCATGGGCTTAACCTTAGCTGCCATGTGCTCATCCGAAGGTTATGCTCTCTTATGCATGTCCACCTCCTGTGTACTTTTCTGTCACCAGCTGTTTAGCAACTGGGTAGCATATATCTTTGAAAACCCAGTGAACTGATTCTTTATCTTTTCAAGAAACTCCCTTACGGAAGCACACTCTGCAATTGAGCCCACAATAGCGTGCTCAATTGTGTTCTTTATGAAAGTCATGCACTTTTTGTTGGCGGTGAGCCACTTTTTGTTATCGAGGGTATAAGCCATCTCCAATGGAGCGTAATCCCTCTTCTTTTTGTCCTATGCATCATCATCATCTTTTGCATCTCTGACTGGCTCTGTAGGTTTGACCGGCTGTGGAGTGTCCACAACCCAGTCCACCTCACCACAAACGAAAGCCAAGTCGACCTTCTTTCTCCATTCAGTGTAGTTATCACCTCTGAGGGTTGGAACATCCTTGATGCAGCTCATCAAGTAGTACCCTCCTGAAAACCACAATGAAGTGAGATCATAACAACAATTGCATGTAATAATCCAATGTTGGTCAAAATTAAAACATACAACTGTTTGTGCAATTAAAACTATATCACCGTTGGGCAGAAAATAGCAACAAATGCACATATAAACAACAGTAAATCATGATTATGTTATTAAAAACGTTGGTCATAAAATAACAGAATCATAATTATTGCATTAATCACTTTAACATGCTCTTAAAATTTAATTAATTCTTTCTTTAGTCCTATTTACCTTTTAAGAGCACTTTTATTTATTTGCAGCGGAAAACATGAATAAAAATTCATGAACTTTATACTTTTCAGAAGCATTTCTTTTACTTTTCTGTTTCCTAAACAAAATTTTCGTTGGATAATTTTGAATATGAAACAAACTGAATAAAATTTGCCCAAAATTGGACCAAAAAAATAGAACATGCGTCTGGAAAAAATACTGAAATTTTCTGTGCAGCCCACGGCCTGTTGAGCGGCGGATACTTTTCTGCCGCCCGCGGCGACGCAGACGCGGCCCGCGGCCGGCTGAGCGGCCACGCTATCTGCCGCCCGCGCGACGCGGCCTTCTCCTCTTTTGGCCCAAAAGCCCGGGGCGAGCTAGGGTTTGTATCCTGGCCGTCGGATTCAATCCGACGGTCCAGCACGCTTTTCGCTGGATCAAAACCGGCGCGCCGGCCGACCCTGAAACCCTAACTTCATTTTTCGCTTCCGCACGTTCTGTCTCGCCCCCGCGTGCTAGGGTTAGGGTCTCGCCCGCCGCCGGCCAGCCGGCGACGGCGAAGGCTCCCCGGCGCGGCGAGTCTTTTCCCTCTTCCTCCTTTCTTTCTCCCACTCCTCACCAACGCAAGATCTGGGCAAGTAGAGCAGGGCGTCGATGCGAGTAAGGTGGCACCATTGCCAGCCCCTTTCGCTGGTCGAGCGTTTGCCTTGCGGTGAGCGCGCCGCCGTCGAAAATGGTTTGGCCGCGGTGCTCTTTGCCCCTTGCGGGGTCATGTTCTTCTTCCCGATGCCCCTGTTGGTGCGCATCGGGGTCGAGAGGAACGGCACGGCTCGAACGGCGGCGCTCTTTGCCGCGAGCACAAGGGCCATCCGTGAGTATTTCTTCGCCCTTTGGGATTAGGGTTCCACGGGAGGGGATAACTTTTTGGAATTTTTCTCTTTTCCTTTTAATCGATCTTTGAAAATCGATCTTGATTTTTCTTTCTCTTTTTCTGTCTAGGCGAGTAAGTCTAGATCCTTGCATTGCTCTGATACCAATGTTAAAACCCTAGAATCGACTAGGCTAGAATTACCACGGTAGAACCTTTTAGGAATCGGTGTTCTTCGTGTTTGAGAGGGAGAGAGCAGAGAGATGGGAGGGAGATGGGGTACCTTCTCCCTAGCTCGAAGAGCTCGAGCTACCGGCAATGGTGGACAGCGGCGGTGGTGGCAGAGAGTAGCAGTGGCGGCGGTGGTGCTTCCCGTGACTCTGCGCTAACCCTAGATCAGATGGTTGTATCCGTGGGGTGTGCCGCACGCGGTGAACCTCGTACTCTGTGCCGCCGGCCCCCACCTCTCTTCATAGCGCATGCCACAGGGGCCCACCAACCATTGTTCGGTTGGGCGCCCCCGATCAGGGCGCATAGATCATGGGTCCGATGCGGCCGTTGGACCGCATCGTGGAGATCAACCTAACAAAGTTCACCAGTACCCAAGACGGAAATAAAAAAGGCGTATTACATATCATAATGAGAAATTATAAAGACGCCTAAGATGGTGGTAGGTCGATCCGGAGACTATGTGGCCATCCATGCTGGGAGAATAACTCCCTCGCCGCAGCTGGTGGCTCTAGGTTGACGAGAGAATATCTCCTCAGCAATAGTGCCAGAAACAATGCTTGTACGTCACACGTCAGTTGGGAACCCCAAGAGGAAGGTATGATGAGTGCAGCAGTAAGTTTTCCCTCAGTATGAAACCAAGGTTTAATCGAACCAGTAGGAAAACGAGGTTTGCTTCGAAGGTGTTGGTGAAGGAGTGTAGTGCGGCGCAACACCAGGGATTCCGGTGCCAACGTGGAACCTGCACAACACAATCAAATTACTTTGCCCCAACTTAACAGTGAGGTTGTCAATCTCACCGGCTTGCTGAAAACAAAGGGTTAAACGTATCGAATGGAAATGATGTTTGTTTGCATAAAACAGTAGAGAACAATGATTGCAGTAGATTGTATTTCAGATGTAAAAGAATGGACCGGGGTCCACAGTTCACTAGTGGTGTCTCTCCAATAAGATAACTAACATGCTGGGTAAACAAATTACAGCTGGGCAATTGACAATTGATAAGTGCATATAACATGCATGTGTGAGCTGTGGTGTCTACTATGAGATTCATTTGGGCATTACGACAAAGTACATAGACCGCTATCCAGCATGCATCTATGCCTAAATAGTCCACTTTCCGGTTAACATCCGTACCCCTTCCAGTATTAAGTTGCAAGCAACAGACAATTGCATTAAGTAATGTGCGTAATGTAAACAATACATTCATCCTTGAATAAAGCATTGCTGTTTTACCCCTAGTGGCAACAACACATCTACAACCTTAGAACTTGCTGTCACTATCCCAGGTTAAATAGAGGTTGAACCCAACTATCATGCATAAATACCCCCTCTTGGAGTTACAAGTATTCACTTGGCCAAGGCTTCAACAAGTAACGGAGAGCATGCAAGATCACAAATGACATAGACATGATAATATAATATTCAGCTCCACATAGGTATCAATATAAGTCAGATCCCAGCAAACACAACATGTAGCATTACAATAAGATGATCTTGATCATGATAGGCAGCTCACAAGATCTAAACATGATGGCACAAGTGGAGAAGACAACCATCTAGCTACTGCTATGGACCCATAGTCCAAGGATGAACTACTCACGCATCACTCCGGAGGCGGGCATGGCGATGTAGAGCCCTCCGGTGATGATTCCCCTCTCCGGCAGGGTGCCGGGAAGAGCTTCAGAACCCCCCGAGTTAGGGTTGACGACGGCGGCGGCAGCGAATATGTTCTGGATGAAAGGCTCGGTGTTTTAGGGTTTTCGCGTCTCGGGGAATAAATAGGCGAAGGGGCGATGTCGGCGGACCCCCGAGGGGCCCAAACCACCTGGCGGCGGGTGGGCCCCTGCCGCGCCTGGTGGTTTGGCCACCTCGTGGCTCTTCGTCTCTCCTTCGGACTCCGTGTACGTGCTGGAAAAATAGGGACTGGCCTTTTGTTTCGTGCAATTCCGAGAATATTTCCAGAAGTAACTTTCTGAAACCAAAAACAGCAGAAAACAGGGAACTGGCACTGTGGCATCTTGTTAATAGGTTAGTCCCAGAAAATGCATAAAAGTGATATGAAGTGTATATAAAACATGTAGCAAATGGTATAATATAAGCATGGAACAGCAGAAATTATGGATACGTTGGAGACGTATCAAGCATCCCCAAGCTTAGTTCTACTCGTCCTCGAGTAGGTAAAACGATAACAACAAATAATTTCTGAGGAGACATGCTTTCACACAATCTTGATCAATATATTGCAAGGCTCATGTCATGAATGAAGTGACTCAAAGCAATGATCTATAGTTTGCTAACAAATAGATAAAGAGTAAACAATGAATCATATAAGCAAAAACTTTTCATGAATAGTACTTTCAAGACAAGCATCAAAAAGTTTTGCATAAGAGGTAACTCATAAAGCAATAGATTCAAAGTAAAAGGCATTGAAGCAACACAAAGGATGATTAAGTTTCAGCATTTGCTTTCAACTTGTAACATGTATATCTCATGGATAGTTGTCAACATAAAGCAATATAACAAGTGCAATAAGTAAATATGTAAGAATCAATGCACACAAAGTTGACACAAGTGTTTGCTTCTAAGATAGAAAGGAGTAGGTAAACTGACTCAACATAAAGTAAAAGATAGGCCCTTCGCAGAGGGAAGCAGGGATTAAATCATGTGCTAGAGCTTTTTAAGTTTTCGAAAGCATATAGAGAGCACAAAATAAGTATTTGAGAGGTGTTTGTTGTTGTCAACGAATGGTAGTGGGCACTCTAACCCCCTTGTCAACCAGACTTTCAAAGAGCGGCTCCCATGAAGGACGTTATCTCTACCAGCAAGGTAGATCATCCCTCTTCTCTTTTGTTTACACATGTATTTTAGTTTCTTTATAGATGACACTCCTCCCAACCTTTTGCTTACACAAGCCATGGCTAACCGAATCCTCGGGTGCCTTCCAACATTCACATACCATGGAGGAGTGTCTATTGCAAAATTAAGTTGCTTACTGATAAATCAGGGCAAAACATGTGAAGAGAATTATTAATGAAAGTTGTAATTAATTGGGGCTGGGCACCCCGTTGCCAGCTCTTTTTGCAAATTATTGGATAAGCGGATGTATATGCCACTAGTCCAGGTGAAAGTCTGTCAGAAGTAAATGACAAGATTGAAAGATAAAACACCACATACTTCCTCATGAGCTATAAAACATTGACACAAATAAGGAGTAATAAAGTTTTGAATAGTTTAAAGGTAGCACATGAAATATTTACTTGGAATGGCAGGAAATACCACATAGTAGGTAGGTATGGTGGACACAAATGGCATGGGTTTTGGCTCAAGTTTTGGATGCACGAGAAGCATTCCCTCTCAGTACAGAGTTTAGGCTAGCAAGGTTGTTTGAAGCAAACACAAGTATAAACCGGTACAGCAAGAATCACATAAAAACATATTGCAAGTATTATAAGACTCTACACTGTCTTCCTTGTTGCTCAAACATTTTACCAGAAAATATCTAGACCTTAGAGAGAACAAATATGCATCCCAAGTCTCAACAAGCTCTACGGTAGTTCTCCACTACTAGGCTTTAACTACATGATGCAAGAGCTTAAACATGATCTACTTGAGAGCTCAAAACAATTGCAAAGCATCAAATCAAAACAAGACAATGATCTACAAGAATGCATATGTCTTTTCCAATACCAACTACTACATGTAGCATTTTCTTTCTTCCAAACAAACACCAATAATTTATTTAAACATAAACTCTCCAAATGATAATATAATGCAGCAAGAGAGTATTTATAAACAAGTGCTAACAGCTCGAAGAGATGCATGAAAAACAGGAGCTAAAAGCACTGCAGTAGCTAGTTAAGAATACTCAACAAATATAAGTGAAGAACATGAGTATTCACATGAAAAAGCGGAGCGTGTCTCTCTCCCACACAAGGATTGCTAGGATCCGAATTTATTCAAACAAAAACAAAAATAAAAACACAGACGCTCCAAGTAAAGCGCATAAGATGTGAAAGAATTAAAATATAGTTTCACTAGAGATGACCTGATAAGTTTGTTGATGAAGAAGGGGATGCCTTGGGCATCCCCAAGCTTAGACGCTTGAGTCTCTCTGAATATGGTTGGGATGAACCACGGGGGCATCCCCAAGCTTAGGCTTTTCACTCTTCTTGATCACATAATATCACCCTTCTCGCTTGATCCTTGAAAACTTCCTTCACACCAAACTCAAGACAGTTCTCATTAGAGGGTTAGTGCATAATCAAAAATTCTCATATTCTGTAATGATACAATCAATCCCAAAGCTTCTGGACATTAGCTACAGCCACCAATGCTTTGTGGAGCAAAGAAATCCACACAAACACAGTAAAAGAGCGAATGCAAAACAAAAGGCAGAATCTGTCAAAAACAGAACAGTCTGGAATGACGAATTTTTTCGAGGCACTTAAGTTGCTCAGATGGATCTGGCCTAAAATAATGAAAGTTGCGTACATATCTCAGGAATATGCGTGATTTTTCTCAGAATTTTTTGAATTTTCTACAGGGAGATAAGCTCAAATCCGTGACAGCTAAAAATCTGTCACTGCGCAGAAATCCAAATCTTGCATCAACTTTCAATATAGAACTTTACTTGGCACAACATTGCGATAAAATAAAGATACAAAGGAGTTGCTACAGAAGTAACAAAACTCCTTGACTCAAAGAAAACAAAAATAACAGCAAATAAAAACGATGGGTTGTCTCCCATAAGCGCTTTTCTTTAACGCCTTTCAGCTAGGCGCAGAAAGTGAAAATCAAGTGTTATCAAGAGAAGAAGCATCAACATCATAACTTGCTCTAACAATAGAGTCAAAAGGTAACTTCATTCTCTTCCTAGGGAAGTGTTCCATACCTTTCTTGAGAGGAAATTGGTACCTTATATTACCTTCTTTCATATCAATGATGGCACCAACAGTTCGAAGAAAAGGTCTTGAGGAGCTCTTTCGGTGTGCCATTCGGAATAGTTGATCATCATATCATCAATTAGCTTTGTTGCTGCACCTAAAGTGATGGACATAAAGGTTCCTCCAGAGGCTGAATCCAATAAGTTCCTTGAGGAAATTTTTAATCCTGCATAAAAGGTTTGGATGATCATCCAAGTAGTCAGTCCATGAGTGGGACAATTCTTCACCAAAGATTTCATTCTTTCCCAAGCTTGAGCAACATGTTCATTATCAAGTTGTTTAAAATTCATAATGCTACTTCTCAAGGATATAATCTTAGCAGGAGGATAATATTTCCCTATGAAAGCATCTTTGCATTTTGTCCAAGAATTAATACTATTTCTAGGCAAAGAAAGCAAACATTCTTTAGCTCTTCCTCTCAAGGAGAAAGGAAAAAGTTTCAGTTTTATAATATCCACATCCATATCCTTATACTTTTGCATTTCACAAAGTTCAACAAAGTTATTAAGATGGGCAGCAGCATCATCAGTACTAACACCAGAAAATTGCTCTTTCATAACAAGATTTAATAGAGCAGGTTTAATTTCATAAAATTCTGCTGTAGAAGCAGTGGAGCAATAGGAGTGCATATGAAATCATTGTTGTTTGTGCTAGTGAAGTCACACAACTTAGTGTTCTCAGGAGTACTCATTTTGAAAAGCATAGATCATGGTCCGATGCGGCCGTTCGACCGCATCGTGGAGATCAACCTAACAAAGTTCACCAGTACCCAAGACGGAAATAAAAAAGGCGTATTACATATCATAATGAGAAATTATAAAGACGCCTAAGATGGTGGTAGGTCGATCCGGAGACTATGTGGCCATCCATGCTGGGAGAATAACTCCCTCGCCGCAGCTGGTGGCTCTAGGTTGACGAGAGAATATCTCCTCAGCAATAGTGCCAGAAACAATGCTTGTACGTCACACGTCAGTTGGGAACCCCAAGAGGAAGGTATGATGAGTGCAGCAGTAAGTTTTCCCTCAGTATGAAACCAAGGTTTAATCGAACCAGTAGGAAAACGAGGTTTGCTTCGAAGGTGTTGGTGAAGGAGTGTAGTGCGGCGCAACACCAGGGATTCCGGTGCCAACGTGGAACCTGCACAACACAACCAAATTACTTTGCCCCAACTTAACAGTGAGGTTGTCAATCTCACCGGCTTGCTGAAAACAAAGGGTTAAACGTATCGAATGGAAAATGATGTTTGTTTGCATAAAACAGTAGAGAACAATGATTGCAGTAGATTGTATTTCAGATGTAAAAGAATGGACCGGGGTCCACAGTTCACTAGTGGTGTCTCTCCAATAAGATAACTAACATGCTGGGTAAACAAATTACAGCTGGGCAATTGACAATTGATAAGTGCATATAACATGCATGTGTGAGTTGTGGTGTCTACTATGAGATTCATTTGGGCATTACGACAAAGTACATAGACCGCTATCCAGCATGCATCTATGCCTAAATAGTCCACTTTCCGGTTAACATCCGTACCCCTTCCAGTATTAAGTTGCAAGCAACAGACAATTGCATTAAGTAATGTGCGTAATGTAAACAATACATTCATCCTTGAATAAAGCATTGTTGTTTTACCCCTAGTGGCAACAACACATCTACAACCTTAGAACTTGCTGTCACTATCCCAGGTTAAATAGAGGTTGAACCCAACTATCATGCATAAATACCCCTCTTGGAGTTACAAGTATTCACTTGGCCAAGGCTTCAACAAGTAACGGAGAGCATGCAAGATCACAAATGACATAGACATGATAATATAATATTCAGCTCCACATAGGTATCAATATAAGTCAGATCCCAGCAAACACAACATGTAGCATTACAATAACATGATCTTGATCATGATAGGCAGCTCACAAGATCTAAACATGATGGCACAAGTGGAGAAGACAACCATCTAGCTACTGCTATGGACCCATAGTCCAAGGATGAACTACTCACGCATCACTCCGGAGGCGGGCATGGCGATGTAGAGCCCTCCGGTGATGATTCCCCTCTCCGACAGGGTGCCGGGATGAGCTTCAGAAACCCCCCGAGTTAGGGTTGACGACGGCGGTGGCAGCGAATATGTTCTGGATGAAAGGCTCAGTGTTTTAGGGTTTTCGCGTCTCGGGGAATAAATAGGCGAAAGGGCGATGTCGGCGGACCCCCGAGGGGCCCAAACCACCTGGCGGCGCGGTGGGGCCCTCTGCCGCGCCTGGGTGTGGTTTGGCCACCTCGTGGCGAGTCTTCGTCTCTCCTTCAGACTCCGTGATGGTGCTGGAAAAATAGGGACGTGTCCTTTTGTTTCGTGCAATTCCGAGAATATTTCCAGAAGTAACTTTCTGAAACCAAAAACAGCAGAAAACAGGGAACTGGCACTGTGGCATCTTGTTAATAGGTTAGTCCCAGAAAATGCATAAAAGTGATATAAAGTGTATATAAAACATGTAGCAAATGGTATAATATAAGCATGGAACAGCAGAAATTATGGATACGTTGGAAACGTATCAGCAGCCTCCAAACGCAACGCCACCTCCGAAAACAAGTCTCGGTGCTCCACACGCTGCAGGGCCGACCATGCTCGTAATGTTGTCGTGCATCGATAGATAACCTGCATAACAGAAGCATTTTTATCGTTAAAAACCTTGTCGTTTCTATATAGCCAGAGCGACCAAATAACGGCAATCGCTCCCACCCTGCTAAAGAGTTTAAACCTAAGATCCACACCGTTTAGCCAATTGCCAAAAATGTTTGCAACGCCACGCGGGGGATATAAGGTATAACTTATCTGGATGGCTGACCATATAGACCTAGCAAACTCACACTGAAAGAATAAGTGTGTAATAGTCTTGTCATGCTGACAGAAGACACACTTTTTACTTTCGTGCCAATTGCGTTTGGTAAGATTATCTTTTGTAAGAATTACTCCTCGACGAAGATACCACGTAAACACCTTAGTTTTTAGCGGGATCTTCATCTTCCAAATTTTGTTATTATTCTTAATATCGACTGGTACTTCGGGTAGGATTAAAGCTCTATGCATAGAATTAACCGAGAATTACCATTCTTCGTAAGATTCAATTGAAATTTATCTGAACCTTTCGTCAATTGGATGGATTCCAAACGGATAAGCAAGACATTCCAGGATGCTTGTCTTGTTTCCAAAGAAGGTTAGATACAGCTTGAGAGCCCACATACTTCCTCCTAAGGAGGCTTTGCCAAACTCCATCTTCAGAAACAAGCTTGAAGAGCCATTTACCCAGTAAGGCTCTGTTCTTGACCTCAAGGTCTTGAACTCCGAGCCCTCCATGGTCTTTAGGGCAGCAAACCACACTCCACTTAGTCAGCCAATATTTTTTCTTCTCACTATCCCCTTGCCAAAAGAATCTAGACCGGAAATAATCCAATCGTTTTAAGACTCCTTTGGGCAGTTGGAAGAATGAAATCATATACAGTACCATGTTCATTAGTACAGAGTTTATGAGAACCAATCTTCCCCGCAGGGATAAGAGTTTTCCTTTCCAGCTATTTGAACGTAATTGAAGTATCTCCTCCACCTTTTTCCATTCAGCATTTGCGAGTCTTCGATAATGGATCGGAATACCCAAATAGTTGATAGGAAATTGACTTTGCGTACAGCCGAAAAGTTCAGCATACAAGGCGGCGTTTTCTTGAGCCTCACCAAAATAAAACAACTCACTTTTATGGAAATTTATCTTAAGACCCGATAGTTGCTCGAGGCTGACAGAATCAACTTTAGGTTACGAGCTTTTTCGATGTCATGTTCCATAAAAGAATTGTATCGTCGGCATATTGAAGAATTGATAAACCACCATCGACTAGATGTGGAATCACTCCTTCAATTTGGCCCTCAGACTTAGCGCGTTCGATCAAGATAGCCAACATATCAGCCACTATATTAAATAGTATTGGTGATAGCGGGTCACCTTGTCTAAGGCCTTTTTTTGTGCTAACTAATAGTCTGCTAGTCAAATTTTAAAGCAGGGTACTCAAGTTCCTCACTTGTAAGTTGGAAAATGCAACTCCACAAGTATGACGATCTCTCCTGCTTATCTCGATACGTCCAAATGCTTTACGATCCGTGCACAAATTATCAGTGAATTTTCAAATAAATGCATTATCAATAATTTCTGGATTTATGTATTTATTTTTTAGATTCATGTACTAACAAGAAATTTATGTACATGCGTTAACCAAAACAACACGCATTAACACTTTTTTGTTTAATCATTACATCAATTAATAGGAATAATATCGTTCGTTGGATGCAAAATCGACGGTCATGATAAGCGGGGGAGATCCTCATGGTTGTGAAAAAACCGCGTTGCTTGTAAGTTGTAACATGCTCAGACTACGGCCGGCCCGATTTCGCCCTTCCCTCGTGGTTGGTGTGGATTATGGCTCGCTAGGCAGTGGTTTCACTTGCGCGAAAACTAAGATCTGAATTGCCAGATCAGATGATGACGGTGTCGACAGTGTCGCTTACTCCTTGAGGCGTTGTTCTTGGAGGTAAGGCACTAGGGTGACATTCGTGCCGGTGACACAAGCCTTGGCTATAACTAGTAGATCCAAGGTGAGCCCACGTCATGCCAGTGCGGATACCGAGGATGGTTGATGACCCACAAGTATAGGGGATCGCAACAGTCTTTGAGGGAAGTAAAACCCAAATTTATTGATTCGACACAAGGGGAGCCAAAGAATATTTATAAGCCTTAGTAGCTGAATTTTCAGTTTAACCACACCTGAAAGTAATCTTGCTCGACACAATTTATCAGTAGCAACAGTAATATGATAGCAGCAGTAACAAAGTAACAACAACAGTAGTGTGAAAACAGCGGTAATAGCAATTGTAATAAACAGCAGGATTAAAACACCGTAGGCATAGGGATGTATAAACGGGCGCTGCATGGATGAGATAATTCATGAAATAATTGTCACGCACGGCAATATGCAGATAAACAATAATAAAGTATCCAGGTGCTAATATAAATATAGGCATGTATTCCGTATTTAGTCGTACGTGTTTGCAATAAAAATCTTGTACGACATCTTTTGTCCAACCACCCTGTTTCAGCGGGACCAATCATGGGACCTAAATGGTAATTAAGTTACTCCTTTTAATAGAGTACCGGAGCAAAGCATTAACACTCCGCGAATACATGAAACCCTCAAGTCACAACCATCCCCTCCGGTTATCCCAAATGTTGTCACTATGGGGCCTCGAGTTCCGGTCAATAACAGGTGCATACAACTTGTAGATATGATCTAAAACAATAATTGTACCCATGAAAATATAACATGTTCAGATCTGAAATCATGGCACTCGGGCCCTAAGTGTCAAGCATTAAGCACACCAAGTTGCAACAACGATAAATAGCACACGTACGAATACTAGGCATCATGCCCTAATGATCTGACATCTTATTACATGAACAATCTCATCCAATCCCTAACATCCCCTCAGACTACAGCGGAGAATTACTCACACATGGATGGGGGAAACATGGATGGTCGATGGAGAGGCGGCGGTGATGGAGATGGCGATGATCTCCCTTTCAATCCCCGTCCGACAGGGTGCCGGAACAGGAACTTCTGCTCCCCGAAATAGGTTTCACGGAGGCGGCGGTGCTCTGGAACTCTTCTGGAAAATACAATCTGATCTCCGTCGTTTTTTGGTCGGGAGAAATAAATAGGGCAAAGGGCGTCGCCGACCCAGCCAGGTGGGCCCAGGCGCTGTCCACCCTGGACCGCGGCCAGGTGGCGTATAGGGGCTGTGGTCCCCCCCCCCCCCCCGCAGCTCCCCTTTTGGCTCTGTGAGTCTTTTGCGAAATAAGAATTTCTGGAATTTTTCCAGATTTTTCCGAGAACTTTGATTTCTGCACAAAAATAAGACACCAAGGCAATTCTGCTGAAAACAGCGTTAGTCCGTGTTAGTTCTATTCAAACCATGCAAATTAGAGCGAAAACAACAATAAAAGTGTTTGGAAAAGTAGATATGTTTTGTACGTATCAATGGTATGGATAGTGCATCGCAGAGGATCCTCTGTCATCGTGTCTTGGTTGCATGGGGGCACGCGAAAAGTATTGACCAACAGTCGTAGGGCTCTATTGCGACAAGCGAAGGATGAGGTTGACCACAATGGAGTAACTTAGCTAGTAACATCGGCACGTATTTAATAAGGAGAGAAGTGTTTGTGGTAACATAGCTAGTTACTGCAAAAGCACACTCCAAAACAAGATGAGTGTACAGCCTAATAAATGAAGTCTTGCATGACACCACATATAATTTACTCCTCACTGTAGTGGTAGTAACATAAACTAGTAACATATGCATGTTACTAGTCTAAATTACTCCCCATTGTGTTTGGCGGTGCAGCTTTCAAGATGCGAGCGGCGATTGGTGGTTTCTCGGGGCCTCGACACTTGTGGCAGTGCGAGGCTAGTGGTGAGGTACATCAATTCTAAAGCGGAAGATGGCCAATTCTGCACTTCTTTGTAGAGTGGATTCTCCCTTCCACTGGTGGTCGCGGCCTATGTGCGTGGATTGCATATAGCTAGGCCGGGGTTTGTTTGGTGGCGTCCAGCAACTTGGGATTCAGATTGGAGTAGGATCAATAGTAATATGAAATACTTCATTGTTTCTCTTCCATTATGACAACTTCTGTAAATTTTCATTTTTTTTGACGCAAGGGATAAGGTAACATGAAGATAATTTGTAGGCCTAGTGGACATGCAATGAACTAGTAAAATGCATAAAACTACCTAGTAACAAAAGTATTTCTCTGACTAACATGAAAAAGTGAACCTAGACCCGGCAATAGTTTGATACCTCCTGGGTGATACGGGGCAACCTATCTTCAACACACCAAGTATCCCAATTGGTCCAGTGACAAGAGCTAGAGTCAAAACTCTGCATGATAAGGTGAACACGCTCGTCTCTACGTGTGATCTTGACACCCGTTTGAATGGTTTGCTACTTCACTCTGATACCTTGTGTATACTCAGGTATGATCCGCATGAAGATCTCAAAAGAGGTGTCGAAGATGGACAAGAAACGAGCCAAGACAATGAAGATGAAGAGGAGAACAAGACCCAGGCGACGGTATGAAAGTGCATGAGCCCTCATGTCTGGTTTTGGTAATTAATGACAATCTCTATGGACTAGTGGTTGCATTGAGCTATCCTTATAGATCTTGTCCATGGGAAAAGCTTGGAGTTCATGTGTTGGACTCTAGAAGATTATATGATGATCAAGGTTCTATCCAAGGGTTTATATGAAGAATGGTCATCTAGAGTTGAGCTTATTGCAAGCATGGCTTGGAAAAGAAGTTTGAGTGAACATTCATGTTTATCTCCAAGCCATCATATATATCAAGAGAAGAAGATGAAGTGCAAATGGATTCATGAAGACGGAGCTTAGCAAGGCTCTCCCATATTGGAGCATGGGGTAGTATTTGGAGAAGTCTTCATCAAGCATGTGCTAGCAAGCACAATCAAGAAAGGTGTTCCAACTTGAGGGAGTCAAGATCGTCATCATCTAGCTCAAGTGGAATGCGCAAGGCAAAGGTACGATCTTGATAGGGTTTCTATTTTACCGGTCTCATTGTGTTAGTGGGAGACCGGGTTATAGGATAGACGGCGTACTATCAAGAGGGGCTCTCAAGTGAGTAACTTGATCGCATCTTTGTGGAGAGCTCAAACCTTTGCATACTTGGCATATCATCTTTCTTGGTTCTTATTTGGCTTTTATCCATGTGAGAATTTAGAGCTTGTGTTCATCTCCATACCAAGCTCTAGTTCATCAAAAACGGATTTCATATGCATATCTTGTTGCGTTTTTTATATTGGAGATTTTACCGGCTTATCTTTTCTAGAGAAGTCAAACTCTCTCCTTGTGGTTTCCTCCTCACATGATGGACTATGATGTGTAAATGCATGATCTTGTAAGGCTTGTGATTATCTTTGAAACAAGCCCAAGATCATAGAAAACGGAGTCTTGATGAATATCTTGTTGAGTTTTGATGTTGGAGGATTTACAGGTTGTTCTTTTATAGAGAAGGTTTACCTTTCTATATTTTGTTTTATCCTCCCTTGTTGTACTATGATGTTTTTGTGCATGATCTTGTAAATCTCGTTGTGGTGATTCCAACGAGCCCAAGAACATCAAAAACGGAGTTCGTATGCGAAAGTTGTGCCCGTTTTGGTGTTGTTGTTTCTGTAGTTTTTACAAAGGGCGTTAGTACCGCCTCAAGCCCGGTACTACCGCATAAAACATTTTTGGTACTGGATTCGAGTGGTTTTTAACCCGGTAGTACCCTCTTCCCAGTAGTACCGGGTCAAGCCCTGTAGTAACGCCCTAGGGCGGAAAAACAGCCCAACGGGCAGATTTTCCGGGCACCTATTTAAGGGCCCTTCTTTCCCAATGTTTCCCAATCACTGCTGCATGTTTTCCCCTCTCTCTCTCCTCCATTATTGACCTTGGAAAAGCTTGCCCTCTCTCAATTCCTCCCATGATTCTTGCATATCTTTGAGGGAAAAGTGAGAGGAGATCTAGATCTACAATTCCACCAACCCATCTCTCCTCTAAGTGAGGGAACCTAGTAGATCTTGATCTTGGAGTTCTTGGTGTTTATCCTACTTTGTTCTTCCTCTCTTCTCCCCCATAAACATTAGTTGCTTTTGGTGGGATTTGAGAGTGAAGGATTTGAGCACTTATGCTCTTGCCATTGCTTTGTGCATCAGTTTGTGTTCTCCTCGAGGATTCGTGGAAGTTGAAAGTTTGTGAGCTTGTTACTCTTGGGTCATTGGACCCTAGACGCCTTTGTGGTGGTTGAGACCTTTGTGGTCACTTGTAGCCGTTCGGGAGCCCCCAATCCAGTTGTGGGTTGTGCCTCGGATTGTTGTTGTAAAGGCTCTGGATTCCGCCTTGAAGGATTCCAATAGTGTAAGGTGAACCAAACCTTTGTGGTGTGGTTCATCGGAGAAGAAGGTGAAGCCTTTGTGGCTGTTGAGTTGACCTTTGTGGTATCTCACACCTCTCCAACGAGACGTACTCCCCTAAAAAGGAGAAACTCGGGAATACATTCTCGTCTCCGCGTGCCTCGGTTATTTCTATACCCGAGCTCTTTACTTATTCACTTTACATTGTGATAGCCTTCGAGCTTGAAATATTCTATATTGCTATCACCTTGTTGCTTGTCTTGCTTAGCATAAGTTGTTGGTGCACATAGGTGAGCCTAGTATATTTAGGTTGTTGGTTTGTTAATTTAAACACCTAGTTTTATTCCGCAATTATCAAGCCTAAACCGGAAAAGTTTTAAATCGCCTATTCACCCCCCCCCCTCTAGGCGACATCCTTATCCTTTCAATTGGTATCAGAGCCTGGGCTCTCTTTTTAGGCTTTACCGCCTAGAGAATAAAGATGTCGCTTAGAGAATTAGTGCACGATCCCACTCTTATATTCGATGGCACAAATTATAATGTTTGGAAAATTCGCATGCTTAATCTTTTTAGGGCCATGGGTCCAAATTATATCAAGAGTATTGTAGATATGGGGTTTTCTCCTCCAATGGATTCCCAAGAATTATCTATAGAGGATGAGGAAAACTCTTATCTCGATACTCTAGTATCTAATGGTCTTATATGTGTTTTGAGCGATGTAGTTCTTGCATCAATCATGTCTTTTTGGAACGCTCATGAGCTATGGACCAAGCTTCAAGATAAATATGAAGTGTCCAATATTATTGAGGATGATTGTTCTCCCTCCACCTCTGGCCGTGACGAGTTCACAACTTCTTCCACTTCACCAACATGTGATTTGTCACAAGGTAATGATATGGTGAGTGGTGATAGAAATTGTTTTGTTGGTGGTGAATATTCTATTGACTATACTTCATCTCTATCTCATTGCAATGATCTATCTTTGGACTTCAACACTTCTAGCAATCCAAATGTTTTACATGCTAGTGTTGCTAGTCCTTGCATATCATGTAATAGTTGCTCAACTAAATCTCATGATGATATGCTTCCTATGTCTTGTTGCCATGAAAATAACTATCCCATATCCTCTAATATTTGTGTGGCTAACAATGTAGAGGAATCCCAACATTTGTTGGAACAAGACATGGGCCTCAATGGTGCTTCAAGTAATTCTTCATGATCAACGTCCGTTACCCACTTTTGCCTTATGGCTAGAGATTCAAAGGTATCTCCACCTTTGGAACCCTCTACATCTTGTGACGATGTGGATGAGGATTCTTATGGAGAACATATGGATGTTGAATCCTTAACAAAGAAGGGTGAGATGGTATTTGGTGCTCTTCCCAAAGGTAGCAAAGCTATCCCTCCTCTATGTGAAATCATTACTTATGCTATTAAGAGTAGGGAAATCATTGAGGGTTTGGATACTCAATTTGATGGGAAATGTAAAATTAAGAGAGAGTATGCTATGGAAAAAGCATCCATAGAGAATTCTCTTGAGGAAGAGTAAGAGCTTAGGGCTTCTCTTGAAGAGAGACTTGTGTCCCTTGATGAATCTAATGATCTTATTATTGCTAAAATCATTAAGGAAAGAGATCATGCCCTTGCAAAATATAAAGTGCTTAAAAAGGAAAAAGTTGAATTTGGTGTTGGCAATGCAAGACTAATTGAGGACATAGAGAGACTTGACAAATCTCACAAGGCTTTAGAAAGTGAACACTCTCTCCTTATCAAGTCTCATGATCAACTTCAAACTCAACTATCTAAGAATGATGAGCTTTCCAAGTTGTCTTCTTCCATTTCAAATATTGATGATGCTTGTGCTACTAACTCCACTTCTTGTGTAGCATCTATTTTGAAGGAGAATGTTAAGCTAAGGTCTCAATTTGAGTTGCTAACTAGCAAGTATATGAAATTGGAAGAAAGTCATGAAAAACTATCTAGCTCTAATGATGATCTTCTAGCATCCTATGCTAAGCTAAAGTTAGCTCATGAGGCTATTATGTCAAAGGTAACATCCTGTGAGCCTCATGTGGACAATGGCACAACTTCCTCTCACAATGCTTTATTTCCATGTGCTAGTCCTAGTAATTCTACATCACATACTATTGCTAAATCTTGTGATGAATTATCTTCCTTGCCTTGTTTCTCTAACAATGAAGCATCTACTTTCTATAGTGTTTGTGTTGATACTAACCATGTAGAGAAATTAAAAGAGCTCAAGGCCCAAGTCACTTCTTTGAAGAAAGACTTGAAAAAGCGTCATGTTGGGAGGTCCACACTTGACAATGTGTTGAATGTTCAAAGACGTCCCAATGACAAGAGTGGACTTGGATTCAACTCCAACAACAAGAACAAGTCCAAGACTATCAAGAAGAACAAGGGCCAAGAACAAGTCAAGGATTCGGCCAAGATTCTTTGCTTCAAGTGCAAAGTTGAAGGGCACTATGTTAGATCTTGCCCTTTGAAGAAGAAGTCTCTTAGTGAAAAGCAACAAGGAAAGAGGCCTCAAGTTCAAACTCAAGTTCATCAAGTTAAAGCAAGGCCTCTTTCCAAGAAGAATCATGCTACCCCTCCTCAAGTCAAGACTCCAACTAAGAAGAAAGGAGGAAGCCAATGTTGCTACATATGCCGTGAGAAGGGCCACTTTGCTTCTTCATGCACTAACGGTACATTATCCAACCCTATTATAATTGATGATGTTTATTCTCTTCGGAAGGATAAGGTTGGCAATGTGTTTGCCAAATATGTTGGTACTCAAAGTGGTGTCAAGAAAAGCACCATTTGGGTTGCCAAGCCTATTGTGACTAATCTCTTAGGGCCCAACTTGGTTGGGGACCAATAAGCTAAAACTTGATCAACAAGTATTCTATATTGCTATCACCTTGCTGCTTGTCTTGCTTAGCATAAGTTGTTGGTGCACATTGGTGAGCCTAGTATATTTAGGTTGTTGACTTGTTAATTTAAACACCTAGTTTTATTCCGTAATTATCAAGCCTAAACCAGAAAAGTTTTAAATCGCCTATTCACCCCCCCCCCCCTCTAGGCGACATCCTTGTCCTTTCACGGTACTACAGGCTGAACCGAGCGATACTACCGCCACCATACTAGCCAGTCGTCGGGCCCGCACCCGCGGTACTACCGCGGACACTGCCGCCAAAAACCCCATTTGGGTAACCACTGCGACACTAACATCGCCAATGGCGCCGATACTACCGCCACAAGAGCATCCTGGGAACGTCAAGTCCGCAACAACGGTACTACCGCCGCCACCACCGCCAAGAACCCCCTTCGGGTGGCGACTACGATACTAACACCGGTAGTGGCGTCGGTACTACCGCCACGAGGATCTCCAGGAAGTTTCAGGCTCGCACCAGCGGTACTACCGCCAATCAAATAGCGGTACTACCGCTGCTGCGGAACGCAGAACGGGCAGATGCCCTTGTAACCTCACCTATCTTTCCTCATTTCGTGGTTTAGCCTATAAATAGCCCCTCCTATGTTTGGATCTAGGGTTAGACAAGATATGTGTTTGCTCCTACTTTCCCCATGTGGAAACCAAGACCTCTACTTCGATTCATCTATTGAGTTGTACAAGACCTCTTCACGTAGCTTCTACTTTCCAATCTCTCCCTTGTAGATTCTATTGGGCCGGTGGACCAACCGGTGAAGAGAAACGGTTTCAATTGAGAGTGAGAGTGAGATTGGCTTGGGTTTTGAGAATCGGCCGGGGCTACCCTCGGGGCCGGTTACCGATTGATCTTCATTTGCAAGTTTTACTAGTTATCTTACCTTGCCCCTCGTGTTTCCCCTCGTTTTCCCCTTCGTTCTTCGTGTGTTCTTCGTGTTCATCCCTCACGCCCCCAAATCCGTGAAGATTGGGACCCTACCCGCATCACTGGGAAAGGGATATTTTGATGTGCGTTATTCATCTAAAATTGTTTATTCATGGAAAAGACAATAGAAAGCCAGAGAAGCTAAAGGATAAGTAGAGATTCGATCAGCAAATGATACATGATAATTCAGAATGCCATTAATTCAATGAAATTATGATAGATGTAGTACTATATACCTATAGAGCTAATTTCTGCTATTAGTCCAAAGTAAAACCATGGAACAGAGAAACATTGCTGAAACAATAGGCATGCATAATACTAATGGCACTTAAATTGAATAAATTATGGTAGATATAGCCATATGGTAGTTATATATACCAAGTGACCTAGTTTATGCCATAAGTCTAAACTATAACTATGGAATAGTACCATCGCTAAAATAACAGGGCTTGCATACAAGTACTAGTTTAGACAAAATGCATACTACTAATAACAACGATCTAGTGATAGTCTGCTACTAAATTAGAATCAGGGTACCAAAACTTCTCACTGCTGGTTACCAAGAATCATGCTTCAGACGGGACAACAGATTCCGGCAAGTTACCATTAAAACAGGGTCTTTCTGTAGTAGCTAGGATTCCTTCCACTGAACTCGGGCTGAAAACAACATTATTAATAAATGTATAACTGACCCTGAAACATCTCTTTTTTTTTAGAACCAGGGCGGGGAGTTCCCGCATTGCATTATAGAAGAAGAGATTTGATCTAGTTAATTAGGGAAACCGGATCCAAAACCATACAAAATGCAGTTAAAAAACCGCACACTCTAACTTATGGAACATCGTCTGTACCTAAAACAAGGGAACCTAATCCCAAGCTAACAGGCCACATCTCATAACCAACTAAAAGAACCTCTCCAAACGCACACGAACTCTCTCCACTAGAGATGCACCGATGTGCACCCTCCACACAGAAGAGATGACATCGTTTTATTTTCGAAAAGGAGCCACGACCTCTGCACCGATTGAATCACGCATCCACAAACTTCCCACAGTATGCAGAACCAATACTCTTAATATATAAGTAAGTCAGTACAATAGCAATAATACTTGTATAGTAAAACATAGCTTAAATAATTGTCTAACCTTTGCCAATTTTTCAGGTAAACAACATAATTAACAGATAATAAAGCTACAATTACACCAAATGACACCATCAACATGCTTCTCATATTAAACACAAGATAATGAAGAAGAAACTATTTTTTAAGAGTCGTTAACAGACAAAGAAAGCTACAAGAGCTTTCATTCAACATAGGGAAGAAACATAGAAACTCCAAAATCCGAACAGAGAAAGAAAGAAACTTGAGCTGCGAAAACAGTCATATGGGGAGGCTTTAGCTATTGCTTAGAAAAGGCATGGTTACATTTTGAAGGTAAAAGGGCAAGGATTATGCCAGAGAACATTTCTATCTGATAGTCTGGGACTATTTGGATTCAGGGCACTCAAATTTTAAACCGTTGATGTTGCCTCAGATTCATGTTTGACGCGCTGCGACGAATTCCTGCAAGTTAGGATTCAGACCGGGAGGGGGTTGTGCAGTAGGATAATAGTAAGATCTCTCCACTAATTTTCTCCCCTAACAACGCAGGAGAGAAGGCAACAAAAATGAAAACTTGCAGGCCCAGTGAAGATGCATGGAACAAGTAGTATACAACAGATAATTCTTCACCTTCCATTGTCCGATCAGGCTTATCAACAGTTACAACAGCTGCTTGTGGAAGTTCAGAACATCAACTTAAATTCAGAACCTGACATTTGGACATATCCTGGAACACCACTACCTATTATTGCAGGGACGATTGCTAACTGATACTCTGCTACCATTTTAGATTCAGTGTGCCCAAATTTCTCACTGTTGATTCTGTTCATGCTTGAGAGTTGAGACACAGCGACGGATTCTGGCAAATTAGTATTCAGAGATGGGGTTTAGGTTGGGCAGTAGAATAAGGAGATCTCTCCATTAATTTTCTCCCCTGACAAAGTGTGACGCAGGAGAGAAAGCAACAAAAATGAAAAATTGCAGGTCGATCGTTTGGAGATGCAAGGAACAACTAGCATGCATAAAGCGACCTGGCAACAAAAGTATTTGTTGGAATAACGGTTACAATTCTAGATATATACATTAAAAGGTAAAATCAGAACCGAAAATATTTTGACATGCCCTAGGGGAAAGAGATAAATTAACAAGAACTTACATGCTTTTATTCGTCCAAAACTCTTCATTCATTGAAAAGGCCATCGAACTTGTAGGACGAATAGACATTCAAGATTTCAATCAATGATGTTACCAGATAATTCACAATGCAGTAGATCCAGGTTGATATTTAAGATTGCACAAATTCAACCAAGTTAAGGCAATACGGCATATGTAATATGCATACCAAGAGAACTAATGTATGCCACGATTCAAGATAAAACCGAGGATCCACTGCTGAAACAAGAAGGCATACATACTAGTGATGAATAATGATAAATTTTTTTTTTTAATAATGATAACGATCTAGCTAGAAACCATAACTGTCCATGCGCGCTACCATTTGCTAGCTAAGCACAACACCAACCGATGGACTAACCGACTAAGGCGTGTCCATGGAGCACTTGGCAATCAACTCCTTCACAAGAGATGGGCAGCTGGTTCTGAGGTTCTCAAAGTCATCGCGAGCCATGGCAGAAGACAGATTTCCCGAAGAGATGAGGAAATCCAGGCAAGCATCCTTCAGCTCGCGGCAGTTGTGGAGCTCGGCCAATGCCAGGATGTTCGCCGCCGTGCCCAGGCTGATGTTACTGCACAGCTTGTCCTCGCAGATCAGCTTGAGCCTATCCATGCCGTACCGGTCCGCCGCAACGAGCAGGTGCTGCGCCATGGCGCATTCCTCTTCCTTCGCCGTCTCCGGCCACGAGTCCGTGTACACGAAACGGAGAAACGCCCTGAACACCCGCGCCTCCATGTCAGCCACGCGGACCACACCGGCAGCGCTGCTGCTCTCACTCATCGAGCCGAAGGGCTCCGCGGCGAAGACCGGCGACCGAGCGGCGAGCAGCCACCGGTGGGCGAGCAGCTTCTCGCCGCCGACATCGAACACCACGTCCGCGCCCGTCTCGGTCCTGAGCAGGTCGTCGAGGTGCTGGATCAGGTCGGATGGTGGCACAGGGACGGACCTCGTCGTGGGGGTGTTCTTGGCCGGCCCGACCTCTTCGGCGCGGAACCCGTTGAGGACGACGATGTCGCACCTGATGGTGAAGGAATCATCCCTGAGATGCTTCGATTTCTCCAGGGCCTTCCTCTCGATGAACTCCCCGCATCCCTCGACGCCACGGCTAGCAAAATTCAACTCGCCTGACTTGAACAGCGGCTTCGGCGTCCTGCCCTTCTTGGGAAAGAACGGCACGCGGAGGCGCCGCTCCTCCGCCGCGAAGCCGAACTGGACCAGCGCCTTCACCGGGCTGGCCACATCCTCCTCGAGGACGAGGAAGAGAGAGATGCAAAGCGGGTAGAACCGAATTTTTCCGCTCGGGTAGTACTCGATGCTCCAGCGGCGGCCAGCGGCGGTGAAAGATGGAGACTTGATGCAGCAGCCGACGGAGAGGAGCTTGGTGCCGGAGTAGCCCTCGATCTTGAGGATGTGGTGCCCGCTCGCCGTGTCGGCGACGATCTTGGAGGTGGTGGAAGACATGGAGTCTAGCTTGATCGCTACCGCTCGCCGTGTGGAGCTCAGTGGGAACAGGAGAATGGAGTGGTGGGGATTGGGGTTTTTGGCGAGCAAATTGAGGAGGCGATGCGAGGAGGGGAAAGCAGATGCAGAGAAATGTTTCCATTCTGGGAAAGCTCGGGACTGTTCTTACGATGGGCTTCCATAACTAATGGGCCTATACAATGTGCAGGTTGCCAGGTTGGGTTATTTATTGGGCTTTCCGGAAAAGGCCTAGCATTTTGTCTGAAAACATCGTGCCCTTTTTTTGCTGCTACTCACTCTGTTTTTTAATATAAGATGTTTTAACTTTTGTTCACACATGCACATAAATGTATGTAGACACATTTTTATGTGCATGCACACTCATTTTAGTATGCACCTAGACCACATGTGTACCACCTAAAACATCTTATATTAAAAAACGGAGGGAGTACTTAAGAAGAAATGTCGTTGTTGCATAGTTGCAGTAAATTTTGTTATATTGTGCGGTTAAAGATTCACTTCCATCTATATGTATGATGCATCATTGTCAAGTTCATACTCCTCTGTCAAGATTTACTCACATCTATATACATGTACTGCAACACGAGACAACGCACAGACGTAGCTTGATCTGCACCTCTCCTTTTAAAATTAAGACACCGTTTGGAACACGGATAGAAAAAACTCAAGGATAGGAAAAATATAGGAATTTAGATGTCATGCCTCTCAAATCCTATAGGAACTCAAAACACGTGAAAGAAGCAAAGTAGCTATTTGGATTGGAGGATGGGAAATGCGTGTGAAACTTTTGAATTTCAAACCACCAATCCTTTTTTTTTTTTTGGGTGAGGCATTGTACTCAGAATCAAACTACGAATCCAGGAAGCCAGACTGCTCAAGTGTAGTACGTCGATGAGGCTCAATTAAATAAATTATGTAGAAAAATTAATAATTGGAGCATCCAAAATCAAGCGTACTACGCTTATTAGCTAGTTTTTCTCTCGAAAATTCTTGTCAGTTATTGGACAGAGAAAAAAATTATGCTAATTTCTCGCGCAAAGATGCGCACAAAACAATATCCAATGAAAGTACTTAATCATTAGATGTAATTAGCCATGCACACTGAAGTTGATTAGCAGGCAAGCATGCAGCAGGCCTTTATGGGCGGAGTGTTTTATGGGCGCGCACGACGGCGTGATACAGAAGAAAAAAAAGCATAGCTAGAAGGGGATCAAAGCTCCAGTTCGCTACAGGAATTTTCCCATTCGGACTGAGCAGATGTTATGTTTCCTACGAAACCTGAAACAATATAGGAAGTCAATCCTATGAAAATCCCTTTCCTATTCCTGGGTTCCAAAGGGTGCAAAGGAAAGATATCCTCCAAAAATCCTATCCTATGAAATTCCTGCAACATTCCCGTGTTCCAAACGAGCCGCAATAGAGGTTTTACGGTGGTTGGTTTCTATACTTGAGATTGTGATCGTCCCAAATTACGCTTCATAATATATGCTTACTATAGCAACGTCAAACTAATCCTTTATCATCCTCATATCGAAACCATGGACATGAGCCAGACCGATTCCTTGACGCTCCGGTTTCTAAAGGACCAACCCAAGATCACAAATCTAATGAGTGATATTGAGTTCCCTCACTAAAGCATCCATTGTCGGAGCTAGCGCTAGAACTTCTCCATTGATTTCCCGAATGCACTTTGTATTTTCTCCTATTTTTCTGATATGGGGAAGCAACATGTTTATTTGGAAGTTGGAACCACTGGTTGAGTTGATCGCCTTTTTCTTACTTCGAGCTTCTCTAAGATATATCTTACTCGTAATACATGTTTTGAGTCCGTTTATAACTTTGTATTCTCTTGTGCCATTAACCCGGGAAATTGACCTAGGTCGGCACCTACGTGTATAATTTCTACCGTTAATTAAGATTTAAGATTCGTGTCAAGTATGAAAACTCTGTGAACGTTGATGTTTTAAATCCACTAAATCGTATAAAAAACTAACTTGTATGAAACTCTTAGAATTGGTTCAGATAGGTAGAGGAAGATTAAAAAAAAAACAATGTTCACTTGGGCCATCTTGTGTGTGCAACAGCCTGCCTAACTTTTGTCATGTACAATATGTGTGGCGCTTCAGGTTCGGTCAATCGAGATACTACATGCAAATTTATCTCTGGGAGCTCCATCTGGTATGGTTCTCTCCCGAATCCTCTTGTTGCTGAAGCTTTTGCGTGTCGTGATGGGTTCAGCTTTGCTCTGATGTCCAGGCTACTTGTGTACAACTTGAAACTGATTGAGCTTTTTTTTTTTGAAACAAAGGCAAAATCTTTGCCTTATCATTTATTAAGAAGAGGGTGCCCGGTTTATTAGTGGAAGAAACCAGGCGAAAACCATACAACAAACACCAACAACACAGAGAGGAGCCCACACAACAGCTATAGAGAGCAACACCTAAAGCAAGCAACACCCAAAGCAACAACGTCCATCTACCTATAACAACTGCACAACTCTAGGACCATGCATCTGCCAAAGCTTTCCTTGCTATTCCTTCTTTCTTCTTTTGCCCCTAACAGAACCCATCTTGAGAGATTTCTTCACCTTCCTGATTAGGTCCTCTGAGGCCTTCCCTGTCAAAACGCAAGCAATGTCCTTGCAATATCCAGGACTAGCCGCCTCTAGACAGGCAAGTAAACAGCAGAGCTCTTTAACAAAACGGGTCTCAGAGCTAGGAGTCAACACTCCTCCACTGCCTAAAAAGGGCGTCGAGGCCACCGCCAAAGTCTCTAACGAGCGCAACTCCATCGGAAGTACAACTGATGAATCCCCACACGACTCCTGAAGCTCTGGAGCCAAGATCCCACCTATGTCGTCGCCTTCAGACGCAACCGTCGCAACAAGCTACGGCGACGGGCAGGGACTGCCACGAGGAGAGAAACAGCCATATAGAAGTGCTTCCTCAACCACAGACGACTTCTGCTCCGACGCCTGTGGGGGCGAGCTCTGGGCCATCAGAAGCACATGCCTCTGTCTGCTGCAAAGGACCACCAACGCCTGCCAACAACAACCTGAGAGTTGCCACCTCTTCACGAAGGGGGCGAAACGCCTCCTCAATGTGGTCATCGACCAGCTGACGGATCTCCAAGCGCAGCAAGGCAAAGTGGGACACAAGCCTAGAGGCACTGAACTCCTCGCAACACCTAAGAGAGGGCCTTGGCTGCACCGCAGGATGCAACAACGAGTGGCACCTGACCCCGACCCCACTCTGGGGCGACGAGGGGCGACGAGGCTGAGCGGACGGAGAACGACTCTGCTGGCAAGGAGCACGAACATCCGGAAAATGAGGCGAGGGCGGCGGCAGAAGCAGGGGTGGTGGATGGCGGGGCCACGGGGGGCATGGACGCCGGCGCAGCCAGCGAGGCGGCGGAGGCGGCCGACGGTGCCAAAGCAAATGGCAGGGACGCGGGCGCAGACACCTTGCTGAGCATGACAAGGGCGGAGCTTCAGGTCGATGCCGAGCTTGTCGTCTTCAGCCGGCCAGGACGGAGGCAGAAGCAGGTGGAGGTCGACGCGACAGAGCTGTCTCTCCTTCGGTCTGGCGGGCGAGTGACTGGCGGCGGCGCAGGCGGCGACGCCGACGACGGGACCAGCTCCTCCCGCTACATGCTGTGCTCCAGCTTCGTCGGAATCCAGCCCACGGCCAACGGGATGGCTACCGCCGCGACAGCAGGCAACGGTGCCGGACCTCGGGGTGGAGGCAGAGAGAGCGCGGAGGCGAAGCTGGATCTACAGGCGAAGGTGGGAGAGGAGGTCGGGGCAGGGCGATCAAGCCGGCGGCGGCGGTAGGACCAGGTAAGGGGACTCGCGACCATGGCGACGTGCGGTGATTGAGCTTTTTGGAAGACAAGAAAGAAGAACATAGCTTTTGTCCTACCAATCCTGAAGCAAATTGAAGAGCTTAGTAATAGTAGGGCTTTCATTTCTTTTGAACTCGTCTGTGTAAAAAAGAGGCAAACTGGGCGGCCCATTCCTTGGCCGAAACCCCTCCATCAGCTCCCAGGGTTAATGTCTGGCATGGTCGTGTCTGCTTGTACTGCCCAATGTATACAGCAAGACTGTCTTCTTCGCAAAACAAAAAAAAACTTTGGTCGTGTACCTGGAACCAGATTGCCTGACAGCAATAAAGCTCTTTATGGACATTTGTGAGTACCCGTCAATATTTTTCTGTTGCTCTCCGCTCCCTCGCTCGCACCCCCCCCCCCCCCCCCCCCGCGGGCGACGGGCGAGCCCAGTCCCCGTCCTCTCCTCCGGCCCCCTCTCCCTCCATCTCAAAAAATAAATAAAAAACTTTGGTCGTGTACCTGGAACCAGATTGCCTGACAGCAATAAAGCTCTTTATGGACATTTGTGAGTACCCGTCAATATTTTCCTGTTGCTCTCCGCTCGCTCGCTCGCCTCCCCGCGGGCGACGGGCGAGCCCAGTCCCCTTCCTCTCCTCCGGCCCCCTCTCCCTCCATCTCCCCTGCCGTCGCCGCCGGCGTAGACCGCCGGGCTTCTCCCGCGCGTGGCTGGTGGCGGCGGGACGGCTTCTTCCCGCGCTCGTGAAGGGGGAGCGGGGTCTCCCGACGGCGGTGGTGCTCCTCGGCAAGGCGACGGTCCGGATCGGCGGCTTGAGAACCCGCGGCCGGGTGGTGGGCGTCGCGGCGGCGCAGCCGTTGGCTGCTGGGAGGCGCGGGAGCCTGCTCGTGGCTGAGCCCTTTCGGCCCAGATCTGGGCCCTATGGGGCCCGGCTGGTCCTGGGCGGGCCGCATCAGGCGTGGTGGCGCCTCTTCCCGTGGACGACGAGCAAAGTCTGCTGCTTGGGACGGCGGAGACGGTGGTACACCTGCTGCAGTGCGGCGGCGAAACTTCACGGGCCCATCTGGGCTCGGGCGGGCCAGTGAGGGCCTGGTTTGTCTTGCTGCTGCATCCGGTCGGCTACCGCTTCCCGGCGGTGGAGGCAGGTCCCTCCCGTGTGCCGCTGTACCGCTGACCCTCGCCGGCGATTTTGCTTCTCAATCTTACGGGCCTCGTGACGTGGACCTCGGTGAGACGGCGGTGATGAGTGCAAGACCGTGGTGGCGCGCGCTGGTGGGTGGCAGGATTGGTGGAGCGTCCCAAAGAGCCCGGGGGTGTGGTTTTTTGGAGGTTAGGAGAAATCCGTGTCGTCTCGACACCAACGCGGCGACGCCCGTGGGTGTCGCCTTCCTTCCTGAAGGGCGTTGGTATACCTCTTCTTTATCCCCTGTTGCGAGCCGGGGGAAACCCTATGATGGTACCGGAGGTCACCCTAGGAACCGTCCGGGCAGCAGCGTCGTCGTCGTCGCATCCCCTCTTGAGGTGTTGCTTGGTTCGCGGCGCTTCGGGGCGCTAGGAGCGTGGTGGAATTCTTCGGAGGGCGCAGCGGTTGAGAGTCATCTCCGTTTTCGTCGAACCGCCGGTGTCGGCATTGTTTTCTCTTGTTTTCTTCTTTTGTTTCTTTTGGGCTTGTTTTGTGCTGTTTTGTCCTAGCAGTGGTCTCAGTTGTATTGGTTGGTTGCTATATTTATATAGCGGGGCGAAAGCCTGTTTCGAGTTTATAAAGCTCTTTATTTATTGATGAAACCCCTAGAACGACAATATGAAATCGATCGGTCGGCAGTCGGCACAACTGCGCAATGCATTCGTTACAAATTACGGGAAAAAAATCACAATGCATTCGACACACGTTGGTTACTTACATGGCACGTCTCTATGGAAGAGCGATTTCCTAAGCGATCGAGCATGCAGATCAGCAGCAGCCGTCCATGCCCATCTCCGAGTCGGCGATCACGTCCGCGACGCCGTCGCCGATGCCGAGCATCATCCCGCCGACCGCCGCGCCCAGGAGCCCCATCCCGAACCCGGACCCGATCCCTCCGCTCCCGCTGTCGTCGTGCCTCGCCGGCGCGGCGGACGGCGCGCCGTACCCATACGGAGCGGCCGCGGCGGGCCCGTAGCCATACGACGGCCCGTACCCGTACGGGTGGTGTTGGTACCCGTACGGCGCTGGCACGGCGTGCTGGGGGTGGTGGTACGACGGCGGGTACGCGGTCACCGCGTCGCCCTTCGCGGCGGCGCTCTGCTGCTGCAGCGCGTACCGCCCGTCCCCCGGCGCCGCTGTCGCCGGCGCGTCCGTGAGGCTGTAGGAGATGTGGAGCACCCCGCGCTTGCGGCCGCTCAAGGGGCTGCGCACCTGGTAGCTTAGGTGGCGGTGCTCGCCGGCGGGCGGCGCGGCGGCGACGAGGTCCTGGACGGGGACGAGCACCTCCCCGACGTCGCGGTCGCCGAAGGAGCGCTCGGCGCGGAGGAGCACGTGGAGCGCCAGCCCGCGCGGATCGGCGGCGGCCGGGATGGGGAACCGCAGCGGCGCGTGCCACATGGGGCTCCGCCCGCCCTGCCGGTCCGAGTGCGTCCGGTGCGTCGGCGTCCGCGGGTCGCCGCCGGAGATGGACGCCACCGCGTACACCCGCATCTTGGAGAAAACCGTCACCTTCTTCAGGTCCTTGGCAGAGATCAGAGTCACCTCCAGCACCCGGTACGCCATCGCGCCTCGCCGTAGCCCCGGTGCCGGTCGATCGATATTGCAATGCGTGTTCCGAGGAAGACGATCGAGAAGGAAGCTATGGAGGATTCTCTTCTTCGATTGATTACCTAGTACGTGTGGTTATTGGAGGCTATGAAATGATCCGACGAGGAAGATGCATGGGAAATGACCATCGCGGGTTGCAAGTTTGTTTTGGTGGTTTAGGACGTAATTTTGTGCAAGTTTTAGGGTCCACTTGCTGGGGGTGGTCAATAATAGCCTTGTTTGTGTTCAGTTAAGTTAGTTAACATTTGCTAATTCTGCGGTGAGCCGTTCGTGTCGGTAGCTTAGCAGCATGGATCATGGTCTAAATTTGGTTAACTCTCTCCTCACTAAAACGATTAGGAAGAGTTGAGAGCCTCTTTATTTTGCCAAATTTCCAACTCAAACACAAAACATAAAACACGATTGATGATATATACTCTCTCCGTTCTAAAAATGATGACTTCCATTTGTGTGCATATGAATGTATCTCTACTATTCTTTAAAGCTGAGTAGGTGTTCGCTGGTAGGTCGTCCGCTCCCGCACCGCAGGAAACAATCGCTAAAAAACCCGGAAGACAACCGGTACGTCGCCCGCCCGCTTCGCATCCCTCACCGAAGGAAAAAGAACCGCGCAGACTTTATAGACGGAAAAAAACAAGCACGTCCGCTTCCGCTCCGCACGAAAAAAACGTACACCGCCTGGCTGTCCTTCTGCCGCGCCGCCAAGCCCAACCCCGTCGATCTGCCCCGCCGACCCCAGCTCAGTCGTCCAACACCACCAGCAGCCGGAACCCTCGTCCACCATCGGGCTGTGGTCAGCGCCTGCAATGGCAACCGTCGCCACGATCCAATTGGTCAAACGGCAACCTACGTTCATCGGCGATCGTGGAGCTCGTCATGGTGGTTGGCTCACGTCCTGTTCTGATTCTCATCTTGTTCAGTTGTTCTCATCTACGACGAGCCGCGCTGCTACCTCAGGCAACTCCGGCGACCTCTTCCTGCTCAGCCCGCTCGACAACTACGCCGGAGCAGTGGAGGAGACTTTCGGCGACCTCTTCCTGCTCAGCCCGCTCGACGACTACACCGGAGCAGTGGAGGAGACCTTCGGCGACCTCTTCCCCGCCTCCGCCGACTCCCTGTTTGAGGTACCTGTCTCGGTGCCGACTCCCTGTTTGTTTGCCGTGCTGTACTATTGTTTATTTCAGCTTTTTTCATGTGAGTTTCCAGTACATGCAGTTCAACCACAATAAATAGCATGGAAAAATCACCAGAATTAACTTGGACCAATTAATTGTACGTCTGCTGTAATGTCCCGCAATACTAGAGATTCTTCTCAAGCAGCTTATGCTCATGCTCACCAAAACTGAGCCTTTTCCTCGAAATAACTACTTGTTGCATAAATAACAGAAATCCAGAAGCTGCTGTTTTCTTATCTACCTCCTCCAAATCAATCTCAGGTTGTAGTGCAGTCCGGACAGAAGATTTAACACCTGCCTTGGTGATCTGATCACTGAAAATTTTAGCTTCTGTGACATATGATTAATTGTTCCATGGTTTTTTTCATACGAGCTTCCAATATATTTTGCTTTGTGTGGTTAATGATCCGGATGATTGACAAGTAAGAAATGTTCCACGATTTCACTAGCTGATTCCGTACGAGAACCTGATATGAAAATACAATGTTAACTCAATTAAAAAAATAAATCAAAGGACTATTAATCATGCAAGATCGTTCTACTGAGACCATTCTCAGTGCAACATCACGTCCCAAAAAACTAGAAAAGGTGTCTAAACTAAGCTCATGTAAAAGTTGCAGTCACAAAGGTGAATTATATCACCAGACCCCAATCATTCAAAGGACCATTAATCTAGCAAGATCATTCTGCTCATTCATTTAGAAGTTGCAGTCACAAAGGTGACTTATATCTAGAAATTGTTCGCGCATGGGGCTACTGCGCTTGTTTGTAGCTACTATTACTTCTAACTGGATTAAGCTGTAAACTCATGATTTCCCCATGTAATATGTGACTCATGATTTCCCCATGTAATATGTGCAGGTTTCATTCTCAGGTCATCCAGCATTTTACATTGAGTTCCTATAGCACACATCGGGGTAGGAGGTACTCTTTTCAAAACCAACACTCCAAATAGCTTTTTGTTCAAAATTCTCTTGGCTTATCTTTTCTGTTCGAGTGTCTTTTCACTAATTTATCTACGTTGTTAGGTTGTCATCTTTTATGTATCTTTTCATAGGTAGGATGAGGAACCATATATATCTATTAGTGTGTTGCTGAAAAAATAGAAAATTTACACAAAATTACAAAGAGATCAAGTTTCTTTTCATGCTGATTCTTTATTACCTAAAACAGAAGCTGCATGTTTAGTTGCTTTCATCTCCTGTCCCTGTCAGCTTCTTCAATTGTCACTTTTTTGTACTGTGCGTTTTCTAAAGTTATACTTGAAATGAATTACAAGCAATTTCTGTTTAGCACTTCCAAGCAAACTGCAAGTAGTCCTAATCCTTGTCAAAATTTGGGTAAAAGGGTACACTGTATGAACTATTTATGCTTGCCGTCACGGAATATACATGGACTTAATATGACCATGTGTAGAGAATGAATATTGGTATCTTTATTATGTAGATGGCACCCATCAAACTCCAAAGTAAGTTGACGTATGCGGACATCACAGAAACCTGGCGACATCCGGCAAGCCTGACATCTTCGTGACGATGACCGGCAACCCAAACTGGCACGAGATACAGGACGCACTGCTTCCAGGCCAAACCCTGCACGACCATCCAGATCTCGTGGCCCGAGTATTTAGGTCCAAACTGGAGACGATGAAAGAGATGCTTACCAAGAAGCATATCACAGGCGATCCGAAGGCAGACGTCTATGTGGTAGAGTTTCAGAAGAGGGGCCTCCCCCATGCTCATTTCATGTTGATGTAGCTGGACCACATTGATGATCTTTAGTCTTTAAAAATGTAATGTTTGCCAACAGATTTGAGACATATATATATATGCATTTGAATTACTACTTGGCTATCTTTTCAATATACATGAATTTTTATGTGCTCTTCATGTTTACATGTTCAATGACGGTAAAAATGAAAATGCCGTTGCAAAGCACGGGCATTCAACTAGTATCGTTTATAGTCTTGAATTCTTTGGATCGTAGAACTAATGAGTTTATCATCAAATAATGTTTGCCACAATAGAAGAAATAAAATGCAGCAAAAGGTTGTGGTTATCAATTCCACATGTTTTATTTACGCTTAGTGCGAAACAAAATTAAAATTTTCGACATGCTTAATTTATCATCAGACAAGATTTCCAACTGAAACACAAAACACAAAACACGATTGATGATATATATCGTTTTATAGTCTTGAATTCTTTGGATTGTAGAACTAATGAGCTTATCATCAAATAGTGTTTCCACAATAGAAGAAATAAATGCCGCAAAAGGTTGTGGTATTCAATTCCACATGTTTTATTTACTCTTAGTATGAAACAAAACTAAAATTGTTGACATGCTTAATTTATTTTCGGAGTCACGACTATTGAAAATTTCGTCTATTAGACTTTAGGCTTAGCAGCTTCGTAGTTTGGCTTTTGTGCAACATATGTGTGGTATAGAAATCCGGTCCACCCTTTCCTCACTTGCTAGTGCAAAACTATTCGGAAAGTCGTTTTGGCTCCCGGGCACTAGTGAACCGTACCCTTCACTTTAAAAAATTCAAAAATTATATTTACAATTTTCAAAAATTCTGAAACAGAAATTTGGATGTAGATAATGATGCATCCTACAAACATGCAAAATCACAATGCGAATTCTTTATATTATGGGCTACACAAAAATGAAAAAATATTGTATATTTTCGAGATTTGGAAGTCTGTATACTCAGATCGACTCATTTGCATTTTTATGTATTTAGAATATAAAGTATTTCGAATTGAGATTTTGCATGTTCGTGAAATACATTATTTATGCACGTTTTTTCACATTTTAAAAACTTGCAAAGTATAATATTGGTTACTTAAAGATGGAAGGAGTATGCATACAAACAAGCAGATAAAAGAAAAACCAAATGAGTGAGATACGTCAGTTGGGGGGGCTATTGGGCTAAAACCCAATATGAATCAAGTTTAAAAGACAAAGAAAAAAGGGAGAAGAAAATTTGGCTTTAATCAATTTTGTTAGGACAAAAGGAAAATAAAAGAGACAATGAGAGATGTTTGGCCCGTTTAGGTGGTTTCAAGGACAATAAAAAGAGATGATTTTTTTTACGTTGAAACCCATTGGATCACATCGCAAAGTCCAAGGTTTATAAGTTAATGACTGAAGTGGTATGTGACATGGGCCGTTGGATCTAAAATGTTCTGTCAGATTTAATCTACCAGAAAAAAGTAAAATGAGAAATGAGTGAGACATAGGCGGTTTGGGCTGAATCAGGAGGTATTGAGCCAAGACCAAATCTACCAAAATTAAAGAGTGAACAGAGGCTTTGGCTCATTTGATGAGGACAAATGAAATTAAAGGAGAAAATGTGATATAGTTGGTCCGTATTTGGTGGGTTTAGGCCCAAATAAAAAAAGATTTATATTTAAAGGTTAAAAGTATGTAAATAATAAAATTAAGTAAAACAAACTCTCAAAAAATTTACATAATATAGAATATATATAGAATCTTGGAAATATATTCCCATGACAAAACTCCAACAAAATATACTAGAGTTCTAATACACATCTCTAGGAAAAATAAATGTAACCCAGAGACTTGATAATTCAATCAAGATCAACTCAATGCAGTTTTGAATTCACACCATTGTAATGCTCTTTGCTTTGAAAATAATTACTCGGCTATATCTTAGAAAAGATGTAGTTGTTGAGCATTAAAACTCAATCTATAACAAACACTAAAAAAAAGTTTAAAGCCTTTCAGAGTGGTTTGGGTTAATTACAAGTTCATGTGGTGGCATGAGCAAAGAGGATTTAAGTTCACCATCTTGGAAAGAGGTATCTACAACAGTTTGGATGTATAAACCAAACACCAGCAATTTGCATAGGAGAGCCAAAACAACTCGGATGCATGCTAAAAACATCAGATGCCTATATGGGGCCTGATGTCATGCACACAACGGTGTCTATCACTATTGGGTCTTGGTCATGTTTTGTTGTGCCTAGCTCTCAACCTGATTTCATTTTGCCCATAGCTAATATCATCACTCGTTTTGGGGGAGGAGGAGGAGGGGAGAGGTGATAAACCTAGTTGGTCTACACTAAGTTAGACATCTACAAATATGTCTTCTGGTTGAACCTTTTATTTTGTGTGTGTTGGGAGTTTGCTATGTGCCTTTATGGAATTACAGTGTCCAGAATTTCGATCGTGCTTAATTACAACCTTAATTTACCTCAGTTGTCACATATTTGTGTTAGTTTGTGTATCTGCTTCTTGAAATTGCACACTGTCTACGATAGTAAAAAAGGAAAATAAATAAATTTCACTATGTCTCACAATCCTCTTTGAAGCTCCGAAAATTTAGCATATACAAAGACCATACATGTCCCATTGTTTTGAGTTATTCTCAATGCTTACTACACGCATTTCATTTGCTACACATTTTGCACCCATATGAGTGGTATAAATTCATGATCTCGCGTCTTAGAAGCAATTTATTTTCGTGTAGAACTATGTAATTTGGCTTGCATTTCTTTTTGTGTGTGTAGAGTTCGCTCTACACATCTACTGTACTTGATTAACCGGGCATAACTTTAGCAGTTCTAAAATAGAATCCTATTTAACTTAGATGTACCTTTTTTCTAGTGCTAGACTTTTTAAAATATACTCTTCGTCTATAGACTTTCAGGCCGAGTCAAACAATTGTCTACACCAAACCCATGCATGCTCGAATAACATGACTTTTAGAAAGACTGTGAGCTTTATTGATTATAAATAATGTTTTCACAATCATTAGCAATCAAAGCGCCACATAAGGCAGCGCTGAACCAGTTAACACCGCTTGACTCATTTGTAGCATCCTCAAATAACATGAGTTTGTTGCACGTTTTTCACTAATTTTGAGCAATATAAAATCCTGCTTTGGTGTTGCCTCGTTTTCTTAGAAATCATTTTCTTCTCATCCTAAAATAAGTCATATCTCGAGCATTTTCTTTCACGTCTCAGGTTCACTACAGGTTCCTACCTGGAGGCCATATGCATATTTTTGTTAGCTTCTCATGGTAATCATACTGAGCGTATGTGTGCATAAATTGTCCGCGGTATGACTTCCTTTCTCCTACACATTTTTTTGGGTGATTAATGTACACACAATATTTTTGGCGATTAATGTACACACGATCTTTTTGGCCATTAATGTATTAGCTACACCAAACTTATATGTGCCTAAATAGTTTGAATTATTTTGAATCTTCATTCAACGTATTTTATTTCGCGACACATTCTCTATCTGTAGGACTAGTATAAACTAGTTCAATGCCAGTGCCTTGCCATGGGGCTTAAATTTTATTTCAGACTCTACATTCTGTTTCGCAGACACCCCACTCCAACAACACATCATCGTTGTACCTGTAGTCATCTTACTCGAGTAGTTTTTACACATCGTTGCATGGTGTTGTTTTCTCCAAGCCTGGTAAATAGTTGTTACCCTAGCTCACGACTTCAGGGTTGCTGCGTGATGGCGTGTTAGAAGTCTTCTTTACACATAATGGAAGATGCACATTTTGAAGACAATATTTGTCCCTTCTTATTCTTTGACGAAACAAAGGTATCGCCTTTGTGACCGACAGTAGACATGGATAAAAAGAATATAGGGTATACCTCAAAAAATTAAATTTAAATTACTCGATTATCTGCAAACTGTTACAAGCACATGTGCTTTGCTAAGGAATACAACTATTGCAACACTGGTTAATGAGTCACTCTCTTTCATGCACACATATTGAATGTGGTTTCGAATATACTCTCTACAAATGTCTATCCTCCTCCTAACTTCAGTCTCATGAACATATTATGTGCTCTTCTGATATTTCCCCCACTTGTACCCCCACTACTATAAGATATCGTTCCATCTCCCTCGCGGTATCTCTTCACCCTTCGCTTCCCCACCCTCTAGCTTTCCCGACCAGTTTTACTCCACCTTTGATGTAACGAAGATTTTTTTGCCTCCATAGGTGAATCCAACTTTTATTGGAGAGTTATATTGTAACTTGCTAATTTGTTGTGAGTAAAAAATGTCTATCAAGGCCACATTGAATACATACAAAATATAAAGAACAGTGCACCAAAGAAGGTGAATTGGCAAATATATTTCTTGCATGGCATCTCATATTCTTTTGATTATATTTTGTCTCCTCAAAATTGACGTGTAAGGATGCCAAGATAAAATAATTACTTTACAGACCAAAGGCATATCACAATTATCAAACAATATATAGTTTACAGAATACCGAGCTAAAATATCTGCAAATCTACTCCCCTCTTCTCAAATCGTAGCGACCTTCTCGATCACCTGAAGTAAGGGATGGTAGTGTCATAGGTTCAATAATAATAATAACAGAGAAGGGTATTTAATCCCACCGTTGCCCTCTTACTTTTTCAAAAAGTGGTAACCTTTGTTATCCATTTCATTAGACATCAAAGAGTCGATGTAACAAGATAACAAAAAGAATGAAAGATAGTAAACATTATGAATGAAGTCGATCAATCTGAAATTGTTTCTAATAATAAGAGACTTCTTGCTGGGCTACGGATAAACATTGCTTTCAAAACTTCTCAAATCCTGTAAATTTATCAAAGAGGATCCTCGTTGAGAGTATGATAGCTTGGAATAACATTTACAAACTGGGAATGATGAGTTCTTGTATTAGCTACTGAAAAAATTTCACGAACTGAAATGATGTAAAACCAAGGAACTCACACAACGCAAGGATTCCACATGTTTGGCGTACTTGATTATTCATTGCGGGGACAAAGAATATATCCACACAAAGATTTCTAGGTGCAAAAAACTCATGTTATATAACATGATTACTATATATATCTCTAATTTATGAAAGTCCTAGGTCTAAAAGTAGAAACTTCAAACTAAGATTACGTGCGTGCTATATATGATCTCTTAAGTTTGGGATAAGACTCAAGTTTTCATAAAGTAAAGTTGTCTCTCAACAAACATTTATGTCTCGATGAGGATTTTTGTTTTCGCCAACACTTGCAAAAGCAACTAATGTTTGGATTAGTCTCTTGAGCTACCACATTTTTAGATTAACCTCGTGCCTAGGTTCTAATCCTGAGATTAAGATCTTGGTGGTGGTAAGAATAACTTTCGCAAAACCACATAAATTTCGATGACACAATTCAACTTATGATACCGACATACAAAAACATAAGTATAACGGAATAGAAACTACGAAGATGAACTCAGCTCTCTCTACTCCGTGGAGTCCATATGCATATATTTGTTTAGCTTCTAGTGGTAACCATGCTAAGCGTTTTTGCATAAATTGTCCATCATATGATTTCCTCCCCCCCAACAATCTTTTTGGGTGATTAATGTGCACACAATCTTTTTGGGTGATTAATGTATTAGCTACACCAAACCAATACGCGTATATATATAGTTTGAATTATTTTGAATCATCATTCGGCGTATTTTGTTTCACAACAGATAGGACTAGTATAAATTACTCGTACCCCGGGCCACACAAATATCACCTTTTTGTTTTCTTTTCTCTCTCCCTTTGCACAACTAATTACCATCGTGCCCCTCCTCCTCCTACCGTCTCCCAGCCGGCCCGAGATCCCCAAATCTCTCCAACCCCGCAAACCCGAAGAGCGCAATCCCAAACCCAAAGCTAAGCCCAGGCCGAGACACCCCCACACAAATCTAGGGTTTCGCTTCCCAACCGCACGATGGCCGACCCCGCCGCCGCCGTCTCCGGCGCCGTCGTGCCCGCTGGAGGGAGCGAGGATTGGACCCCCAGTTTCGGCGACATGGTCTGGGGCAAGGTGAAGTCGCATCCGTGGTGGCCCGGCCACGTCTACAGCATCACCCTCTCCGACGATCCGGAGGTGCACCGCGGCCACCGCCACGGCCTCGTCCTCGTCGCCTTCTTCGGCGACGGCAGCTACGGGTGGTTCGAGCCGCACGAGCTCGTGCGCTTCGAGGACCACTTCATCGAGAAGACGTCGCAGGGGGGCAGCCGCACCTTCCCCGCCGCCGTCGCCGAGTCCCTCGACGAGATCGCTCGCCGCAGCGCGCTCGCGCTCCTCTGCCCCTGCCGCGTGCCCGGCGCCTTCCGCCCCCACAACGAGGACCCTGGGATCCTCCTGGTGAACGTACCCGGGTTCGACTCCAACGCCGAGTACCTCCCCGACCAGGTGATGGCCGCGCGGGAGAGGTTCGTCCCCAAGACGATGCTGGATTACCTGCAGAGCGCCGCCGTGGAGCAGCGGGAAGCAGCCGAGACAGCCGCACGTACTTTGCCAGGGATCGAGATGGCCGCTATGCTCATGGCGTACCGCCGATCCAGATTCGAGAAGTACGACCTCACCTATGCCGAATCATTTGGGGTGGAGCCTAAGAAGGCCCTCGAAGGCGAGATTAAGGCCGAGGCTGAACGAACTCAACGAGGTATCGACACTCACATGCCCAATCCTAGTAATATTACTATTCAACGCTATGTTATTGTTCTGTACTTGGTCTTGATGGTTAAACGCTGTTACTGTTGGTGCTGGTATAAATTACATAACACTAATTGTTTTGATGTGATTAATAAACTGGGTATTGTTGGTTCAAATAGTGCTTGTTTCTCTTTTGTTGAACTGCCCGTTGCATGAATTTGAAACTTGTTTTGATGTGAATAGTATGGAGCAACATTTTTTTTCCATAAATCTATACTACGGAGTAGTAATAAAAGATACAACTGTAGAATGTCAAGTTTTCTCTGCTTCATGTAGTTATTCTGCATACTAGTTTAGTCTTCCATGACGTTGAATGCCTGGAAATATATTTGAAGCAGTGGATTTTGTGTCCTATGATGCACTGGCTTGTGAAATCTTTCTCTTGCATTCCTCTTTGATTTTGGTATTTGCTACTCTTTGTAGTTCTATTTCTTCCAAGTGTGCATCATTTTTCATTAATTGCCTCTGTTCCTTTTAGTCGTGCCTTGCGTTCGGCACGCACATTGTGTGTTTGTTCACACCTCCATAATCTGGCATACTGAGGTAGCATCACAATTTCAGCGACTCGTTTGTTATGTTCTCGGCGAAGAGTATTAGAGTCATGCTTCATAAAAGAACTGCTATCAGTATTAGAAACACTGATTCTGAAAGGAAGTATTTTAACATGGCTGATAAAACGTATCAGTGATTGGTGGAGATGCGCTTGGTATATTGATCTGCATAATATGTTTTTTCTGGATGCATCCTTTCCTGTTCATCATTGAAGCAGGCGTTGAGGTAAGGTGGTTGAGTTCACCTGTACATCATGAAGGAAGGAATCAAGTTAAGCTAGTTGCGCTCTTCACTGATCAGTTGAGGTGCCTATTAGTTATTATATTCATAAACATGTATATATCTACGAAGGTAACAGTTCAAGGATGTTACTGTACTAGTTTCACTGTAGTAATTTGACTAGAATCTGTGTTAATTATTAGTTGAATTAGTTCAGATTTACACCACAATAAAATCCTAATATTGTCTCATCGATCCCAAAACAATTTGAATACACAATTTTCTAACCGTTCTCAAGTGCAAGTCTTTGGAGAGCATCTGACACATGCATTGGTTCTTAGATGCAACCTACAAAATGTTGCAAGTGTATAGAAACGCTTCAGGCCCTGGGAAGCTTAAACTAAGATGTTGGCCCGACGGTTCAGCAACTGTGGGCACTGTGTGACCCATGAGTTTCCCTCTGCTTACCTTGACCATCCCCCATGGACCAAAATTTGACTCAAGTTCTGAGTTGAATTAGTTGTTGTTCATGCTAAAACCTTAAACTGCTGCAAAGAATATACCCATAGATAGAAGAGTTGACTATGCTGCTGCAGCAGAACCTAATCCTTCGCTAATCTGACCCATTCGATGACTGCGTGCCTGCTTGAATGAGAACTGGTGGCGCCAAGACATTAGGTGGAGTGACAGGTTACAATATCCGCGAAGAAAGATCGATACTTCTGTTCAGTCCGATACATTTTGCCATCTCAAATTCTTGTCCATTTAATAGGTTAAATCACGTGACAGGAGCCAGTTTGGCCAGTTTTAGCCTTTGGATTCAAGTTCCAGTCTGCTGTTTTAGCTGCTGCAAAGGGAAGCTTTTGGTGCAGTGCCCTGGAGGCCTTCAAAACTTCGTTACGTAATGGCGATCGGATCATTTCCTTCAGAACTCCAGTGGATTAACCCTACCTTTCACACCAGAGTTGATGGAGAGTCAATTGCCATTACCACTCTGCCACATAAGATCTTTGGAAAGCTCTCAAGTTCTGGACAGCAACAGCAACCCTGCCTCAGGAAATCAGATAGCGTCAATCACACTATGCTGCCGTGAACTGAAAACCCCCTTTTGCTCCTTGGAAGATCCAGCTACTAACTTAATCCGACCATGATAACCTTCATCACTGTCCAAGTTCCATCCTGCTAGATTCCCTGCAGAATCATGCGTTCAGTAAGTGGGATAAGCGCAGTCTAATTCCCACAGGGTTCGATTGGAATTTATGGTACTATCCCAGCAACTAACGATCCTGACTCTAGGAACTAGAGCCGCACTTATTTTTTATTTTTAAGAAATATTTTGAAATTTATATTATGAATAAAAATATATTTTGGTACTTTTTCGGCATGAGGGTAGTGTCAATGTTGAGCTAAAGGCATCCGAGCAAAACAGAGGGAATCAATTTGCTAAGGAAATGCTAAACTAACACGTACCTCTCGTCTTCTTACAATCTAATGTGCGCCTCATCTTTCAGGTTCTTTTTCTCCCGTTATCCCCACTAGAAAAAAGGTAGCGTTTGAAAGAACAGAAGTAGAGTTCCCTTCCCGGATGATTTTTGGGAATTGAACTGTACGATCAGAGGATTTATTTTGTACACGCTCTTACATATTGGAGTAAACTCTCCTTTGTACTATAAAACGATAGTTTAGATTAGAGAATTGCGCTATGAAAAGGCATCAGTTTGGATAATGGTATTTTAGAAACATCATTAGAGTGGAAATACAACATTTGCGATACCATTAGCTCTGGTGTTTCTAAGTGTGAGACTAGAGCTAGAGCTTATCAGAGCTGCAGTCATAAAAAAGTCTGTGATTATAGCTCAGCATGTATAGGATAGTTAATTCTTAGTCGACATTGATAGTGGTTTTATTAAGGCCTTCTCGCCTTTTTGTAGTTGCACAAATCCCATGTTTGGATCGAAATGTTCTAAGCGGCAAACCACAGTAGACATCGGCAGAGGCGAGAAGAGCCCAAGCCAGGGCTGACAACACGGTCAAATGTCGGCCGTTGATTACGATTGTGTAGGCGAACTCAGTCCCAGTGGAAGCTGGAGATGGGCTATTGTAGAAGAATTTACCAAACCCTAGGTTAGGGTTGGGATTGGGTGGCTGCCTCGAACTATAGAAAGCCTACTGCGAAGGGGGTGAGGCGAGGGTAAAGGAATGACTTGGTGGGTGAAAGGGGCGGTGCAGGATGGGTCGACGAAGATGCATGATATTACCGTCGTTCGTGGGAGGTTGAAGCCGACGGGTTGACCAGTGTTGGCGAGGGAGGGTCGTGGCAAGCAACACAAAACGACAAGGATGACATCAGAGACGCCAACGGTGGTTTGGAGGGGGGGGGGGGGGGGGGGTCAATAGTATCCGTTCAAAGAGAATGGGGAAGAGGAGAATCACCGGAGAAAGGTGAGGTAGGAGGAAGAACATCGCCATTGCAACACACCCCACCCCTACCAGTCGTTACCCCGTCGTCTACACCAATTGCCGCCTCTCTCTTGTCAAATCGCTGCCTTTGTCGCCACGCCCTCCCTCTAAGCCCCCTCCCACCGCGTAGTAGTAGCCCGCACCCTAGCCTTGCCTAAGTCTAGGGCTTGCTCCATGCTTCCGGTCGTCTTCTTCACCGCAGCGTGTCGCTGTGTCGTTGGCTTTGGCCAGCAGGTGGCAGACCGTGGGGAAGGAAGGAGAGGAAGAGGAAACTGAGGGAGGAAGATGGGGTAAGAGGAGACGTGTGGGTTGGGGTGTGGCGCTTGTCAAACATGGGGATGGTCACCCTTTAAGGGCTCATTTGGTTGCAGGGGGAGAAACACCTAGGGAAAATAATCCCGGCCGGGAATCTGAAGAACCAAGTGTAAAACTCCGGGATTCTGTTCCCGACCTCCGGACCAGGGGAAAATACACCCTGGGAAAAGGCCGGGATCCCCTGGGATTTCTGTTACCAAATGAGCCCTAAGGAGCTGTTGCGGTGGATTTAGATCCAATGGCCACAAATGCGTTCTCCATTCCTGCAGTATTTTTATTTCTAGTTATAGTTCTAACTAAAACAGTACTAGTAGCAGCTCTGCATCGAAAGAGGGAAGGGGGGCCACCCACAAACAGCACAACCGAGTTTCTTCTGTCTTGTCTCCCTGTGTGGCTGGGCCCCACACCACTAGATCTGCGCTTCTGCTGCTCGAGCGACCACAACGTGTTGTCCAGCATTTGACCACTTGGACCTAGGCTAGCCCGTAGTTTAGATTATTTTAATGCTCATGGTAATGGTAACACTGACACCGTTTAATCGTCACGCATGCTAGCTTACATTTTGCAGGTTCTACCGTTGTGTACGGCCAAATATATAAATCGAAAAATAAACTAGTAATTGATTCACCTTTTGTTAGGCAGGATACGTGACAAACTTGGTCCTATTTCTCCGATAGTAGATCAAATTTGTAAGGCTTTAGTTTCGTATTCATATGCTCGAAACTTTTGTATGAATTCGAAATTGTTTTCGTGTGAATGAATTTCTTTCAGGTGTGCAGTTTCCTAAAGTATCTTCTGTCTTGTCTTGTTTTATTTTGTTCCGTGGTGCATTTATTAGGAACATGAATATGAATACGTGACGCGTTGCATTGACTTACCTGTGTTGCGTTTTTCCCCCATGGCTGTGGTGACGCGCTGTGTGCTAACGTGTGCCCGTGGTGACATGCCTTGCAGCTCGTCCGCTCAAGGGCCGGCAGAGGGTGCCGGAGAAGGAGAACGCCCCGGCAGCCAAAGGCCGGAGGGGCGCCGCCGGCACGGCGGCGAGGCTCATGGAGAAGATCGTGCCCGGCGCGCCGGCCATAAAGCCCAAGGCCAGCAAGAAGGACCAGTACCTGCTCAAGCGCCGGGACGACGCACGCGCACTGGCCGTGCTCCCGGACGCGACTCCCGCTACGGACGACGGCGGGCCGCCGCCTGGCTTCCCCTCGGCGGAGCCGCAGACGCCGCCGTTGCCCAGCAGCACCGGAGGCGGCGACGATGAGGAGTTCATGCTGCAGAGGCGCGTGCCCCCTCCCGCCGGCCAGGCTGGCGACGGCGGCGCAACCGCGGACGAAGCCGTCGCCGCCGCCGCGCCAAAGAAGGCAGCGAAGCCCAAGAAGGCCCGCAAGCGCGAGAGGGAGGAGGCGGCGGAAGCCACCGGCGACAAGGCCGCCGCCGGCGAGCCAAAAATGAAAAAGAAAAAGAAGAAACTCGCCGAGCTCAACGGCGGCGCGCCCTCTGCCGCTGCCTCTAGCGGCGGCGCAAAGCCGGCCGCTTTCTCGTTCCCTAAGGCTGACCTCGATGGCCTGGATCTGAAACAGGTAATATCCGACCTTCAGAATCTGCCTCTGCTTCCCTCCTACGGCGCCGGCAGACGCATCTCGGACGCCTCTCACTCCTTCCTCCTCGCCTACCGCTCCAAACACTACAAGAAGAGCTACGAGAACGATCCACCCGAGGAGTCCAAGAAGAGCTTGGAAATTAAGCCCAATGTCGCCACTGCTGACGGCCAGCCGCCCAAGCCGGCAAAGAAGAAGCCGCTCATGAGGACCATTGACCCAACCAGTGCCGGCGTGAAGCGCGGGCCCTCTGACCGGCAGGAGGAGATGGCCTCCAAGAAAAAAATCAAGCTCGAGAAGATTAAGGGACTGGCAGCCGAGAAGAAGGCCGGGATGGAGCAGAAAAACGCCGCTCCCGCTGCCGCAGCAGCTGTTGGAGGTGGTACGCTGGCGGCCCAGCAGCCACGTGCTGGCATGAAGGAGAAGGCTCAGGGGCTAGTCAAGAAGAAGGTGCCAGCAGCGGCGCCGGCGAAGAGGACGGCGTCGCCGACGGCGCTGATGATGAAGTTCCCGCTGAAGAGCACGCTGCCGTCGGTGGCCTCCCTCAAGGCGAGGTTCGCGCGCTTCGGGCCCCTCGACATCGACGGCATCCGGGTGTACTGGAAGTCCCACATGTGCCGGGTCATCTACAAGTTCCAGTCCGACGCCGAGATGGCACTCAAGTACGCCAAAGCCAACGCCATGTTTGGCCAGGTGGTCCCCAACTATCACCTTCGCGGCGTCGAGTCGTCGTCGGCTGGCGCTGACCTTGGGCCTGAGCCAGCTCCTCCGCAGCAGCAGCGCTCTGACCTGCGGCTCATGGAGACCACGCCGTTCAGGCCTGGGAGCTCCGGCAATGCCACTCCTCTGACGCTGTCCAGGGCCACGCTGGCGCGCACGGCCGTCGGGCAGCCCAAGTCAATCCTGAAGAAGGGCAATGACGATGGTGGGTTGGCCGCGGCCAGCGCGCTCCGGGACTCCCCTCGGGTGAAGTTCAACCTGGACGGTGGGGACAGCAAGCTCGAGCCACCTGCATTGCTGTCAAGCAATAGCCCGGACGCTGCTGCACCAGTGAGCAAGGTTGCAAGGTCTGTCGGCTTCGCACAGCAGCCTCTGCAGCCACCGGCACGGCCGGCGCAGACCAACCTGCAACCGCCAATGCGCGCACAGCAACAGCCTCCACGCGCACTGGATGCGCAGCCACTCCCACCGCCTCCACCACTGCCGTACCAGCCTCGTGACATGGACGCGCCACCACTGTTTAACGTGCAGCCGCCGTACCAGCCTCGCCACAGCGAGACGCCGCTCCCCCTCCCTGGACAGCCGCCGCTGCCGCACCCACCCCGTGCCGGCTTTCCTGTGCATCAGTACTCTCCCCGCTCTGAAGACATGCTGCCGTCTAGCTTTGACAAAAATGCTGTCAACGCCATGCCGCCGGCTCACTTTGACAGTAGCGTTGTTAACAATATGCCGGTATGGAAGAGGGGAGAGAAGGAGTTCAAGGAGGAGCTGATGAGGGTGATGCTGGGGATCGCCAAGCTGGTGGAGCCATTGATGGACAAGAACGGCAACTTCCCCTACCACCTCTTCGGCCGGTCAGCATGAGGCGTCAGCAGCTCCAAGGCACAGCTTGCTGCACTGCTGGGGCCCAGTGGCAGTGGCACTACAGCTAGTGCAGTAGTAATACTAGTGACGTCGCCTCTCGACACAAGGAATGAAAAACAAGATGATGCCTCTCATGTCATGTATTGTATAACTTTCTCTCGTTTTCTGCCCTTTGTGAGAGAGAGCGTATGAACTCTCTGGATTCTAGACATCATTGGACTCTCAATTTAGAGATGCTCAACAACTTGGTATTGTTGTATGAGTTTAAGTCGGAATTATGGATTGGTTTAGTAGTCTAATGGTTCGCAACCTAGGCCGAGGCAACTTTCCCTCTCAATCCTAGGATCGGGATCGTCCAACTTTCCATCGATAATATAAGTACCCTTGTACAGGGAAATCCATTTTGGTTCATAGGAGTAGATGCTCTCATTGTTCAAAATCACATTTTAAAATGTAAAAAAAAAATCGAAATAATTTTAGGGTGTAGATTCCGACATTCTATGCCCCCCTCCCCCACAAAATTTCACGGAAAAACCATTTTTTCTGGCTTGTCTATACTATTATTAAAAGAGCAAACTTGTGTTGATTGGTCAACGGTCCAGATTGCTTCAATGTTTGACAACTTAACACACCTTTTTAATTTCGTGGAAATAACAGGGTTTGCCACCGCTTAAAAAACGGTTGTTAATCTTAGATGCGACGCCGGTGCGAGCTCCTCGACCCCGTCATGGCGCGACGCCCACGGTCGGACTAGAAGACGGCGAGCTCTCGGCGGAGCTTCTCGGCCACGGCCAGGACCCTCCTCCCGGGCGCAGGCGCGGTCAGACTCGAAGGCGGCCAGCTCACGGCGGAGCTTCTCGGCCGCGTCCAGGTGCGCCGCCGAGCTGAGCGACGGAGGAGGCCGACGCGACTACGCGAGGGAGCACGCGACGGCAGCGGCGCACTCCCGGGGAACCTCCCGTCGCCAGGTACATCCCCTACCCCGCGAACCCGTCCACGGCTGCCTCTCTGCCGCTGGGAGCACCCCACCAACCAGGAGCGCCTCTTCCTTCCCTGCATCTCAGCCTCCCGGTCGACGCCCCTCCCATTCACTTCTTGTGATTCACATCCGCCTCCAGCCCGGCGATGCACGTAGCCTCCCTCCCGGCGAGCCACCTCAGCCTGTCGCACTACGGTGTGAACCGGCCCGGTGCCGGCGGGAGAGCTGCTCCATGCCCCCCATGCCGTGGAGGTGGACTCTGGACGCGCCGGCCTCCCAATCCACCACGCGATGGGCCTCCTAGCTCCATCTCGCGAACCTCCTGTGGCCAGCTCGGCCCGGCGGGAGAGCCACACTCCGGCAGCCTGCCTGCATCCCGGCGGCGGCCCCTACTTCTGAACTTATTCTGGTGCTAAGTCTGAACATAGCAGAAGTGCCGCTGCTCCCGTTTGTGCAGGTGGCCGGCTGGCGGCTGTTACCTTTCTTATTTTCTGCTGTCTAGCCGGTCTGACCTGCTGCGGGTTTGCAGAAACAGGCAGAATCAGCATCGCTGACTGCAACACAAATCGAACTGTTAGTTCAACATCAGTGCGTGCAAGCGTCTTCAGGTTAATTGCAATTCCTGTTGGGCCAAATGAAGTGTTAGTTCGATGTTGAGCTGTTGCTCCTAGGCTACTGCTTCATATTCTGCTATTATCCCCTAGAAAGCTAAAAAAAATCTCTCCTTCTGCATCCTCCCATATGCACCGATGGCCGCAGCTGCTAATCCCAATTCCCATCCCTGCTACAAAGTAGCAGCAACGTACTATTAAATAATTCCTTGCAAAAATATTTCAGCTCTGATGTGAATCTCTTGCAGCTGGTTGAAGGCAATTAAATTATGGTTGCGTTGCATTTATCAAATGACTTTTCATGTGTACTGCTTGCAGGTCGTTTAAGTGTTTGTTGTAATGCCTAAGAGTGGTCGATTATGAAAGTTAAGCAACACGATGATTTCAGGGTCGAAATTTCCTAAGCGAGTAGTTCTGAACTCCAACAACCATCGCGCATATGAGAGAAACTACCAATTCCTTAACTATGACACGGTGTGCCGCAGGTGGTTGCCAATTAGGCGTGAAAAGAAAAACAAATTAATTCAATCCTTTAAAATTCCTATGATTATCCTGTGAATCACAGAGACCCTTAGGAATGCCATTCAAAAGAATCGTATGTTTTGTTATATTTTGGAGACGTGCGTTGCACGTGCAAAGCAACTAGTGTGTTAAAAAGACAAAAAAAAATCTCACAAAAAGTCGTTTTGTAATAGCCCAATCTGTCGTGTTTACACAAGCCGCACAAAATGTTTTTTTCGTGAAACTTGATGCATTAACAAAATATGTTCGGATGTACACCCGATTTTTTTTTTTGGATTTTTTAACATTAAAAAATATTTTTCTGCAATGGGAGTATCTACTCATATGAGCCAAAACACTGCCTCCCCTTGTAGAGTAATATTAGATTATCGTATGCATACTAAGTCGGTTATATTAAAAATTCATACGACACTTCAAGGTTTAGAAATGCGCAATTGCCCAAATCAACCAAGTTCTACATTATGACTCTTGAAGTTGAACACAAGTGGCTGCACCCTTACCTTACATATGTTTGAACTCGACGTCCACATATTATGGCTGTGAATTTGGTTAGCATTTAGACAAAAGTCTAATTTAATCCTCTTAACTTGTCTTGGGGTTCACTTTACAACTTCCAACTTGTTTTGATTCAGAACCTTTTTTTTAGTAAAAGGGCCCCTTCAAGGGAAGCCTTGGTTCCATTTCATCAACGAAACTAGGGTTATTACAACGTATAACTTGCAGCTAAAGTTTCCTCCTCTAAGAGCAGGTGACATAGATCTAAAGTTCAAACGAAAGCTAGGACAAAAGAAATACAAGTTCTTTAAAGAGCTAGAGCTACAGGTTTAAGATAGGGAAATGAAGCAATGAGACATCGATCCTCTCCGGGGTGCTTTTTCACCGCAGCAGCATGGCTCGGTATCGGTGGCGCTCAGCGATCTCCAACATCTTGGCCCAGAGAGGAGACGGTGTGGGAGGCGTCATCATTTGAATGAAGCTTGGTGGCTTCTCAGGCGCAAAGGCCCTGGAGTGCATGGCCAACGACAGTGTTGATAGGTCAATCACCCCCACGGAAAAGCCAGCTTTTCTTTGAGTTTCCCCATCACCATCTGGGAGAAGTTGTTCATTACCTCTAGCATGGACTGCTTGAAGAGCAATTTCTATTTCTCGATTGTTCTCAGAATAAGCCACCAACTATGTTTCATGCATAGCCAAGAAATTATCAAATACTAAGGCATTCCGATGCTTGCATATACTCCAGAGTACCGCAACACAAATTGTATTGAGATCAGAATGTCTTTTATTTGAAATCCAAAACCTGGCTATACATGTAATTAATCGTCGATAATGCTGGTAGCAATATGCTCCAGGTCATACTACTGCTGCATCAGGTTACTACTGAAATTCGTTTGGGAGGTGAGTTTGAGACCGGTCCCATCCCAAACTTGCTGAATTGTCGCAAGGTTTTCACTACAGATGGTTTACAAGTCCTAGAATTGGACCGAGAGAGGGGAAGAGCTGAACCAAGTGTCTTCCCAAAAACGTATCTTAGTCCCATCACCTACAGACCATCTATATCCTAACTTGATAGCTCTCGCTGCCCACATTAAACCCTTTCAAAACCTGGAAGAGTTCAAGTCCGAACTGTAGGAAATGTTTGGTTTAGCTGTTTTATACTTAGCATCTATCAGAGATATTCACAATATGTTCACAATACCCTCGCCGTCTTAATTTGAACAATTTTGACCTGTTTGGCTCTAGCCACATCAACATTTTCTCTCCTCTCTGGCTATGTCATTTCCTTTCTCTCTCCTTGCAGCTGAAACGGAACTACATGTTTCTTTTGATCTGTATGTCAACTAGATTGTTCCTATACTTAATCTAAAAACAATATGAACTGTTTTCAGCATTCGATGTTGTAATTTGAACCGAATCAAGATTCAGATTTTTAAAGGAAATGCTTGAGCAAGTTCAGGGAGGCAAAGTGGCTTTCTCTCTATCATTTATAGCTAAAGAAGCCTTTGCCAATCTCATCATACCCTGTGAACAATTACATTTTCTCTGCAAGATATAAACAACATACTAAAAAAACATACAAGTGCATGACTATTTCTACTCGCAAAGGGATCATTGCTATTGATGGCGAACCAGTCCCTGTGAACCAATAATCATCACCATCAACTCGAAATGAAGATGGAAATCAAGACGCCATACCCAGTGGAAGTTTGTGTTCCTTTTTGTTTGTGGGAAGAGCGAGTCAGAACATTTTATAGAATTTAACTACTAAGATGCAACTGTCTCACAAATCACCACTTACCAAATTACAAGCCACATCGGCTGCCTGTTGGACACTTGACTGTTCAACGGCTCATCGTTTTCATCATTATTGTGGTGTTTATTTTCAAGGATAGAATCCTGCACAAAAAATCCTGAAAAATGATGAAGTTTCGGGCTGGGAGCTGCAAAGTGGGCGCCCTTCATGGCTCGTGCGATAGGCGTCCCTCTTATTCAGATTTTTGCCGGGTACCCGGATTTCTGGGTTTATTTCTGTTTTTATTGAGTAAAAAGCATCCATGGTCACTAAACTTGCGCGTGAAACTCACTTTAGTCACTGAACTTAAAAATACGGTCATTATATACGCATGTTGGTGATTCTACGGTCACTGCCTCTCTGTATAGCACCGGTCAAACGTGGCAGCCTACTCCGTGGGGCCCACCTGTCAGTAGGCGCGGGAAATAAAATTACTGCGCCCGCCCCGTGCTCTCGCCGACTCGCCGTCTCCCTCGCCCCCTGCTCTCGCCGCACCCCAGCAACCAGCGCTGCTCCAAGCTCCGTCCGCCCGTGCTCTCGCCGTCTCCCTCCCCCTGCTCTTGCCGCCCCTCGGCCACCGGCGCTACTCCAAGCTCCGCCCTCCCCTGCTCTCGCCGTCTCCCTCGCCCCCGCCCCCCGCGCGTGTGAGCCTAGCTAGGTGCAGCCGCCGCCGGGGAGTCACCGGACGAAGCCGCCCATGGCCTCCGTTCGCGCGCGCCCGTGGAAATCCTGATACGCGCGTGTCAGCCTAGCTACAGTTTTTGTGCGAAACAATATGTATAAAAGAGAGTAACTATGCATTGTATAAGTTATGATTGTGGGCTCAGATGGTTAGCGCGCGATTTGACGCACCAACACACACCCCTGGTTCGATTCCCAGCAGCTCATTTTGTTGATCAATTTATTTTTCCGCGCCCACTGAAGTGACCGTATTCTTAAGTTCAGTGACCAAAGTGAGTTTCACGCGCAAGTTCAGTGACCGTGAGTGCATTTTACTCGTTTTTATTTGTGCTGATTTATCCGCTCATCTTTTTAGATAATAAAAGGACAATGTGAAGCAATATTTGGCGATATTCCTGCTACCTTTGTGCTGAGTCACAATGTGTTCGGCACGTTCTATATTTATACTTATTACTGACACATGCATATTTGAAACATGCATATTTGAATACCACACATCTTTGAATACAACATTCGTTGTAGCACCCATTACCAGCTGCCCTAATATATGGCGCCTTGGGCGTGAATCACGCTGCCTATGGTGTAGACAATAGTTCCACAACAAAACGATGAAGTCAAGAATAATTTCATCGAAACATATTGATGTGGATCTCGTTTTGAAGATATGGATCGTGATCAGGAATAAGACGACAATACCTCCCATATGAACTACTAGGGAGATCATAGCCGAGAAATCAAGACTAACTAAATAAGTAAACCATAAAAAAATATAACTGCATAAAGTGGAAACAGCTCGTTATTTGAACACGTACACATTTTGTTGCATTCTCTTTATCACCCAAAACAAGTCCGTTCACCTCTTGCATGAAAGCCTCTTGGCCCGGGTCTTCCTCCGGTCGAGTGCTCGTGAATCCCGGAGTAACCTACTTAACAGGTGATCTTAGTTACCGACCCCAATGTCTCCTCGAGGATTGCTTTAGTTGTTGTAGCCCTCGTCTAATATTCAGATATGATCATCGCCACGGTTTGTCGTCTTCTCTCTTTGCGTGAAGTTCAGAGTCGTTGCATGGTGTAATATAGTGGGTGATGACGATGAGACAAGGGTTAATGTCCCAATGGTTGTGTGCATCAACGGATGAAGAGGCCGAGTATTCTTCCTTTATGAAAAAAACTGTCTCGTGGATTTTTGTTCTCTTAGCGTGCCAAGTTTGTTTTGTCGTGGTGACATCGGCTAGTATGCTCTAGGACTAAGCTTGGCTAAGTTGTGGAGGTTGTAATTTGCTTTCAGTTTTGTCTCGTTTCCGGAAGTAACCGGACAATGTTCATTTTGACTAATATGGATAGGCAAATCCTTTGCCTCGTTTTGAGAAACTTTCCTAGCTTGTCCCAACGACCACCGTTAGCTAATCACACGGTGCGCGGCCTTGTGAGAACACGAGTTTGCTTGTTCTTCATCTTATCCTAACCTGGCTGGCAAGGTCCAGTACACTACCTGCTCGTTGGTCACCGGATGTGACCATGAATAGTCGACGGAGTTTGAGAGGGCAAAATAGTTAGTGTAGTTGTCTAATAATGCTCAATTTTCTTTTGAAGTATATCTGATTGGATATGATCGTGAATCATTTATAGTGAAATCTTCTCAGATGGGGAAGGCACCCTCCAGCTAAGTGACCTCACGATCAAATGATGAAGCACAATCCAACATTATAAATGAAAGTAGGTACTGTACTACTCAATGAAATACCAACATTGCTTTCTTAATTAAACACACCCAACAATCCCCACATCACACTGCTACACTCCTGAATAAACTCCAAAAATATAAATATATCTTCTTCATTGCAACAGAAAAGCTCACCCAAAGATTCAGCTAATAGTCCATAAATATTTTGCTTTAATCTCTTTGATTAAGCTTAATCAAGCTGTCTTTGGCGCCTTGACGGCCTCGAACCTCGGCTCCTTGGCCTCGAACTTGTGCTTGCTGTACACGTCCATGTAGTCCCCGAACACGAACTCCGGGTACGAGGCGGCGCCGCCCTCGGGTACCTCCGGCGAGATGGCCGCCTCGAACGCCGGGTTGTAGAAGGACGCGATGGAGCGGCGGTTGCCGTTACGCATGGGCAGGACGCGGTGCCACGCGCTGTGGTACCGGCCGTTACTGAGCACCTCCACCTGGTCGCCGGTGTTGATCACGATGGCGTCGGCGAGCGGCTGCACGTCCAGCCACTCGCCGTCCTTGAGCACCTCAGGCCTCCGACTTTATCGTCCTGGAAGAGCAGGATGACGCCGCCGGCGTCGGTGTGCGCGCGGAGACCCGTGACGAGATCCGGGCGCGGACACGGCGGGTAGTGGCTGACTTGGTGCCGAAGGTGGGCGCGTGGCTGCCGTCGGCGGTGAAGGCCGCTCATGCGGCCCTTGTCCAGGCCGAGGTTCTCATCCATGGCCTCCATGACCCGCTCCGCCAGCTTCTTGACCTCGGCGCGGTACTCCCGCATGGTCTCCTTGAACGCTGGCGGGTCGGACGGCCACTGGTTGTCGTCGTGGAGGTAGAAGATGTCCTCCCAGTCCATGTCGTCCACCGGCGCCACCGCCTCGCCGCGCCGCTCCGCCTCCACCAGTGCCTCCAGGGTCTGCACCGGCTCCGACAGCCGGAAGGCCGCCTCCCGGAGGCGGTAGCTCTCGGAGCACACCTTCTTGACGCGATCAAGAAGCTCCAACGGGATGCCGTGGTTGACGAGTTGGAAGAACCCCCAGTTCTCGCAGCCGTCAGCGATCTGCGCCATGGTCTCGGCCCTCTCGGCGCCGTCGAGCTTGGAGAAATCGATCACCGGAACAACCATGGTGGAATTCTAGAGGAAGATGAGTTGCTACTAGACTGGTTAGGCTCTGATATCTGAATCTCTGAAGGAGATGGTTGTTCTTTGCAGCTGATGGTTGAGATGGGGAAGAGCAAATGGCCTTTTTATAGGGCTTCCAATGCACCTGCAACCTGCAGGGGCTGCTGCTTCAGATTAACAAATTGCAAAAAACAGTACAAGAAAAACTCTCTGAATAAAAGATAAATGCGGGAAAAATTCTCTGCATGTGTCAAAAAGAAAGAAGTTTCCGGGACGTAGCTGGCTAGATTGCAATTTGTTTGGATGCTCATGATCGGTTGGATCCGGCATATTAACTCCCTAGATCACCAGATTGATTGGTCATATCATTGTCAATGACTTCTCTGAACAAGAACAAATCTGTCTCCGTCCATATGACTTTTTTTTTCTGAAGAACAACTCTGGAGCCTGGTCTCATGAGGGAATCGTACTTTAATGGAGGCTTGGTAGCACGATAATACTACTATGTTGGAACAAGTTGATTGGAAGCTTGACTAAATACGTGTTGTTCTTTGCCTTACAAATGTATTCATGCATTTCTCTTTCATAAAAGAATTTAATTTCCTCTTGCAAGGGTACCTTATTATTAGTATTTCTATGATTTTATTCTTCAAGTCCATATTGTTATGAGTTGTTCCCTGCACTATCATCTGAAACAGAGAGAGGTTTTATGTGGGAAGTATCTTACTAAAAATACTAGACCAAGAAAATGTACCCTTGATCTAAATAGCTAGCTCTTCTAAGAACCTCCAATTTTGTCTATTCAGAAAGTTGTTTGTTGCTTACAAAGTAAAAATATACACCCTCTTCTAGAATAGTTAGCTCTTCTAAGAACCTTTTCTGAAAAGTCAAATGTGACTATCTTAAGTATTTAGTATTTTTTTTGAAAGGAACGCGGTAGGGAAAGCCCCTATAACATTTTTTTAAACAATAAGAACCCAAATTTACGTACGTGAGGACTTAAACATGGGTGGCTAGATTACATCCACTTACCTAACCAAGTGAGGTAGGATCACTTCTTTCTAGTACATATTATTAGCATTTACAACACCAAATCAGTGTCATTAGGCTTTATCACGAATATGATTTCATATTCTACTTATATAGTAACTCAGTGTTGATAGTTTTTTTAATCTTTGTCAAATTTAGTCAAGTTTGAATTTTCAACAAACTAATACACATTACAAAAGGAGACGATATTCCTGCAAAGATATCAACTTATTTTTTATGATATTCTTATGCACGGGTTATTCCATTTAAACACCACCTATTTTGGATAATATATAAACGTTTTTTTTGTCAAAGATTGCATCATTGAGGAAGAATTTATAGTTAGACAATATTTACCCATCATTGATAAGTAACATCGCTAGATCAATTTCTTATAATGATGGACTATGTGAAAGTGCATTTGCACTCATGTGTGGTTTTGGTAATTAATGACAATCTCTATGGACTAATGTTTTCATTGAGATATCCTTATAGATCTTGTCCATGGGAAAAGATTGGAGTTCATGTGTTGAACTCTAGAGATAAAGTGATGACCAAAGTAATATTCAAGCCATCATATATATCAAGAGAAGAAGATGAATTGCAAGTGGATACATGAAGACGGAGCTTAGCAAGGCTCTCCCATAATGGAGTATGGGGAGTATTTGGAGAAGTCTTCATCAAGCATGTGCTAGGAAGCACAATCAAGAAAGGTGTTCCAACTTGAGGGAGCCAAGATCGTCATCATCTAGCTCAAGTGAATGCGCAAGGTAAATGTATGATCTTGATAGAGTTTCTATTTTACCGGTCTCATGGTGTTAGTGGGAGACCGGGTTATAGGATAGACGGCGTATTATCAAGAGGGGCTCTCAAGTGAGTAACTTGATCGCATCTTTGTGGAGAGCTCAAACCTTTGCATACTTGGCATATCATCTTTCTTGGTTGTTATTTGGCTTTTATCCATGTGAAATTTAGAGCTTGTGTTCATCTCCATACCAAGCTCTAGATCATCAAAATCGGATATCTTTTGAATATCTTATTGCGTTTTTTATATTGGAGGTTTGACCGGTTGTTCTTTTATCGAGAGGTCTTACCTTTCCCCATTTGGTTTTATCCTCCCTTTTTGTACTATGATGTTTCTCTGCATAATCTTGTAACGCTCTTCGTTGCGATTCCAACGAGTCCAAGATCATCAAAAACGGAGTCAGATGCAAAAGTTATTGAAGTTTTCGTACCGCGTTGTGTGTAGTCTTTTTCCCGGCGGTAGTACCGCCCCTAGTACCGCCAAAAATGGCCTTCTGGTCGTATGAGCGGTAGTACCGCTGGGTTTTCAGCGGTAGTACCGCCGAGGTGCGAAAATGGCTCATAACGGTCAGTTTTGGAAGTCCTATTTAACGGGGGTCTTCTTCCCCAATGAAAATAACTTCTTGAGCTCGTTTTTTCCCCCCTCTCTCTCCTCCATTGTTGACCTTGGAAAAGCTTGCCTTCCTCACAATCTCTCCCATGATTCTTGCATATCTTTGAGGGAAAAGTGAGAGGATATCTAGATCTACATTTCCACCAATTCATCCCTCCTCTAAGTGAGGAGAACCTAGTAGATCTTGATCTTGGAGTTCCATTTGTTGAGTTCTTCTTTGTTCTTCCTCTCTTCTCCCCCCATAAGTATTAGTTTTTTTTGTGGGATTTGAGAGTGAAGGATTTGAACACTTGGTGCTCTTGCCATTGCTTTGTTGCATCGGTTTGTGCTCTCCACGAGGATTCATGGAAGTGAAAGTTTGTGAGCTTGTTACTCTTGGGTCTTTGGAGCCTAGACGTCATTGTGGTGGTTGAGACCTCTTGTGGTCAATTGTAGCTGTTTGGGAGCCCCCAATTCAGTTGTGGGTGTGTGCCCCGGATCGTTGTTGTAAAGGCTTCGGATTCCGCCTTGAAGGATTCCGATAGTGGAAGGTGAACCAATCCTTTGTGGTGCTATTCATCGGAGAAGAAGGTGAGCCTGTTGTGGCATTGAGACCAACGAGACGTACTCCCCTAAAAAGGAGGAACTCGGGAATACATACTCGTCTCTGCGTGACTCGGTTATTTCTATACCCGAGCTATTTACTTATGCACTTTACATTGTGATAGCCTTTGTGTTTGAAGTATTCTATATTGCTATCACTTTGTTGCTTGTCTTGCTTAGCATAAGTTGTTAGTGCACATAGGTGAGCCTAGTATATTTAGTTTGTTGGCTTGTTAATTTAAACACCTAGTTTTATTCCGCAATTATCAAGCCTAAACCGGAAAAGTTTTAAATCGCCTATTCACAGCCCCCTCTAGGTGACATCCTTGTCATTTCACTATGTTCATGTTAAGTTTACGTATGTTGCATCGGAGGGTCATGGTAAAGTGTAAGTCATAGCATCCAGTTCACACAGTGATATGTGGGAGGACCATTCATTATTCATATCTTCTTAACTAGCGATTTGACCTTAGTTTTGATTGACTAAGAAATAAAGTGTGTATGATGGAAATACTGAAACAAAAATGGATAACAAAGATTTGGGAGAAAACCAAAAGTCACATCAAGGTTCTTAGAAGTTATAATTCGTCTCTTCTATCTTCACCTTTTGCATCTCAATATTCATCCATGCCTTCGGAAAAATACCCGTAAGACTAAATATGGATAAGTTGGACTAATCTCAAAGGTTTATAATACCTGCATGATTTGCAAAAGTCAATAGGAGAGGAACTTAGATTGCTGAACATATTGTGTAGGGACACATATGTTGGAAGGCTGGTTGCCCAACCACTACTGCATTGACATAAAGTCGGTTATAAATCGGGAGCATACAAGATCGAAATAGGTACGAACCACTGACCAGAACAACTAGACACCACCACTGATATCACCATTGCTGAATCCTGCCAAAACATTGGATGACAATCCACCAGAGCTGTTGATACGCAAAACAAAAACATCGCAAATTTCTTGGTGTCCGCCACCATAACAACACCAAGACAGGGATGGAGTCGTGAGTTTTATTCATACGAGCATCACCACGACTATTTAAATGTTGTCGCATAGGAAGACAACATTAATCTCCAAACATTGATCAATGCTTAGTTCCCCTCTCCTCCTCCTCCTCCTCCTCCTCCTCCTCATCTTCCTCCTGCTCCTCTTCGTCGTCATTGTCGCAGCAGTAGAACATGGGGTTCCCTGATGCTGCCAAAGTGGGTCCTCCGCTGGGGCCCACCAAGAAGATGGACAAGGCAAGGAGTCAAGTGCAGCAGATGGGTTAGCCCATCTGCCTCAAGGACACCCGACAAGTTCGACATCAAGTCTCTGCGGCTAAGGATCAGGTGACCTTCCGGGTCACCCCCTCGCCCGGAGAACCAGGCAAGACACCCGCGGGTCCGTGCTCCCGGAAGGAGGCCGGCGCGCCCCCGGGTATCCATCCGTACCATCGAGAGGATAAGATCGCCAGCTCGCCGGAAGCTGGTGGAAGACTTGGGCGCCAAGATGAAGGCCGCGCCCTGGTGACGTTGCCACGAGCGTAGTTGGTGGGGCGGACAGGCTTTGTCCGTCCCACCTTTTCCAAGGGCGGACGACCACGCCGCCCTCCTCAGAACGCTTGGAGGAGAGAGTGCCACGTCTCCTCCAAGGGCCGCCGAGGGATTTTTCCCGCCAAGACCCCTCACACCTCTCGCGTGCCCATGTCGGATCCCCTTAGCCTATAAAAGGAGGACCATGGCACCGAGAGAGGAAAAGAACGGGGACGAACCAAGATAGAAGCAAGCTAGAGCTCAGGCAAGACTAGACTAGGGTTCGGAAGGTAGAGAGAGAGGTGATCTCCCCAGGGCAGGATCTGCTCTTCGTCTACCTCCGGCCGAAACTCTGCCGGGTTCACCCCAGAACACCCTTGTACACCCACCATGATGAACCTCTCAATCCAGACATGCAGGAGTAGGGCTTTTAGCCTCCGGGCGGCCTGAACCTGGGTAACTCTGTGTGTCCTGCTGTGTTGTTTGCTCTCTCCCTCTCGACGAAGAACTTGGCGTCCTTGCTCCCGGGTAAGACGTCTTCCAGCCTCCTTCGCCCCCGTGCCGAACCTAAAAAGGGGGTATCATCTACCCCGGTGTCCGTCACCCGAGACACGACATCTGGCGCGCCAGGTAGGGGGTGCAAGCGCTGGATTCGTCTTCTTCTTCATCGACCTCAGTTCAGCGTCAAGTTCATCGTCAAGTTCTGCGTCGAGCTTCTCGTCCGTGACAAGATCCGCTTCAAGACCTCCGGCGCCTTCGGAGCAGCATTAGTTTCGGCTCTCACAGGCGAGGCGCCGAATCCGACGGCCAAGATGACAAAGAAGAGAAAGGCTAAGGCAACCATGGAGTTTCTGCGGTATCCAGGGCTCGGTTTCGTCCTAGGGGAGCCCTCGTCGACCTCCGCCACCAAGGGTCGGGACTTTGGAGTGCAGTTTGTACGACCAGCGGCGTATGTCAGTCCTTTAATCAGTGAGGAAAGGCCTCAGGAAAACGCCATGAGCATCGATGTACCTTCCCCCTCGTGGACGCACGAGGAAAGGGAGGAACTCTGCTCCGACGTGACACCTGCAGCGCAGCCTCTGAAAGGCGAGGGCCCAGATCAGAGCACGGAGGACGATCCTCTCATTTACGTGCCCCAAGAGCTCAAGATTCCTCTGCGCAAAGATGGCCAGCCTGGAGTGTGGTGCATGTACCACAGATCTGATAGACACAGTTTGGAAGAATGTCGCCAGTTCAACGATATTCAGTTAAAGCAGAAGAACGGGGAGTGCTATGCCTGCGGCGAGCCAGGACATATCTGCAGAGATTGCCCCTTCACCAAGAAACCAAAGAAAACCAAGGCCAATCCCGGCGCTCCACAGAAGGGAAAGTCTTTCGAACCTTCGCTAATGCCTCTACTCAGACTGAAGAGCGTGAAGAGCCAAGCCCAACCCAACGGACACAAGATTGTCAAAGATTAACTGCTGCCAGTTGGGACCAAACTTTCGTCTGCGGCAATTCTGACGAAGGAGAATGGGAACTCCCGGGTCATATAGTGACAATACACCCGGGACCGAGTGGACCTCCCCAGAAGTACTGGATCGCGAAGTGGCTAGCTTCCAGTCCTCAGAAGTAAACAGCATCGGGTCTCCGGACCGGCATTTCTATCATGCCAGCCAGTTGCCGGATCACCAAGAAGGTGAGCTCCGGGTTTTGCAGTAAGAGGGTCTCCGGACCGGCATTTCTATCATGCCAGCCAGTTGCCGGATCACCAAGAAGGTGGTCTCCGGGGTCTCCGGACCGGCGTCAGCCAGCCAGTTGTGCCTTCGAGCGGCATGCAAGGACCAGTCCCCGCAAGGGTGTATTGGGCCCTTGGGTATATTTCGGCACGGAAGCCCTGTTCCTGCCAAGAATTGTGGGGCAGGGCAGAATTATGTCTGAAAAACGACATAGAAGACCCGCCACGGCGGCAGCGCGACGAAGTAATTGCCGGAATATACCGAAAGGAGGTCAAATGCGAGCTAAGTATAAACGCGCTCGCGCGGGCTTTTTCCCGTTTGCATCGGTTTTATACACTTTGGCTAAAGCGAAAGCGGGCGTAATCTTGGGGTAGCGCCTCCGCGACAATACTGTCAGTTTCCCTCGGGCAGTGGAGTCGTGGGCTGAGGTCCGTACGGTCAAGACCGGTGGGTCCCTGGGGGGTTGCGCCCTGTGTCAGCAATTCAGAACAGTCTGATTGCTCACGGCTGGTTAGCGCTCGCGCCCTTGGACCCTTCCCGAGTGCGTTAAGCCCCCACGAGTGCAATAAAACTCATGTAAATCGGGAAAAAGTTATTTACATTCCAAGTACAAAGTTCATAAGCCTTTCGGCGGTACAATTGCAAAAGCTTGGTTCACGGCCTTTGGTATTGTCCTGTCCTTTGCAGGACCTTACAGGTTTACGGGTTGTCTTCACGGGAAAGACGCCCCAGGATCTCGTCCACTTGGCCAGCAGCGTTAGGAGGAGTCGGCATCCCGGGTCCCAGCCTCTCCAACTCGGACAGCAGCGAAAGCTGCGGGTGCTGCTGGTGGAGGGCCACGACTATGCGGGTGATGGCCTGCCGGATCGCCTGCTCTCCTTCCGGGAAAGGGGCTCTGCTTGTCCGCTCCCGGACACCCCTAACCAGCGTCGCCACGTACTCCAAGAACGCGGATAATGCATGAAGGTGCGGGAATGGTCAGCTTGAGGGTGGGCGGAGAAGACACCCCCAAATCAGTGAACTCTTTCACTATCCTCGAGGACCACGTATGCATCTTGAGCAAGATGTTGTGATCCTCGCGCCGGTGAAGCAGGAATTGATGCTTCTCTTTCTCCAGCGCCGCTTTGGTCTCCGCCAGCTCGGCTTGAACCGCCTTAAGCTGGGTAGATTTCTGCTCGTGCTGGTCCCAGGCAATTTGCTCCTGTGACTTAGACGCTTCCATCGCCTCGTGGCCTGCTGCCAGTTCGTCGGCCTCAGCCTTCTGGGTAGCTCTCGCCCGAGCTGCGGCTTCGTCCCTGAATGCCACCGCCTCCTTCAGGCGCTGGATCTGCTTCTCCAGCTCTGCCCGATCCGCAAGCGCACCTCCTTGGTCTTCCCCACTGCGAGCAAAGGCCTCCCGCTGCATAGCTATGGTATGGGCGCTGGACTTTACCCGCCGCCTCAAGTTCTGCATCAACAAGCGGCAAGTCAGTCTTCAAGGGCCGTGCCACGGCCGTGAAAGGACCATGTCCAGAGCTTCGGGAGGACTTACCCGGAAGCAACGAGGAGCTCGTTGGCGGTTCCGCTGGGGAAGTCATCTCTTGAGTTCGGGGAAGGGGGTCCACGCCGCTATCTCCTCCTTTTCCTGGACGTCACGCTGTAAAAATGGAGTTTCGGCAGGAGCCGGGGGCTCCTCCGTGACCGCGACAGAGCTCTCCGCGGTCTCCCCAGCTTCAACGTCGTCTTCGACCCGGCGGCGTTTCCTGGAACTTCAGAGTTCCGGGGATCTACGAAGAAAACAAGGCATCACGTCATTGAAGCGTCAGGCAAAGATTCGTCGCTCGGAGTCGCAAGGACTCTAACTTACTCTCGAGTCCGCTTGGCTCCGGGGACGCCCCAGCTCTTGTCTCCCAAAGCACCGGAAGGAATCGGCAGCGACAGGCTCTCCTCGGTGCCATCATCCGCTAGGAGCGGAGGAGGAAGAGCTTCGGAGTCATCTCCCGACTCTGGCTCGTCAAGTGGGTTTGGGTGCGCTGGCTGCTCCGGGTGCAGTTTCACCGCTGCACCCTCGACCCTCGTCCGGACCTCCCTCGCCTCTCGGGGAGAGGCAAGGTCCGCGTACCCGACAGGCTCGTCCGGGGCAAGTTCTCCCTCAGCTTCATCGTCGGACAGCTCAGGACCTTCCGGGGAAACGTCTCCGCCAAACAAGTCAGCAGCTATAGAAGGCCCTTGACCCGGTGCGATCTTCTGCGCTGGAACCGGAAGGGGATCCGGGAATTCAGTGCCAGCAATCCCAAGTGCGTTGCATTCCGGCACGCGGGTTCGGGCAACCGCAGCACCTGAGCCATCAAAGATGGGAAGCACTCCCGGCGGAAGATGAAAAGGAACACCCGGAAGCAAAAAGAGCATCTTGCTTGACCATTCTTTCAACTGTAAGAGGAATCCAATCCTCGGCTGAACCTCCCACAGCAGCTGTGACCTGTGCTGCAGCGGGGCGATTCCTCTTCGGATGAAGTCACCCGCAATGGCGGAGCATGTCAGCTTTTGGTCGCGGAGCTCGGTTAGTCTTTCAATGATGGGGGTAAGAGCTGGACCCTGGGAGCTTCTATCTTTGGAGTTGGCCAGACGCTCTGCAGGGAAGGTTGGCGTCAGGAGGTGGGGATTGAAGCCTCCCACTGAAATGAAGTACCAATTGTGTCTCCACTCTCCCCAGTCCGGTTTAATCTTCACAACTGGGTATTGGTGCGCCGACGACTTCCTGAGGCGAAAGGTAACCCCGCCGGCTATCCACTTCGACTTTCCCAGGCGGGGAACAAAGAAGTGGCGGAACAAGGCCACCGAAGGCGTTACCCCGATGAATGCCTCGCACACATAGGCAAAGGAGGCCAGAATCAACACCGCATTCAGATGCAAATGAAGCATGTGCAGTCCGAACGCCTCCAGGATGGCGAGGAAAAACGACGAAAAGGGGGGCAATAGTCCCATCACCGAGAAGTTGTGGAAGATGACCACTTCATCTTCTCCCTGAAGACCTTCTCCAGGACGCATTCCCACTTGTTCTCCACCGCGGAATGCCAAAGCTATTGCGCGGCGAGCAGGATCCACCTTCTTCTCATCAGCATACGCGCTCGGAGAGAACACAGCCTGCATCACCCTCTTCGGGGGAGGCACGGCGGCGGCGCGAGAGGCTTCAATCGCCGCTTTATCTGCTACAGATTGCTTCACTTTCCGCACTCCTCCCCTCTCGCGCCTGGGCGCCATGAGCGGCAGAAGAGTGGACTCCCTAAAGTAAGGTCCAGGCGGCCGGAGGAAGAGGGCGGCGCTCGGCGAAGAGGAAGGGTCGGATTCCGGTGGCGGCGACTTGGGGATTTCGGAAGATTTGGGGAACAACTGCCGCAGCACTGCGAGGTGTGACTCATAAGGCTTCCCACGTGTCACGTCGCGGCACCATTACTCCGACTGACGCGGGGATCGAGGGGGCATTCCGCTTCAAGCGCTCCCTCCCGTTGGATTCAAGATAGACGTTGGTCGTCCGTGCGAACCGCAACGTTCGTCACGACCAAGTCCAAGAGAAACTCGGGGGCTCGTCTCTACTTCGCCCTGGCGAGCCCCAGGCAAAGCAAGCAAGGCGCCGGGTACCCACTTTGGCCAACTCTTTGGCCATAGCCCCGGCAGCAACTGAAGCAAGAGCCGCCGGGACCATGTCCGGGGGCTACTGTCGCAGCAGTGGAACATGGGGTTCCCCTGATGCTGCCAAAGTGGGTCCTCCGTCGGGCCCACCAAGAAGATGGACAAGGCAATGAGTCAAGTGCAGCAGATGGGTTAGCCCATCTGCCTCAAGGACACCCGACAAGTTCGACCTCAAGTCTCTGCGGCTAAGGATCAGGTGACCTTCTGGGTCACCCCCTCGCCCGGAGAACCAGGCAAGACACCCGCGGGTCCGTGCTCCCGGCAGGAGGCCGGGCGCGCCCCCGGGTATCCATCCGTACCATCGAGAGGATAAGATCGCCAGCTCGCCGGAAGCTGGTGGAAGACTTGGGCGCCAAGATGAAGGCCGCGCCCTGGTGACGTTGCCACGAGCGTAGTTGGTGGGGCGGACAGGCTTTGTCCGTCCCACCTTTTCCAAGGGCGGACGACCACGCCGCCCTCCTCAGAACGCTTGGAGGAGAGAGTGCCACGTCTCCTCCAAGGGCCGCCGAGGGGTTTTTCCCGCCAAGACCCCTCACACCTCTCGCGTGCCCATGTCGGATCCCCTTAGCCTATAAAAGGAGGACCATGACACCGAGAGAGGAAAAAAAAGAAAAAAACGGGGACGAACCAAGATAGAAGCAAGCTAGAGCTCAGACAAGACTAGACTAGGGTTCGGAAGGTAGAGAGAGAGGTGATCTCCCCAGGGCAGGATCTGCTCTTCGTCTACCTCCGGCCAAAACTCTGCCGGGTTCACCCCAGAACACCCTTGTACACTCCACCATGATGAACCTCTCAATCCAGAAATGCAGGAGTAGGTCTTTTAGCCTCCGGACGGACTGAACCTGGGTAACTCTGTGTGTCCTGCTGTGTTGTTTGATCTCTCCCTCTCGACGAAGAACTTGGCGTCCTTGCTTCCGGGTAAGACGTCTTCCAGCCTCCTTCGCGCCCCGTGCCGAACCTAAAAAGGGGATACCATCTACTCCCGGTGTCCGTCACCCGAGACACGACAGTCATGGTGCTAGAGAGGTGAAATGAACTACATGGACACCCATGAAATCCCTATGTTGGCTGTTAGGGCTCTCTATCCGCCAAATCTGATGCTTAAATTTCAGATTTTTCTCCTTGATTTTCTCATGCTAATCCGTCCAGTGGTTAGGCTAATTGAAATGCAAAACTTTCATTTTCCATCATGTATTATTCGTACATGTGCCACGTGATCTACCGGTGGCTCCTAGAATTCCTAGTCATGATAAGCAGTACCAGCTAACCCATGCATATGCATCATTACCTCATCAACTAGATGTTAGGTACTTAACAGTTTATTAAAATACATATTTTTCTGTCTTTGAGCAAAATCAAAGCTGTTTTTTAAGGGATAAACCTGATGACTTGTTCAAAGCACACGAGAAGAAGAAAGATTCAAATGTTCGCTCAGAGGAAAATAAACTACTACTCAGAATGGAAACCAGACGATTATTTAACTACCCCATGCATGTGGGGAGGATAAGCTTGCTAAATATTCAACTTCCTGTTGTGGCATGATAGCTAAGTGATTAATTAACTAACTAACTAACGCTTTGTCCTTCTGCTAATGGTTTCGTTAACGAAATGAGATAATGAGAGATTAACTAATAAATTCAGCTACTACCTTGTTGAACATGGTCATTGCCTATATATTCATGTAAAGGTGATTGGGACATTTGCCGGACTGCCTGTCTGGCCATTTTGCCTATCTTTCTGTCGTCCTGTGACGCTACCGAGTAAACAAAACCACACTAAGATAACGAGTAAGGCAGGACGTGGCGCGTGCGCAGCCGTGGGAGCCGTGTTCGAACCCCGGTGCCGAGCGTGGCTTCTGGCTCCTATCGTTCCAGAGAAGAAAAACATGTTAACAGAGAATTATTGTACACACAACACAGAATAATTCTTGCAAAACCTATGTGTTCCTAACATGGTCCAAAATCAGGGAGGCAGGTGGGAATCAACTTTCCAAGGGGGGCAACTAAGACATTTAATGTAACTTGATATCTTAAAGGTGTAATGCGTGTCTTTGGTAACATGGTTCTTTCAGGATTATTGAAAGACTCTAGGTTGAAAAACATGGATCTTTCAGGATCATCTTTGCTAATCAATATTAACATTTTCAAATTGGCACAGCACGTATGTGCTACCGAGGAGAGATGAGAAGGTAATGGCATGATGTCGTAGAGATATTCAGATACATATAGAAGAGGCGAAACAGTGTCGGAGGAATTTTTATTTTGACAGTCAAATCAAATACAAAAAGGCAGGATTCATTGTGTCACTTACATGGGCTAAGTAGCGCTGAATTCAATAAAACAACTATAGCATGAGAAGATCCACCTCAGTTTACCGATGTTAATCAGATTTTATAGAATTAGCATTCGAACACAACTCGTACTTATATTGGTAGCATAGAAGTATAGATGATACTTCATGAGAGGTACCAAATAACTTCAGCTGAAATAAAATCTAGAAACGTGGAGGGATATGCGTGGCCCCTGTTGGTCTTCATATCTAGGTCTCTAGAAGGTATAGATGATACTTCATGAGAGGGACCAAATAACATCAATTGAAATAAAATCTTGAAAGATGGATGGATATCTGCAATTCCTCGATTATGGGGGGGGATCAATGGCACCAGTCGGTCTTCACGTCTTTGTCACTATTTGAAAAGTTGATGTTTATCGAGAAAGGAATTGTCGAACCCAGATAAAACTTATAGTCTGGTAGCCACACAAGCACATGGCAAGTTAATCCCTTTGGTCCCCAATCACAGATGGATCATTTGACACAGTTGCAGACGACAACAAGAAAGGAACATCTGGTACAGTGTCCAGTGTGAACCTATTAGGATCAGCTAGAGAGGCGAGGTGAGAGGTCCAATCTGAATTCCAAGGAATCCAATTCTAGCCTTACAAGCTCCAGCAGTTTTCCTTGAGTAAATTATGACAGGAACATAATAACTCAGCCAGGACAATTATTAGACGCAACAGGTTTTTTTCAAGACAGATTTTTGTGTACCTTCCAAGAAGCAATGGAAAATGCCAAGTTCGATGCCACATTTTCTTCATGGGAATTGACCAAAGACTCGTGTATATTTTCATGGAGACTTCATACGTAAATGAGAATCAGTAGGATCCAAGAATTGGTATTCTTCGGATATTTCGATTATTGTGGATATAGTTTGAGCCATGATTTTGTTCCCACATTTTTGTCTGTGTAAAACACGTCTGAAAATGTCGATGAGAATGGTACGTGCATACTAGACATCTATATGGACTTCCGATTTTTTTAGTTTTTGAAATGATTTTTTTAATTTTCCAGGAAAACAGAGCTCCAGGGAGTCCGAGAGTCGCTCGATTATTCGCTGGTGGTTCGCACGACAAAGTTTCTATGTTGAAAATGGTACACCAAGAAGGCTAGGCTAAATTAGGACACCCGGGAAAAAGTATGGCCTACGGTCGGAAAGTGCATTTTGATCTCGGGCTCTAGTGCACCCTCCTATTTAAAAAATTCGAATATCATATTTAGGAGTTTCAAAAAATTCTGAAAAAATAGGGATGTAGTCAATCATATATCCCACGAACGTGTAAATTTTCACTTCGAGATACGTTATATTTTGGGCTACACAAAAATAACAAATACGATAAAACTTAGAGATTTGAAAAATATGCATACTTACAAAGTATTTGAACTTGATATTTTCCACGTGCATAGGATATATCATTAGCTACTCCGGATTTTTTTTCAGAATTTTCTAAAACTTATAAATATGATTTTCGAATTTTCTAAACAGAAGGGATCACTGGAGCTTGGGATCAAAACATCTCCACTAGGCCTACGGTGCATTTTACTCTCTACTAGTTGTATGTCATCTAACATATTTTGCTCAACAATATGAATGAATTCCCTTAAAACATATGTCTGTTGTAATCTAGTAGTTAGATAGTGAGTATCCTAGCTATTGTTGTCAAATCTAACTTATAGTTAGGCTCTTAATATTTGTCCTTATCTGTAACTCTCCCAGATCAATATATATTTTTCGATAAAGGGATTTATTACTTAAAAGTTTTAAGCATTACATCCGGTGTCTGCATAGTTAGGATGCACACATCCACAAGTTCACCAGTACCCAAGTCGGAAATAAATAAAAGGCGAATTACATATCATAGTGAAAAATTGTAAAGCCGCCTAAGATGGTGGCAGGTCGATCCGAAGACTATGTGGGCATCCATGCTGTGAGAATAACTCTCTCGCCGCAGCCTCCAAACGCAACGCAACCTCCAAAAACAAGTCTCGGTGCTCCACACGCTGCAGGGCCGACCATGCTCGTAGCGTTGCTGTGCACCGATAGATAACCTGCATAACAGAATCATTTTTATCGTTAAAAACCTTGTCATTTCTATATAGCCAGAGCGGCCAAATAACGACAATCGCTCACACCCTAATAAAGAGTTTAAGCTTAGGATCCACACCGTTTAGCCAATTGCCAAAAATGTTTGCAACGCTATGCGGAGATATAAGGTAGAACCTATTTGGATGGCTAACCATATAAACCTAGCAAACTCACACTTAAAAAATAAGTGTGTAATAGTCTCATCATGCTGACAGAAGACACACAGATCAATATATATGGAGACTCAGGCCGGCCGTGTTTGAGATGTGCGGTTCTCACCCAAAACCCTATTCCATTTTGTTTGCTATGATACCAGAGCCTAGAATAATCTCTCCACGACCTTTTGCTCCAGCTAGCACAACAAAGCATCCTCAGTTCTCTATGCGCTGATCAACTTTGCTCAGCTGATCACCATTAATTAAGCCGATGCTGGAGAACTACCTCTTCTTGCGTGCATGTACGGGACGATCTATCCAGTCCACGCGCATCCATTTCTGTCTGTTTGGGCGAAAACCAAGTCCCAATGTGACGACGTAAACGGATCGCTGTCCGTTTTTTGTCCACCGCGACCCAAACTCGGCCCAAATTTGGGTCAGGTTTTCGTCGACCACGGACACGCACGGACAGGTTTTGTGTCCTCTCTTGGTCCGCCCCTGGCCCGCTGAACAGACCATTTCCACATCAATCTTCTCCACCTCCCTCGCCCTCCGCCGCCACCCCGTCGTCGCCACCCGATATGGTACTCTAGGCCGTTCCCAGGCGGCCGCCGCCTATTCTCTGCACTGCCGTCACCGGCCGGTGCAGCTTCCTCCTACCGCAGCCGGCGAATCTCACGGTCCTGGAGCTCGGAGCGCCCGCGACCCCGCCGCCGCCCACAAGGTGTTCGGCCGTTTCCCCGGCCAGAACTGAGGTATGGCTCCGCCATGGATAACTCTGATGACTATTTTTACAAGAACTACATCATTTACCAGTCCTCCTCAGACGATTCATCCGATGATGAGAGTGATGGCCTTGTTGCCACCCTCATCGTCAATGAATACATAGAGAGGATGTGGCCACGTCCAGCTCTGCGGGGACTACTTTCGTCGGGTGAAACCAACATATCCTCCCAAGATTTTCTGGCGCCGGTTCCGGATGAGACGGTCGTTGTTCAACCGTATCCGATTGGGAGTGATGCATTATGATGATTATTTCATATGCAAGAGAGATGTCATTGGTACCCTCGATTTCTCCTCATATAAGAATTGCACCGCAGCTATCCGCATGTTTGCATACGGAGTTGTCGGTGATCTTGTGGACGAGTACGTGTGGACGAGTGAGTCCATGTGCCTAGACGTAATGTACAAATTTTGTGCAGTTGTGGTACAGATCTTTGGCAAGGAGTACTTGAGGGAGCCCAATGTTGCGGACACGGCCCGACTCTTGTCGATCAATGAGTCCAGGGGCTTTCCTGGGATGATTGGCAGCATAGATTGCATGCATTGGGAGTGGAGGAACTATCCATTTGCTTGGCAGGGGTAGTACAAGGGACATGTTGGAGAGTGCACGGTCATACTTGAGGCCGTGGCATCACAAGATATGTGGACTTGGCACTCTTTCTTTGGCATGGCAGGTTCACACAATGACATCAATGTGCTTCAGCGGTCTCCGGTGTTCAACAGGCTCTCCAATGGCAATGCCCCCGAGGTGACCTTTGAGATCAATTGCCACACATACAACAAGCCATACTATCTAGCAGAAGGGATCTACCCTACATGGACTACATTTGTGAAGACAATCTCCAAACCAAATGATGAGAAGCAAAAAGGTTTGCCAAAGAAAAACAGAGTGCTAGAAAGGATGTGGAGCATGCTATCTGTGCCCTCCAATCACGATGGGCTATTGTTCGACACCCTGCCAGGGCATGGAGCATGGAGACCCTGTGGGAGGTGATGACAGATTGTGTGATCATGCACAAGATGATCGTGGAGAATGAGCGCGATGACAGTATCTATGATCAGGCATGGCAGTTTTAGGGGGAGTTGGTTGAGCCTCAGCGAGCGTCAACTTTTGCTCAATTCCTCGACTTCCACCGTGATCTCCGTAAGAAGGCGACTCATGTTCAGCTCCAAAATGATTTGATGGAGCATGTGTGGCAGCACTACGGGAACCAGCTGTAGTTCCCTTTGATACAATTTCTTATTTATTTGGTTTGTAAAACTATTTGTGGAATAATTTGTATTATTTGCTGAACTATTTGGATTCTAATAACTATTTGAACAATTTGGATTGTAATAACTATTTGAATTGTTTGCTTAAATTTATGTTATTTGGAACGGCCGGGTCAAAAGAAAATGATCAAGACCCTGGCCGGCCGGTCTGGATGCGTCGGGCTTTTGGGTGCAGTGGTCAGGGAGGGGCGGACATGGGTCGGACGCCTGTTCGTTTGGCGACCCAAAAAAGGGACAAATTCAGGGTCATGGGTCAATGGATTGATGTCTACTACGTGCTTCTGTTCTTGTAGAAAGTGTTGGGCCTCCAAGTGCAGATGTTTGTAGGACAGCAGCAATTTTCCATTAAGTGAGTAACCCAAGATTTATCGAACTAAGCGAGGTAGAGGTCAAAGATATCCCTCTCAAGCAACCCTGCAATTAATATATAAGAAGTTTCTTGTGTCCCTAACACACCCAATACACTTGTCAGATGTATAGGTGCACTAGTTCGGCGAAGAGATGGTAAAATGCAAGTGATATGGATGGTAAAAGATGGTATTTGTAATCTTTAATAAAATGACAGCAAGCAAACATGTAACAAAACCGGAAGTAAACGGTGTTTCAATGCTCGGAAACAAGGTCTAGCGATCATACTTTCACTAGTGGTCACTCTCAACAATTGTAACACAATTGAACACATGCATACAACTTTCTCTTTAATATGCAACTTAGATGCTACTCGGAGACTATTCTTCTGCTGGATAAGAAACACCATTCTACTGCGTAGGGATACAAAAGCACACCTTAAAGTTCGTCATTCCCAATCTAGGGCACCCCACGCTGTCACTATGAGCACCCCAAGATAGTACTAAACAAACACCCTAATTTCATAGGCCATCCAACACAAAGAACAACTCATGGTAAGTATCCCTCTAATCTATTATCCATATAGTAACACACGGCACGCACACTGTCAACTTCGTATCGTGGGACAAAAGTGACTCCGAAAATTATACTACATAAAACCAATTGAGTAGCATATCCATGACATAATAAAAGGGAAACATCTATGAATTCAACTAGATTACAATGCTCATGATCACATAAAGATCACAACACGGGAGAGAGAGATAACCACATTGCTACAGGCACGAGCCCTTAGCCTTGATGAAGGACTACTCCCGGCGCATCATGGGAAGCAGCAATGGCGATGAAGATGACTCTGGGGGCAATTCCCCGTCCCGGCAAGGTACCAGAACTGGAACTTCTGTCCCCCGAATTAGGGTTTTTGGTGACAGCGGAGCTCTGGAACTTTTCTGGAGAAATCCTTCGGGGTTTCGACGTTTTAGGTCAAGACGGACTTTATACGCGAAGAGGCGACGCGAGGCGGTGGAGGAGGCGGCCAGACGCCACCCGGCGCGGCCCCACCTCTGGTCGCGCCTGGGGGTTGTCTGGTGGCTGTGGGCCTCCCCTGGACTTGTCCTTCTGGCTCCCGGGGTCTTCCGGTGAAATAGATTTTTGTAATTTTTTGGATTTTTCTGAGCACTTCCAATTTTGGACCTTTTCTGCAATGCACAGACAAAATAAACAGAAACTGGCACTGGGCACTAGGTTAATAGGTTAGTCCAGAAAATGTCCTAAAATAATATGAAACTATAGATAAAACACGTAGCATTGGATACAAAACAAGCATGGAACATCAAAAATTATAGATACGTTTGAGACGTATCATGGCCACAGCAACAACTCCTTCATTGCCCCGTCGAGAACATCGCCAATCCCCATGCGTGCGAAGCCCGTATGACTACACAGATCCCAAATCATGTGAACCAAGTTTGGTACCAGCAGGACCAGGAAATTTTCTCTGCCATCCTATCGTACCTCTGATCAAGGGGGTCTTTGGCATCATCTTCCTTGTCACCGTGTCCAAGGAGGGATGAGAAACTCTGGCCGACAGCTTCTCGAGTCAATCTATGCTCGGTCCATGCAACCCTGGTTTCAACTCTCAACCGTTAAGACTCATCGGCCTTGACTAAGTTCAACTGAGTCAAGTCACTCTCCGACACCCTGACATCGATCCGGAAAGGTCTTCACCCTGAGGAGTTCAACTCCTATCTCCTTGCCAACATCGGCAACGAATAAGACACCATGGTTGAGGTGGTTTCTCGCAGACTACACTATGTCGGATTGCCTATACATAATGTATATGTTGAGCTTCTCAACAACAAACAACGTCTAGAGACTCAAAAAACGAGCTTCACATGGATCTTCACTCTGGCAACTTCAATTCGAGAGGTTTTCCCCACCCACGGTACATATACACACTCACCACCAAGGGAGGTTGGTCTACTTCGACAAGTCGGTTCCCCCGTTGCCCACTCCAAGTCATAAAAATGATCTAGCTCTTGAAAATGATCAAGGTGATCGTCATCGCTCCATGTGCCAACTCTGCGTCAATTTGGGCACGTCATTGCACGATGCTTCAAGCGTTTCAGAAGGGTCTTCCTTGAAATCGGTAATGATGGGCACTACACGGAGTGCCAGGTTGCTGCAATGACTCATGACGGCAACGGCCAGACCACCTCCTACCCCCATCGAATCCGGATGGTATGGGAACATATGATGCCGCAAGCCATCTCACCTCCGAACTTCTTCTTATTCTTAACTTGTTACTCTTGGATGGTATCCCTCCTAGGCAGCTTAGCCATTGGTGTCGTGGTTTCCTCTTTGTTAAAGATTGTGAACAAGCCCGGACTTCCTCTTCGTGGGACTTTTGAAGTGGTTGTCAAGTTGCCTATCCCGGGTGGACGAAAAGTTAACCATAAAAATGATTCATAACTTATTTGAGGTGGCTAGGAGAGGAATGTGAGATTTCATAGCCTTCTTCAGGGATACTTCGTGGTAAATCCCAGTCTCCAAGGGTGAAAAGTTTCCCTATGAGGAAGTGAACATCGGAATACGTTTTCGTCTCCGCATACCTCAGTTATCTCTATATCTGAGTTAGTTCTTTCGATAGCCTTCATGCTTGAAGTAATATATCTTCTAATATGTTGTTTATCTCTTTTGTTTTATATTTTTCTCATCTTGCTTAACTTGAGTTGTTGGCGCACTTTTTTGAGCCTGACAAAGGTTTTGTGCTTGAAAACTTAATGAGTAGTTTACTTCTGCATTCTTTAAAGCAACTTCTGTAATTATTTTAAAACACCTATTCACCCCCTCCCCCTTTAGGCGACATCTCTATGTTTCAACTAGGCTGCGGTAAAATAGATTCTTCATTATATCAATTTTATAAGCACTTATGGTCTTTGCATTAGCCCTTCATGTAACGGTTTGTTGTTTGCTTTCTCAGATGCAGATTGGTCGGATAATCTGAGTGACCGATGGTCAATAACGGGATACGACATATTTTTGGAGGAAACTTGATTGCCTGTACTGCGGGTAAACAATCAACAACATCTCGTTCTAATACTGAATCTGAATACAAATCACATTGCTAATGACACTGCTGACGTTGGGTTTGGTGAGTTGTTCGGGAACTTGGTTTTAAACAGGTTCATCCTCATGTCTTGTGGTGTTATAATTTTGGATCAACATACCTTACCTCTAATTATGTGTTTCATGCTCGGGATAAACATATTAAGGTTCATTTTTTCAAAAGAAAAATAGAGAAAAGGTTGCTTAGAAGCCACTTCACGTTTGGTTTATCTCCTCCAAAGATTAAGGGTGTGTTCGGTTTGAGAATGAAGTGGAACGAAATAGAACCGTTCCACACCCAGACCCCATTCTTGTGTTCGGTTCTGGAATGGAATGGAACGAGATAGTTCCCAGGAAGGGAATATTCCCTCCAGATGCGGAATGCACTCGTCCGACCAAATTAGCCGGACAAAGTGGAACGGATGTCTCTCTAATTTAATCAAGTTTAGGTATAATTAATCAAGTGTAGGTATAATTAATCAAGATTAGGAATAATTAATCAAGTTTAATAATAATTAATCAAGATTAGGAATAATTAATCAAGTTTATGAATAATTAATCAAGTATAGGAATAATTAATCGAGTTTAGGTATAATTAATCAAGTTTCGGAATAATTAATCGACATTAGGAATAATTCCATTCTCACCCCATTCCATTCCATCCTCACCCATTACAAAACCGAACACAAGAATGGAACGGTTCCATAACAGTTTTTTGTCCAAACCGAACACAAGAATGAAACGGTTCCATTCTGGTAGAATAGAATGGTTTCATTCCATTCCACTATATTCTCAAATCGAACACACCCTAAGTTGCCGATATCTTCACGAATATTTTACATTACCAACATTTCACGCATAGACACAATTTCAAACTTTATGAAATCGGCTAAGATCACGGGTGAGTTTTAAACAATATGGTTGTCTAGTAGCTGGAATAGATAGTATCCCGACTATTGTTTTCACGGCTAACTTATTGTTAGACCGTTAATATTTGTGCTTTTCTCTAACTCTCCCTGATCAATATATATCGAGAGAGGCCGGCCGTGTTTAAGCTGTGCGGTTTTCACTCAAAAACCTATTTCATCTTGTTTGTTAAGCTCATGTATCAGTCTATACTGTTAAACTTCTTTGATATCCGCATGACTAGATTTTTTTTTGTACACCACGGTGATGCCTACAATTTGAGATTTTGTTCCTCGTTGTATGGTGTAAATAACTGTGATGCCTAAAATTTGAGATTTTCCTTTTCCATCGTGTGTTCGTCGTATATGTGCCACGTGATCAACAAGTTGCTTCTAAAATTCCTGGCAATGATAAGCAGTAGTATCAGCTAACCCATGCATGCATGGTTAGCTCATCAACTAGCTGTTAGGTACTTTTTCCCTGCCAAAAACAATACTGTTAAGTACTGGACGGTCTATTTAAAATACTTTGATGAAAATCAAACAAAAGACTTGTTCAAAGCACACGAGCAGAAGACATACTAATTTTTTTGCACAATGGTATTATGATAATATGATACTCCGAATGAAAACCAACTGATCAATTAGCTACACATGCTAAGTACTTAGTGAAGTGATTAATTAACTAATGCCTTGTCGTTTTGTCAATGGTTTCGTTAGTGAAGTGAGATAAAAAAAAGGTTTAATTAAGGCAAGCACTAGGGATCGGACGCGGATCCCTGGCTGGTATTTACCTTTAATTAATCAATTCACCCAATACGACGTTAAACATGACCACCTCCTATTCAGGTAGTATAGGTGATTGAGACACGATGTTTTGCCTCACAGGAGTATCTAGTTCCATTATAAGAAATGTATTTTAAAATATCAAAAAAGTTGAAATAAACTTTCAAGTGTACACCCAAACATTTTATGTTGGCACACAAATATTCGCAGAAAAACATTTTATCTGTCCTTTATAAAAAGACAAATTTACCTCGTCTTCCTTATCCCCTGCTACAGTACTCCGCAGGCGATAAGAAGGCGATCCCGTTCTCTCCACCTCGCCGCCGGCCAGGCCGGTGGTTCCCTCCCTCTCCGCCTGCCGCCTCGGCGGCGAGAGAGTGGGGGAACCCCGGTCCTGCGTTTCCGGCCTGTAGATAGTCTTCTAGGTGTGTGTGCCCAGCCGTCGGTGTCGAAGACGGTGGCGATGCTGTCGGCGTGTCGGGCGTGGTCCTTCCCCTCCTGTCCCCGTTCCGGCCTCGTCGCCGGGGAGGCTGTGAAGGTTCGTCGGGTCGCCTCCTCTTTCCTTCCTTCTCTGGCCGGCCGTGGTGGCGGGGGGAGAGGCGGGTGGGTGTTGGCGATCTGCTTTTGGTGCTGGTGGTGGTGGTCTTCTTCGGCGTCTTCGCTCTGGCCGGCCGTGGTGGTGTGGGGAGCGGCCGTCGGAGATGGTTGGTTTGCTGATGGTGGTCCTGGGCGGCGCTGGGTCGGCGGGATGCTGGGTGGAGCGGTGGAGATGGTGCTGTGGCCGTGTTCTTTCAACGTCTTCGGTTTCCGTCGCTTGCGGCGGACGGCTCATCGGTCTTCTACAACGTGGAGGTGCGATCTCACCAGCGGCAGGTGGTACGGCGACTCCGGCGACGGCTAGGCGCTTGGGGTTGGCGCTGGATCCGATTGCGTTTTCTTCCGGTGGCTCAGGGGGTTCTTTGCATGTTGCAGGGTCCTTTTGTGTTTTTTCTTTTCTTTTCTGGACCTGTTTGTAATGTATACTGAGTTCCTATTTTATGAATCGGATCCTTCCTAAAAAAAAATGACTTTTTGCAAGACATTTTTCATCTTCTTTTACACAGGGCAAAAATGTCTTTTTTTAGCGAAACTTTGTATGCGAACAAAAGTATTCGGATGTACACCCGATTTTTTGCAGAATTGTTTGACATTTTTAAATATGTTTTTTAATAATAGTAGCATCTAGTACTGCTAGTCAAAATGAATTTCCGAGGTGATTGTGACATTTACCTGACTGCCTTCCTGGCAATGCCTGGTCGTCTTTGGCTCGCTTTCCGTGGTTCTGTGAGGCTGTGACGCTACTGAGTCGGTAAACAAAACAACACTTGTGATAGAGCACAAGTAAGGCAAGGCGTTCCATGCGCAGCCGTGCGAGACGTGTTCGATCCCCGGTGCCGAGCATGGGTCGCGTAGATAGCGAAGTTAGCAGGGAATTATTCGTTATCTCAAACGTATTTTTTGTCTGTGATCAATGTCAGTTACCATTCGTTATCTCGGCTTCCTGATTTCACTATCGGAGGGGAGAAAAAACAGCTCGATAGTTGGAAGATGGTTAAGGTAATCATTCGAACATGACTCATACTCCTACTTTTACTGATAGTATAGAAGCGTAGATTATACTCCATTTTTGTTGGCAGATTATACTCCATCACTCCATGCATGAGTGGGACCTAAAAAGATCAATGCGATGCATAAAAAAAACAGCAATTGAAATAAATCTTGAAACGTGGAGAGGTATGGCCGCAATTCCTCAATTATGGGGGGATATATGGCCCCTGTCGGTCCTGCTGTCTTCGTTTCTATTTGAAATGTTGATGTTTATCTTGAATGGAAATTAAAAGAAATCAAATGAAACTTTTTTTCTGGTAGCGATCGACGCAATCACATGGCCAATTAATCCCTTTGGTCCCCAATCACTGATGAATTTTTCCTGAAAGAAAGGCAAAAGATTTGCCCTATTTCATTAAATAAGAAGGAGTTTGTAACAAAGTTTGATGTTATAGACCACCACCCTCAATACAAGATTAATCTCCCGGCAAAAGGTGACCCAAATGCCTCGCCCCCGCAAACACCCAATTCCTCGCCTCGAACTTAATACGGGCTAAGATGATCGTCGCTAACACCAAAACTCAACTTCACATGGCGCTTCTTGTCATTCTCCATCTTGACATGGCCATGGAGAATCGGTCTCTCTCTCCGGATGAGGCCGACATCCGTGCTAGGCTCAAGCGGAAGGTCATTGCCTTGGCGGCCCTCGAGAGATCAAGGAAAAAACAACGTGCTAGGGTGTGCAACCTCAAGGATGGGGATGCCAACACTAGGTACTTCCATGCCAAAGTAAACTCTAGGAGGAGGAAGAACTTCATCCACAAGCTCCGAAACAACCAAGGGTGGGTCACCTCCCACGATGAAAAGCAATTAGTAGCTCAAAACCACTTCACCGAAGCTATTGGGAGCCGTGGAACCGGGACTCGAGCGCTCAATTGGGAAGCGCTAAACCTCCCCACTCACAACCTTGAGGGCCTCGACGACGCCTTCACGGAGGAGGAGGTGAAGGCGGCAATCATGGCCATGCCCTCCAATAAAGCCCCGGTCCGGATGGGTTCTCTGGCAAATTCTTCAAAGCTTGTTGGGATATCATAAAGGCGGATGTGATGGTGGTCATGTGCCGGTTCTCCAATCTCCACACCAACAACCTCCATTGGCTCAACACCGCTAATGTTGTGCTCCTCCCTAAGAAAGATGGGGCGGAGGAGATCACCGACTTTAGGCCTATTAGCCTCATCCATGGCATCGCCAAGATTGTGGCCAAAATTCTTTCACTACGCCTTGCCCCTCACATGAATGACCTCGTTTCGCAAGCCCAAAGCGCCTTCATCAAGACTAGAAGCATTACATGACAATTTCCTTTTCGTTAGAAACTATGCTCGTTGGCTTCATCGGAGGAAGAATGCCTCCCTCCTAATCAAGCTAGACATCAAGAAGGCGTTCGACTCGGTTAAGTGGGAGTATATTTTGGAGCTTCTTGTTCACCTTGGCTTCCCCCCGAGATTTAGAGATTGGCTCTCGGCTTTGTTCTCTACGGCATCCTCACGCGTGCTCCTCAATGGCATCCCCGGTGCTCCAATTAAGCATGGGAGGGGGCTGCAGCAAGTTGACCCCCTCTCGCCGCTCCTTTTTGACATCGCCATTGACCCCCTCCAACTCATCTTGCAAGTAGCTACGGATCAAGGGCTTCTTCAACGGCTTCCCGGCAAGGGTGCAACGTTCCGCACTTCCCTTTATGCGAATGATGCGGTGATCTTCACGTGCCCTCTCCGGGAAGATATTTCGGCTCTTGCCCACATCCTAAACAACTTCGGAGAAGCTACGGGGCTTGTGACTAATTTTGCGAAGAGCTCGATCACGCCTATCGATGCGACAATATCGATCTCGAGGACGTTCTTCATGACCTTCCGGCTCCCACCACTTGTTTTCCGATTCGCTACCTCGGGCTCCCTCTCGCGGTGAAGAAATTGAAGAGGACTCATTTCCAATACCTCGAAGACAAGGCCGTGGCTAAGCTTAATCCTTGGGCGGGTAGATGCTTCAACATTGCGGGTCGCAAAACTCTTGCCAAATCGGTTCTCACTTCACAGCTTATATACCCGCTCACCGTTCTTGACATCTCACCGGAAACCATGCTTTTCTTCAAGAAGATTATTTGAAGCTTCCTTTGGGCGGGCACCGACAAGGTCTCCGGTGGCAAGTGTAAGGTCAATTGGACGGCGGTTTGTAAACCTACTTCCATTGGAGGTCTCGGATTGCTAAACATGGACAAGTTTGCGAAGGCACTACGCATTAGGTGGGCGTGGCTTGATTGGACCGCCCCGGAGAGACCATGGGTGGGTATGGAGGCCCCTTGCAAGAAAGATGAGTTTGACCTTTTCCATACCTTGTCGAAGGTGACCATCGGTGACGGTGCCAAGGCTTCTTTTTGGGAATATTCTTGGGTTGATGGCAACCGCCCAAAGCTCATTGCCCTCTCATTTATGCTATCTCCACGAAGAAGAATTGGTCCGTTAAGGAGGCTCTAACCGACGATGCGTGGATGCATGATATTGACTACTCCGAGGGTTTATCGGTCAACCACCTTGAGGAATTTACGAAGCTCTGCCAAATAACCTGTCAACTAAATCTTGATGAGGAGGTCCCGGACTCGATTACTTGGAAGATCACAACCTCGGGCACCTACTCTTGTTCCTCGGCATACAAAGCCCAATTTGCCGGTACAATTGACTCGTCTATGGACAACTTGGTGTGGAAGAATCGGGCACCTCCGAAATGTAAACTTTTTGCGTGGCTAATCATCCAAGACCGGGTTTGGACGGCGGATCGCCTTGAGCGAAGGGGGTGGCCTAACGGCCGGCTATGTCCCCTTTGTCGCCGTGAGGACGAGACTGCGAGGCACCTCCTCTTCACTTGACGCTTCTCCATTCGCATTTGGGGCATGATCAAGAATTGGATCAACATTGGGGACTTCAACCCTCCGGAGTGGGTGTCCTTCAACGACGTCAAATCTTGGTGGAGCACTTGGTCATCGCCAATGGAAGACGGAGGAAAGCCATCCCATCCCTACTCATGCTTGTGAGTTGGGAGATTTGGAATGAACGTAATGCGCGTGTTTTTAAACACACTAGCACCATCATTGATGAATTTTTGACACACTCGCAGAAGAAAACAAGAAAGGAACATCTAGTCCAGTGTCCATTGTGGACTTGATGGATCAGCTAGAGGCGAGGTGAGAGGTCCAATCTAGATTCCAAAGAATCCAATTCTGGCCTTGCAAGCTCCAGCGATTTTCCTCACATTTTCCTTGAGCAAATTGAAGATGATCACAGGAACATAGTAGCTCAGTCAGGACAATTATTATTTTTGGAAAGACGTAAACAGATTATTTTCAAGACAGTTTTTTCTCTTGTACCTTCCAAGAAGCGATTGCAAAATGCCAGATCAGAGGGCACATTTTATTGATGGGAATTGAGCAAAGACTCGTGGATATTTCCATTGAGAATCCTATGGAGGTGAGTAGGATCCAAGAATTGGTAGTCGTTGGCTGGTTTTCAGATATTGTGGATGTGGTTGAGCCTCTGCCAGCTGTGGAGTACTCGATGATATTACTACCTCCCTATATTTTTAGTCAAAAGTCAACAGAGAGTATTTCGAAATATGAACATTTATAAAATTTCATTAATGTACAAGGAAATTTTATTCTATGATGAGTCTATTCATATTGATTTGTATTCAAAATGTTCATAGTTTTATCTATAAGATCGATCAAAGTTACACTATATTGACATTTGACTAAATATGTACGTTTTACTTTAAAAAACGGAGGGAGTATTTCGAATGATAACAAGTCATTTACAACCGTGCAGGTTGCTCTAAAGTCTAGAGTACACGAGCGGCGTCTGAGCCGCTCAGCACAGTGTGACGAGAATCATGAGATGAACCCAGTTAAGCACAAACCCAAGTTTTAAAAACCTAGCAAATATCGTATCTCTAAGTTTTATAATATTTCGAAAAAATCATGCATATAGGTGTAGAAACTTACTCTTGTAAATTATTTATAATAGATTATCAAAAAAATGCGAATTGTGCAATAAGATTACAAGATAGTCGTGCTTAAGTTTCAAAATTTGGTAGTTGGTAGGTAGTCTGAATCATTTTGTGATTTTTGTAAAGCTCATAAATGATCATATTTAAGATCAAATTTACACCCCCATACTCGTATCCATTCTCTACATACATGGTTTCTTTGGTAAAGTTTTTAAGAAACTTAGAAATACGACGTCTGCACCCTCCATGGATTCATGTGTACACATGTTCCGAAAATTCCCCCTATCAATGCAAAAGTGGATGTCAGGCTCACCACCAAGACTGAAATTTTAGTTTAAATTTTGTTGTAAATGTACTTACTTTCGAATGAAATTCAATTTGCTTGTTTAAATTTGAGTGTTCATTTTTTTAAAAAAATTTATGGGGGCACCGGGTAGTCGGACCTTTCGATCCTGACAAGTGTCCGACCCCCCCCCCCCCCCAAAGCAGCAGCCGTTTCGGGTGGCGGGCCCATTTTCAAGGGCGCCCGTAGAGATGATGTAAGTTTGGATACTATGGTTTTACATAACACTACTTTTGGAAAATGATTTTTTTTGAAACCCAACCATGTATGGGTTAGCTCATTTCGAATAGCACTGATAGTTCCGTAGCAATTTTACAATAAAACTAACATTGGTGGCACACATGTTAGGTCCACGCTGGCATACATAGGCTCCGGCCGAGCCATTACATTGAAGAAGACCGTGTCACTTGTCTCAGTCCTCTCACTCTCCTCACCCACTCTCGACGATGGCAAAAGGGGGTAATGGTGGCCACGTTTTCCATGCAGCCACTTCTGCAGCCCCAGCACCGATGTTGGATGATATATGGAGGGTCCCAACCCTGAGGGTTACTCATTTGCGAAAGATGAAGACCCGGGGTAATCAATGGAAAAGGAGGGTCGGTGGCGGCATGGTCAACGGAGTGAGAAGAAAGCATTGGACTCCTTCGATTTCTAAGTTGAAGGTGTATGTCTTTTGTTGTCAATTCGATTTCATATGGTTCATACCAACATTTAGTATCACAAAGTTCTCAATTACAGTAAAGATTTTCCTAGCAATACACTCACTTAAATACATTTGTATCAATAGTATTTTGGCCAAATCTTCAAACTAACATGATGATACATTTTTCTTGCACACCATAGAACCTGCAACAGTCACCAAAGATACCAACAAAGATGACATATACTTACACTATATTCATATGTAGTCAATCTCTCATTGCCAAGCACTATTTTTCTCACCTTCCCAATCTTGAACCTCTCTTATTGAGCATTTTGCTTCTCTTTTTCCCCAATGTCAGCGAGATGCGGCTCTAGCTCTATCTTCTTCTTGTCTTCCACTACCATCTTCTTCTCTTATTTTTCCTTGCTCCTTGCCTCCTCTACTTTCCTTCTTTCGTCTTCTACTTGATCCTTTCTTTTGGTGTCTTGTTCTTTTCTTCTGCCTTGATCATTTATTGTATAGCTCCCAGTTTAGAGCAAGATCTCTTCTACTACTCTCCCAATTCATATTTGTTCCGAATTACTCACAATGTTGTCTTTTTTGGAGCTGGCCACTTAGGATCAACAAATTGCAAAACCACTGCCAATTTGCTACCTTAATCGCAACCACTCAGAAAATAATTGGCATAAAAACTTGGAAGAAATCGACAGTACTGACTTCACTAGAGCAATCAAAAATTGTTGCAAGAAAATCGGAAGTACTGACTTCACTAGAGTAATCAAAATATCTTTGTCCTATGTCCAAGAAATCGAATGTCACCCGCTTCACGAGTACAAAAATGTGGTAGCAATCGAACACAATCTATTCCTCATTGCCACGGTAATTGGGATCATACAACCAAGATGGACATTGTCCAGGTCAAATCGGACAACAAACAGATGGAAAATCAGAAAACATTACGCCTTTGTGGCTTGCATAGAACAAAGGATTTATATTTGATTAATGTTTTGAAGATGGGTGATACGTCTCCAACGTATCCATAATTTCTGCTGTTCCATGCTTATATTATACCATTTGCTACATGTTTTTATACACTTCATATCACTTTTATGCATTTTCTGGGACTAACCTATTAACAAGATGCCACAGTGCCAGTTCCCTGTTTTCTGCTGTTTTTGGTTTCAGAAAGTTACTTCTGGAAATATTCTCGGAATTGCACGAAACAAAAGGCCAAGTCCCTATTTTTCCAGCACGTACACGGAGTCCGAAGGAGAGACGAAGGAGAGCCACGAGGTGGCCAAACCACCTGGCGGCGCGGCAGTGGGCCCAGCCGCGCCGCCTGTGGTTTGGGCCCCTCGGGGGTCCGCCGACATCGCCCCTTCGCCTATTTATTCCCCGAGACGTGAAAACCCTAAAACACCGAGCCTTTCATCCAGAACATATTCGCTGCCGCCGCCGTCGTCAACCCTAACTCGGGGGGTTTCTGAAGCTCTTCCCGGCACCCTGCCGGAGAGGGGAATCATCACCGGAGGGCTCTACATCGCCATGCCCGCCTCCGGAGTGATGCGTGAGTAGTTCATCCTTGGACTATGGGTCCATAGCAGTAGCTAGATGGTTGTCTTCTCCACTTGTGCCATCATGTTTAGATCTTGTGAGCTGCCTATCATGATCAAGATCATCTTATTGTAATGCTACATGTTGTGTTTGCTGGGATCTGACTTATATTGATACCTATGTGGAGCTGAATATTATATTATCATGTCTATGTCATTTGTGATCTTGCATGCTCTCCGTTACTTGTTGAAGCCTTGGCCAAGTGAATACTTGTAACTCCAAGAGGGGGTATTTATGCATGATAGTTGGGTTCAACCTCTATTTAACCTGGGATAGTGACAGCAAGTTCTAAGGTTGTAGATGTGTTGTTGCCACTAGGGGTAAAACAGCAATGCTTTATTCAAGGATGAATGTATTGTTTACATTACGCACATTACTTAATGCAATTGTCTGTTGCTTGCAACTTAATACTGGAAGGGGTACGGATGTTAACCGGAAAGTGGACTATTTAGGCATAGATGCATGCTGGATAGCGGTCTATGTACTTTGTCGTAATGCCCAAATGAATCTCATAGTAGACACCACACTCACACATGCATGTTATATGCACTTATCAATTGTCAATTGCCCAGCTGTAATTTGTTTACCCAGCATGTTAGTTATCTTATTGGAGAGACACCACTAGTGAACTGTGGACCCCGGTCCATTCTTTTACATCTGAAATACAATCTACTGCAATCATTGTTCTCTACTGTTTTATGCAAACAAACATCATTTCCATTCGATACGTTTAACCCTTTGTTTTCAGCAAGCCGGTGAGATTGACAACCTCACTGTTAAGTTGGGGCAAAGTAATTTGATTGTGTTGTGCAGGTTCCACGTTGGCACCGGAATCCCTGGTGTTGCGCCGCACTACACTCCTTCACCAACACCTTCGAAGCAACCTCGTTTTCCTACTGGTTCGATTAAACCTTGGTTTCATACTGAGGGAAAACTTGCTGCTGCACTCATCATACCTTCCTCTTGGGGTTCCCAACTGACGTGTGACGTACAAGCATTGTTTCTGGCACTGTTGCCGGGGAGATATTCCCTCGTCAACTTAGAGCCACCAACACGTTTTCTGGCGCCGTTGCCGGGGAAAACCGAATTGCTTCTGCAAGGGGAGTCTCTCACACCCAATCTCTTTACTTTGTTATTTGTCTTGCTTAGTTTATTTTTATTTAGTCTTGTTTGCTCTCTTTATCAAAAACACAAAAAAATTAGTTACTTGTTTAATTCGGTTTGATTTTGTTTTTCAAAATGAATGCTCCTGAAGTTGAAGTTCGTTCTTTTAGGCAACTAGGAGGTGAAAATTTGAAAGATGCTTGGTATAGAATTAGTGATGCTCATCATAGATGTACTAAGAAACACTCTACCACTATCCTCCTTAGGAACTTTTATGTTGGTATCTCTAGTTGGTATAGGTATGTTCTAGACACTCTTACAGGTGGAAATTTCTTGGGTACTCCTGCTTTAGAAGCCTGTAATATTATTGAAAGTTTGGTAGGAACACCACCCACTAAAGATATTAAAATTGAGATCACCTTGGAGGATGTTATAAATAAGTTAGACTCTATGGAGAATTTTTTTCCAAATTTTCTTGATTGTATTGGTAAGACTAATGAATCAATAGCCACCATCAATGAAAGAATCACTGTTCTTGAGGATAATAATATCCATGACACCCAAAATCATAGAATTGATGAGTTAGAGGAAGCTATTGAAACCTTAAGTTCAACCTTTACTTCTCTTAAGTCTAAAAAGGAGAAAGTTTATGTGGGTAGAGAGCAAAAGTTTATGTATGTTCCTAAAGTGCCAAAACCAAAGACTCATTATGAGCTTAAAATTGATAAAACTTTTAGTACGGTTAAAGGTAATGAAACACCTCCAGGAACATCTAAGATACCCATTGTTACAAGCTGTGTGTTGGAAGAAGCTTTTGATGATTTGAATGATTTGCCACTTGACAACACTTGATTTTCACTTTCTGCGCCTAGCTGAAAGGCGTTAAAGAAAAGCGCTTATGGGAGACAACCCATCGTTTTTATTTGCTGTTATTTTTGTTTTCTTTGAGTCAAGGAGTTTTGTTACTTCTGTAGCAACTCCTTTGTATCTTTATTTTATCGCAATGTTGTGCCAAGTAAAGTTCTATATTGAAAGTTGATGCAAGATTTGGATTTCTGCGCAGTGACAGATTTTTAGCTGTCACGGATTTGAGCTTATCTCCCTGTAGAAAATTCAAAAAATTCTGAAAAAATCACGCATATTCCTGAGATATGTACGCAACTTTCATTATTTTAGGCCAGATCCATCTGAGCAACTTAAGTGCCTCGAAAAAATTCGTCATTCCAGACTGTTCTGTTTTTGACAGATTCTGCCTTTTGTTTTGCATTCGCTCTTTTACTGTGTTTGTGTGGATTTCTTTGCTCCACAAAGCATTGGTGGCTGTAGCTAATGTCCAGAAGCTTTGGGATTGATTGTATCATTACAGAATATGAGAATTTTTGATTATGCACTAACCCTCTAATGAGAACTGTCTTGAGTTTGGTGTGAAGGAAGTTTTCAAGGATCAAGCGAGAAGGGTGATATTATGTGATCAAGAAGAGTGAAAAGCCTAAGCTTGGGGATGCCCCCGTGGTTCATCCCAACCATATTCAGAGAGACTCAAGCGTCTAAGCTTGGGCATCCCCTTCTTCATCAACAAACTTATCAGGTCATCTCTAGTGAAACTATATTTTAATTCTTTCACATCTTATGCGCTTTACTTGGAGCGTCTGTGTGTTTTTATTTTTGTTTTTGTTTGAATAAATTCGGATCCTAGCAATCCTTGTGTGGGAGAGAGACACGCTCCGCTTTTTCATGTGAATACTCATGTTCTTCACTTATATTTGTTGAGTATTCTTAACTAGCTACTGCAGTGCTTTTAGCTCCTGTTTTTCATGCATCTCTTCGAGCTGTTAGCACTTGTTTATAAATACTCTCTTGCTGCATTATATTATCATTTGGAGAGTTTATGTTTAAATAAATTGATTGGTGTTTGTTTGGAAGAAAGAAAATGCTACATGTAGTAGTTGGTATTGGAAAAGACATATGCATTCTTGTAGATCATTGTCTTGTTTCGATTTGATGCTTTGCAATTGTTTTGAGCTCTCAAGTAGATCATGTTTAAGCTCTTGCATCATGTAGTTAAAGCCTAGTAGTGGAGAACTACCGTAGAGCTTGTTGAGACTTGGGATGCATATTTGTTCTCTCTAAGGTCTAGATATTTTCTGGTAAAATGTTTGAGCAACAAGGAAGACAGTGTAGAGTCTTATAATACTTGCAATATGTTTTTATGTGATTCTTGCTGTACCGGTTTATACTTGTGTTTGCTTCAAACAACCTTGCTAGCCTAAACTCTGTACTGAGAGGGAATGCTTCTCGTGCATCCAAAACTTGAGCCAAAACCCATGCCATTTGTGTCCACCATACCTACCTACTATGTGGTATTTCCTGCCATTCCAAGTAAATATTTCATGTGCTACCTTTAAACTATTCAAAACTTTATTACTCCTTATTTGTGTCAATGTTTTATAGCTCATGAGGAAGTATGTGGTGTTTTATCTTTCAATCTTGTCATTTACTTCTGACAGACTTTCACCAATGGACTAGTGGCATATACATCCGCTTATCCAATAATTTGCAAAAAGAGCTGGCAACGGGGTGCCCAGCCCCAATTAATTACAACTTTCATTAATAATTCTCTTCACATGTTTTGCCCTGATTTATCAGTAAGCAACTTAATTTGCAAATAGACACTCCTCCATGGTATGTGAATGTTGGAAGGCACCCGAGGATTCGGTTAGCCATGGCTTGTGTAAGCAAAAGGTTGGGAGGAGTGTCATCTATAAAGAAACTAAAATACATGTGTAAACAAAAGAGAAGAGGGATGATCTACCTTGCTGGTAGAGATAACGTCCTTCATGGGAGCCGCTCTTGAAAGTCTGGTTGACAAGGGGGTTAGAGTGCCCACTACCATTCGTTGACAACAACAAACACCTCTCAAATACTTATTTTGTGCTCTCTATATGCTTTCGAAAACTTAAAAAGCTCTAGCACATGATTTAATCCCTGCTTCCCTCTGCGAAGGGCCTATCTTTTACTTTATGTTGAGTCAGTTTACCTACTCCTTTCTATCTTAGAAGCAAACACTTGTGTCAACTTTGTGTGCATTGATTCTTACATATTTACTTATTGCACTTGTTATATTGCTTTATGTTGACAACTATCCATGAGATATACATGTTACAAGTTGAAAGCAATGCTGAAACTTAATCATCCTTTGTGTTGCTTCAATGCCTTTTACTTTGAATCTATTGCTTTATGAGTTACCTCTTATGCAAAACTTTTTGATGCTTGTCTTGAAAGTACTATTCATGAAAAGTTTTTGCTTATATGATTCATTGTTTACTCTTTATCTATTTGTTAGCAAACTATAGATCATTGCTTTGAGTCACTTCATTCATGACATGAGCCTTGCAATATATTGATCAAGATTGTGTGAAAGCATGTCTCCTCAGAAATTATTTGTTGTTATCGTTTTACCTACTCGAGGACGAGTAGAACTAAGCTTGGGGATGCTTGATACGTCTCCAACGTATCCATAATTTCTGCTGTTCCATGCTTATATTATACCATTTGCTACATGTTTTATATACACTTCATATCACTTTTATGCATTTTCTGGGACTAACCTATTAACAAGATGCCACAGTGCCAGTTCCCTGTTTTCTGCTGTTTTTGGTTTCAGAAAGTTACTTCTGGAAATATTCTCGGAATTGCACGAAACAAAAGGCCAAGTCCCTATTTTTCCAGCACGTACACGGAGTCCGAAGGAGAGACGAAGGAGAGCCACGAGGTGGCCAAACCACCTGGCGGCGCGGCAGTGGGCCCAGCCGCGCCGCCTGTGGTTTGGGCCCCTCGGGGGTCCGCCGACATCGCCCCTTCGCCTATTTATTCCCCGAGACGTGAAAACCCTAAAACACCGAGCCTTTCATCCAGAACATATTCGCTGCCGCCGCCGTCGTCAACCCTAACTCGGGGGGTTCTGAAGCTCTTCCCGGCACCCTGCCGGAGAGGGGAATCATCACCGGAGGGCTCTACATCGCCATGCCCGCCTCCGGAGTGATGCGTGAGTAGTTCATCCTTGGACTATGGGTCCATAGCAGTAGCTAGATGGTTGTCTTCTCCACTTGTGCCATCATGTTTAGATCTTGTGAGCTGCCTATCATGATCAAGATCATCTTATTGTAATGCTACATGTTGTGTTTGCTGGGATCTGACTTATATTGATACCTATGTGGAGCTGAATATTATATTATCATGTCTATGTCATTTGTGATCTTGCATGCTCTCCGTTACTTGTTGAAGCCTTGGCCAAGTGAATACTTGTAACTCCAAGAGGGGGTATTTATGCATGATAGTTGGGTTCAACCTCTATTTAACCTGGGATAGTGACAGCAAGTTCTAAGGTTGTAGATGTGTTGTTGCCACTAGGGGTAAAACAGCAATGCTTTATTCAAGGATGAATGTATTGTTTACATTACGCACATTACTTAATGCAATTGTCTGTTGCTTGCAACTTAATACTGGAAGGGGTACGGATGTTAACCGGAAAGTGGACTATTTAGGCATAGATGCATGCTGGATAGCGGTCTATGTACTTTGTCGTAATGCCCAAATGAATCTCATAGTAGACACCACAGCTCACACATGCATGTTATATGCACTTATCAATTGTCAATTGCCCAGCTGTAATTTGTTTACCCAGCATGTTAGTTATCTTATTGGAGAGACACCACTAGTGAACTGTGGACCCCGGTCCATTCTTTTACATCTGAAATACAATCTACTGCAATCATTGTTCTCTACTGTTTTATGCAAACAAACATCATTTCCATTCGATACGTTTAACCCTTTGTTTTCAGCAAGCCGGTGAGATTGACAACCTCACTGTTAAGTTGGGGCAAAGTAATTTGATTGTGTTGTGCAGGTTCCACGTTGGCACCGGAATCCCTGGTGTTGCGCCGCACTACACTCCTTCACCAACACCTTCGAAGCAAACCTCGTTTTCCTACTGGTTCGATTAAACCTTGGTTTCATACTGAGGGAAAACTTGCTGCTGCACTCATCATACCTTCCTCTTGGGGTTCCCAACTGACGTGTGACGTACAAGCATTGTTTCTGGCACTGTTGCCGGGGAGATATTCCCTCGTCAGCTTAGAGCCACCAATGGGTTATTTTTTGCTACATAGAATTACTTGCCGGTTACGAGGCACACTTTTGAGTTCACATCTCCAGCTGGCTGATTCGGTGTCAAGTCACTCTTATGAGTTAGACATTCCACCTGTTGCTTGGCTCGAACGGCTCTATCGAGTCGGTTCTCCCCAAATTAATAAATGAAAATAATTTTTAATTTATTGGCCGATAACGCCTAAAACCGCGTGTAGCTTCCGTCATTCTTCCCAAGCAGAAGAGAAACCTGTATCTTAGGACCCGACCCTTTTAGGATTATAGGAAACAAGCAATACTTTCCCATCTTGAACTGAACAGAGCACAGAGACTAGAATCAGAACTGGAATTTCCCTTCTAGACTACCCCCCCCCCCCCCCCCCGGACTTGGTTTGAGAAGTATCTTGTGCAATTTGTCCTCAGCAGAAGCGAAACCTGCTGCCAAGAGATCGAAATTCTAATCGAAGTAGCAAGGGAAAGCTGGAATGAAGCAGATACCAGATCCGAGTTCCCATATCTTACTCACCTTCAAGCCCAAGTTTATGCATTCCCACTGTCTGAGTAAAAGGTGAAGAATTGTAATTTATTGAGCTTGTAAGGCCCATTGAAGTCCCCGAGAAAGGGTATAAATAGGCTGTAAGTATGTCGTTTGCTATTGCAATAAGGGTGCTCGCCTTTCCTTTTGACGGTTTGTCTTCCAATCGCTCGTATGTAGTGGTCAGCCTTAAAAGGAGTCTTCCTACCATACCATCATGCATGCCTATGTTATATTGCGTTAAGCTTCGCCAGAAGCAAGCAAGATGATGAAGCGAAGCTTCGTAAGCCGGCCGATAGTCGAAAGAGAATCAAAAAGTTTTGTTCTGATCTGAGTAGGCTCAACATAGGGAATACCTTAACCCTGAGAACCGGGGCATATAAATCCGCTTATGGCATTCACCTAATAAGCATACAGAGACAGATGGAATGAAAGAAAGAAAAATTAGCTCCGCAACTCACCCAGAAAAAGAAAGACCATCAAGTTGGGTAATCCACGATGTCTTCATTTTATGTATCCATCTTTACTCGTTTTTGGTGTATCGATAGTTCGTTGTACTACACTTTGAATTAACCTAGAGGTCGTGCTTAGGCGAAAATAGATATCGGTGAGTATTCATGAACTAGTTCTGGACGATTGTGAGCATGCTTGTCTAATCCATACAAATCTCCAGTTCCATCAAAATAATCCGACGGTTGTTTTCAATAAGATCAAAGCCGAGGCTAGGCTTTGGGTCATCGCGGGTGCGAACGTCTTGGAGAAATAATGCGGGAGAGTAATCCCGTTAGTTTTCATGTGTGGGCCAAGCGAGCTTTCTTGTTTTCGTCTTGGTCCGGGTTTGTAAAAACTTTCTATCTTATTTAATCGAAAAGGGCAAAACTTTTGCCCGCGCTTCAAAAAAAAAAATCGCTAGATTCGATGAATTGATATTGAGAAGATCAATTGTTATCCATATCTTAATTTATAGTGGTGGACCTAACAGTTGTACTCCTAAATTTTAAAGGTCGTTGAAATTTTCATCAACATCACTTTCCACATAAATTTTGATGAATTCCCGGACCCCGTGTGTAGGTACTTTTCACCATTTAACAAGGCCAAGATTTCTCGCTACCACAGTCACCTCCGGCTTTTTTCACAGGCCTATGTATTTTTCTGTCTTGAATTCCTATTTTCACGAAATATATGAACCATCTCCGGTTCTGGCTGTATATATCTTTGATGCAGAGGCTGGGCCGCTCGGGCCATGCCCCCATTTCTAAAAAAAATCACAGAACCTCTACCTGAGTCAAGGCTCTTTCGTGTTGACAAGTCACACTGACGGGGACATCACCTGACATGGAGATGACAGTACCAATTTGCCAACGGTTGCTGCTGCCAAGAAGCTTCACAGTTCACATCAACATCTGCCATCTCCAGTGCTCGTGTTGACCAGATTTTTGCCTCAAATTTTTTGTGTTGACCAGATTATCCTACCTTGTTGGCTATAAATACCATGGCCACACGTCTGTCCAGCTCAACCCATCACCTGCACTTACTTGCATCGACACAAGAGACTGCATACAGCACCCCTGAGTCTGAAAAGCTCAAAAAATCTTGAAAAAATTACCTAGTTACATCATCACCATGGTTGTGCCAGTGATCGACTTCCCGAAGCTCGACGGTGCCCAGAGGGCGGAGACCATGGCACAGATCGCCGATGGCTGCGAGAACTGGGGGTTCTTCCAGCTCGTGAACCACGGCATCCCACTGGAGCTCCTCGATCGCGTCAAGAAGGTGTGCTCCGAGAGCTACCGGCTCCGGGAGGCGGCGTTCCGGCTGTCGGAGCCGGTGCAGACCCTCGAGGCGCTCGTGGAGGCGGAGCGGCGCGGCGAGGTGGTGGCCCCTGTGGACGACATGGACTGGGAGGACATCTTCTACCTCCACGACGACAACCAGTGGCCCTCCGACCCGCCGGCGTTCAAGGAGACCATGCGCGAGTACCGCGCCGAGCTCAAGAAGCTGGCGGAGCGGGTCATGGAGGCCATGGACGAGAACCTCGGCCTGGACAAGGGCCGCATGAAGGCCGCCTTCACCGCCGACGGCAGCCACGCGCCCACCTTCGGCACCAAGGTCAGCCACTACCCGCCGTGCCCGCGCCCGGATCTCGTCACGGGCCTCCGTGCGCACACCGACGCCGGCGGCGTGATCCTGCTCTTCCAGGACGACAAGGTCGGCGGCCTGGAGGTGCTCAAGGACGGCGAGTGGCTGGACGTGCAGCCGCTAGCCGACGCCATCGTGGTCAACACCGGCGACCAGGTGGAGGTGCTCAGCAACGGGAGGTACCGCAGCGCGTGGCACCGCGTCCTGCCCATGCGCAACGGCAACCGCCGCTCCATCGCGTCCTTCTACAACCCGGCGTTTGAGGCATCCATCTCACCGGCGGTGGCCGAGGGCGGCGCCGCCGCGTCGTACCCAGAATTCGTGTTCGGGGAGTACATGGACGTGTACAGCAAGCACAAGTTCGAGGCCAAGGAACCGAGGTTCGACGCCGTCAAGGCGCCAAAGATAGCTTAATACTAAAATCAAGGAGATTAAGGAAAATGTTTATTATTAAGTATTTCACATTACTACCATATATATGGGCCATCTTATCAGAAACGAGTTCTGAATTTTGTGAGAGAGAATGATTGTATTTCTTGTGTTTTTCCTATACATAAACATTTTATTATATATAGCGACCGAATGATTTGTACTACTCCCTCTGTCCTATTTCACAGGGCATAATCCCAAAAACTATTTGTCCCATAATCCCCAACCTCCTAGGCATAATTGTTTTAATTCCATCACAATTAGTGGTTGCTTCCCTCTCCCACCAATGCATGCAGGATTTTAGTCCCAATCAAATATCACCCTGGGACAAGATATTCCAAATTATGCTTGGGTACTAGGACGGAGGGAGTACTACCATGTGTATAGTGAGTGCAATCTTTTGCGTGTGGGAACATTTATTTTTATTAGCGGCTACATTTACAGGTTGGCTTTTTTTTTTGTGCGAAAGTGTCACGTTGGCTTCCCACAAATAAAGATGCCGTGTTCGTTTGAATGGATTCCACCAACATATTTATACCTAAAATAAAAGGTATTTCAATTTGGCTAATAATAATCCGTTACAAACTTACAATTCTTTTCACAAAGAGTTAAATAGACATTACGTCACGAAGTTGCACGAAATGTAAGGATTGGTCACCAACTTGGAAAATGCGAACTATAGGTCACCAAGTTGTATATTAGCAACACGTTTGGTCACTCCGTCATGACGGATGTTAAGTCGATGACACGTGGCTGACTATTTTTTACAAATATCCCCTCCGAATTTTGTTTCTTCAAATCGCTAGGTCTTTTTTCGATTTTATTTCTTCTTTTATCCGGCCAGAAAACCACATCCCAGAAAAGACACGGGGGGCGTCTTTTCCCATGGCCTCCCTCTCCTTCTTCCTCCCCGGGTCGGCGGGGCAGCGGTGAATTATTCGGGAAATTTCAATGCATATATCAAAAAACAAAGGTCCTCATACACGTCGCAGAGGATGACGAACTCCACTGTCGCTATTTACATGGGTGGGCCGACTGGATCTAAAACTCCAGCCTCCACCGGCAGCGGTTGGCGGTGAATTATTCGGGGAATTTCTCCCCAATTTCTTCCCTATGCATAGTTTGTACTAACTATATGACATGTCGACCAAGTTGGTTGGTTTGTTCACTCGCTGCTGTCGCCGGCGCGGTCCAAGCGAAGGAGACGGCGGAGAGGCGGCTGGGCTGGGGGCGGAACCCGCCGGCGGTGCGCCTCCGGTGCGGTGACGGTGCAAGCGACCTGCGCGCCCACGTCTCGCTCTCCACGACGCCGTCGAGCCGCACCAGCGCGTTTCCCATGCTCTTCGCGCCACCCGGCCTGCAGGTGCTGTCGCCGGTCAAAACAGGGGAAGGCGGGGAGACCGGCTTGTTGTGGCCGTGACCAGACAGCGCCTCCTGCTTGCGCTCCTTGTAGAGGCTGCACCAGAAGGAGCCCGGGTGGTTCGTCGTGGAGCACATGCAGGAGCGGTGGTTCCTGACGGCGGCGGACGACGCCTTGGGTGTCTTTTATGGGATGTGGTTTCTGGCCGAAAAGAAGAAGAAAAAAGCGACCTAGCAATTGGAAGAAACAAAATTTGAAGGTGGTATTTGTAAAAAACAGTCAGCCATCTCACCTACTTAAGGTCCATCGTGTCGCTAATATACACTTAGTGACCTATAGTTCGCGTTTTTTCAAGTTGGTGACCAATCCTTACATTTTGTGCAACTTCGTAACCTCACGTGTGTTTAACTCTTTCACAAATGATATAAAGGGTTATGTGATTGCTACATGTGTTAAAAGAGGAATGTTTTTCGGTTTGTTGAAAAGTGCACGAGAGATAGTTCTTTGTTCGGTTTGTTGAGAAAATAAACAAATGAATATGAAAAAAGGTTATGCGATTGGTAGCTATCCGTGTTTTTGAGATAGGAGGATGTGCTTCGCTGTTGCAGGGACACGGGAAAGTAGTGAGTACTGTTAGGACACATACTCAACGGGTTGATGCTATCATTCTTCAAGGAGCCACTTAAGATGATTTTATTCACTAGAGAGAGAAAAGAGGGATAATAAGATGTTTATATTATTTTAGCAAAAATATGTTCTATTAAAATGAAAAAAGAAGACATTTCTCTCTTGTATTGCTTATTTTTCAATTATCACAAATATTTTATGTGTGCGAGCATTAATTGCAAGAGTAACACTAAGACATAATCTATTGATAACATGTGATTTGTTTTTCTTTAAACCATAATTTTTTTGTTGAGAAAAAAGGTGTCGCAAGAGTAACACTAAGAATTGCATAATATATTACTTGTGAGAGTATGTTGAGAGAAAGATGTGTGAGGCCGAGGTTGTTTAGCATTTTTCTTGTTACCAAAAAGTCAAAATTGTAAATTCGATTTGATGCCCTAAGTGAGCATTTTGTAATAACCCAAAGTTTAAATATATTTTTTATAAAATGTGTATTATTAAACTCAAAGGTTTACATCAAGACGATACAAGCAACATGAATCTACAGCCGACCTTTTTTAAAGGTAGGATGCACACAGCCGCACAAATAAGGAAAAAAATCTCTACCTAATAATAATGGAAGGAAGGTTTCCGTCGCTTGGTTTTCGGTTTCGTACGTCGTCGCCGTCGTCGTGGTCTTTTTGCACTTTAGTCCCTACGAAATCTTGAAATCAACCCGCAGACCCTCCCATATCCTGAATCGTTTTCCTCACGAACTGCTGGACGTCATCCTCCTCCTCTGCTCGTACTAGGGTTTCCTCGCGCACAGGAACCTTGCCGCCTCCGTCGCCCCGCCCCCGCTATTCCGGTCGCATCCCACTCCACACACGCTGCCGGGTGCCTCCCCAGGATCTCCAGACTCAATTCCTTGGCCATCGATTTCTCCGAGCTCGCCGGCCCGAATCGACTCGAGCTCAGCCCCAATGCTGCCTCCGTCGGCCGCCAGGGGCCATGATTGGCACCAGCATGTCGCCGCTCGACTTCGACACCTCCCTGACCGCTTCTAGCGTAGCAGCGCCGAGCCGAGCCAGCCCGCCTCGTCCTCGCGGGGCCATGGAGGGGATGGACACATCGAGAACGTGCTGCGCCACGAGGTCCTCCTGCGGGATTTGGGCCGGCGGGGTTGTTCTTCAGGCCGCCGGATCTCATCCTCCAGCAGCAGCACCGGGAGTGGTGCTCTCCGGCGACAGTGGTGCCACGACTGTATGCGCTCGGCTCAGGGGATCGAGCGCACCTGCCTTCGCCCGTCCAGCATCTCGTCGACATGACATCTGCTCTCTTCCCTCGGGCCGTCCGCTGCAGCTGTCCCAAGCAACCACGACCTCGATGAAGGTAAGAAGTGTTGCCCTCTTCTTTTTTGTCCGTCTTGTCCCTGTGCGGGAGTTCTGTCTCAAATCCTGTGAATAAAAGTTACATGAGCTTCAGGTACGTAGTGATGATTTTTTTAAAGCATTTTTCTTGCTATTTTGTGCTGGCTAGGCTTCATTTTGTTTAAAAAACAGTGGTGTTCAATCACCTTCTCGATGTTCTTAAAGAGGGGAGTAGGATTAAATTCTTGAATCGGTGTATACAGGGATGAGACATTGGGGTATTAAACCTGACGTTCTCACAATATTTGATTCCTTGAATCGGTGTATATAGGATTTGCTTCCTATCATATTTGCTTTTTTTTACTATATCCAGATCGGTTCATTTTTTTAGATAAATCCAGATCGGTTCATGGAAAAGGGAGCGTATTTGATTTTCTGTATAGTTCATGGAAAGCTCGGTGGTGTTTTTGTCTATGTGTTATATCAAGCAACAAAAAACAATTACAGATTGTGTCATCATGATAGGCTGGCATTGGTTGGTTAGTAAGATTAGTGTGCTTGAACAGAATAATTTGAAGGGAGATTTCATAGCAATGAATTCTTTTGATACGGAACACCCAGGAACCAGTGCCCGGTTCTTCAGTGTAGCTAGAATCCACATTCACTTTGTCACAACTGAGTTTTGGTTTCGTCGAGTCTGCTTAACATGTTCATAAAGAGCACGGATGCAACCAGTTAGAAGAATAAGGCAATTGGGGGCAAAATTGGGCATGAATTAGATATGGCATACGGGCATCTCAACTCACAGAATAACACAAAAATCGCACCTCACAGGGAAGCGCACAACTAAACATGTCTCTTAGTGCGTCTTTCATTTGTTTTCAGCTGAATGAACAAATATGACAACATGAGAAAGAATCAAATATGACAACACGAGAAAGAAAATTATATGAAACAATTGTATGCTTATAGGGTCCCTTTCTCTCCATCTTTTTTCCTTCAAAAAATGTGTTTTTCACTCAATCTATATAAGCATTCTTCTAATATGTGAACCAGTACATGTGCTCCGTTGGAGGAGATAATGGAAAAAGGATGAACTGAGGATAGAGTTAACATTACAGGGTCTATCGATTTTGGGGTAAACATTAGGTCGCAACATGTTTCATCCAAAAAAAATCTCTCCGTTGCAACGCACGGGCACATTTGCTATAAAGCAAAATACAAGTACACGTATGACTCATATAACGCTAGGTGGAGAGGGTTGATCCAGAGACTCCTGCCAACCATGTGGAGTAAGATATCCCTCGTCGCCTCGTCGGCTTCCCCAATCGTGTACACACCATAATAGACTGCGGTTCTCCATATGCTGAGGAGAGGTTCACTAACAAAGCGACAATGTAGACAGATAAATGACCTTAAGGATATGAATTATTTCAGTTAAAAATCATAACATTTCTACATAATCATAGCGACAATATTATGGCAACCGCTCCCACCCTAATGAGTATGTATTTGTGAGTTACGTCACGCAGCCAGTTACAAAAAAAATTGCAACACTACATGGCAGGTAAAAGTTAGAAGACACTTGGATGACAAACCAGATGGAATGGACAATTGCAGTTGAAGAACTAGTGTTTTAATGTCTCGTCGTGAAAAAAAAAACATTGGGAGTTTCCTTGCTAATTGAGTTGCAATTTTATACTTCATAAGGATGATACATTTGTGAAGATACCACGCGAATATTTTAATTTTCAGAAACACGTTTATTTTCTATAAAAAAATGTTATTGCTAACCGGGTCATCTAAGTGAACAAGTAATATATATGTACATTGCAAATATATTTTTATTCGCATGTAGATTTCTGTAATTCGTAACTTAAAATGTATTGTTTGGACAGCACGAGCATAATCCAAAGTGGATTTCCGGTAACACGGATACTTTCTCTCGTGACATAGTGAGAGTTCGTGGATGGACCACCATTTGTGCGCATCCAAGTCATTCCAGGTGGCGATGGCGACCCTGCCTTGCAACTTGCGGCGACAGGAGAACAAGGTGCCCCCGGGTCCATGAGAGAACATGATGCGTAGCTGATCAATGTAGCAATCCACACCGATCCACAAGATGAACGCTGTTATGAACCAATCTTTTCTCATCATAGTCTATGTGTGTAGTTGCTGTTTTTCATGAAAAGTCACATGTGGCTGGAAGATTTTTCTGGGGACTGTTTTACATATGAGATTAGGGATGTCCTTGGCTAGGCCTAGATTTCGATCCGAGCTGAGCCGAGCGCTCGACTCGTTTAAACTCGCTCAACTGACACTCGACTCGTTCAACAAACGAGTCCAGGAATGAAATTCGGCTCGACTCGGTAAACTTGCGAGTAGCTACGAGTAGCTCGTTAACTCGCTCAAATATAAGTGTGGATTTTTGTATATCTGTGCCAAACTATCAATTTATTTTGCACCGATATTGGTGTAATGGTTCTATCTTTCAGTATTGATCTACCCTTTGACTAGAGATGTGAAATTATAGAGGATCGTCATTGTTGTAGTTCACATTTAGTAGAAAAATTATAGTTTTTCTATACGCACATGTTCGAACACTTAGAATGCGTTTAACGAGTTAACGAGTACTCGCGAGCTACTCATAAGTAGGTTGATCAACAAACGATGTTCAAATCCAAAACTCGGCTCGGCTCGTGAGACACCGAGTTCGAGCTGAGTCGAGCCAAGTCATGAGTTACTCGTTTAAGCTCGCGAGTTTCCAGTTTTAATTCTAACCTATCCTGGCGGCCATCAAGAGTAGTTGTTCCACACGAATCATATCTCACGGTTAATTTTTAGTTGATCGACACGTGTAAGCGAAAGAGAACAAGACAGAGAGGGAATGTACTCGTAACACACATATTGTGCATTCCATTATCGTCGATAGCGAAATGAGATAAGAAAGGAAGAGCGTGCATGAAATGTTTGTGACTTATGTACAGTGGACACGATACCACCGACTTTTACTAAAGGTTAGTTATGTCATTGCGTTGTAAGTTTTGTTGTACATAAGTTGTCAAAAAACATTGTTGTACATAGCACCACACCTACAAAAAAGAAACACGCAATTTGGTCTTGCTAGCAAATCAATCTGAAAGAGAAAATCAGATAAGCAATTCGGTTGATAAAAATATCGAATTGCTTACTTTACTCCAAATAATGGTACATTTCACCATATCCGATGAAAAAATATCCATTCAATCCACCATTGAGTCTGTGTCCTGCTACAATTTTTCAAGGCCGGATAGTATGATACAACTTGAAAGTGAGGGCCGCAATATGGGCGAGCTTCTGTTTGGTGATGCTTTTCGACCATTGATTCTAGAGTGAGTTCAGGGGTGAAACCCACATGTTTAGCCCAGTCTTCACTAGTTTGGCATGGTGGTGTGGCACATGCATTATTTTTCATGTTGAAGGCATTTTTTGGAGTTTGCTCCAACCTGTTTTCGAAAGGGAAACCCTCATGTTTAGCTTTCTCTAGTTTGGCAGTGTAGTGATGGTTACTTGCAGTTTTCTTATTGAAAAAATTGTTTGGAGTTTGCTCTGACTCTCGAGGTGAAACCAATAGTATGGTTTCAGTAGCTAGATACAAGAATCGAGGAACATGTGTGTCTTTATTGTCTTGTTGTCTTGAAGGGCCATCTATCGGTCAAGTGTCGTCAAAAGATTGGAGTGAAGTTGAAGAACGCTCCTGCATGTTGATGATCGTTGCGTACGGTAGTATCGTGGCTTTAGTTAGACACGATGTTTTAAACTCCCAGGTATAGATGTACCCATTATGAAAAATAATGTAAATATTCTTTTAATGTCAAAATTCTATAAAAAAGATGTCGGGTGTACATCTGGATATTCTATATTTATACACACAATTTCTTGAAGAAAATATTTCTTGTAGCCTCTATAAAAAGACAAATAAAAGTTTCGTGAAAAATCTTTTTTGGAGCATCAGAACTTGCCTTTTTGACAAGAGAAATTTTTGTTTTTGCCACACCAGTTTTTGCCATTTTTCTTTTGCCACTCTAAATTTTGACATTTTGCTTTTGCCTTTTAAGGGGCAAAACCAAACTAAAACAACAGCAGTAGGGGCAAAAGCAAAACAAAATTTCACCATTTTTGATTTTATTTTTGCCACGAAGGGCAAAAATGATGTATTACCAGGAACTGGCATGGCAAAAAGCAAAATGTCAAAAAATTTTAGTGGCAACAGAAAATGGATAAAATCTAGTGTGGCAAAAACAAAAATATCATTTTTTTTCACGAAATTTTATGCGAACATAGAATATCCGGGTGTACATCGAATTTTTTGTTCAGATTTTTTTGACATTTTGAAATACAATTTTTGAGTGTAGGTAATTTACACCTATGAGCCAAAGATGATTTCCTGGCTTTAATTTCCATATGTTTTAAGAATTTGGCTATGTGCATCTCATGGTCAACCACTTGAAGTCTTAGTGCATTAAATATGGTGTCCAGAAAAAATATTCAATTTGGTCGTGTGCATCGTCCCAATGCAAAAGCCGGGGCTTGCTACTCTCTTCAAAAACAGAAGACAAAACTCATTGATAGCATAGAGAAGGCATGGGTACTCGGGATGCTTGTATATCTCTTTGTATAGCAACTAATTAATTAAGAGTTTTGACATAGGCACATCATGGACGCGTTTGGTAGTCTACATGAGGCCAGATCAGGCCCGCCAGCTGCAACAACACGGCGATTGATTGCTGTGTGGCCACCTGGGCCAGGCCAGCACGCTCATCAAAGCAGCGTCAGGCCAAGCCGGCTCGGCACACTCGAATCGAGCGTGCCCGTGGAGTCAGGCGTCCAGCTGCGCTCCTCATGCAACTCGTACCTGCTCTTTGCTTGTGCTCACACCTCTTTATCTCACTTCACTAATTTCTACTTATCATTGCTACAGTGGTTGAATCAAAATAAGATCTCATGAATGATGCGTAATGATGACGTGGTTCAATTTGACAATTGGTTTTTGATTTTCGTTAACTATTAACGTTATTTCGTGTTCACGTTTGACTCTTTTTACGGATTTCGTCAATTAACCGCACATAATTGACTGTTTGAAATTTCCTTTTAGGTGTCTCACCATTTCACACAACTCTCGTGTTGTAAGTTTTTCATTTCGGTGGTCATAGGCGAATAGATCTTGTACTGTATGTGTGCGTATTTAGACAGTGCTTGATGTACATGTCTTTTTTTAACCCTGCTCGACCGCGCTCCTCGTCGTGAACTCCGTCGTTGTAGCATCACCTAGTAGGCTCACCGACTCTTCGCCGACAAGCTCCACGCCGCAGCGTGATACGTCTCAAACGTATCTATAATTTTTGATGTTCCATGCTTGTTTTATACCAATTGCTACATGTTTTGCATCTACTTTATATCACTTTTATACATTTTTTGGGACTAACCTATTAACAAGATGCCGAAGTGCCAGTTCCTGTTTTCTGCTGTTTTTGTATTCCAGAAAAGCTAGTCTGGAAATATTCTCGGAATTGGACGAAACTACACGGGGGTCCCTATTTTTCCAGAACACGCCTGACGGACGAAGGAGACGGGAGGAGCCAGGAGGGCCCCACACGCACCTAGGGCGCGGGCCCCCTCTGCCGCGCCCTAGGGTGGTGTGGCCCCGGGGGTCTCCAGCCGCCGCCCTTTCGCCTACTTATTCCCCCCGACGCGAAAACCCTAAGTACCTGAGCAAATATCCACGAAAAGTTCCAGAGACGCCGCCGTCAACCCTAGCTCGGGAGGGTTCAGAACCTCTTCCCGGCACCCTGCCGGAGAGGGGAATCGTCACCGGAGGCTTCTACATCGCCATGCCATGCCTGCCTCCGGAGTGATGCGTGAGTAGTTCATCCTTGGACTACGGGTCCATAGCAGTAGCTAGATGGTTGTCTCTCCACTTTGTGCCATCATGTTTAGATCTTGTGAGCTGCCCTACATGATCAAGATCATATTATTGTAATGCTACATGTTGTGTTTGCTGGGATCCGATGAATATTGAATATATGTCAAGTTGATTATCAATCTATCTTATATGTTATTTAAGATCTTGCATGCTTTCCGTTACTCGTAGATGCTTTGGCCAAGTAGATGCTTGTAACTCCAAGAGAGAGTATTTATGCTAGATAGTGGGTTCATGTCCCGTTTAACCTGGGACAGTGACAGAAAGTTCTAAGGTTGTGGATGTGCTGTTGCCACTAGGGATAACCTAACGATGCTATGTCCACGGGCATATGTGTTTGTTTACATTACGCACTTTACTTAATGCAATTATCCGTTGCTTGCAACTTAATACCAACGGGGGACTCGGATGACAACCCGGCGGTGGATTATTAGTCATAGATGCTGTTGGATAACGGTCTATGTATTATGTCGTAATGCCCAATTAAATATCATAGTAGTCAACATGTCATGTATATGCATTGTCATGCGCTCACTATTGTCAATTGCCCAGCTGTAATTTGTTCACCCAACATGTTAGTTATCTTTTATGGAGAGACACCACTAGTGAACTGTGGACCCGGTCCATTCTTTTACACTGATTAAACACCACAAACTGCAAACTGTTCCTTTTTCATTCTCTGCAATTTAATCATTTTCCACACCATACTTAATCCTTTGTTTTCAGCAAGCCGTGAGATTGACAACCTCACTGTTTCGTTGGGGCAAAGTAGTTTGATTGTGTTGTGTGCAGATTCCGCGTGGTGATCAGCTATTTTTCGGCGCCCCAACAACCTTCTGAAGAGTTGCTGCTCCTACTGGTTCGATAACCTTGGTTTCTTTCTGAGGGAAAACTTGCTGCTGACTACATCATACCTTCCTCTTGGGGTCTCCCAACGACGTGTGATTCACGTCATCAAGCTCTTTTTCTGGCGCCGTTGCCGGGGAGACAGCAGTCTTCTGCAAGGGGAGTTTCACGCTTCCAATCTCTTTACTTTGTTTTTGTCTTGCTTAGTTTATTTTATTTTATCTTGTTTGCTTTCAATTATCAAAAACAAAAAAAAATAGTTACTTGCATTTAGTTTATTTTCAGTTTTGTTTTCTGTTAGTTATCATGTCTGGTTCGGCTCATTTTTGGTTCCTGAAGTTGAGGTTCGATCTTTTAAGCAACAAAGTGGAGAAAGTTTGAAAGATGCTTGGTATAGAATCAGCGATGCTCATCGTAGGTGTGCTAAAAAATATTCCACTATGATCCTGCTTAGAAATTTTTATGTTGGCATAACTAGCTGGTATAGATATGTCTTGGACACTTTGACGGAGGTAACTTTCTTGGTACCCTGCGTTGGAAGCTAGTTATATTATTGAGAGCCTAGTAGGAACACCACCTGTTAGTAACATTAAAAATGAGATCACCTTGGAAGATGTTATAAAGAAATTGGAGTCTATAGAGAAAAATTTGCCAAATCTCCTTGATAGTACTAGCAAAGTTGATGAATCACTGGGAACCATTAATGAAAGAATTGCTGTTTTAGAAACTAGTACTATTCAAGATAATCAAAATCTTAGGATTGGTGAATTAGAGGAGGCTATGGATGTAATAAGTTCTACTTTTACCTCTTTAAAACTAAAAAGCAAAAGGCTTTTGTGGGGAGAGAGCAAAAATTTATGTATGTCCAAAAATTTCTAAACCAAAACCCACGGGTGTGTTTAAAACGGATAACGTGTTCAATGAGCTTGAGGGAGTCACATAATGGTCTATTTAAATTTTCTTCCCAAGAATTACGTAAACTGAAAAGTCCTAGTGTGACAAACCCTGTTCTTGATGAAGCTTTTGATGAATTAGACCTTTCTTCACTTGGTAATACTTGATGCATGCTTTGTGCCTAGCTAAAAGGCGTTAAAGAAAAGCGCTTATGGGAGGCAACCCATTATTTTTTTTCTGCAATTTTTCTTTTATTGAGTCAAGGAGGTGTTTACTTCTGTAGCAACTCCTTTGTATCTTTATTTTCTCGCATTGTTGTGCCAAGAGTAGCCTCTAATGTTAAGATGATGCTTAATTTTGATTGCTGCGCAGAAACAGATTTTTGCTGTTCACTGTACGAAATTCCTAAAATCACCAGATTGTTAAAATCTGAAAATTTTTGTGCGTAATCTTTATGAATGTCTAAACTTTCATTAGTTCAGAGTTTCTCGATCTGAGCGTCGTAAGTGCCTTGAAAAATTCGTCTTTGCGGACTGTTCTGTTTTAGACAGATTATGCCTTTTTTATTTTCGCATTCTCTCTTTTACTAGTGTTGAGTGAAATTCTTTTTTGGGTGGAAGAGCTTCACATAACATCAGTGGCTGTAGCTAATGTTTAAAGTAACAAATCATATTGCGTCTTTATAGAACATGTGATTTTTGATTATGCACTAACCCTCTAATGAGATCTACTTTGAGTTTGGTGTGACGGAAGTTTTCAAGGGTCAAGAGAGAAGGATGATATAATAGGATCAAGAAGAGTGAAGAGCTTAAGCTTGGGGAGGCTCCCATGGATCTCCCCAGCATATTTCAAGAAGACTCAAGCGTCTAAGCTTGGGGATGCCCAAGGCATCCCCTTCTTCATCGTCAAAATTATCAGGTCATCTCTAGTGAAACTATATTTTAATTCTTTCACATCATATGTGCTTTTCTTGGAGCGTCTGTGTGTTTTTATTTTCAGTATTGCACTTTTATTTTCAATAAAGCTTGACTGGACCCTAGCATTCTTGATTGGGAGAGAGACACGCTCCGCTTTTTCATGAGAATACTCCTATTCTTCACTTATATTTGTTGAGTATTCATATCTAGCGCTGTTCAGCTTTTAGCTCTTGTTTTCATGTATCTCTTGTCAGAGCTATTAGCTTTCTTTTGTAGAAAGTACTCTCTTGCTTCACTTATATTTGTTTGGAGAGTTGATGAAATAAATTGATTGGTGTTTGGTTGGTTCGAAAATGTTGCATGTGGTAATTGGTATAAGGAAAAACTTGCTTAATCTTGTAGATCACTAAAATGGATAACTTGATGCTTGTCAATTGTTTTGAGTTAACAAGTAGATCATGATTAAATTGTGCATCTCATGAGTTAAGCCTATTAGTGAAGAACTACCGTAAAGCTTGTTGAAAATTTGGTTTGCATCGGTGGTACCTCTAAGGTCTAGATATTTTCTAATAACAGGGTTTGGTTAACAAGGAAGACGGTATGAAGTCTTATAACGTTTGCAATATGTTTGTCATATAAAAACTTGGTGTACGGGTTGATATTCTTGTTTGCTTACATAACCTTGCTAGCCTAAACTCTGTACTGAGAGGGAATGCTTCTCGTGCATCCAAATCCTTGAGCCAAAATCCATGCCATTTGTGTCCACCATAACTACCTATATGTGGTATTTCCTTGCCACTCCAAGTAAATTTTTCATGTGCTACCTTTAAATTATTCAAAATGTTATTATTCCCTTTTGTGTCAATGTTTACTAGCTCATGAGGAATTAGTGTGGTTATTCTTTATTCTATTGTTGAATGGACTTTTACACCTGGACTAGTGGCAATACATCCGCTTATCCAATAACTTGCAAAAAGAGCTGGCAACGGGG